>CM060345.1:28955187-28972687 GCA_030674155.1 Stramonita haemastoma
CGGCTTCTGTCCCTCCGACAGGGTCACAGTTCACATTGCTGATGGCCTCGACTTTGTCACCCAACTGGCCCAGTCAGGCAAGTGTGTGTGGAAAAAGTGAAAAAGACAATATTTATTGGGTACAGGGACGGGACAGCTTAGTGGTCAGATCGCTTGTTTTCCGCCAGCCAATGTTAAGCAGCGTCAAGCATGGTTGCCACTTGGATGGGTGAGGTGACTGTTTGTGCGCCTTGGCTTCAGTACAGTTCCCCCAGTTGTAAATGGGTACCTGCCCTCTTTAGGGTCAGGGAAGGTAAAGCAGCGAGGGAGAGGAGATGGGCGCCGCCCTCAACATGCTGGCCCCTAGAGAAGCTGAGGTCTCTGAGGCCTTACTCCCTACCGCCTAGGTTATGGGACACCTTACCGTTTACCTTTTATTGGGTACACCCTGTGGGATGCTGGGCCTATGGTATACATTTTATGCATGCCAACCGGAAATTCTGTGTGTAGTTTGTATTGGGTTTTTTTGCTTTTTTTTATAGTGTGTGGGGTTATGATGTGTGTGTTGTTTGTTATTGTGTGGTTTTTGTGTTATGGTGTGTGTGGTGATGTGTGTGTGGTTTTGTATGTGTGTGGTTATGTGTGTGGTGTATGTGTGTGATGGTGTTTGGTTATGGTGTGTGGTTATGGTGTGTGTAGGTGATGGTGTGTGTGTAGTGTAATTATGTGATGGTGGTGGTGTGTAGTGATATTGTGATGGTGTGATTGTGTGGTGGTGTGTAGTGATATGTGATGGTGGTGTGTGATGGTGGTGTGTGTAGTGATATGTGATGGTGGTGTGTGTAGTGATATGTGATGGTGGTGTGTGGTGATAATGTGTGGTGATGGTCTAAAAAACAACAACAACAATAACAAAATCTGATGATGGTATATGGTGATAGTATGTGGTGGCAGTGTGTGTGTGGTGGCAGTGTGTGGTTAAGGTATGTGAGGTGATGATGATATGTATGGCTGACTTGCCGTGTTCAGGAGAGAAGCGGGACGTGGTGATGTTCGACATTGACAGCAAGGACCCGTCTCTCGGCATCTCCTGCCCCCCCCCTGCCTTCCTCACCCCCCACTTTCTGCACACCACTGCCCAGCTGCTGAAGGAGGGAGGTCAGTCTGCCCTGTGTTTGTCGTCTGCTTGATGTTGTCTTGTCTTGTCGTGTGTGTTCTGTTGGTGTGTGTGTGTTTGTTAGTGTTTTAATATTTATTCGTTCTTTTATTTTGAGCATAATGGAATAAGCACTTATGTGCCTTTTTACATCCAGTAAAAAACTGAGGCCTCGTGTGCATACACACGCAGAACGTCTTGCGCACACGTTAAATCCTGTTCCACTTTTCATAAGAGTAGGCCATTGTGTGCCGGTGGGAACAGATGACAAGATTTACAAAACTGCATACACAGGGGGACCGGATGTAAAAAAGCACACAAGTGCTTATTCCATTATCCTCGATATAAAAGAATAAAATAAAAAAAATAAACTCACATACCAAACAACTACACCAACACAACACAGCACACCAACTCACATACCAAACAACCTCACCAACACAACACATCACATCAACTAACATGAAAAACAACCTCACCAACACAACACAGCCATACCCTGTTGTTTAATTGTGCTGATCCATCCATCAGACGACACAGGACGGATGACACTTACAAAACTGCATACACACGGGGAGTGGATGTAACAAAGCACATGAGTGCTTATTCCATTATCCTCAATATAAAAGAATAAATACAAGTAAATAAATAAATCAGTAAACTTACCATCCAACCAACACACTCACTGACCAGTCAGTCTTCTCTCCCTGTGTGTGTGTGTGTGTGTTTCAGGCGTCTTTGTGCTGAACTTCGTCTGCCGCAACGAAGACCTGCAGAGAGAGACCCTGACCCGACTCCAGACTGTCTTCCCTCGCGTCATGTGCGTCGACATCCCCCAAGAGGTCAACAAGGTCATCTTCGCTCTCAAATCAACACCGCAGCTTTCCCATAATGCTTCACACATAACACAGACTGCGGCGAATGCCAGCAATGGCGAGACGACAACAACGACAACGGCGGAGAACGAAGACGCGTCAGGTCGCTCTGAAAAATCCAGTGCTGCTGTGTCGATGACATCATCATCATCGTCATCCCAGGAGGCGTTTGTGAAGACACTGAGTCAGGCGGCCAAGAACTTGGATCGTCAGATCAGAACGGTGTCTGCCTCTTCCGACGTCAGTCTGGCCGAGTGTGTCTCCGACTTGCAGTTTCTCAGTCTGTCCTAGCCAGCCAGGTTGTTTGTTTGTGGGTGATTTTGAGTTGGGTTGGGGTAGGTAGGTGGGTGGTTGGGGGGGTTGGAGGGGGTGGGGAATGTTGCAGTGGTCTTTTTATGTGGTGAATGGAGCTGGGTGTTTGTTGCTGATATTGAGTTTGGAGGGTGGGGGGGTGAGGGGTTGTTTGTTTTTGAGGGGTGGGAATGTGTTGCAGTGATCTTTACATGTGGTGTATGGAGACAGGTGTCTGTGGCTGATATTGAGTTGGGGGATGGGGGGGTGGGGTATTTTTTTTTGGGGGGGGTGTTTTGTTTTTGAGGGGTGGGGAAGGATGGAAATGTTGCAGTGATCTTTTTATGTGGTGAATGGAGCAGGTGTCTGTGGCTGATATTGAGTTGGGGATTGGGGGGGTGGGGTGTTGTTTTTTTTTGGTGGGGGGGGGGGTTGTTTGTTTTTGAGGGGTGGGAAAGGGGTGGGGAATGTTGCAGTGATCTTTTTATGTGGTGAATGGATATTGAATGTGTGTTGTGTGTATACGTGTGTGAGAATGTGTATGTATGGGAATGTGGGAGGTATCTGTTTGAGTGTGTGTGTGTGTGTGTGTGTGTGTGTGTGTTGTGTGTGTGAGAGAGAGAGAGAGAGAGAGAGAGAGAGAGAAAAGAGAGAGAGAGAGAGAGAGAGAGAGAGAGAGAGAGAGAGAGAGACTGTGCCAGTAAATGGCAGTAGCGATGAGAGCTGCATGGGTGTGCGAGAATAGCGAAAAACCAGGGTGTAATTGTAAAGTAAGAACCTGGGCATCATTGAAGAAGAAAGTAGTGTGATAATAATTATGCAGGAGCCAGATACAGTCTGTCATGTTCAGTTTATTTTTTTATATCGAGGATAATGGAATAACGTTCATGTCATTCGAGCATCACACCAGACAGAAAAACATCAGAGACCGGTTTCCCATCTTCTCCTTCGTTGAACACTCAGACAGCAACCATTTATGTCTGTCAAATGAGTGAAAAGACGTTACTCTGCCATTAAGCACCCAACAAGTCTGGCCCAGACTCTGGAGAGTGTTGGAGAGAACTGTTATATTTCAGGTTTTCCTGGGAAATAACCAGAAGAATGGACAAAGAAGCATGCATGTGTACCCAGCATGCATCCTGCAGTCTGGCGAGGGATGGGCTCCACCTCACTGAGAAGTTCAGTGCTGTGTCCAGTGACTTGAAGAATGAGTAAGGAGAGAAGTTAGATGATGTCAACTTGGGAGAAAGAAGTTGGCAAAGCACAAGGGATTGTTACTGCAAGGGTTTTTTGGCACATCACAATTAACCCTTTCGCTGCTATCATATTTTGCCCAGGCACATGCTGGACGAAACAGAGAGAGCGTTGAATCATGACGAACAGCAATCATCAACTGAGCATTGTTGGTGACAGTTTCTATGACAAACGCTGTTCGTCAACAGCGCAGTAAAGAGGTTAAAATGATTTTCCATTGTTATTGTTATCAGCTTTGGTAAGTCAGAAGATACTTATGGTACTGTTGCTTGGTGAAGAATATATTTTTAAGTGTAGGTTGTAGAAATGATTCTACATCAGTTTTTTAATGCGCACACCCATTTCTTGGTGAGTATACTTAGAGTTAATTCTTGTGAAAAATGCATTTTCAGTTTTGCAATGCGCACATCCATTTCTTGGTACAGATACTCATGGCTAATTCTTGTGAAAAATACAATTTCAGTTTTGCAATGCGCACATCCATTTCTTGGTACAGATACTTATGGCTAATTCTTGTGAAAAATACAATTTCAGTTTTGCAATACACACATCCATTTCTTGGTACAGATACTTATGGCTAATTCTTGTGAAAAATACAATTTCAGTTTTGCAATACACACATCCATTTCTTGGTACAGATACTCATGGCTAATTCTTGTGAAAAATACAATTTCAGTTTTGCAATGCGCACATCCATTTCTTGGTACAGATACTCATGGCTAATTCTTGTGAAAAATGCAGTCTCAGTTTTTCATTGCGCACACCCATTTCTTGGTGAGTACACTTAGGGCAAATTCTTGTGAAAAATACAATTTCTCACCAAAAAAATGAAGGGAAAAATCGCTAAGGTTCTGAACAGTCGTGAAAGTTTGTGAACGTGGGTAATGTCAAGCCAAACTGTGAACTGTTTAGTAAACCCACAGTGAATGATCTGGACATGTCAACCCATACTGTGAACTGTGTTTAGTAAACCCACAGTGAATGATCTGGACATGTCAACCCATACTGTGAACTGTGTTTAGTAAACCCACAGTGAATGATCTGGACATGTCAACCCATACTGTGAACTGTTTAGTAAACCCACAGTGAATGATCTGGACATGTCAACCCATACAGTGGACTTAAACCCAGTGAATGATTTGGGTATGTCAGCCCATACTGTGGACTGTGTTTAGTGAACCATCAGTGAATGATTTAGACATGTCAGCCCATACTGTGGACTGTGTTTAGTAAACCCACAGTGAATGATTTGGACATGTCAACCCATACAGTGGGCTGTGTTTAGTAAACCCACAGTGAATGATTTGGACATGTCAACCCATACTGTGGACTGTGTTTAGTTAACCATCAGTGAATGATTTGGACATGTCAACCCATACATGATACAGTGGACTGTTTCTAGTTAACCATCAGTGAATGATTTGGACATGTCAACCCACACAGTGGGCTGTGTTTAGTGAACCATCAGTGAATGATTTAGACATGTCAACCCACACAGTGGACTGTTTTTAGTTAACCATCAGTGAATGATTTGGACATGTCAACCTATACAATGAACTGATAAGTAAATTAATAGAGAATGATTTGGACATGTTCGTGATGTTATTCCAGGAGTGAAACAGGGATACTGTGTTCTTATATGATTTACATCATGTTTTGAAATATTGCTTTGCCGGATTGCTTACACACGCGCACATGTTGAGGCATACAGATCTGATAGTATGTCTGTGTGTATTATTTATGGTTACACTTGTTTATAAGTACACACACTTGCATGTGATGTATTTGGCAATACTTGTTTGCTGATTTTACATTGTACAGACATTGCAAAGTCATTAAAAAAAAACTTAGGAAGGACAGTGTCACCATATATACGTTCACACAATAAACAATGAAGCCAATTTTTCTTCTTAAAAAATGTGTTGTATTGATGACTCATGTTTGACATAACTGGCCTGTTTGTACGTCACTTCCAGATCAAAGCAATAGTTTCCACATCAACAACATAACACACAGCAGTCACTATAAAACCACCACTACCAACCCCCCCCAAAAAAAAGCAAGAAAATCATGTCTACGATAGTAATACATCAGTCATTTAAAACAGGGATTAAAATATCATGCAGCCTTTTACTACTGCCTAGCTTTCTTGCAGGAATGATGGTGTGCATGCATTGGGGTGTGTAGTGTGTGTAACAGGTAGAGAGATGGAATACCCTGTTTGTGCACTGGTGTGTGTAGTATCTCTAACAGGTAGAGAGAGAGAGAGGTAGACTGTGCCAGATGATCATGAATGTTGCTGTCATAGACAGCGCACTGCAGTATCATAAAAACGCACAAATGTCAATTATCAAGATGGGACATCCTGAGAAAAGTGGAGCGCCATTGTCATTATGAGCATCAGAAAACAGCAAGAATCTTTCTGTAAGACAAGAGTGATGATGATATCACACTGATATTGTTCAGTCACACTGACGATGATACTGTTCAGTCATGATATTGTTCAGTCACCAGACAAGTGACAATGATACTGTTCAGTCATTGGGACACAGCAAGTCATACCCAGTCTCTTTCATGGTAGAGACAATGGAGGAGGGGGGGGGGGGGGGTAGGGTAGGGATGTATTGGAGGGGGTGAGTAGGGGTGGTAGGAGGTTGTCACTTGTCTCCCAGCAGCTCCTGTTGTTTGGCAGCCAACACAGAGTCCAGCTGTTGTCCATAGCTGTGCATCTCATCCAGAACCTGACACACACGTACACAGAAACATCATCTCCTCCAGAACTTCACACACACACACACACACACACACACACACACACACACACACATCACACACACACATCACACACGCTCGCACACACACACACAGATTATATATATATATATATATATTCACTTGTCATGTGCCTGGCTACTGTTATTGCCCTTCAAAAAAGGATTAAAAAAAACACTTTTCGCTTGAATTCTTGTAATGCTCTCTCTCTCTCTCTCTTCTCTCTCTCTCTCTCTCTCTCTCTCTCTCTCTCTCTCTCTCTCACACACACAACACACACACACACACATTCACACTCTTTTAATTAAAAAAAAAAAGTTTTTACTAAATAAGAACCATTATAAACTGAAGCTTTAGCCATGATTCCAATCCAAACTTCCATTCTTTCACAGAAAGGAAGGAAGGAAGGTCATAGAAAGGTCAGACAGCCAAAAAGAAGGATGAAATGAATACCCTCTCTCTTTTTTTATTCTAATTTTTTTCCCAAAACTGGGCAGACAGCAACTTTTAACAAAAAGGTTTGTTTTCTAAACTGACCAAAACACTGTAGGCCTACAAAAATAAGAGAGTTCTTTTTAAATGCTGGCTCCCCGAAATTGGAATGTGGCTACCTTCTCACTTTATAGGCAGGTGCATTACCTTTAGACCACCGATCCACCTGGGAACTTCTGTTGTTTAACCCTCTTGCATTCGGATTCTCTGAACACAAATTTCCCCATGATTTCGCATTCCATCATGAAATCAGGTCAGGCACACATGCTTGCTCGCCTTTTCCTCCTCCTTAGTACATACCAGCAGCTATAATTGTTTCCAGACACTCTACAGGGTTTCTCCTTCTAGCCTGATAGAGCTTTGACATGTGGTAATAATTAGTGATGGTTACAGCGTCATGGAAATCTACTGTGTGTAAGTCCCGGATCGGGACTTGGGGGGGGGGGGGAATTATTCAATCCTGGCAAATCCTGGATCGGGACTAAGAGGGTTAAAACCAAAAAAAGAAAAAACCCTACCACTCCCCACCAAAGAACCTCCATTTTCTCAAACACACATTCAAGAAAATGATGTTCAAAGACAAGAGCAGAGAATAACCAGATCTTGTGCGGCCCTGACAATGTCCTCCGAGTGATGGTCCTTGGCCGCGCGCACTTTCTTGACATACTTGTTGTGGATGTCGCGGAGACGTGTCTTGGCTTTGTCGTGGATCATTTTGGCGTTCTTGGCCAGCCCCTCTCTGTGTTCGCGCGTCACCCTGAGTTTGTTCACACACAACAATATTTAATCCTCTTGCATTCGGATTCTCTGAACACAAACTGCCCCTAGATTTCGCATTCCATCACGAAATCAGGTCAGGCACACATGCTCGCTTGCCTTTACCTCCTCCTAAGTACATACCAGCAGCTACAATTACTTTCAGACTCACAGCAGGGTCTATGCCTCTAGCCTGATAGAACTTCAGCATGTGGTAGCGATCAGTGAAGGTCACTGCGTTGTGGAAAATTACTGTGTGTAAATCCCGGCAAATCCCGGTTTGGGATTCAGGGGAGGGACTGATTAATCCCGGTTCGAGACTAAGAGGGTAAATAATGAGACTGTATTGTGCTGTGGTGTAGTGTGGTGTGGTGTGGTGTGGTGTGTGTGTGTGGTGTGCTGTAGTGTGCTGTGCTGTGCTGTGCTGTATTGTGCTGTGCTGTGCTGTGTGTAGTGTGGTGTGGTGTGTGTAGGTGCTGTAGTGTGGTGTGCTGTAGTGTGGTGTGCTGTATGTGTGGTGTGCTGTAGTGTGCGTGTTGTGGGGCTGTGCTGTGTGTGTGTGTGTGTTGTAGTGTGCTGTGCTGTGCTGTAGTGTGCTGTGTTAGTGTGCTGGTAGTGTGGTAGTGGCTGTGGTGTATGTGTGTGTGTGTGTGTGTATGTGCTGTAGTGTGTGTGGTGTGGTGTGTGTAGTGTGGTGTGCTGTGGTGTGGTGTGCTGTAGTGTGGTGTGTGTGTGTGGTGGTGTGCTGTGGTGTGTGTGTGGTGGTGTGTGGTGTGCTGTGTGTGTGGTGTGCTGTAGTTGGTGGTGTGTGGTGTGTGGTGTGGTGTGCTGTAGTGTGGTGTGGTGTGTGTGGCTGTGTGTGGTGTGCTGTAGTGTGGTGTGCTGTAGTGTGGTGTGCTGTAGTGTGGTGTGCTGTAGTGTGGTGTGCTGTAGTGTGGTGTGCTGTAGTGTGGTGTGCTGTAGTGTGCTATGGTGTAGTGTGCTGTGGTGTAGTGTGCTGTGGTGTGGTGTGCTGTGGTGTAGTGTGCTGTGGTGTGGTGTGGTGTAGTGTGCTGTGGTGTGGTGTGCTGTGGTGTAGTGTGCTGTGGTGTAGTGTGCTGTGGTGTAGTGTGCTGTGGTGTGTAGTGTGCTGTGGTGTAGTGTGCTGTGGTGTGGTGTGCTGTGGTGTAGTGTGCTGTGGTGTAGTGTGCTGTGGTGTAGTGTGCTGTGGTGTAGTGTGCTGTGGTGTAGTGTGCTGTGGTGTAGTGTGCTGTGGTGTAGTGTGCTGTGGTGTGTAGTGTGCTGTGGTGTAGTGTGCTGTGGTGTGTGTGGTGTAGTGTGCTGTGGTGTAGTGTGCTGTGGTGTAGTGTGCTGTGGTGTGCTGTGCTGTGGTGTAGTGTGCTGTGGTGTAGTGTGCTGTGGTGTAGTGTGCTGTGGTGTGCTGTGTTGTGGTGTGCTGTGTTGTGGTGTGTGTGTTGTAGTGTGCTGTGCTGTGTTGCATTGTGCACCAACACACAAAGGCCTACTCTTACGAAAAGCGGAACAGGATTTAATGTGTGTGTGAGATGTTCTGCATGCGTTCGCACACAGGGCCTCGGTTTACAGTCTCATCCGAAGGACTTTTTTGGGGGAGAGTGGAGTCAGCACTGATGTTAACTCCAGGGGAAAAAAATCCCCTCGAACGGGAACCGAACCCGGGTCGTCAAATTGCGAGCGCAATGTTCTAACCACTGTTTCCATCTCCTATCTGTCCTGCTTTAAACATCTGAAACTCCCTTCATCCTGCCAAAGTGTATAACCTTTATAAGTGAGTGCGCACACGTGTGCGTGCATGCGAGTTGTGTCGAATTTGCTAAGACTATTAATCGTTATTGATTGCTTGGGTGTTGTATAGGTTGAATGCAAGCGCTTTGATTTGTTTTTTTGCAAGATATAGTAGTGGTAGTAGTAGTAGGCACCCATCAGTCTCGGAAGACTATGAAGTTGTGCTCTAGTCTTTAGAGCACAAAGCCTGGGTAAGTAAGTATGGAGGGCAAACTGTTACCCATGCAGCAGACCCCCCTTCTCCACGCCGGTGGAATGATCCACTGGAAAGACAATGACAGATACGAATGGTTCCAGTACCATCGCAGGAGCCACCAGAACGTTGCCATATATAGCCCCGAGCCGCCCTGGGGACTCCAACTCCCCGATTTTTCCTCAGGGATATAGTTAAAGTTAAAGTTAAAGTCTGTCCCGAGCCTAAGGCTCATCAGGCCGGTGCTTATCCCAGTTTCTGTGGCGTTAAGCGACTGAGAGTCATAGACTCCCCCTGGATAGGACGCCAGTCTATCGCAGGGTTAACCCCCAACACAAGGTTGGTACCCCTTTTACACCTGGGTGGGGTGAGAAAATAGCCGTAAAGTGCCTTTTCCACGGGCACAACGCCATAGCCAAAAGCTGGGATCGAACCCGCAACCTTTAGATTACGAGTCCAACGCCCTAACCACTAGGCTACAGCGGCGGCTCCTCAGGGATATAGCGCTATATAAATTCCAGTTATTATTGTTATTACCACTAGGCTATCTTGTCCCAAAAACAAGATGTGGTGGACTCACTTGGGCAGGGCTATGAAGATGGTGGTGCCGTCCTGCTGAGGGTTGACATTGAGGCCGGACTGTAACAGGGCATCCTTCACCTCTTTGATGTACTGCACACAATGATGCACTACACACTACACGTTATTTACCTCTCTGATGTACTGCACACAGCAACACGCCACAAGACAAAGACTCCAATACTCGGATATACTGAGTATAGTGACACAGACAGTAGCACACTACAATAGGATATACTGAGTATAGTGACACAGACAGTAGCACACTACAATAGGATATACTGAGTATAGTGACACACCACACACTACATTTGATCTCTTTGACATATCACACAGCAACAACGACATGATCAACTGTTTACATACACTCCATACAATGCTTTCTCCCTTCTAGGTCCATTCTCCTGTCGTTTTTTAAAGAAAAACGTAAAAGATTACAATTCTCTGTTATGCTGAAGTTGGATGTAATGGACCTGCCTTCTCTGGCACTTAACAGCAGTGCAATTCATTTTCGCTCATATGACACAACAGTAGTTGCTGTTTGAGTGTTCAACAGACAGAAAAAAGAAGCAGAAAATATTTGCCATAACATTTTACTTAAGAATATACACATCACATCACTGTCCATGACTGCATCGATAATTTATCAGTGTTCACGTTTCAGCGTCATTTACTGCCTGTAATTGGATTGGTGATTTACTAGTCTTCAGATTTCTGTGTCATCATTAAGTGATGACATACAAATATGGATAAGCAATTAATATTTGTAATTTGTTAAGTGGTGCAGCTTATATGGCCACAAAATCAACGGCTGTCCTCACCTGTAATGATGAAGGAGGGAGAGAGAGAGGAGTTTTCCATCAATACCTGTCCTCACCTGTGGTGATGAGAGTGGGAGGGAGGGTTTTTCATCACAACCTGCCCTCACAGCTCAGGTCAGAGCACTTGCTTTCCCCAAGTCAAATTAAGCAGCGTCGAGTGTGGTTACCGGTTGGATGGGTGACCATTTACACACCCTGGCTTCAGTACAGTCCCCCCAGTTCACCCAGCTGTAAATGGGTACCTGCCCTCTTTAGGGGTCAGGGAAGGTAAAGCAGCGAGGGAGAGGAAGAGGAGATGGGCGCCACTGCCCTAAACATGCTAACCCTTAGAGAAACCGAGGTCTCTTGATGCCTCGCTCTCCTATGACCGCCGAGGTTAGGGGACACCTTTCACTCACTCACTCACTCAGTCCCATGTCCCAAAGGACGTAGGGGGGACATGAGAGAAGACACAACAGAGATCTTTTTCCATGCTTCACGATCCTGTGTGGCTAGTAGGAGGTGTTGCAGGGGTTGGGCGGTCCAGTCTTTGATGTTGTCAACCCATGATTTCTTTTGGCGGCCTCTTCTTCTCTTGCCCTCGACTGTTCCTTGCAGGATGGTTTTTGCTAGGGTGTTGTGTCTTGTGGTGTGACCAAACCACATCAGCTTTCTCCTCTTTATGGTGGACACCTTTACCTTTACTTTTTACCTGTCCTCACCTGTGGAGAGGCGGCCATGTTGACCATGATGAGGGCGGGGTTTTTCTGCACTATCTGCCCAAGCTGCACCAGAGGGAACACCCCGTCCTCCGTTTTGATCGGCAGTTTGTCGTAGGCCCCTGCACATGACAGCAAAAATCTTCCTCTTACGTCCAAGTTAGTTAAAGTTAGTTAAAGTCTGTCCCGAGCCTAAGGCTCATCAGGCTGGTGCTTATCCCGGATTCTATGGCGTTAAGCGACTGAGAGTCATAGACTCCCCCCTGGATAGGACGCCAATCTATCACAGGGTTAACCCCCAACACAAGGTTGGTACCCCTTTTACACCTGGGTGGGGTGAGAAAATAGCCGTAAAGTGCCTTTTCCAAGGGCACAACACCACAGCCAAAAGCTGGGATCGAACCCGCAACCTTTAGATTACGAGTCCAACGCCCTAACCACTAGACTACAGCAGCGAATTGCTGCCTAAATGGCAAGATTAAAAAAAAAAAAAACAGCATACACATGGGGACTGGATGTAAAAAAAAAAGAAGCACATGCATGCTTATTCCGTTATCCTTGATATAAAAGAGTAAATGAAATAAAAATAAATAAAACAGTCATACACGCAAACTTCTCATCCGGTGTACTTCCTATGTTACAGTGATTCCCAGGTGCGATGAGTGAGTGAGTCAAAAGCGCATATTCTGGGTGACCCCTGGGGTGTTAAGCTGGGGAATGCACAACAACAACAGAAGGAAAAACCAGCAGTCTGCCACACATGACAGTAAGTTATGCTGACCCGAGGATGTTTCACGGCACGCCAGTTGTGGTTTTTCTTTGAACGCTCAGACAGCAACTATTGTAGTCTGTCATTTAATTCACAGCTCTCAGTCAGTTTCCCCCAATTTTAGCTCCTCTCAGCTGCTATCAATCCCATCCCTGCTTCTGCTGCTAACTGTAGCAAAAACTGACCGCTTTTGGACTTGGTAAAAGGGACCACAAGACACAACACCCTAGCAAAAACCATCCCGCAAGGAACAGTCGAGGGCAAGAGAAGAAGAGGCCGCCAAAGGAAATCATGGGTTGACAACATCAAAGACTGGACCGCCCAACCCCTGCAACACCTCCTACTAGCCACACAGGATCGTGAAGCATGGAAAAAGATCTCTGTTGCGTCTTCTCTCATGTCCCCCCTACGTCCTTTGGGACATGGGACTGAGTGAGTGAGTGAGTGAAAAGGGAGGGGTCTGCTAATTTTAGCACTGGGCCCTGGACCCTTGAACAAGTTATGCTGGATTTGTGCACTGTGACAAGCGAAAATGTGATGCACTATCATTTAAGCCCCTTACAAATCTGGAAGTTGTATTACGAATTTCCTCTTTTCTATCCCTCTCTTTATTTCTGCCTTGTTCCTATTCTCACTGTCACCTCCTTCTTGCTTATTTTCTGCCTTCTTGGTCCACTGTCCTGCCTTTTTTCCAGAAAGACTTAACCCTCTTAGTCCTGAACCGAAATTTGCCGGGATTGAATAATTGCCCCCCCCCCCCCCCCCCCGAATCCCAAACCAGGATTTGCTGGGATTTACATACAGTAGATTTCCATCATGCTGTGACCATCACTAATTGCTACCACATGTCAAAGCTCTATCAGGCTAAAGGTAGAAACCCTGCTGAGAGTCTGGAAGTAATTATAGCTACTAGTATGTACTTAGAAGGAGGAAAAGGCCAGCCAGCATGTGTGCCTGACCTGATTTCGTGATGGAACGCGAAATCTAGGGGCAGTTTGTGTTCAGAGAATCCGAATGCAAGAGGGTTAAAGAGATAGCAATTCTGTCCCATGCTGAACTTGGATGTGCTGGGCCAGACATGTCAGGTGCTTAATGGCAGCGCAATGCATTCTTACTTATATCAAAACAATAGTTGATGTCTGAGCATTCGACAATGATGAAGAAGAGAATCAAACCTAATCACAGTCTTCCAGTTCATTTCATTGGCATCATTTTAGAATTCCATCCATCCATCCATCGATGGATCGATCGATGGATCGATGGATCGATGGATCGATCTATCTATCTATCTATCTATCTATCTATCTATCTATCTATCTATCTATCTATCTATCTATCTATCCTTTAGTCTGGCGACCGTGGGGGCACCCCTGAAGACTTGACAACCAGTTCCCTCCATTCCTCTCTCTCTGCTCTCCCTTTCTCAGGGTTTTGTTGAGTTCTAGGCCTGTCCATTCGCTGATGTTGTCCTCTCATCTCTTCCTTGGTCTGCCTCTTTTTCTTTCTCCTTGGAGGAAACTTAAATATCAACATAAATGTAAGTATCTGAATTCGAAGATACGCACGGGCAAAAGTCTGTCTCTCCCTCTCAAACACATGTGTACACACACGCACGCATGCACACACTCTTTAGTAAACAGTCCTAACTTATATCATAAATCATACTAGCATTTCCTATGCATTATATTTGCTGTTATCACTGTTTATCCCTTTTCTGTATACTGTCTACGTTATTTAGCAACACATACCCATTTTACTGCACAAATCCCCTTCCCATCATCTAATATCCCTTCGAGTGAACAGACATAAAATCAAAGCAACAGCAACAACAACACTCACAGTACAGACTCCACTCCCCCCAAAAGTCCTTTGGATGAGACTATAAACCAAAGTCCCGTGTGTGAACGAACGCAGAACTTGTGCACACGTAAAAACCCCGTTTCCAATTTCGGAAGAGCAGGCTACTGTGTGCCAGTGGGAATGGATAACAAAGTTGACAAAAACTGCATACATACGGGGACCGGATGAAAAAAAAGCACATGATTGCTTATTCTGTTATCCTCAATATAAAAGAATAAATAAATAAATAAATCCTAAAAAAACAAAAAACAACAACAAAAAACATATATATAAAAATATAGTAGTACAGACCAATGTTGGTTCTCACGGAGACTTGCTCCAGCATCTGCTGCTTGAGGTCCTCGGCCACATCCGTCATCTCCTTCTGCAGTCGGTCCAGGTCCAACACCCCCTCCAGCTCCTCCCCACTCAAGGTCACCTTCTTCTTACCTCCCTTTGCCACTGCACACACCACACACATACATCTCTTTTGTTTCTGCATGTGTCAGAGATCTCTTTAAAAAAAAAAAATATATATTATATATTCAATTTAATTTTTTGTTAATTATTGTTTTTTAATTTATTTTTGTTTAGTTTTTAAGTTTTTTTGTCAGAAATCTCTTTGTTACTGCATATGTCAGAAATCTCTCTGTTATTGCATGTGTCAGAGATCTCTTTGTTACTGCATGTATCAGAGATCTCTTTGTTACTGCATGTGTCATAGATATCTTTTGTTGCTGTATGCGTCAGAGATCTCTTTGTTACTGCATGTGTCAGACATCTCTGTTACTGCATGTGTCAGACATCTCTTTGTTACTGCATGTGTCAGACATCTCTTTGTTACTGCATGTGTCAGACATCTCTTTGTTACTGCATGTGTCAGACATCTCTTTGTTACTGCATGTGTCAGAGATATCTTTGTTACTTGCATGTGTCACAGATCTTTTTGTTACTGCATGTGTCAGAGATATCTGTGTTACTTGCATGTGTCACAGATCTTTTTGTTACTGCATGTGTCACAGATATTTTTTTTAATTTTTTTTTTTTTTACTGCATGTGTCACAGATCTTTTTGTTACAGCAGGTACGGTTCATACATATCTACTTCTAATGGTTTGGCCATAGATCTTTCTGTAATCTTGAACTCTCTGCCTTAGTCTCCTAAAGAACAACAACAACAACAAAAAAGGAATTCTCTGAATTATCATTATTATTATTATTATTATTATCATCATCATCTCCTTACCTTTTTCTTTCTTTGCTTTTTTAGCGTACCCCCTCACCACGGACCACGACAGTGGTGTCAGCATCCCCTGCTGAAGCAGCAGCCCTCCAGCAGCTGTGGGGGACACAACACTGCACCAAGCCTGCAGCCCATGGTGACCCCACCTGCCCACACAGGTCAGAGGTCGGGCATGCCCAGTGCTTCCTCTGCTACGGACCGAGTCAGAATGGAAAAAATGCCCACGGTCATGTAAAGGGGAACGTAGCACACTTGCTGATATGGCTGCTAGATGCGTGTGACCTTGACACACTTTGCCATTCAGAAATCCTCGCTGCGCCAAGAGGGCTGTCAGACTTCTTGTGGCCATACTTTTTCTGAAACATTAAAGATGCATTGAAATATTAGTTATCTGAAACATCATATATTATGTAAAATTAGTTATCTGAAACATCATATACCTAATCATATATATATATATATATATATATATATATATATATATATATATATATATATATATATATATATATATATATATATATATGACAACTAAGTCTGGCAGTGACCAAACAAGTCATAGCACAATTTTGCATACACACACACACACACACAACACACACACACACACACACACACACACACATACACACACACACACACACACACACACACACACACACACACACACACACACACACACCATGCATTAGAGACCTCAGCTTCTCTAGGGGCCAGCATATTGAGGGTGGGGCCCATCTCTTCTCCCTCGCTGCTTTACCTTCCCTGACCCTGAAGAGGGCTGGTACCCATTTACAGCTTGGCGAACGGGGGGGGGGGGGGGGGGGGGCTATACTAAAGCCAAGGCATGCAAATGGTCACCCATCTAACTGGTAACCACACTCAACACAGCTTAACTTGACTTGTGGAAAGAGAGTGCTCTGACCACTGAGCTATCCCACCCATAAGAAATGTACACAGACAGCAGTATCATGGTCACACTGACTCACAGACTACCACTGCTTAAAGAACACTGAAGGCTAATGGTTATGTACTACATGACCATGATGATGTCAAGGGTACACTGGGCAGACCTGCCAACACTGGTGTGTACTTTTACATAATAATCAATGTCAAGGGACCATAGGGGAGACTACCAGTACCAAACACAACTTCACTGCCCCCGTACTGAGGAAAATCAGTAGACTTACAATTGACTCAGTGTTAGGAAAGTATTCTGTACAAAACACAGTTTTTCAGTGTGTGTGTGTGTGTTTTGTTTGTTTTGTTTTGTTTAATGTCCTTCACTACTTGGTGATATAGACACACCCGCATTCTCTCTCTCTCTCTCTCTCTCTCTCTCTCTCTCTCTCTCTCTCTTTTATATATATATATATATATATATATATATATATATATATATATATATATATAATATAAACTAAGAACTAACTACAGGAGATCTTACTGGGGAAGAATATATAACCTCAGCAACTGATGTTATGAACTGCTGAGAGTCATACAAAACTTCTTGAACTGTGGCATATCTTTTTTTAATATCTAATCCTCTCCTTTTAAAAAGGTCAATAAGAATTGGGCAATCAAACAATAAGTGGTGGATTGATAGAGGCTGAGAACAGCAACATGACACATTTTTAGAATATTTGGTATTCCATGCATTCAACCTCAGTTTATACATTAAAATTTCTAGTTTACGTGAACAAGAAATACGTTCAAAATGTGATGTCTTCATTTTGGAATGCATTCTATTCATCAATCTAGCACTAATTTCATACGAGGACAATACAAGATTGGAATCAAACGTTTCAATACTACGACCAGAGGCACCTTGTTTTGCTAATGAATCAACCAACTCATTCCAATAAATTCCACAGTGAGAAGGGACCCAACATAAAGTTATTTGAATCCCTCTACTAGCAATACAGTGTATCAAAAATTTAATCTCAAATACAATATCTGTCCTTATTTTCCCTTGCCAGTT
>CM060345.1:28975187-28980187 GCA_030674155.1 Stramonita haemastoma
CAGACATCCACACACACTACATCACCACTTTCTCTCCGTGTCGATTATCAATATCTATCTCTACCACACACACATACACACACACACGCACACACACTCTCTCTCACCTACGCACACACACACACATTCTGACAGTCAAAATGCTCTAGTGAAGGTAATCTTTAAGAAGCTATGAGACCCCCACCAAAGGAACACTTCAAAGGTTGCCGCATTCAGGTCATCTTCCAATTAATGAAAGTGTCTGTGAAAAGTATTGCTAGTTTTTTTTGGCTTTGTTTTCAAGCAATTTTTCTGCCTTATTGATTTTCTCTCCCTCCCCCCACCTCCCTTCTCAGCTAGAGCTCTCAGGTTCATCAATGGTGAGGTTTATGTATATACCATCGTCCCCCCCCCCCCCCCAATCATATTTAGGTGGCCACATTCTGACTTTGAAGGTCACGTCTAAACATGACATCTGCTTGCATGCGGTTTCTTTTTTTGTAGGCTTTTTTTTTTTGGGGGGGGGGGGTCATCTGTTCATTCTGGCAAACAATGGCCTACTCTTCTGAAAGGTGTAATAGGTTTTTAACATGCCGTGATTATGTCCCCATTTCCATAACATTTACACTGTCCTTAATAAGCATCTAACCCGATAATGCCCAAACATACATATGTAAAACAAACCACAGCACCCGCTCATCTCTTCTTTTTCTTTGGTTTGGACTCTTTTGAATCTTTAGGGCTTTTCGAATCTTTAGGGCTTTTCGAATCTTTAGGGCTTTTCGAATCTTTGGCGCTTTTGGAGTCCTTGGCAGCAGCTGTGTTGTGAGGGTTCAGATGACTGGATGCCTCCTGCAAATCCTGGATAATGCCGGACACCTGGGCCCCCAGGTCGTTGAGATGGTTGAAGCCAAACTCCAGCTGGCTGGGGGATTCCTCCAAGAGCTGAACCTTCTCCAGCAACTCCAGGGCTCGGTGGTAGGCCCTCTGTGCGCTCTCCCTCCTCTCTGCCTCCGCCAGTGATGCCTGCGTCAGTGCCTTGTCCCCTCCTTCTCCTCCCTCTGGGGTGGTTGGTGTCAGGTCTGTGAAAGAGACAAGATTCATATTGGTCAGTACTTACTTCCAACATTGTGTCGATGTTAGAAGAGAAACAACATTATTGGAAAAAGCGTGTTGCAAACAGTATGAAAAGATGAATGGATTTAGCATGGCAGACATCCTACAAGAAAAATGTCATTCCACCAATTCCAGTTGAAATACTTCAAGTTCACTTTAGCCAACGAGAATGTGAACACGCACAGTGACACACAAAAACAGTGACACACACATACAGTGACACACACACACACACACACACACACAAACTGAATAATTTAAAAAGAATGTTTTAAATAAAACGCACAAACAAAATTGAACATGTGACAATGTTGTGCAACTTTTAAGTTTATGAGGTATTCCTGTTACTTTTTAATTGGGTGCCTTTGCAGGTTGAAATATTTTTCAAATAAGTAGGTTGAGAGAGCTGCAAAAAAGGGGACAAGCCATGATATCTCCTAAGTCTTTTCTTCTTCCTGTTCCACCCCCTTTCCTTCCCTACTTTAACTTCCATTACAAAATGTACACATTATTTTGCAACTTTTTCATTTGATATGTCACGTGATATCAATCTTTATTATTACTCAGAATGAACAGACATTAACTGATTAAGCTGAAGAACATCACACACAACCTCTCTCTCTCACAGTACACACACACGCACACACACACACAGATTTTGCATGGCTGGTACATCCTGAAGGAACACACCATTCCAGTCTTTTTTTCTTTTCAATCTATAGAAGGGGAAGCTTGCCTGCATACATGTATACTTGTAAACACACATTGACTGAGCAACTTTTTGCAACACACACACACACACACTTACTCCTAATAACTTACAGATCCAACTTCCATACTTTTATCATGTCATTGAAGCCGACATACTCGTTTAATTTATTAAAAGAAAAATTATAAGGAGAGAGAGCAAACTGGCATATAGATAATAATATACTCTGGGTTTGTCAGAAACCAACATAGTTTCTGACAAACCCCCTGAACACCAAGATAAAGACCCACCAATACTAAGGTGTGAAGTAGATGCAGCTATTAGACAATTGAAGAAGGGGAAGTCCCCTGGAATCGATAACATCCCAGCTGAACTCATAAAAAATGGAGGGAATGAAACAGCAAGGCGATTCACAGAACTTTGTCAGAAGATCCACGACACCAAAGAATGGCCAAAAGAATGGACACAGTCTCTTGTAATACCCCTGCCAAAGAAAGGAAACCTCAAACAATGCCAGAATTACAGAACCATCAGTCTCATAAGTCATCCTAGCAAGATCATGCTGCAGGTAGTCCTCAACAGACTGAAAAACCAAGCGGAAAAACTCCTGGCAGAAGAACAAGCGGGCTTTAGACCAAAACGCAGCACAATGGAACAAATTTTCAATCTGAGAATTCTGATAGAGAAGCATCTCCAACACCAAAAAGACTTGTACCACAATTTCATAGACTTCAAAAAGGCCTTTGACAGGGTATGGCATGACGGCCTCTGGCAAGTACTCAGGCACTTCAACATTGACAGCTGTCTAATTGAAGTCATCAAAGCTCTGTACGAGAATGCAGAAAGTGCAGTTTTTATGAATAATCACGTGGGCGAGTTCTTCAAGACCACGGTTGGGGTTCGCCAGGGCTGCCTTCTCTCACCTGTACTCTTCAACCTCTTCCTCGAAAACATCATGACAGAGACACTGCAAAACCACCACACTTCCATCTCCATTGGTGGAAGACCCCTTTGCAACCTCAGATTTGCAGATGACATTGACCTCATGGGCAGCAGCAAACAAGAACTGCAAATCCTCACAGACAATTTAACAGATCGAGCGAGCGCATACGGCATGGAGGTCAGTACAGAGAAATCAAAGATCATGGTCAACAGCGCGAGTAATGACATCACGGAAATAAAGATGAATGGAGAAACACTAGAAGAGGTGAGCCAATTCAAATACTTAGGCTCCATCCTAACAAAAGATGGCACATCAAACAATGAAGTGAAAGCTCGCATTGCAACAGCAACATCTGCTCTAGTCAGACTCGAGAAGATCATCAGAAGCAACAACATCAGCTTCTGCACCAAATACCACCTTTACAAATCCCTCGTGATATCTATCCTCCTATATGGCTGTGAATCATGGACTCTGACAGCAGAGTTAGAGAGGAGAATCCAAGCATTCGAGAACAAGTGCCACAGAAGACTCCTCAAAATATCATACAAAGAACACAAGACCAATAACTATGTGAAAGAAGAAATCAAAAAGCGTGTGGGCCCCCAAGAGCCTTTGCTCTCCACCATAAAGAGGAGAAAGCTGATGAGGTTTGGTCACACCACAAGACACAACACCCTAGCAAAAACCATCCTGCAAGGAACAGTCGAGGGCAAGAGAAGAAGAGGCCGCCAAAAGAAATCATGGGTTGACAACATCAAAGACTGGACCGCCCAACCCCTGCAACACCTCCTACTAGCCACACAGGATCGTGAAGCATGGAAAAAGATCTCTATTGCGTCTTCTCTCATGTCCCCCCTACGTCCTTTGGGACATGGGACTGAGTGAGTGAGTGATACTCTGGGTGGTGTACCCCCCCTCCCCTCTTTCCTCTCCACTCATCTTGTGTGTGTGTGTGTGTGTGTGTGTGTGTGTGTGTGTGTGTGTGTGTGTGTGTGTGTGTGTGTGTCCTAACCCATCTCTACCACTAGTGCCAGACTAGCAGGCCTAGTTGGCTATTCGCTATTTTAGCTGCAGTCATCACCTGATAGATCAACAACCTGGCCTGTGAGAAACACCACATCGTTATCATCAGCACCAGCAATGTCAGCCAACATCTGCTGCCCCGTGGGAGGCTTAGGTCGCTCTGGTAGTCGAGCTGGTGGCATTATTTTGGAACTGGAGATGTAAAACTAAAAGGTAAGTTTAGGCCTAGGCCCAAAGCTACAGCTAGGCCTAGGTTAGTCTGCTGTTTTTGTGACGTGTCTTATTACCCAAGTGTCTCAAAAAGACGGGAAGTGTGGGACGGCTACAATATACAGTTGTTTTATAGCTTGTGTAGTAGTTTTTTTGCTTCTTCACTGATTGAAACGTTGAAAGCATTCTTATTCCTGGCACAGAGAGCCCTAAGGGAGAAAAAAGGATTTATCTACTGTTATCCTGATTTGTATTTGTTCTTTCTCTTTAACTCCGTCAATAGTCATTGTGTCGGCTAGTTGTTCATCAATTTCATCACTCTATATAGTCCTTTGGATGAGACTTTAAACCGAGGCCCCGTGTGCGAACGCACGCAGAACATCTTGCGCACACGTTAAATCCTGTTCCGCTTTTCGGAAGAGTAGGCCATCGTGTGCCGGTGGGAACAGATGACAATATTTACAAAACTACATACACACGGGGACCGGTTGAAAAAAAGCACATGATTGCTTATTCTGTTATCCGCGATATAAAAAGAATAAATAAAGAATATATCTATTGTATACCAAAGCTTGGATCTCTGTTAATACTGTCCTCATCTTTACTGAAATTCCGTTAGTCCACTATTTTTCTTCCTTCCCAGTAATCTACCTTCGCCCGGCCTTGAAAGTCTTGTGGAGAAAAATTTTCGTGATGCCATTCATAACTGATACTGTACATATAATAGCAGCATGCCAGCATCATTTTTCTTTCAAAATTTTATTTTTATAACTGGTTTCAATGGGTCATCATATAGACCACTGAAATTACCGATACAGATATTGAATGACTGAGCAGCCTCACACCACCTACTCCACACAGAAAAAAAATGTTTGTATGTGTATTCAGTGTTCAGGTATATTATGAGAGTGACAATCCTTCCCTGCTTAATTTTGACAAGGACAATTCTCTTGTTGCTGTAGGTTCTTTTTTTTTACATGTGTTGCGCATAGAACATTGGTTTATCATCTCATCTGAAAT
>CM060345.1:28985187-29000187 GCA_030674155.1 Stramonita haemastoma
CATGTTTCAGGACTTTGCTTTTGCACGACCTTGACCTAACATTTTCAGGACTTTGCTTTTGCACGACCTTGACCCGAACATGTTTCAGGAGTTTGCTTTTCCTCGGTTCCGCAACGTGTCGAGCAAACGAGTGATAGTCTTCTGGATCAACTATCAGGGTGTGCACGTCAGGTACAACCTCATCCATCCCGGTGAATTCCTGGAAGTGAACACCTTTGTAACGCACCCCTGGGTCATGGTCAACGCAGATACAGGTGACCGCATGCTGGCCAACGGGGCAGAGGTTTTCATGCCTGTGGGCTACAAGAAAGGCGTCGACCCCTGGCCCCCAGAGAGAATGGAGGTCAAGGTCACTTGTCCAAGTAAGAGGATGTTTGATGGGTCAATTGTGGACGATGTGTTTTTAGTCTGCAGACCCCCTTTCTTTCTTTCTTTTATATTGAGGATAAGGAAATAAACACTTGTGTGCTTTTTTACATCCAGTCCCTGTGTGTATGTGCAGTTTTGTAAATCTTGTCGTCTGTTCCCACCGGCACACGATGGCCTTCTCTTACAAAAAGCGGAAGAGGATTTAACATGTGCGCAAGATGTTCTGCGTGCGTTTGCACATGGGGCCTCGATTTATACCATAGTCTCATCCAAAGGACTTTTGGGGGTAGTGGAGTCAGCACAGATGTTAACTCCAGGGGAAAAATCCCCTCAAACGGGAATTGAACCTGGGTGATCATTTGTGGATGATGTGTTTTGTCTGCAGACCCCCTGGTTTAGGCTGTGTCAGCCTTACCTGGCAAAACAAGGGGCATTGTGGACATAACAGAATGTCTTGTGTTTAGGGATGGTGGACATTTTTGTTGGTTTTTTAAATTTTTCTCTGCTAGAGCTCCAGGGTTCACCAATGTTGAGATTTTAAGTATGCGATCGTTTTTGCCCTATGTGAAGGTAATGGCATTCTGGCTTTGGGAATGTATCAAGACTCAGGCCTCAATACTGAAGAATACTGTGTTATTTCAGAGTGAGAAATTATGAGTGGCGTATCAAAATTAGAATCACACAACATAAAATAAACCATATTTAGAGATAAAAGGGTATCGTGTCTATTAAAGTGAAATAGCATTTGACTTCTCACACACAGACACACAGACACAGAAGCATACACAGACACACAGAGACACAGACACATTCTTACACACAGAGATGGATGGCTTGGTTAAAAAAAGCAATGCACTGCTTATTCAGTGTAGCCTACCATCTGACAATAAAAGTTTGACTTTGGCTGTGACTGTGACACACATAACAGAAACACACACACGCATGACATGAACATTCACAAACTACTCCAGAAGCTGTCATTGGTGCAGACGTGTGGGCAGTACTGTATGTATATATGTAATGGCTGTGTGCTGTTTCCCCCACTTTCAGCTCCTCTCAGATGCTAATTAACCCAACCCAGCCCAGCCCAGCCCAGCTTGGGGCCAGCTGGTGCTAATTATAGCAGGAACTGACCCCACATGGACTAGGTTAAAGGAAAGGGCGCACTATAAACATAGTATAGTTTTATAAATAAAAAACAGCATGCACACAGGTGTCAAGTTTAGACACCATCCCTGAGGGGGAAAAAAAAAAAAAAAAGGGTAGGCGCTGCACTTGTGGCGATGCGCTCTCCCCGAGGAGAGCTGCCTGAATTTCATGCAGAGAAATCTGCTGTGACATAAAGTGGCAAAAAATGAAATAAAATAAAAATAAAATAGATGAGTAAATAAACAAAAAAAGTAAATAAATAAATAAACTGATTGAATGTTTACAAACTACTCTGTGTGCTGTTTCCCCCACTTTCAGCTCCTTTCAGATGCTAATTAACCCATCCCATCCCATCCCAGCAGGAACTGACCACACATGGACTAGGTAAAAGGAAAGGGCGCACTATATTTAGCGCTCTTGACAGAGTGATGAGGCGCACTATATTGAGCACTCTTGACAAGAGTGATGTTGGATTTGCGCACTGTATTTACAATGTACAACTGTGTGTGCTGTTCCAGTGTACACTCTGGTGGAGAGCTGCATCCAGGTGCTGAGGGACCGGTTGTCCCCCCAGCAGCTGAGGGTCATGCTCATGCCGCCCTGCCACAAGCGAGCCGTCTTCAGGGCCCTGCTCTTCAAGCGGGAGCTGCTGGGCCCGGGCACCAGGCAGCAGTTGTGACCTGCTGAGGAGAGCCTGGGGATGGAGTGAAGAGAGGCTGGGCCTGATGGAGTGAAGAGGGGATGGAGTGAAGAGGGGATGGAGTGAAGAGGGGATGGAGTGAAGAGAGGCTGGAGTGAAGAGGGGATGGAGTGAAGAGAGGCTGGGGATGGAGTGAAGAGGGGATGGAGTGAAGAGAGGCTGGGGATGGAGTGAAGAGAGGCTGGGGATGGAGTGAAGAGAGGCTGGGGATGGAGTGAAGAGAGGCTGGGGATGGAGTGAAGAGAGGCTGGGGATGGAGTGAAGAGGGGATGGAGTGAAGAGGGGATGGAGTGAAGAGGGGATGGGGATGGAGTGAGGAGAGGCTGGGGATGGAGTGAGGAGAGGCTGGGGATGGAGTGAAGAGGGGATGGAGTGAAGAGGGGATGGAGTGAAGAGGGGACGGAGTGAAGAGGGGATGGAGTGAAGGGGATGAAGTGAAGAGGGGATGGAGTGAAGAGGGGACGGAGTGAAGAGGGGACGGAGTGAAGAGGGGATGGAGTGAAGAGGGGATGGAGTGAAGAGAGGCTGGGGATGGAGTGAAGAGGGGATGGAGTGAAGAGGGGATGGAGTGAAGAGGGGGATGGAGTGAAGAGAGGCTGGGGATGGAGTGAAGAGGGGATGGAGTGAAGAGGGGATGGAGTGAAGAGGGGATGGAGTGAAGAGAGGATGGAGTGAAGAGAGGCTGGGGATGGAGTGAAGAGGGGATGGAGTGAAGAGGGGGATGGAGTGAAGAGAGGATGGGGATGGAGTGAAGAGGGGATGGAGTGAAGAGGGGATGGAGTGAAGAGGGGATGGAGTGAGGAGAGGCTGGGGATGGAGTGAAGAGAGGCTGGGGATGGAGTGAAGAGGGGATGGAGTGAAGAGGGGATGGAGTGAAGAGGGGATGGAGTGAAGAGGGGATGGAGTGAAGAGGGGATGGGATGGAGTGAGGAGAGGCTGGGGATGGAGTGAGGAGAGGCTGGGGATGGAGTGAAGAGGGGATGGAGTGAAGAGGGGATGGAGTGAAGAGGGGATGGAGTGAAGAGGGGACGGAGTGAAGAGGGGACGGAGTGAAGAGGGGATGGAGTAAAGAGGGGATGGAGTGAAGAGAGGCTGGGGATGGAGTGAAGAGAGGCTGGGGATGGAGTGAAGAGAGGCTGGGGATGGAGTGAAGAGGGGATGGAGTGAAGAGGGGATGGAGTGAAGAGGGGATGGAGTGAAGAGGGGATGGAGTGAAGAGGGGATGGGGATGGAGTGAAGAGGGGATGGAGTGAAGAGGGGATGGAGTGAAGAGAGGCTGGGGATGGAGTGAAGAGGGGATGGAGTGAAGAGAGGCTGGGGATGGAGTGAAGAGAGGCTGGGGATGAGTAAAGAGGGGATATGGAGTAAAGAGGGGATGGAGTGAAGAGGGGATGGAGTGAAGAGAGGCTGGGGATGGAGTGAAGAGAGGATGGAGTGAAGAGAGGCTGGGATGGAGTGAAGAGAGGATGGGGATGGAGTGAAGAGAGGCTGGGGATGGAGTGAAGAGAGGCTGGGGATGGAGTGAAGAGGGATGGAGTGAAGAGAGGCTGGGGATGGAGTGAAGAGAGGCTGGGGATGGAGTGAAGAGGGGATGGAGTGAGAGGGGATGGAGTGAAGAGAGGCTGGGGATGGAGTGAAGAGAGGCTGGGGATGGAGTGAAGAGGGGATGAGATGAAGAGAGGCTGGGGATGGAGTGAAGAGGGGATGGAGTGAAGAGAAGCTGGGATGGAGTGAAGAGAGGCTGGGGAGTAGAGTGAAGAGGGGATGGAGTGAAGAGGGGATGGAGTGAAGAGAGGCTGGGGATGGAGTGAAGAGAGGCTGGGGATGGAGTGAAGAGAGGCTGGGGAAAGACTCCTGATGGAGTGAAGGGAGATTTCTGATGGACTAAAAGGAGACTCCTGGTGGACTAGGGGGAGAGTTCTGATGGACTGGGGAAAGACTCCTGATGGACTGGGGAAAGACTCCTGACTGGGGGATTCTTCTGATGTACTGGGGGGATTCTTCTGATGTACTGGGGGGATTCTTCTGATGTACTGGGGGGATTCTTCTGATGTACTGGGGGGATTCTTCTGATGTACTGGGGGGATTCTTCTGATGTACTGGGGGGATTCTTCTGATGTACTGGGGGATTCTTCTGATGTACTGGGGGGATTCTTCTGATGTACTGGGGGGATTCTTCTGATGTACTGGGGGGATTCTTCTGATGTACTGGGGGGATTCTTCTGATGTACTGGGGGGATTCTTCTGATGTACTGGGGGGATTCTTCTGATGTTCTGATGGACTGGGAAAAGACTCCTGATGGACTGAAGAGAGACTGAAGAGAGACTTCTGATGGACTGAAGAGAGACTCTTTTTTTTCTGTGTGTGTGTGTGTGTGTGTGTGTGTGTGTGTGTGTGTGTGTGTGTGTGTGTGTGTGTGTGTGTGTGTGTGTGTGCGTGCTTGTGTGTGTGTGCATGGGTGTATGCTTATGCATAATTTAATTTTTTTTTCAGTGTTATTATCATTTTAAAAAATCTTTTTTTTATGTATGGCTTGTAACTCCTATGAATCATTCTGTTAGATAATAATTGAATGGAATTGAATTGAATTGAAAAGAATCTATTGATGTGCTGTTCCTATATTTGCAGAAAGAAACATGTCAGAATGTTTGAATCATTTTCATTTTTGTAGAAAAGAAAGATTTGCTTTGTTTTTTGACAAATTGGAATGAAATGTGTTTGTTCAGTAAGTATTTTGTGTGTGTAATTTAGTTTATTTTTCAATTGTTATGTATACAGTATTTTTAAACATGAATAGGATATACCTATCTATTACATTTTTTTGTCTTTATAAAAGTTTGGAATAAAAAGAAAATGGGGGAAAAGTCCTTGTTTCTTGAAGTTAAACTGTATTCTGAAAAGAAAAATGTACAACTCTGTTTATGACTCCTTTTTAAAAAATATATGTTTACTTATACTGTACTTACATGTGCTGTATTTGTTATGTGCATGACTTTCTGTGTGAACAGAGTGCATTATGAATGATCATGTTTGTGTCGTGATTATGGCAAGATCAGATGTTGATGAAATTAGAGGGATTATTCATTAACCTCCTTACTGCTTGCTCCATCACGTAGAACTTAATCATATCACTTCTGTTGCCTTGGATTTGTTAACGAGTATGATATGATTTTCTTTTAAAAAATTTTGGAAAAAAAACTCATTGAGTATCACACTGTATTGAAGATGACAGTTTACACAGGTGCAGTGTCTTAGGAAAGCTTGCAGCTACACCCATGTCCCACAGACAGTCACAAAATGTAGATCTGTTGGGTGCCTTGTTGCATACAGTATAAGTATTGTACCACAAACTCAACTCAACTGTCTCCGATGCCACTGTCGTTGGTAGGAGCTCCATCCAGTGCCACCAAGGTTCGCCATCTTTGTCTCTGCTGAGTTCTGCCATCTCCTGTAGCCCTCACTCCCAGACCACTGATCTCAGTGATGTTGTTGGCAATGTAGGATGTTGGTGGTCTGCCTCTTTTCCTTCTGCCCTCAACCTGACCTTGGAGAAACTGTCGTCATCAGATTTGTCTGTGTGTTTCTGTTTGCATGACCAACATTACTCAGTCAGCGCTTATCAGTTCCATCAGCATTTGTCCTTTGCTCAGAGAGTTTGTCAAAAAAACTTTCCTTTGTTCTTCTATCTGACCATTTGATCCTTAGAAATTGCCTGTAGAACCACATTTCATCTGTGTGTCTTTGGTCTCTTTCCAATTTTTGTTGTGTCCAGGCTTCTGACTCATACAGCCAACAGAGTGTTTTGACAGTTCTCATTTTGAGATATTTCAGTATGCCTCTGTCTTTCCAAGTGCTGTTTGACTGAATCATACAGGTATACTTTCTGCCTGTTTCAGGAGTTGTTTAAAGTCTGTTGAACTCAATTTACCTCAGTTGTTTAACCCTTTCGCTGCTATCATATTTTGCTTAGGTTCATGCTGGACAAAACAGAGCGTTGAATCAGGATGAACAGTGATCGTCAACTGAGCATTGCTGGTGTGCAGTAAAGAGTTAAGTCAGTTAAATATTGAAAAAAAAAATCAGTTAATTAAATAACTCGTGAAACAGGCAGGAAGCCTTCTTGTAGTGTATGTGTATTTCCTATTCCTGCAACTTCCAGTCTTATTCACAGCTTAGATCGCTGTAACAGGTGTTGTTGTAAAATGATGGTTTTGCTCCGGCATCTGGGAACATTAAAGGGCAGCAACTGTGTGGCAGTGAATGGGTTAATTAATCATTGTGCAGGATTATTATAAGGTCCGTATAGAGTTGTTATTTTATTAATGAACATGTTGGTAGTTGATAATTCTGAACAGTTGGCTTCAGACTGATGCTCTCTTTTGAATTTTATTTTATTTTTTACTTTGTTCTTTTATTTCGAGAATAATGGGATAAGCACTCTTGTGCTTTTTTTTAATGTTTAATCCCTGTTAGAATGCAGTTTTGTAAATTTTGTCATCTGTTTCCACCGGCACACAATAGCGTACTCTTTCGAAAAGTGGTACAGGTTTTAACATGCTTGCAGTATGTTATATGTGTTCGCACACAGGGACCTCGGTTTATAGTCTCATCTGAAAGATGTGTGTGTGTGTGTGTGCGATTTATCAAATGCTGGTTTTGTTTTGATATGTGTGGTAGGCCCACTCCGTGATCTGTTTTTTAAAAAAAAAATACAGAGTGGATTGAGTATGTTGCCACTGATAATATCTCACCATGAGATATTGAGTGTTGTTGATTCCTGTGTCTTGATACTGAGTGATCTGGTCATTGTGATGGGTTGGAATTTTTGCTGTTGGTTCTTAAGCTACTCAAAAGTTTACCAATGATGAGATTTTGCATATATACATGCCACTGTTTTTGCCCACCATGAAGGTAGCTGCATTTGGACTTTTGGGAACACCGTGTGCATGTGTATTACAAAACAAAAAAATTGCACCCTTTCCGACTGGCATGCAATGCAACTCTTCAGAATGTGTTTTAACATGTGCGTGAGATGTTCTGCATGTGTTTTGGGCATGGGTCCTCCTTGGTTTATAGTCTCATCTTAAAAGACTTTTGTGGGAGTGAAGTTAGTACTAATGTTTATTCCAGGGGGAAAAAATCCCTTGGTGGTGGCTCAATTACGGGCTATCAGATCGCGAGCTCAAAACCCAACGCTAGGCTATCCCACCCCCTGGGTTAGATTATTTGGTCGGGACCTTTTTCTGTGCAAATGATCAATCTTTTTTTTTTAATGCGAGTTCTGATTGTACTGAGGCAGCAGCCCTGATCTGGCCTGTATGGCTGTCTATTTATTCTTTATATCGAGGATAATGGAATAAGCACTCATGTGCTTTTTTACATCCAGTCCCCGTGTGTATGCATCATCTGTTCCCACCGGCACACAATGGCCTACTCTTATGAAAGGCGGAACAGGATTTAACATGTGTGCAAGATGTTCTGCATGCGTTCGCACACGGGGCCTTGGTTTACAGTCTCATCCAAAGGACTTTTTGGGAGAGTAGAGTCAGCACTGATGATGTTAACTCCACGGGAAAAATCCCTTTGAACGGGAATCGAACTCAGGCTATCATGTCCCCTTGTTAAGCAAGACAGGATGAAATAAACTGCATAGAAGACTGTATTCACTAAGGTCTGCATCATGGAAAGACAGTCATATGCCTACATGTGATAGTTAGCTATATTATGTGTGTGTGTACACATGTACTGATATCTCTATGATTATTATAATTATATATACATACAGTGTATATAAAACTTATATTTGTACACAATTACAAATATGAATGAAGTGCTTTGTTTTTTCAGAGTGTGTGTTGTGTGTGTGGGTGTGTGTGTGTGGTGTGTGTGTGTGTGGTGTGTGATTGTGTGTGTGTGTGTGTGTGTGTGTGTGTGTGTGTGTGATTGCAGCACGTGTGTGTGTGTGTGTGTGTGTGTGTGTGTGTGTGTGTGTGTGTGTGTGTGTGTGTGTGTGTGATGACGATGCACGTGTGTGTGTGTGTGTGTATGTGTGTGTGTGTGTGTGATTGCACGCACGTGTGTGTGTGGTGTGTGTGTGTGTGTGTGTGTGTGTGTGTGTGTGTGTGTGTGTTTTGGAGAGAGAGAGAGAGAGAGAGAGAGAGAGAGAGAGAGAGAGAGCAAAAACATGTGAAGACATTTTACATCTCACTATGTAGTCCACCCTATCCTCTCTACTACAAATGTCTCCACAACACAACACTTTCAGCGCTACCTCTGTGAATGTCTGTCTTCACCTTTAAATTCCTTCTTCTTCCCTCCTTTCTGCTGCAGATACCCTGTGCTTAGAAACACCTACATGTGTGTGTACCCATCGGATCTATCTATCGATCTATCTATCTAATTATCTATCTATCTATCTATCTATCTATCTATCTATCTATCTAACTGTCTGTCTGTCTGTCTGTCTGTCTGTCTGTCTGTCTGTCTGTCTATCTATCTATTTATCTAGCTATCTATCTATCCATCTCTCTCTCTCTCTCTCTCTCTCTCTCTCTCTTTTTTCTATACATATTCATTTTTATCTCTTTGTTTTTGTCATTTCAGACAGAAGGGAAACAACTTTTTCAGTGTTTGCTCTTCAGAGCAATCTTCCCCTGTGTTGTGTTCAGTCAGACGACTGTGTGAAGGAATGTGCACTGTGTTGTTCAATTAGAGAGCATCACTCAGACATTAATTAATCATGAATGGGGATCTTGATGTGTCCTGACTTCTGCTTCAACCATGCACAGCAAGGAAAGTGTCAGCACAAAAACCAGACTGTTAAAAATCCAGCAACGGTTTATTCAAATTCCTCTGTTGAAAAACAACATGAAAAAACCCCCCACACACAAAGCAACAATAGACAAACAAGGAAACAACCCCCCCCACCTCATCCACCTCAGCACAATGGCTAGTGCCTTGGGTTATGGACTGGAAGGTCGTAGGTTTGAATCCCATACAATCATAGGGATTTTTCGGACTCCGGCTGGCTCCTAGTGAGTGTGCTGTGAGCTCACTAGGAAGATTGGGACCGCAAAGTTGAGCTTTATCCACTTTATGACGTGATTTTGAGAGTGTTGTTCAACTTAACTGACCAACACTGCAGGTGTCTGTATCTCTCGGGCTTGGTTGAAGCAGGGATATAATTATTATGATAGGAAGTGTAGAGTACATCCCTGTCAGTAAGTCTCAAACTACACCCATTATTGAAATGAGTAGCATGAAAACAGCAGGACAGGAATGTCACAGAAGATGAGACAGCAAGAAAGCAATGTCAACAACAACAAAAAACCTTTAATAAAATCCCAAACAAAAAAACCTCTAACAACCCCCCCCCCTTCCCCCCCCCCCCCCCCCCCAACAAAGCATGAAAAGTAAATTTTAAAAAATCCACCCTGAACTCATCTTTGCTGCCATTGCAAGATCATTTTCACAACAGTCGACACTATCTCAGAATCTTCTTTCAACAAGCCACCCCCCCCCCCCCCCCCCCACCCCCCAATAAAAAAACAAACACCCAAAACAGCTGAAATCAGGGACTAGAACCAAACAGAATTGGAAAGCCTGGAATGTAGGTTGTCTGTCTGTCTATGAACAAGCATAGATCTATTTCAGTCATTGTGCTTAGGTTGCTCAATTGCTCTTCCTTCACACTCTTATCTTCGTCAAACACTCAGACAGCAACTATTGTTGTTTGTCAGATGAGCGAAAATGTGTTGCGCTGCCATTAAGTACCTGACAAATCAGCCCCTGTGCATCTGAATTGGGCATGGGAGAGAAAACCATTATCTTTTAAGTCTTTCTCAAAAAAAAAGGAAAAAAATGGCAAGACAAAAGAGACCAAGAAGGTAGAAAAATAGGCAAGGAGGTGACAAGAAGATAATTATGAAGCAAGGCAGAAACAAAGAGAGGGATAGAAAAGAGGAAATTCCTTGCACAGAATTTCCAGGAGGTGGGGATGCTGTTTATACTGACAGGCCAGGGGAGTTCATAGTCTTAGCTGACTCCTCTGCAAAAGAAAAAAGAAGAAACAAAACCAAAATGCAGGAAAAGTGGGACAGAGGGCAATCTTTAAAAAAAAACTTCCTTCTGGCTGATATTTCCACCCTTCACTTCTTACACTGGATTTAGGGGGAGATGGGGAGGGGGAAGGTAGCAGGATGGGGGGTGGGAGGGGGAGAGGTGACAGGGGTGTGTGTGTGTGTGTGTGTGTGTGTGTGTGTGTGTGTGTGAAGGGGAAGGCCAGGAACAGAAAGATCATGAGTTATGGATGCCCTCTTCATGCTCCCATTTTCTTCTGATTGCTGATAGAGGGCATAAAAGCGTCCACACCACAAACATATTTATACACACAGCAGTGGACACAAGTCTTCTCATGTGTCTATCCACATGGAAGCAGTTCATACTGATCTGTGTGGAAAGATGGCAGCAGCATCAGCAGCAACATAGTGGAGATTCTTGGGATGGTGACACTGCATTTCTCATTCATAAAATGCTGAGTTGTATTTTCTCCTCAGTTCCTCTGGTACCCCCTTCTGACCATATGGACACTGAAACACACACACACACACACACACACACACACACACACACACACACGCACACACACATACACACACGTGCGTACGCACACACACACACACACACATGCACAGACACAGACACACACACATGTATACACATACACACACACATGTACACGCACACGCACACACACATGCACGCACGCACATACACACACACACATGTACACACACACACACACATATGTACATACACACACACACACACACACACACACACACACACACACACTCAAACACACACACATGTACACACAGAAACACACAATTCCATTTTTCTTGGAAAAAAGAATAAATACATCACACACACACACACACACACACACACACACACACACACACAACACACACACACACACACACACACACACACACACACCTCTCTCTCTCTCTCTCTCTCTCTCTTTTTCTCTCTCTTTTCGTAAGAGTAAGCCATCGTGTGCTGGTGGGAACAGATGACATTTACAAAACTGCATACACACGGGGACTGGATGTAAAAGAGCACAAGCGTGCTTATTCCATTATCTTTGATATAAAAGAATTTTTTTTTTAATCAATCTCTCTCTCTCTCTCTCTCTCTCCTCTCTCTCTCTCTCTCTCTCTCTCTCTCTTCTCTCTCTCTCTCTCTCTCTCTCACACACACACACTTGTGTGTGTGTGTCTTTTTTGTTTTGTTTTTATAAACTATGAATGTGAAAGAATGGGTTATATTGTAACCTGATAAAATTTAATTGTTTGATACTTTATGACATGTTAAAATTTTTTTTATGCATCTATCAAAAATAAAATGTGCATGCATGCGTGCGTGCATGTGTGAGTGTGTGAGTTTTGCAGTGTATCTTTTATATATATAAAATTTTCTTTATTGAGTCTATTTTATTGTTATGGGTTGTTGCAATAATTTTAAATATTATTGATGAAGTTGTTCTTGTTCCTAGATGGATGACTTGCTAAAAAAAAAAAGAAAAAAAAAAGCATCTGGGTCTGGAGGGGATTAAATAATTAGCCACTGAGAGAAGCTGAAAGTTGGGGGAAAACTGACTGCTGTGAATACAATACAATACAAAACAATACAACATAATGCAAAGCAATCTGGAACAATACAATACCATACAATACGGGACAAATCAAGACAAAGCTCTTTGTGTTTCAATGTATAGAATTAACATCAGTGCTGACTCCACTTTCCCCCAAAAGTCTTCTGAATGAGACTGTAAACCCAGGCCCCGTGTGCGAACGCACGCAGAACATCTTGCGCACCCATTAAATCCTGTTCCACTTTTCGTAAGAGTAGGTCGTTGTGTACCGGTGGGAACAGATGACAATATTTACAAAACTGCATACACACGGGGACTGGATGAAAAAAAGCACATGAGTGCTTATTCCATTATCCTTGATATAAAAGAATAAATAAATAAAATAAAAATAAATGTAGGAACTGACAGTCAATGATGACAAACTGAACAGAAAAAAAACCCCAAAACAACAGGCTGCTGCTCCCTTGTCTGTTTTCCCTCCAACCTGCACTTACAAGCCGCCGCTGTAGTCTAGTGGTTAGGGCGTTGGACTCATAATCTAAAGGTTGCTGGTTCGATCCCAGCTTTCAGCTATGGCATTGTGCCCTTGGAAAAGGCACTTTACGGCTATTTTCTCACCCCACCCAGGTGTAAAAGGGGTACCAACTTTGTGTTGGGGGTTAACCCTGCGATAGACTGGCGTCCTATCCAGGGGACAGTCTATGACTCTCAGTCGCTTAACGCCACAGAAACCGGGATAAGCACTGGCCTGACGAGCCTTAGGCTCGGGACAGACTTTAACTTTAACTGCACTTACATGGCGACAAGCACTGCCACAGCACTCGCCCCTCTGAAGGTGGGCAAGTCGCGTCATCACCTCATAGCCTGTCACAGGATCCTGGTAAAACATCGCTCCTTCCTGCACACAGCCATTAAATAATCAATCAATTAATCAATCAGTCAATCAATCAATTGAACAATCAATTAATCGATTGATCAACCAACCACCCTACCAATAAATCAAATAATCAATCAATCAATTGACCAACCAATCAATCAAATAATCAATCAACCAACAAATCAATCAACTGATTTTTTTCAATCAACCATCTATCAAGAATCAAAAATGACTTTATCAATGATATTTAACTACAATATTATTATGACAATCAATAAAGAAGAAAAAAAGAATTAAATAAAACAGCCATACATGACAACACACACACACACACACACACACACACACACACACACACACACACACACACACACACACACACACACACACACACACACACACACACACACACAGAGACACACACACACACACTGTGTCAGTGTGTGTATGCGTGTGTGTGTGTGTGTGTGTGTGTGTGTGTGTGTGTGTGTGTGTGTGTGTGTGTGTGTGTGTGTGTGTGTGTGTGTGTTTGTGTGTGTGTTCTTCATGGTAATTCAAAGACAGGTAAAATATAATATTATTGTGTACAATTGTAGATTTATATTAGAGATGCTCATTAACTAGAACAATGAATCCATTGTACAAAACACACTGTGAATACACATGTGAATGAAAAATGTGTGTGTGTGTGTTTGTGTGTGTGTGTGTGTGTGTGTGTGTGTGTGTGTGTGTGTGTGGTGTGTGTGTGTGTGTGTGTGTGTGTGTGTGTGTGTGTGTGTGTGTGTGTGTGCGTGAGTGCGTGCGTGCGTGCGTGCATGTGTTGTGTGTGTGTGTGTGTGTACGTGTGTGTGTGTGTGTGTGCTTGTGTGTGTGTGCCTCTGTGTGTGTGTGTGTGTGTGTGTGTTGTGTGTGTGTGTGTGTGTGTGTGTGTGCACCTGCTATGCACCTTCAAAGCTAGCACATGGGTTTGATGAATTTCCAACTGCCTTGAATTCAACGCTGATTGATTCACCATGGCGAGAAAGGCCAAATTGGTCTGCACTTGCTGAATTTTTTTTCTGGAAAGGTTGTTATCCTGCTTAGTCACATTGTCAGCAGTATTTCGTTGCCCATTGAAGTTGTCTTTGCACAGATATGATAAATAGTTCTTAACTAATAAATACACAACAAATCTATTTTGAGGATGCCACAATGATCTGTAATGTTCAGGGGCCTTGTCAACATGACTTTTGGTGTGATAACGAAAGTAGAGGTGACAAACACTGTGACGTCAACATTGGTTTGATCGCAACGATCAAACAAACGAAATCAACATTCGCAAGATAATTATACTTATGCATTCGATCTCTTCAGAATATATAGGTGAACATGACACTTCAAAAAGGAGATCTTATCATCAACGATGTTTCTTTCTCAAAAGTCCTTCAAGCCAGTTCATCAGAATTCCAGATCGGAAATTCAGCTCTGCGCATGCGCTTGAGATTAAGCAATCAAAATGGCCGAACCAAGAGGGGTGGAGACGGAACAGATTGTTACAGCTCCTGTTTCTTTTCAGGATCTGGGGATTCCTGCACCACCCAAGCTTCAGGATACGTTTCTTGGAAAGGTAGGAGCGGGATTTTTACTTAACCTTTCTCCTGTCGAGTGTTGGGCACAGGCAAATCTGGCGTAAAACCTAGGCGGAAGTAAGTCAGCTGCACGAGAATAATGGCGTGACAATCTCTAGTTTCGATACTAGATTCTTGGTCTGAGCTTGATTCCACCATGATCATGGTGTAATATTACATGGGTTGTGGCAAACAAACAAACAGTCTAACAAGCAAACAAGCTAACAGAATCTAAGGAAGCAAACAAACAGGGAAACGATTGTTACTATTACTACTAGTATTCACACACACGCCACACACACACACACACACACACACACATCATACATCCGGTCATGGGGGTTGAATCAATGATGCAATGCAAATTTAATCATTCATTGGAATTGAACATATGTTGTACATACTGCCTTGGTTTTGCTTGTCACATATTGTGAGGTCTGAATTAAGAAACAATTTTCCTCTAGATATCATTTCTCACCTTATCAGGGTAGATCAACACTGTCTTTTGTCTGCTTTTAAAAGTCTATTTTCTTGATTTCTTTTGGAGCAGCAGAGGATGAAAAAAAAAGTTGCGTGAACTAAATCTTTTACTTTCAGTAAAGATAATTTTGCTTTGGCTTGACTTCACACACACGCACA
>CM060345.1:29007687-29035187 GCA_030674155.1 Stramonita haemastoma
TAAGGGCTGCAGTGAGGTGGCACAAACCTGATAGCATTCATGATTGATGGCATTTTCTGCTGAAAAACCAGATAGCATCTATAGCGTTTCTGCTAAAACCAGATAGCACAGATATGTGTTTTCTGCTGGAAACCCCCCCCCCCCCCCCCCCCCAAGATACCCAGATGACAGTTTTCTGCTGAAAGAAACACCTCATGATGAAGATGTTTTCTGCTGAAAAAAACAATAGCCTCATGATGACGATGTTCTCTGAAAAACCCACCAATAGATCACATAGTCACAAATCCAACACCACTCAGTCAAGATGCTAAATTTAGAGCACCCTTTCCTTTTACCTAATCCAAGTGTGTTGAGATCCTGCTATGAATAGCACCAGCGAACCCCACCTAGTCTGGGACGGGAAGGATTAATTAGCAGCTGAGAGGAGCTGAAAGTGGGGGAAACTGACAGCCGTGTCAATGATGATGATGTTTTCTGCTGAAAAAAACCCCAACCCAAGACACCATCAATGACGACGCCAAGTGCTTTCAGAATTCTACTGAAAAAAACAAAACAACCCAGACACCATCAATCAATGACAACACCAATCATGTTTTCTTCTGCTGCTGTCGGTCAACAGGTGCGGCTGATCGTGGCGGTAGTGCTGTGCCCCATTTCTGATCGGCATGGGGCTGTACCTCAGCGTGACCTATTACCGCAGCGGCAACCTCATCTTCCGCATGGTGGGGGCCAACACGGACCTGCAGAACATGTGCCGCCTCATCTTCCTCTTCTTCGACCTCCTCAAGTTTGATCTGCAGCTGTCGGTGAGTTGATAGGAGGAGGGTGGGGGGGGGGGGGGAGGGAGGGAGGAAAGGAGGGGGAAAGGGGGGAGGGAGGGAGGGAGGGAGCCTCATTTTCCTCTTCTTCAACCTCCTCAAGTTTGACCTGCAGCTGTCGGTGAGTTGATGATGAGGAGGTGGGGTGGGGTGAGGGAAGGAGGGGAGGGAGGGAGGGAGGGGAGGGAGCCTCATTTTCCTCTTCTTCGACCTCCTCAAGTTTGACCTGCAGCTGTCGGTGAGTTGATGATGAGAGGTGTGGGTGGGTGAGGGAAAGGAAGGGAGGGAGGGAGGGAGGAGGAGCACTCATCTTCTCTTTCGAACCTCCTCAAGTTTGATCTGCAGCTGTCGTGAGTGAGGGAATGAATGAAGGAGTGAATGAATAAATGAAGGAATGAAGGAATGAGTGAATGAAGGAATTGTTGTTGTTGTTTCCCAGCTTAACACTCTGGGGGGTCACCCAGAACGGTTCTCTGACTCACTAATCCCACCTGGGAATCACTGTGGGATTGAAATTGCACACACTGAATGAGAAGTTTGCGTGTATGACTATTTTCAAGTACCTCGCCATATAGGCAGCCATACTCCGACTTCAGAGGATTTTTTCTCCTTTAAAGGAGAGTGCAAGTTGTTCTGTTAAGAGCTTGTCATGGCTGAAGGCAATCTCAACACAACATTTTACGACATCACAACATTTTAGAGTAGCCTTGGCAATGAGCTGACATCAATAACTGACTCAACTTTTGGCCCGAGCCAAAATGAAGGAATTGATGAAGGAAGGAATGAAAGAAGGAGTGAGTGGATGAATGAATGAATGAGTGAAGGAGGGAAGGAAGGAAGGAATAAATGAATGAAGGAAGGAAGCAAACAAGCAAGCAAGCAAGCAAGCAAGCAAGGGAGGAGGGAGGGAGGGAGGAGTGAATGAATGAAGGAGTGAAGGAATGAAGAAATGAATGAATGAACAAATTAAGGAGTGAATGAATAAATGAATAAATGAATGAATGAATGAATGAATGAATGAATGAATGAATGAATGAACGTGTTGAACAGATCTGATTGGTCAGCTGCTGTGTAAGACAGATCTGATTGGTCAGGTGCTGTATTGAACAGATCTGATTGGTCAGCTGCTGTGTATGACCAATCTGATTGGTTGCTGCTGTGTTGACAACACATCTGATTGGTCAGTTGCTGTGCTGAACAGATCTGATTGGTGGTTGCTGTGTTGGACAGATCAGCATGGTGATTCTGATTGGTCAGCTGCTGTGTTTGAACACATCTGATTGGTCAGCTGCTCTGCTTGGACAGATCAGCATGGTGATTCTGATTGGTCAGCTGCTGTGTTTGAACATATCTGATTGAACAGATCAGCTGTTGTGTTTGTTAGAACAGATCTGATTGGTCGTTGCTTGTGTGACAGATCAGCATGGTTTTTTATGATCTTTTTAATATTTATTAGTTTTTTTGTTGTTGTCAGATCAGCATGGTGATTCTGTTGCTGCTGTTGGGAAACAATCTGATTGGTCAGCTGCTCTGCTTGGGCTGTGTCGAACAGATCTGATTGGTCGGTTGCTGTGTTGGACAGAATCTGATTGGTCGGTTGCTGTGTTGGACAGATCAGCATGGTGATTCTGATCCTGACGTCGCGGCTGGAGGTGGACACGGAGGACATTGTGGTGCTGTCTGTGGGCGGAGTCATCACCATCGCCTGGTTCCTCCTGGCCTACGACTGGTGAGTACACACACCTCCACACGGGGACTATCCACCCACACCTCCACACTTCCACACAGGGACTATCCACCCACACCTCCACACAGGGACTATCCACCCAACCTCCACACAGGGACTATCCACCACACCTCCACACAGGGACTATCCACCCACCTCTACACCTCCACACAGGGACTATCCACCCACACCTCCACACAGGGACTATCCCACCCACACCTCCACACAGGGACTATCCACCCACACCTCCACACAGGGACTATCCACCCACACCTCCACACAGGGACTATCCACCCACACCTCCACATCACTACACCTACACCCACAACCTCCACACAGGGACTATCCACCCACACCTCCACACTTCCACACAGGGACTATCCACCCACACCTCCACACAGGGACTATCCACCCACACCCCACACCTCCACACAGGGACTATCCACCCACACCTCCAACTCACAGGGACTATCCACCCACACGCCACACTTCCACACAGGGACTATCCACCACCTCCACACCTCCACACAGGGACTATCCACCCACACCTCCACACCACACAGGGACTATCCACCCACACCTCCACACAGGGACTATCCACCCACACCTCCACACTCCAACAGGGACTATCCACCCACACCTCCACACCTCCACACAGGGACTATCCACCCACACTACGGCTTCCACCACACCTCCACACAGGGACTATCCACCCACACCTCCACACCTTGGACGGGACTATATTACCTCCATACAGGGACTATCCAGTCCTTTGGATGAGACTTTAAACCGAGGCTCCGTGTGCGAACAGCACGCAGAACATCTTGCGCACACGTTAGATGCTGTTCCGCTTTTCGTAAGAGTAGGACCATTGTGCGCCGGTGGGAACAGATGACGGAGATTTGCAAAATTGCATGCACTGGGGACTTGGATGTGAAAAAAGCACATGCATGTTTATTCCATTATCCTTGATATAGATAAATAAATAAATAATAATAGATAAATAGATAAATAAATAAAGGACTATCCATCCACTCCTTCACACAGACTATCACACCTCCACACAGACTATCTACTCCTCCACACAGGGACTATGTACACCTCCACACACTACACACCTCCACACAGGGACTATGTACACCTCCACACAGATCTACACACTCCAAACAGGAGTCGATGTACCTCCACACAGGGACTTTTCACACCTCCACACAGGACATGTTATTACCTCCACACAGGGGCTATGTATACCTCCACACAGGGACTATGTTCACCTTCACACCTCCACACAGGGGCTATGTACACCTCCACACAGGGGCTATGTTCACCTTCACACCTCCACACAGGGGCTATGTATACCTCCACACAGGGGCTATGTTCACCTTCACACCTCCACACAGGGGCTATGTACACCTCCACACAGGGACTATGTTCACCTTCACACCTCCACACAGGGGCTATGTATACCTCCACACAGGGACTATGTTCACCTTCACACCTCCACACAGGGGCTATGTACACCTCCACACAGGGGCTATGTTCACCTTCACACCTCCACACAGGGGCTATGTACACCTCCACACAGGGGCTATGTTCACCTTCACACCTCCACACAGGGGCTATGTTCACCTTCACACAGGGGCTATGTTCACCTTCACACCTCCACACAGGGACTATATAGTGTAGTGGTCAGAACATTGCACTCACAGTTTGACGACATGGGTTCGATTCCCATTCAAGGAGCAAGATGAGGGTGATCTCCTATTTTTGATGTTGACATCATTATTGTTTGTTATGTTTGTTATACAGATGAGGCGATATCAAGATGTGAGTGGTGATGTTTTCGATGTTGATATCATTATTGTTTGTTATACAGATGAGGCGATATCAAGATGGGAGTGGTGATATTTTTGATGTTGACATCATTATTGTTTGTTATGTTGGTTATACAGATGAGGCGATATCAAGATGTGAGTGGTGATGTTTTCGATGTTGATATCATTATTGTTTGTTATACAGTTGAGGCGAGAGAGCAAGATGGGAGTGGTGATGTTTTTTGATGTTGACATCATTATTGTTTGTTATGTTGGTTATACAGTTGAGGCGAGAGAGCAAGATGGGAGTGGTGATGTTTTTGATGTTGACGTCATTTTAAAAAATTTGTTATTAAATTTTTTTTTTATCTTAATTTTTAATAAATTTTTTTTTTTTAATTTAAAAACGAAAAATTATTTGTTTTTTGGATGTTGACGTCATTATTGTTTGTTATACAGATGAGGCGAGAGAGCAAATTGGGAGTGATTATCTTTTTCGCTATCAGCCCCCTTGAAGTGGCCTACATCATCTTCAAGCTGGAGCAGGTGAGTGGTTATCCCGGAAGACAGAATGCAGCTGTCCTCATGGTGGGCGAAAACAGACGCACGTGACAGACGCTCATTAGCAAACAACAACAACAACATGATAACAATGATGAAGATGACGATGATGGTAATAGTAACAACAATGGGTGACATGAACAACACTGATGATGGTGACAGTGATGTCGATGATGGTGATGAAAACATTAACAACCATGAATACGATGATGCTGATGATGATGAGAAAACTTTTAACAACAATGATGGTAGGAATGATGACAACCACCCCCCCCAAAAAAAACAACAAAAAAAAAACAAACAAAAAAAAACCACCCCAAAACAAAACAAAACAAAAAAAAATAGACAAAAGGCATGCACACAGTTGGTGTGTTAGACCATCCCTGAAGTCAAAATGTGGCTACCTAAACGGGTGTGTGTGTGTGTGTGATGTGTGAGTGTGTGAGTTGTGTGTGTGTGAGTGTGTGTGTGTGTGTGAGTGTGTGTGTGTGTGTGTGTGGTGTGTGTGTGTGTGTGTTGTGTGTGTGTGGTGTGTGTGTGTGTGTGTGTGTGTGTGTGTGTGTGTGAGTAGTGGGGTGTGTGTGTGTGTGTGTGTGTGTGGTTGTGTGTGTGTGTGTGTGTGTGTGGTTGTGTGTGTGTGTGTGTGTGTGTGTGTGTGTGTGTGTGTGTGTGGTGTGTGTGTGTGTGTGTGTGTGTGTGTTGTGTGTGTGTGTGTGTGTGTGTGTGTGTGTGTGTGTGTGTGTGTGTGTGTGTGTGTGTGTGGTGTGTGTGTGTGTGTGTGTGTGTGTGTGTGTGTGTGTGTGTGTGGTGTGTGTGTGTGGGGTGTGTGTGTGTGTGTGTGTGTGTGTTGTGTGTGGAGGGGATGGCTGCATACGCAAAAAATCTCTCACCATTGGTGAAACTCGGAGCTTTAGCTGAAGAACAAAAAAAATGCACGTTAAGGATCCTGTAATTCATGTCAGCATTTGACATGTCACAATATCAAAAGGACTTGCAAAAACAATACTGCAAGGCACAGTCCAGGGAGGAAGAAAAAGAGGCAGACCAAGGAAGAGATGGGAGGACAACATCAGCGAGTGGACAGACCTAGAACTCGACAAAACCCTGAGAAAGGCAGAACAGAGCGAGGATTGGAGGGAACTGGTTGTCAAGTCTTCAGGGGTGCCCCCACGGTTACCAGACTAAGGGATAGACAGATAGATTTGGTAGGTTACAGAAACATGGACATTTCCAGCATACATCCTCAAAGTTGGAATGCGCCTACCTTCATGTGGACCAAAACAGCCACATAAGGAAAATCTCCACCATTGGTGAACCTTGCAGCTCTAATCAAGGAGCAAAAATAAAAAAAAATAAAAGAAGGATTCAGTTTTATGTAACAGGATATGTGTTTGCAGATGTCCAAATATAGCGACAAAAATTCTGGACTGGTACCTGAAAAAGTGATTGATATGGAATACGTCATGTGTTTCAGATGTCAAAAATATATCGACAAATATTCTGGACTCAAATATATCGATAGATATTAGGACTGGTATGCTGAAAAGTGATTGATCTGGAATACATCATGTGTTTCAGATGTCAAAAATATATTGACAAATATTCTGGACTAAAATATATCGATAGATATTAGGACTGGTATGCTGAACAGTGATTGATATTGAATACGTTATGTGTTTCAGACATCAAAATATATCGACAAATATTCTGAACTGGTATGCTGAAAAGTAATTGATGATATAATACGTCATGTGTTTCGGATGTCAAAAATGTATCGACAAATATTATGGACTAAAATATATCGACAGATATTAGGACTGGTATGTTGAAAGTAGTTGATATGGAATACGTCATGTGTGTCAGATGTCAAAATATATCAACAAATATTCTGAACTGGTATGCTGAAAAGTGATTGATAACGAATAATCATATCGACAAATATTCTGAACTAAAACATATTGATAAATATTCTGAATTGGTATGCTGAAAAGTGATTGATATGGAATATGTCATGTGTTTTAGAAGTCAAAATATATTCACAAATATTTTGGACTGGTATGCTGAAAAGTGGTTGATATCATATGAAATACGTCATGTGTTTCAGATGTCAGAAATATATCGACAAAATTCTGGACTAAAATATATCAACAAATGTTTTGGACTGGTATGCTGAAAAGTGATTGATATGGAATACGTCATGTGTTTCAGACGTCAAAATACATCGACAAATACACTGGGCTGGCAGGCAGCACCATTGCGTGTGGCGTCATAGCGCTGGTGGTTCGGGCCTTGCTGATCATCGTCGCTGTCTTCGTTTTCCGTAACTTCGGCAAAGGGCTGAAAGAAAAAGGTGAGTAGCAGTGAGCAGTGTGCGTGAAGCCACTTAACCCTTTAAGTACGGCAAGCCTGTTTTCTGGCTGAGGTTTCTGCTACCCTTCAGTCCTGTAAGGAGGAAAACTGCGCGCAACAGAATTTTCTTTCAATTCCTAGGTTTCTGAGGTGCAGAAGAGTACGAAATGGGTACCTCAGTAAATTTCACATACACATACACAAGAAGCTTTATAAACATTCTCGTGGGAAAGGACAAGCAGTGTTTGCTATGTCAAAACTATTTTCCAGAGTCTGTTGATGCCAGTTACAGTGTTGATTCTAGGGTGCACCCTTGCGGGATTCCCCATTTTTTTCAACTTTGCCGCAAAATAATCTAACCAGTGCGCCCTAACGGACGCAAAAAAACTGTGAATAGCGCATATTTGAACAAACACTGCGCCCCCGCAACTGCTGTTTGTATAGTTTCAAAATACATGCTTGGTCATTACGTTGATACCCCAGGGACATCAAGATGCACTGATTAGCGCCTACAGTCGTCACAACCATCACAAAACGGCTGGTTTGACATCATTTCCCTACTCATTTACGTCATTACGTCATTTTTCAAAGGAGCCGTGACTCCTGAAACAAGTGACGTCATTGTAACAGAGATCGTAGTTGTGTTAGTGGAAGAAGCAGCGATCCCAGCAGGGTTCAAAGCTGGTAGACCAAAGAGTTTTCAAGGTGGTTTTTCAGATCTGGCTAGACAAGTAGCCCGTGCGTGGCAACAATAATGATAGTATAGGGTAGACTATCGGCTGGATATAAAAATGACTTTGACCCCCCCCCCCCCCCCCTCTCTCTCTCTCTCTCTCTCTCTCTCTCTCTCCTCTCTCTCCTCTCTCTCTCTCTCTCTCTCTCTCTCTCTCTCCTCTCTCTCTCTCTCTCTCTCTCTCTCTCTCTCTCTCTCTCTCTCTCTCTCTCTCTCACTCTTCTTCTCTCTCTCTCATATGGTAAGGAGGGGGGGGGGGGGGACTGAATTTGGCTCTTGACCTCTTTTTCATCTAGATCTAGATCTCTCTCTAACTCAAAATGTGGAAATACAAAATTGACTTTGACATCTCTCCCCCTTCCTCTCTGCCTCTTCCTCGTCTCTTCCCCCTCTCTCCACTGGAGGAAAAATACAGACCAGATCATCTGGTTTTAATCCCTTCTTCCACTAGATTGCCTATTCTCCCCCAACTCTGAATGGAATTATACAAAATGGACTTTTGACATCCCTCTCCCTCCCCCCCCAGCTCTCTCCTCTGTCTCTGTCTCTCTCATATGTAAGGAGGGGGGGGGGGGGGGGGTGGACTGAATTTGGCTCTTGCCTCTTTTTTCATCTAGATCTACCTCTCTCCCACCCACTCAAAATGTGGAAATACAAATTTGACTTTGACTATCTCTCTCCTTCCTTCCCTCCCTCCTCTCCCCCCCTCTCTCTCTCTCTCTCCCCCCCCCCCCCTCCTCTCTCTTTCCTGTGTAAAAAATCATTTTACAGACCAGCTGTAATACATAAGGTGTATATTAAACCCTGTCTGCCTACATGCCATCCTGTTTGTTTTGTTTCTCGTTCTTGAAAAATAACAGATATCAGAGTTACTAACGGTATTATGAGCAAAATATACTACTTACTACTTGTCCCCTTTTTTTTGAAGAGAAAAGGGGGGAGGGAGAAAAGGGGGGAGGGGGGCAAACTGCCCCCTTTTTTTTCATTTCAGGGGCCCTTGGGCCCCCTTTTTTGAAATCCTAGAATCGACACTGCAGATAGCCACATGATGGATCACTATAAACAAACCCTCTCTGGCACCGTTATCACCAGAAAATCGGCTGATAGGACTCTCCTCTCCTTTTTCTCCTCTTCCTTTCCTCTCCTCTCCTTTCCTCTTCCTTTCCTTTCCTCTCCTTTCCTCTTCCTCTTCCTCCTTCTTCTCCTCTTCCTCTCCTCTCCTTCTCCTCTTCCTCTCCTTTCCTCTTCCTCTTCTCTCTTCTTCTCCTCCTCCTCTCCTCTCCTTTCCTCTTCCTCTCCTTTCCTCTTCCTCCTTCTTCTCCTCTTCCTCTCCTCTCCTTTCCTCTTCCTCTTCTCTCTTCTCTTCTCCTCTTCCTCTCCTCTCCTTTCCTCTTCCTCTTCCTCTTCTCTCTTCCTCTCTCTCCTTTCATCTCCTCTCCTTTCCTCTTCCTCTCCTTTCCTCTTCCTCCCTTCTCTCACCTACTTCCTCTCCTCTCCCTTTCCTCTCCTCTACTCTCTCTCTCCTCTTCCTCTCCTCTCCTTCACTCTTCCTCTCCTTTCCTCTCTCCTCTCTCTCTTCTTCTCCTCTCTCCTCTCCTCTCACTTCCTCTTCCTCTCCTTCTCTCCTCTTCCTCTCCTCTCTCCTCTCCTCTCCCTCTCTCCTTCCTCTTCATCTTCCTCTCCTTTCATCTTCCTCTCCTTCCTCTACTCTACTCTCCTCTCCTCTCACCTACTCTCCTTTACTCTAAACTCTACTCTACTCTTATCTCTACTCTACCCTCCTCTACCCATGCATGTACAATGTCAGTATTACAGATGTTACAAAAGTCCAGGTACTGTCTTAGATGACAAACTACATTTTGATCACTTTTAGTCCCAAAGTCCACTCTCTCTCTCCCCTCTCTCTCTCTCCCCTCTCTCTCTTCTCTCCTCTCTCTCTCTATATTGAAATGTGTTTTCATATAGTCTTTTGTGTTTAAAGGATTTTGTTGTTGTTGTTTTTAATCTGTTTTTCTTTCCCCCTTTTAGCCTACTTGCTGCATTGACTTTTTACCCTATACACACACACAGCACGATGCACGTACCCAAGAACACACAACAAACAACACACAACACACCACACACACACCACACTACACCACCACCACTCACCACACACCACACACACACCACACTACTCACCCACACTCACGCATTATTATCTTTATTGCCTATCTGTTTCATGGTCCTGAATATTTGCTATATTTTAAATTTTTTTGCTATTTATTTTTTGTTTAAATAATTATTATGTATCCAGTTGGGATGTGCACCGTTTTGCTTGATTATTCTGTTTTTCTTTTTTTAAAATATTGTTTGAACTGCTACTGGTGGTGATGCTGGTATGTAGAGGTAGGGAGGGGGTTTCTTAGCTTTATTCCCTGATCAGGGCAAGGGCCGGATGAAAAAAAGTATGTAATGATTACTTACTCTGTTACCCTTGAAAAATAAAGATTATTCATTCATTCATTCATTCTCTCTCTCTCTCTCTCTCTCCCTCTCTCTCTCTCTCTCTCTCTCTCTCTCTCTCTCTCTCTCTCTCTCTCTCTCCTCTCTCTCTCTCTCTCTCTCTCTCTCTCATGTAGGCCATCGTGTGCCGGTGGGAACAGATGACAATATTTACAAAACTGCATACACACGGGGACCGGATGAAAAAAAGCACATGATTGCTTATTCTGTTATCCTCAATATAAAAGAATAAAAGAATAAATAAATAAATACTCTACTCTACTCTACTCTACTCTACTCTACTCTACTCTACTCTACTCTACTCTACTCTACTCTACTCTACTCTACTCTACTCTACTCTACTCTACTCTACTCTACTCTACTCTACTCTACTCTACTCTACTCTACTCTACTCTACTCTACTCTACTCTACTCTACTCTACTCTACTCTACTCTACTCTACTCTACTCTACTCTACTCTACTCTACTCTACTCTACAGTATAGTACAATGTAATACAATACACCTTCACCTTTTTCACCTGTCCCGTAGTCCCGTGGACTGTGGGGGCACAACTGATGATTTTGCAACCAGCCTCCTCCACTCCCCATCGGTCCTCCGCCCTCCGTAGCAGATCGTTCCACCCAAGGCCTGTCCACTCTCTGATGTTGTCTTCCCATCGTTTCCTCTGTCTGCCTCTTCGCCTCCCTCCCCTTACTGTTTCCTGTAAGACTGTCTTGGCCAGTCCAGATGTTCGTGTGATGTGCCTGTACCACTTTAGCTTGCGTTTTTTCACTGGAGTTAGGAGCTTTTCATATGGACCGATGGCATTCTTTATTCTAGTTTTCACTTCTTCATTAGTGATGTGATCTCTGTATGAAATGCCTGTGCACTACAGCACCAAACTAATTTAGTTTCTCTGTCTGCTTCAGCATTCGGGTTCTCTGCTGAAAGGAAGGAGGAGAGACCAGAGATGCAAGCTGAGAGCGAGTTTGTCCCTTAGAGGTGCAGCAGACCGTTTTCCATGGCAGCAAGACAGTCGTTTCCCAGCAACCATCTTGTACTGTTAGTGCGGCAGTGGTGTTTTTGCGTCATCAAACAAGCCATTTGCGGTGCGAAGCAGATTGGGAAGAGAGAAGTGAAATTCGTAACAACTGAATCGTTTGAAAGCCATTTAGGCTGACTTTGTTTATTCTTATTCGGTTTTGTGCTCATTCTGCTTATGCTTGTTTTGTTGGTAGCTTTTGCCCTTAGGAGTAGCATGTGTTTTGCTTGATTCATACTGTTTATGCTCGGTTTTTTTGTTTTTGTTTGTTTTTCATACTCTTTTTTGAGGTTATGCGTTTAGCTGATTTTGTAATCGGTTTTGAATACTTAAACTCTGTGTACTCTCTAAATCAAAAGAGGTCATAATTGTTCTCCCAAAACAGATGACCTCATTCCTGTATTTTTCGAGAATCTGTGGTATATTCTGTTTAATTTAGAGTCTGTTAATGAAAAAATAGTCTTTAGTTTATTTTGATTGAAGACTACAGGTTTTGTCTCTTGTTCCTACTTATTCTGTTTATACTTACTGTGTGTGGTCTTTTTTTTTTAGAGAGATTCCTTTTGTACTTTTTTTATATAGATTTTGGTTATGTTGATTTTGTAAACAAAGGAGCATACCTCTGTTGTCTCAAACCGCATCTCTGTGTCTGTCCAGTGATTCTCTTTAAATTTTTCTCCCTTTTTTTATGTTTGTGCTTATTCTATCCATGTGCAAGTTTGGTAGTTTCTGATGATATTGGTTCTGTGAACAAGAGAACTACTGTCTATTTTTTGCAAAACTATGCAGTTGTTTATTAGATTCTGATAACATTGCTTCTGTCCCCAAGAGAACTAATGTCTATTTTTGCCAAAACTGATAAACATTTATATATCTTCATATCTATATTTATTCTCTTTACACTTTTCTGCTTAAATTGATTTTGTATGGAGATATTTTGTGGCTTTGATATTTTTTGAGCATTCCGTTTATACCGCGACTATTGTCGGAAGGTTATAGTTTGTGTTGCAGCTTTTTCAATGTAATAGAATCACCCTATTTAACTCTATTTTTGGACAACTATCTTGCTATACATAAGTGATGTATTTTTGCATTTGTCTGCTTATCACTTGAATCATTATTAGTTAAAAAGATGGGTGTATTATGTGTGCGTACATGAGTTGTGTGTGTGTGTGTGTGTGTGTGTGTGTGTGTGTGTTGTGTGTGTGTGTGTGTGTGTGTGTGTGTGTGTGTGGTGTGTGTGTGTGCTTGCGCGCGCGTGTGTGTGTGTGTGTGTGTGTGTGTGTGGTGTGTGTGTGTGTGTGTGGTGTGTGTGTGTTGTGTGTGTGTGTTGTGCGTACGTGTATGAGCAGTGTGCACGCATGTTTTAGGAATTTATTTTTGTACCTGTTGTTGAAAATGTTTCAAGCACATTTTTTTTTCGCTTCCCTTTCATTTTTGTCAGTCATTTAAAAACTTAAAACAAAACAAATCAAGACATGACTGTTGTTACAGAGAAGCAGGGAAAATAGACTGTGATTGGTTAGATATGGTCTGACATTGAAACAACAACAATGACAACAACAACAACTCCTCAACACCAGAGCAACAACAAGAACAACAAGAACGACAACAAGAACATCAACAACAATATCAACACTTAGACAGCAAAACACAGAGGCACACTGCTATATTTCTGGCTCCACTGCAGTTTGACATTTACACTTAAACAAATTTTTCATTTTGTCTAAAACATTTTTTTTTTTCGAGGGGTGGGGGATGGGGTGGGGGTAAACTTTACTGTAGCTGATTTAATGATTTCGTAATAGATACACCCCCCCTCCCCCCCAGTCCAATCAATCCAATCCAGTCATGTTGTTTATAGCCTCACTGACCTTGTACCTCCAGAATTTTTTTTTTTTTTTTCGTTGCCTCATCTTCTGTGATGTTCCTATCCCTGCTGTTCCCATGCCACTCATTTCAATCCATCTCTCCGTCACACAGCCATACCCAGGTTCACTATGTCTCATCCTCAGGATCAGAAGTCCACAGGGAACTCATCAATATTAGGTCGCTGTGGGGCCACAGCAAGAGGGGCTCTGCACTGCTGCTGGGTCACTTTGGTGGTGTTCAGTGGTGCCTGTTCTGAGCTAACATATGCAGGACACCACCTACTAAGCCCCCTACTAATGACAGTATTAGCTTAGTTGTAGAGCCAGACTGAGTGGTACCTTGAGAAATTTAGGTCAAGTGATGATTGTCGTCGTTGTGTGGTGTGTGTTGTCTCATGGTTTGCTCTGTCAGAATAACTGTGTTCACCAAATCTTGCCGTGCTATTTCTGTTGTGGATGTTTGGTTTCGTTTGGTTTGGTTTTTCTTTGGCTTGATAATGGTGTAGAGATGTTTAGCTTCTGCCATTAGTTACGATCATTGTTCTGCTTTCAAACTTATTTCAAACCTAAGATTTTCTCCTTCTGTTTCCATCTCTTACTGTCCCTGCCTTCAACATCTACCTGCCAAAGTGTATAACCTTTATAGTGTGTGAGCGCATGCTGCGTGTGTGTGTGGTGTGTGTGTGGTGGTGTCGTTGTGGTGTGTGTTGTGTTGTTGTGGCGCGTGTGCCGTGCGTGCGTGTGGTGTGTGTATACTTCGAGTTGTAAATATAATTGTTGTTGATTGCTTGTGTGTTGTATGGGTTGAATGCCTGCGCTTTGATTTGTTTTTACTAGGTATAGCGCTATATAAATTCCATGTATTATTATTATTATTATTATTATTATTATATCATCATCTCATCATCATCATCATCATCATCATCATCACTTATTATTATTATTATTTATTATTATTATTATATTATTATTTATTATTATTATTATTATTATTAATGCTTTTGTTCTTGTAGTGGAGAGCTGCTAGGTGGTTGTTGGTTGATGCAGTTCCTGAATCATGGAATTTTGCTTGGGACTCTGATACAAAGAGAGAAAGAAACTAATGCTCATGAATTTTCTTTTTTTTTTGTTTCCCTGTTTGCTGTTTCCATTAAAGAGGTTGTTTTGTTTTGTTTGGATTATCTGCATTGTGGAAATATTTGGAATCAACCATTAAAATGCACAAGAAATTAACGTGGTTTGTTAAAAGGAAAAATAATCAAAATCATTTTACAGATTTTTTTTTCTTTTTTCTGTGATAAAGGTTATTCATAGCTAAGCACATAATTATTGATGAGAACGTTAATTGTAAAGCATATAATTATTGATGAAAATGTTGTTCTGTAAGCAATATTGATGAAAATGTTCATTCCAAGCACGTAATTATTGAGAAAATGTTCATTGCAAAGTACATAATTTTTTTTAATGAAAATGTTTGTTCTGAAGCACATATTGATGAAAATGTTCATTCCAAAGCACATAATTATTGATGAAAATTTCTGTTTTAAAGCACACAAGTATTGATGAAAATGTTCATTGCAAAGCATATAATTATTGATGAAATTTTTCATTGCAAAGTTCATAATTATTGATGAAAATGTTCGTTCTAAAGCACATATTATTGATGAAATTGTTCTTTAAAAATCACATCATTATTGATGAAAATGTTCATTCGAATCAATAATTCTTGATGAAAATGTTTGTTTGAAGCATATATTGATGGAAATGTTCATTCTCAAAGCACATATTGATAAAAATGTTCATTTAAAAGCACATAATTATAGATGAAAATGTTCATTACACATCATATGTTCATAAAGTTGTTCATGCTTATTGAAGGAATGTTGAAGCCTGAAGTCCTGGCAGTGAACACTCCCTTAAGTTCATTATTCATGTGGAGGATGTATATGGTATATTTTGTGGTTGTCAAGGTGTTCATGTGGATGAAATATCAACTTTTGATCACTAGGGTGTTTGAGGCTTGCAGTTCAAATCTCCTTAGCACCTGATAATGTAAAGTTAAAAAAGGTAAAGGTGTCCCATAACCTAGGAGGTTGTAGGTGAGCAAGGTGTCAGAGACCTCAGCTTCTCTAGGGGCCAGCATATTGAGGGCGGCGCCCATCTCCTCTCCCTGGCTGCTTTACCTTCCTTTGACCCTAAGGCAGGTACCCATTGACAGCTGGGTGAACTGGGGGAACTGTACAGAAGCCAAGGCGCACAGTCACCCATCCAACTGTAACCACGCTTGATGCTGCTTAACTTGACTGGGGGAAAGTGAGCGCTCTGACCACTGAGCTATCCTGCCCCCTATAATGTAACAGTTTGATTTTGAAGATAGCTGATGTCAATTTTTGGTACAGATCTGTCAGCGTGTCGGCCTGCCTTCTTTGTAAGTTGGCCCTCCCCATGACATCAATGACTGGGTCATCTTCATAGTGTGTGTGTGTGTGTGTGTGTGTGTGTGTGTGTGTGTGTGTGTGTGTGTGCGTGGTGCGGTGCTGTGCGTGCGGGGCGGCGTGGGTGGTGCGTGCGTGCGTGCGTGCGTGCGTGCGTGTTTGGAATATTCCCAAATGCAGTTTGTTTTGGAAAAAAAAAAATGCATGTGTTTCGCTGCCCAGTGAAAGATGATCAGTGACATAGAAGCTGATTGATAGAAATGGAGAGTATGTAGAAATTACTTACAGCTGCAGCAGTGATGATGATGATGGTGATGATGATGGTGATGATGATGATGATGATGATGGTGATGATGATGGTGATGATTGATGATGATGATGATGGATGATGTGATGTGATCATGATGATGATGATGTCCTGTATGGTATTGCATATGTTGAATTGTATTGTATCGTAATGTGTTATCTTGTATTGCATTGTCTTGTATTGCATGGAGATGCATTGCATTGCAATGTATTGTATGTTGTATTATATTGTATTATATTGTATTGTGCTATATTGTATTGTTCTGTATGCCAGTGACAGTGATGACCGATTTCTTTGGGAACAAGAGCATTGCCACTGGCTGCAAGAGCAGTGCTGTTTTTCTTTTTTCATTGTTTATGTGGTGTTTATATGATGATGATGATTTACGACGACGACTTTTGGATCATGATGATGAGGATGATGATTTAGATGATGATGACAATGATGTGATGATGATGAGAATATGATGATAAAAAGAGAAGCCAATGATGAAGAAGAAACAGAACAAGGTAGGTATTTTTAGGGTTAACTCCCATCTTTTACTCCCTTGACAGTCCTTCAAAACAAAACCAACTGATATACACCGAGGTCTAATGTATGAACACACAGAGATGTTGTGCATGCATTAACCCCCATGTTCTTTAGGGCAAGAGCAGGCCAGCTCTGAGCAATGGGTTGGATGATGACACAACCAGCATACCCAGCATGCACACCCATGCCTGGAGAAAGAGGGCTCCACCAGGTTCAGCTTGCCCATAATACACTCCTCTCAACCCCCCCCCCCCCCCAAAAAAAAAAACAAACCAAACCAAACCGAAGAAATTAGTTTCCATTGACTTCTGGAGAAGCTACGTCAGTTTTTGGGGAAGAGGAAGAGTGTGAAAAAGAGCCAACCCAGAAAAGAATGATGATGTGAAAATAAAAGAAAACAAAAAACCCAAGCTCCTTGAGATGATGAACTCCCCCTCCCCCCTCTCTCCCCCCTCCCTCATCCCAGATATCAGGAAGAGGAAATTGCAGATATTTGGTAAAAGAAGGGAAATAAAAAAAAGAAAAAAAAGCAAATATCTGTTGAAGAGTAATGAAACTTTTTTTTAAACATGAAGAAGAGGGGAAAAAAAGGAGACTGAGGAGACAAAGTGACAATCGAAATGGAAGTTCTCAATAATCAAAATCTGTGTGAGCATTATACAACATCATCGTCTGTGATAAACTTGTTGCTTTTTGTGCTCCAAACATTCCTTCGCTATGCCTTCCCTTCTCCCCTTTCTTAACCCTCTTAGTCCTGAACTGGGATTTGCCAGGATTAATCATTCCCTCCCCTGAATCCCGAACCGGGATTTGCCAGGATTGTTCATTCCCTCCCCTGAATCCTGAACCGGGATTTTCCAGGATTTACACACAATTTTCCATTACGCAGTGACCTCCACTGATTGCTACCACATGCCGAAGCTCTATCAGGCCAGAGGCACAGAGTCTGATGAGAGTCTGGAAGTAATTACAGCTGCTGGTATGTACTCAGAAGGAGGAAAAGGCCAGCGAGCATGTGTGCCTGGACCTGATTTCGTGATGGAATGGAAATCTAGAGGCAGTTTGTGTTCAGAGAATCCGAATGCAAGAGGGTTAAGCAGCCTCCCACCCTCCTTCCCCCTTGTCTCAGAAAACTTCAATATTTTTGTGCTCAGTTCTGGGAAGTGACGAGAACAGTTTTTCCTTGATGTTGTTTTTTCATGGATGTCATTTGTGGTTGTTTGGTTTTTTTTTTTCAATGAATGGGTTATTACTTGCTCATATGTGTGTGTGTGTGTGTGTGTGTGTGTGTGTGTGTGTGTGTGTGTGTGTGTGTGTGTGTGTGTGTGTGTGTTGTGTGTGTGTGTGTGTGTGTGTGTGTGTGTGTGTGTGTGTGTTATGTGTGTGTGTGTGTGTGTGTGTGTGTGTTGGTGGTGTGTGTGTGGTGTGTGTGTGTGTGTGTGTGTGTGTGTGTGTGTGTGTGTGTGTGTGTGTGTGGTGTTGTGTGTGTGTGTGTGTGTTCATGTGTGTGTGTTGTGTGGTGGTGCTCTTTCATCATTTCTTGCTTGATGTCAGCTAGGTAGAATTTATTTTACCAATCACTGCTTCTTCTCTTTTTGCAGCAAGTTGATACAATTGATGTTGATTTTTTTTTCTCTCTCATAACAGACAGACAGAGTTATATCTGTTTGGTTCTGCCATTGTTACTGTTGAAATCTTGTGATTATTTTTTGATAGACATTCCATTTTGCACAAACAGGTTATCTGCACATATGTTGGTTGCGTCTGTGTTAAAGGTTGAGCATATCACTTGTTTCATTTTTTCTTCTTCTTCTTCTACTTTTTTATGCTGTACTGGTACTCTTCAAATTGATGCAGTATCTAGCAGGAGAATAAGAGAAATTTATCCCCCCCAAATAATGTCCTGAAATTAACCAAAAAAATAGTGTCCCATGTTTATTCAATTTTTCTGCAGACCTGCCAGTGCCTTATCCATGATTTATTGCAGCTGTGTTAACCAGTACTGGCCACTGCTGTCCCTGTTTCTGTCTGAGTTGAGGGATGTTTAACCTGCGCTGTATCGTGCCTTGGTAAGAGACACACTCACAGTGTGATGCCTTTCGGGAGACGAGATAGCTTAGTGGTCAGAACATTGCGCTCGCAATTTGATGATCTGGGTTTGATTCCCGTTCGAGGGGATTTTCCCCCTGGAGTAACATCAGTGCTGACTTCACTCTCCCTAAAAGTCCTTCGGATGAGACTATAAACTGAGGCCCCGTGTGCGAACCACACAGAGTATCTTGCGCATATGTTAAATCCTGTTCCACTTTTCGCAAGAGTAGGCCATTGTGTGCCGGTAAGAACAGATGACAAGATTGACAAAACTGCATACACATGGGGACTGGATGTAAAAAAGCATATGAGTGCTTATTCTATTATCCTTGATATAAAAGAATAAATAATAATAATAAAATGCTCCCCACCTGCTGTAGTGAGGATTTTTACAACCTCCCAGGCCAGCGTAAAGTGCAGGCCTGCCAGTGCCTTAATGCCCTCTGCGTGTGTATACACATTCGGGAGATTAAGTATGCACTCAAAGATAGGTAATTCATGTCAGCGTCTAGTTTGTTATAGAAGAAGAAGAAAACATACCCAGCATGCACCCTGTGTCTGGAGAGGAAGGCTCCGCCAGGTTCAACTTGCTCAAGAGACACGGCCTGAAAAATTCAGTTCCCCAACCACACCTCAGGGAGTTAAGGGAGAAGACAAGGCAAGACACGACAAGACCAGAGGACTGTTGTGTTCTGTACAATTCAAAAGGGGGGGGGGGGGGGGGGGGGGGAAGGTTTTTTTTTTTACAAAAGCATCAGAATGTCCAAATAGCACTCTGAGGTATCTTCAAAGTAATGTTAAAACCTGTTTTGAGTCTACTATAGCTCAGATTTTGGTTTTTGAATTCTATCTTCTGATATTTTTTTTTTTTTATATTTGATATCTTTTTTACTATTTTTTTTTCTTTATTATTATTATTTATTATTATCATTAGAAGTAGTAGTAGTAGTAGTAGTTTTTAATTTTTATTTTATACCACTTTATGTCACAGCAGATTTCTCTGCGTGTATTAGTATTATTATAATGTTTTCTATGGTTATGCTTTAAAGCATATTATTTTTTTATGTGTAACATGACTTTGGTGTTGTCTCTTTTGCGTTGAGTTTTTGTTCTTTCTCAGTGAGTTTGAGCACAAATCAGCAACTTTTTGGGATGATATAAGATGATGGTATTTTTTACTATTTAAAAAAAAAAAAGAAAAATGAGTTTGTATATTTATTCTACATTTTACTATTGTTCGAAAGAAATGAAATCAAAATTCTGAACATGAACGGTCCTTAGAACGCTTTTCTACTAAATGATGTAGACTTACGTTTTTATATCAATTATATGTACACAATAGGCTGATGGTGAATTGCTTGGAAAGAAAGAGAGTGAAAGAGGTGGTGTGTGTGAGAGAGGAGAGAGAGAGAGAGGAGAGAGAGAGAGAGAGAGGAGAGAGAGAGAGAGAGAGAGAGAGAGGTGTATACAAAGACAGCTTTATCCATTCCTTCACCCTCTTCTTCGTTCCAGATTATCTACGCAGTTCTGACCTATGCAAAAGCATGTTACTTTATGTTCTTCTCCTTTTGGAAAAACAAAGCACACACAGATGGGAGAGAGAGAGAGAGAGAGAGAGAGAGAGAGAGAGAGAGAGAGAGAGAGAGAGAGAGAGAGAGAGAGAGAGAGAGAGAGATTTCTGGCCATTAGGAAGCTTTGAAAGTGGTCAGTGAGCACTGATTGGTTGTAGTCTTTGTTAATCAGTGCTTGTTGAGTGTGTGTGTGTGATGTGTGATGTTGTGTGTGTGTGTGTGTGTGTGTGTTGTGTGTGATGTGCTGTGTGTTGGTGTGTGTGTGTGTGTTGTTGTGTGTGTTGTGTGTGTGTGTGTGTGTGTGTGTGTGTTGTGTTTTGTGTGGTGTGTGTGTCATGTGAAATGTTGTGTGTGTGAAGCAAGCTCAGAGACCAGTTGGAATTTGTCATTTTATGACTAGGGTATATTTTTGCTGTAGTCATAGACAGGGTAGACAAGTGAATGACTAAGATATATTTCTTCCGGTAGGTTTTTGTTGTTGTTGTTGTTATTGTGTTTCCTTATGTTTTTTTTAAATTGTGTTTCTTTCTTTAAAAAAAAAGTGTTTCTTTATGTTTTTTGTTGTTGTTTGTTCTGGTTTGGTTCTGTATGGTGTAAATGGAACTGGGTTTATTTGGTAGCTATTTTCCCATTATTTGTTCACTCTTTTATTGTGTGTGTGTAATGCAAAACACCAGTATTTTATGGAGTATTGCTCAGCTTTTTGACCGTAGCTTTTATAGATAACAGAAATGAATTTCTTGGGTATCTTTTTTATTCATTTTGTTTGTTTGTTAAAAAGGTGCATAATGTTTTGATGTCAAGACCTTTAGATGCATCTTTTTTGTTGTTGTTGTCGGTTTTGTTGTCACTTTTTGTGAAATGATATAAAGATTTTTTTGAATCAAGTACATCTGTACATTTTCACTTAAATCAGGTACATCTCTACATGTTTTTTTGAATGATAAAACATTTTGAATCAAGTACATCTGTACATTTTCACTAATCAGGTAATCTCTACATCTTTTTTTTGATATGATATAAACATTTGTGAATCAAGTACATCTGTACATCTTCACTTAAATCAGGTATATCTCTACATCTTCACTTTTTGTGAAATGATATAAAGATTTTTGAATCAAGTACATCTGTACATCTTCACTTAAATCAGGTCATCTCTACATTTTCACTGCTTGTGATATGATATAATGATTTTTCAATCAAGTGCATCTGTACCGAATAAGGACAGAATGAAGAGTACATCAAGGGTGTATGACGTGTATGCGAGTTTAAAGGAATAAGGGTGTGGCATTTCTGGTGAGGTTTGTCTTTCAAAAATAAGACAGGATGTAAATATCATTTTTTAAAAAAACATCATAAGGTGAAGAATTGAGGTTGTCTGATTGATTTTTCACTGGTGGAGATACATGCTGATAAATTAATGGAAACAGAGAATGATGATGAAGGTAATTGTATCATCATCATTTTCATCATCATCGTTATTATTGTTGTTGTTGTTATCGTTATCATCATCATCATCATCATCATCATCATCATCATCACCTGATGATGATGATTATTATATTATTGTTCTTGTTCTTGTTGAAATTGTTGATATTATTGTTATTATTATAATATTACTATCATCAACATTATCATCATTATCTTTATTTTCATTATAGCAGCTCCCTGGGGGTCCAAAAGCAATAACTAAATCTTTTACAATGGGAGATAACGTATCAAAAAATACATTAAGTCAAAAACGGGGAAATCATAATTATCTCAACAATGTTATTATCGGTATTGCAATGAGAGGGGAGGTCACCTGTCCAGCTGAAGGGGTCAGTACAGATTTTGGATACTGTGTTAAGTCCCATGGATTGGGTTCGTCACCAGTCAGTCTGTGAGCTCTGTATCTATTCTATTTCATACAGCAGGCAGAGAAATGAGATGTGGGGTTATACTGGGGTTGGTTGGTTGGTTTGTCTTATGGTTATTTGGTGTTATGTGTTGTTTGTATGTTTGGTTGTTTTTTGTTTTTTGTTCTTTGGGAGGGGTGTTTGGTGGTGGTGGGGGTGAGTGTGTTTTGTGGTTCGCCAGTTAAATAGAATTGATGACTTTTATTTTTTTTTCAGCAGTAACAAATTTTTCCCTGTTAATAAATTCTGATCTGTGATTATTCATCTTGAAACTTGTATGTATACAGTTGTGTTGTTTTGTAACATGTTCATGAAATATTCAGAAAAAAAAACCTGTGTGTGTGTGTGTGTGTGTGTGTATGTGTTGTGTGTGTGTTTTGATTTGATTTGATTTGATTTGATTTATTCTTTATATATCGAGGATAATGGATAAACACTTGTGCTTTTTTACATCCAGTCCCCGTGTGTATGCAGTCTTGTAAATGTCATCTGTTCCCACGGCACACGATGGCCTATTCTTACGAAAAGCGGAACAGGATTTAACGTGTGCGCAAGGTGTTCTGCGTGCGTTCGCACACGGGGCCTCGGTTTTAAAGTCTCATCCAAAGGACTTTAGGGGAGAGTGGAGTCAGCACTGATGTTAACTCCAGGAGAAAAATCTCGACCGGACTCGAACCCGGGTCGTCAAATTGCGAGCGCAATGTTCTGACTACTAGGCTATCCATATGTGTGTGTGTGTGTGTGTGTGTGTGTGTGTGTGTGTGTGTGTGTGTGTGTGTGTGTGTGTGTGTGTGTGTGTGAAAAAGAAGTGTATCTGACCCATCTGTAAGTTGCTTCTGTCTGTTCAGTCACACACACACGCACGCACGCACACACGCACGCACGCACTCACGCACGCACGCACACACACACACACACACACACACACACACACACACACACACACACACACCCACCATGATGGCTTGATGAAAAAAAGCAAATTTATTGCTTACTCAATGTACTATCTGGAAATAAAATTTTGACCTTGACTTGACTTGACTTGACACCCACACACACGTGCGCGTGCGTGCTCACTCACACACCTCCAACAGATGGAAAAGACAAATGAAAAAGTAAAACAAACTGAAAAGGAAAAGAAATGTATAAATTAATGTGAAAAGCAACCAGAAAAGAGGGCTGACCAAGACAATTATCATGCATTGTCGTATCAGTGAGTGTGTGATAATTCATTATCATAACTAATTATCATGCATTATCAATGATCATGGTCATGAAAAGCGCTTTGGTTTTTTTGTGCAAGATATATCGCTATATAAATTCCATTTATTATTATTATTATTATTATTATTATTATTATTATTATTATTATCATTATTATTATATTTATATTATTATATTATTATTATTATTATATCGATCATCATCATCATCACCATCATCATATCATCATCATCATATATCATTTTAGCCAATGATCATGATCATGCGTTATCATAGCCACCCCACCCAGAAGCAACACCACCATCATTATCCCTAACCAATCAATCATCTGTTGCAACACTCGGATCATAACCAATACACCGCAAAATGATCTGTGAATCCATCATGATTATTTATTCTTATTTATTATTTATTCATTTTTATATTCTTTTATACCGAGGATAATGAAATAAGCACTCATGCTTTTTTTTTTTTTTACTCAGTCCTGTGTTATGCAGTTTTGTAAATTTTCATCTGTTCCCTTAAGACTTGCCAACAAACAAACAGTCTCCATAGCAACAACCAATCAGTCAGACAATCCACAGCAACAATCAAACAATCAATCGAAACAATGCATAGCAACAACCAACCAATCGGTCACACTCGTTTATAAACACTCGGCCAACTGCAGGGGTCATGCAAGTGTGGTTTGTTTGGGGACCATGATTCTTCTGCGAACAAACATGGTGTGCTGACGCTTTGCCTAAATACTGCATAAATACTGGAGAAAAAGCCTTATTACAAGACATGAAATATAGATTGTTATTGCACAATACCATTCTATGCATAATGACTATTCTTGCCAATATAAACAAATATGCGTTAATGATTTTATTGCACAATACTATCAAATAGCATAATGACTTATTGCATAGTATTATCAACATGCATTACGACTGTTGTTGATCAATGCTATAAAAGCACAATACTATGAAATAGGCATAATGATTTATTGCACAATAAATTAAATAAACATGACTTATTGCACAATACTATCAAACACGCATGACGTATTGCACAGTATTATCAAACACGCATGACTTATTGCACAATACTATCAATATGCATGACTTATTGCACAATACTATCAAATATGCATGACTTATTGCACAATACTATCAATTGCTAACATGACTTATTGCACAATCTAACAACTCAAAGGGGACTACCAGCTATCATTGGACGGTGTTGCCTACACTCTTGTTCAATACTGTTCACAGATGATAGTTCATACTAAAAGGTAAAGGTGTCCCATAACCTGTGTGGTCGTAGGGGAGCAAGGCGTCAGAGACCTCAACTTCTCTAGGGGCCAGCATTTGAGGGCGGCGCCCATCTCCTCTCCCTCACCGCTTTACCTTCCCTGACCCTAAAGAGGGCTGGTACTCATTTAGAGCTGGGGGGACTGTACTGAAGCCAAGGCGCACAAACGGCACCCATCCAACTGGTAATCCACGCTCGATGCTGGTTAACTTGAAGTGGGTAAAGCGAGTGCTCTGACCACTTAGCTATCCTCCTGCCGTATAGTTCAATACAACAGATTTGTTATTGCCCAACAACATTACTGAATACACAATGCGTATATTGAAAAAAAAAGCATGGCACTTTATCATAGCAACTGAAAGCTAAAAAGATGATTACAAACAGTATGAGGATTTTAAGACTGGACAAACAAATCAGTACATTTTGTTCTACCAAATACATCTTTCAAAAATGTGTGGTGTGTGTGTGTGTGTGTGTGTGTGTGTGTGTGTGTGTGTGTGTGTGTGTGTGTGTGCGTGCGTGCGTGCGTGCGTGCGTGCTTGCGTGCGTGCGTGCGTGCGTGCGTGTGTATGGTACGTGTTTGAGTGTGTGGAAAAGACAGTTGACTTTTCAGCAGTTGTTTTCACTGGGAAACACCATAAATAATGAGTATCAATACAACTCTAGGAAATATGAATGATCGTGGAAAACACCAACAAATACTTTTTTCATGGCAAACAAAACAAAACACAGACAATATCGGATCAGCTTTTCAATCTCATCAAATCTTGGGATTTTTTCCTTTATAACTGTCATAAGTCTGATTAGAAATAACATTGAACCGATCAAAAAACAAAACACAAACACAAAAATACCAAAGCAAACAACAAAAAACGAACCAAAACAAAACAAAAAAAGCCCAACAACAAACAAACCCAACTACAAAAGCAAAGAAAAAAAAAACTTCCCACAAGTTTTCACTTCTTCAAGCTTGTTTGGAAAACCAAAAACCAGTTGCAAACTTGTAGCCACAATCAAGAGTGTTATCAAAACAGAATCCAGTATCAAAGCCAAACTCCTTGTCGGATTAGATCTCTGTCAAAAAAAAATGGAATTTGAAAGAAGCACTTGAGATCCGCTGAAGACAAGTTTACATCATGACCTAAGATACAGTTTACATCTGACCTAAATACAGTTTACATCTGACTAGATACGTTTACACATGACCTAAGATACAGTTTACATCATGACCTAATACAGTTTACAGCGGCTAACGTTTACAGCGTGACTAAGACCAGTTATAGACCAGATTTCATTAGACCTCAGACAGTATCATCCTCACCAGTTTACATCATGACCTAAGATACAGTTTACAGCGTGACCTACAGACACAGTTTACATCATGACCTCAGAAGTTTACATTATGACCTCAGACAGCTTACATCATGACCTCATACACAGTTTATATCATGACCTCAGGCACAGTTTACATCATGACCTATAAAACAGAGGCAGTTTACATCATGACCTAAGACACAGTTTACAGCATGACCTCAGACACAGTTTACATCATCACCTCAGACACAGTTTACAGCGTGACCTAAGACATAGAGGACAGGTTTACATCATGACCTAAGATACAGTTTACAGCATGACCAAGACAGTTTACATAATGACCTAAGACAGTTTACATATGAATAAGACACAGTTTACATAATGACCTAGACAGTTTACATCATGACCTCAGACACACTTTACATCATGACCTAAGACACAGTTTACATCACGACCTAAGACACGTTACATAATGACCTCAACACAGTACATCATGACAAAACAGTTTACAGCATGACCCAAGACACACTTACTATGACCTAAACACATTTACAGATGACCTAAGACACAGTACATAATGCCTCAGACACGTTTAATCATGACTAAACAAGTTACATCACGACCTAGAACATTTACATCATGACCTAGACACAGTTTACATCATGACCTAAGACACAGTTTACATCATGACCTAAGACACACTTACATCATGACCTCAGACACACATTAGGTATCACTGTAGCAGTGAAGAGAAAAACAAGGGAGAATAGTAGACACGAAGACAGGTTGACAAAAACAACAACAAACAACAGCAAACTGTTGAATTATGGCGATGATGTGTGTACATCCAATTCACAAATAATGACAGCTACTACAACATTGCATTTTCTAAAAATGTTGAGCAATATTCAGTCATACAGTGCAACTAAAATGAATGTGCTGACAATATTTTGGAAACAAAATTGAAGCAAATGTAATCTACAGAATCAATGATAAATGAATTAATACACAAAGCTGCGACAAAAACGGAAAAGGAAATTAGCAAGATAATAGTTTAACGAAACATTCATATACATTTCTATAGATAAACAACCACCCCACAACAGCAACAAAAACAGGATCCTGACCCCACCAGCCAAACAAACACCCCCCCAAAAAAACAAACAAAAAAACCCCAAACAAACCACAACACCCCCCCCCCCCCCAGAAAAAAAAAAGAAGAAAAAACCCTCACAATGACAGCAACAATCACAGCTACTAAATAAGAAAATCTTCAATGCTTGTTCTCTACTTTTCTTGTTCAATACACCACTAATGAATAAATATCTTAAATACACCAATATACATTATTCACAAACCACATGACCACGAAAAATTCTGGGTATTCAACAGAAAAAGCAACAACACCCTCCCTCCCCCCTGACTTAATC
>CM060345.1:29042687-29045187 GCA_030674155.1 Stramonita haemastoma
AAAATTCTGTAGAAAAAAGCCCTTTTGATAGGAAAAAAAATGGGTAGGCGCTGCGACGCGCTCTCCCCGAGGAGAGCAGCCCAAATTTCACGCATAGAAATCTGCTGTGACATAAAGTGGTAGAAATAGATGGATAGATAGATAAATGGATAAATAAATAAATGAATAAGTAAGTAAGTAAGTAAATAATAAATAAATAAATAAATAAATAAAAAATAAATAAATAAATAAATAAATAAATAAATAAATGAGAAGGGTGGTGAGTGAATGCAGTTTGGGTGAAGGAATACAGTGCCAGGAAAAGGCAAGGCAGTACAGTACAATGTGTTGAGTTGAAAAGGAAATACAATACGATATTATGCGGCGCAAGACAATACAATATAATACAACACATTACACTGCACTGTATTGTTGGAAGGTAAAGGTAAAAGGTAAAGGTGTCCCATAACCTATGTGGTCGAAGGGGAGCAAGGCATCAGAGACCTCAGCTTCTCTAGGGGCCAGCATGTTGAGGGCGGCTCCCATCTCCTCTCCCTCGCTGCTTTACCTTCCCTGACCCTAAAGAGGGCAGGTACCCATTTACAGCTGGGTGAACTGAGGGAACTGTACTGTAACCAAGGCGCGCAAACGGTCACCCATCCAATTAGCAACTTAACTTGGCTGGGGGAAAGCGAGCACTCTGACTACTTTGCTATCCCGTCCCATTACTCAATGTACAATTTGAAATAAATTGTTTGACTTTGACTTTGAATTTGACTTTCACACACACACCCACACACATCCACACGCACACACACACCTACCCACACAAACACACACACATACACACACACAGACACACACACAGACACAGACCCCCCCACATACAAACACACACACACACACACACTCACCTCCCCCACACCCCCCACATACCCCCCCAACCCCCCCCATCCACACCTCCACCCCTACCCCTCCATTCCCCCCCCCCACACCACACCCCCCACCCCCCTTCACCGCCCCACACCCAACCCACCCCCCCACCCCCACCCCCCACCCCCACACCAACCCCCCATACCAACCCCCCCCCCCCCCCCCCCCCCCCCCCCCCACCCTTCCCACACAAAACTGACCAGTGCAGACAGCCGGCAGTCCGCCATTGTTCCACTGTCCGGCAGCAGTGCAGGTGACCTGGGCAGAGCCTGAGGTCAAGGTGAAGCCGGCCTGACAGCTGACCTTACACACCTGACCTGTGCCGACCCCTGACCCCAGACAGGTGAGGGGGGCGATGCTGCCGTGCAGGGGGGCCTTCAGAGCTGGGCAGGGCACCGCTGCAACACGACGCAACACGATGCAACACGACGCAACACGATGCAACACCACGCAACACGATGCAACACCACGCAACACGATGCAACACACCACGCAACACGATGCAACACACCACGCAACACGATGGCAACACCCACGCAACACGATGCAACACCACGCAACACGATGCACACACCAACGAACAACGCACGATGCAACACCACGCAACACGATGCACAACACAATGCAACACCACGCAACACGATGCAACACCACGCAACACGATGCAACACCACGCAACACGATGCAACACCACACGCAACACGATGCAACACCACGCAACACGATGCAACACCACGCAACACGATGCAACACCACGCAACACGATGCAACACCACGCAACACGATGCAAACACCACACACAACACAATGCAACACCACGCAACACGATGCAACACCACGCAAACACGATGCAACACAACGCAACACGATGCAACACCAATGCAACACAAAAGCAAGGCAGCACAACGCAAGGCAGCACAATGCAACACAACGCAATACAACACAACGTAACACAATGCAACACAATGCAACAGAATGCAATGCAACAGAATGCAATGCAATACAACGCAACACGATTACAAAGCTGCACACACACGGGGGTTGTATGTAAAAAAAAAGCACATGAGTGCTTATTCCATTACCCTCAATATAAAAGAATAATTTAAAAAAAAGCAACACAAAGCAACGCAATGCAACACAACGCAACACAATTACAAAACTGCATACACACGTGAACTGGATGTAAATAAAAGTACATTAGTGCTTATTCCATTATCCTCGATATAAAAGAATTTTAAAAAGCAACACAACGCAATGCAACGCAACACAATGGAACACAATGCAACGCAACACAATACAACACAACACAATGCAATACAATGGAACACAACGCAACACAATGCAACACAACACAATGCAATACAATGGAACACAACGCAACACAACGCAACACAACACAATGCAATACAATGCAACACAACGCAACACAATGCAACACAACGCAACACAATGCAACACACAAAACTGGATACACACGGGGACTGGATGTAAAAAAGCACGAGTGCTTATTTCATTATCCTCGATATAAAAGAATAAATGAATTTTTTAAAAAACGCAACACAACCCAATACAACGCAATACAGTGCAA
>CM060345.1:29050187-29052687 GCA_030674155.1 Stramonita haemastoma
ACACACACTCACACACACACACACACACACACACACACACACACACACTCACACACACACACACACACTCACACACACACACACACACCACACACACACACACACACACACACACACACACACACACACACACACACACACTACACACACACGTACAGACACACACAATCACACACACACACACACACAACACACACATCACACACACACACCACCACACACACACACACACACACACACACACACACACACAACACAACACTCGCGCGCGCGCGCGCGCGCGCGCGATCACAGCTACAGGTGCCAACAACAGCTTCAAACATAACATAACACACCACACCACACCACACCACACCACACCACACCACACCACACCACAACACACCACAACATAATGGGCAGCCATCAGAGAAAGCAAGGGGACTAACCCGCCCCACAGGTCTGTTTGTCTGACTGCAGGGTCAGTCCGTCAGGACACAGACACTTGTGGCCTCCCCCTGATGTGGGGATACAGATGTGGGAGCATCCTCCGTAGCTCTGTCCGCAGCCGTTAGGTCCTGGGAACAATAGAGTTAATGATAATATGGATGTGGGAATAACAGAGTTAATGATAAATCAGATGAGGGAACAGAGTTAAGGATAATTCAGATGTGGGAACAATAGAGTTAATGATATATACAGATGCGGGGAACGACAGAGTTAAGGATTATCCTCGATATAAAAGAATAAATAAATAAATAAATAAAAAATAAATAAAAAATAAATAAATAGGTGATACAGATGATAATTCAGATGTGGGAACAACAGAGTTAAGGATTATCCTCGATAAAAAGAAATAAATAAATAAGTCATACAGATGTAGGAAACAACAGAGTTAACGTTAATACAGATGTGGGAAGAAAAGAGTTAACGATAATTACAGATGTGGAAAGAACAGAGTTAACAATAATACAGATGTGGGAAGAAAAGAGTTAACGATAATACAGATGTGGGAAAGAACAGAGTTAACAATTAATACAGATGTGGGAAGAAAAGAGTTAACGATAATACAGATGTGGAAAAACAGAGTTAACGTTAATACAGACGTGGAAACAACAGAGTTAACGTTAATACAGATGTAGGAAGAACAGAGTTAACGTTAATACAGATGTGGAAACAACAGAGTTAACAATAATACAGATGTGGGAAGGAAACAGTTAACGTTAACACAGACGTGGAAACAACAGAGTTAACGTTAATACAGATGTGGGAAGGAAAGAGTTAAACGTTAACACAGACGTGGAAACAACAGAGTTAACAATAATACAGATGTGTGGAAGAACAGAGTTAACATTAATACAGATGTGGGAAACAACAGAGTTAACATTAATACAGATGTGGGAAACAACAGAGTTAACGTTAACACAGATGTGGGGAAGAACAGAGTTAACATTAATACAGATGTGGGAAGGAAAGAGTTAACGTTAACACAGACGTGGAAACAACAGAGTTAACGTTAATACAGATGTGGGAAGGAAAGAGTTAACGTTAACACAGACGTGGAAACAACAGAGTTAACGTTAATACAGATGTGGGAAGGAAAGAGTTAACGTTAACACAGACGTGGGGAAGAACAGAGTTAACGTTAACACAGATGTGGGAACAGCAGAGTTAAGATATTACAGATGTAGGAACAACAGAGTTCACGATAATTTAGATGTGGGACTCCCCCCCCCCCCCCCCTTTCTGCTGTGTCCAAAGTTCTTAGAGTCTGGTAGTAAGAGAGTTGATTAATGATTATACAAGTATAGCAACTCGAGAGCAATATCTAAAGGGACCACATAGCTCTATCTACCACGGTTAGGAACTGTAAGTATGGCAGCAAGAGAGTTAATGATCGATGGGAAAGATCTGGCAAGAAGAGAGTTAATGATGATAAAGATCCGGCAGCAAGAGAGTTAATGATGATAAATTCTGGCAACAAGAGAGTTAATGACGATGAAGATCCGGCGACAAGAGTTAATGATAATAAAGACTTGGCAACAAGATACTTGATGATAAGACAGGTAGGGCAACAAGCGAGTTAGATTTAATACACACCACACTACACATATACACGAATTTACATACACATACATACATACATACATACATACATACATACATACATACATACATACATACATACATACATACATACATACATACATACATACATACATACATACAGACAGACAGACAGACAGACAGACAGACAGACAGACAGACAGACAGACACACGCACACACACAAGCAGATCGCTGCTTACTCAATGTACCATCTGGAAATAAAAATTTGATTGATTGATTGATTGATTGATTGACAACACACACACACACAACACACACACACACACACACACACACACACACACACACACACACACACACACACACACACACACACACATACACACACACACACACACACACACACAAACACACACTACACTGCACACACAAGCACACACACACTACACTAC
>CM060345.1:29077687-29080187 GCA_030674155.1 Stramonita haemastoma
CACTACACTACACTACACTACACTAGACTGCACTACACTACACTACACTACGCTACACTACGCTACACTACACTACACTACACTACACTACACTACACTACACTACACTACACTACGCTAGACTACACTACAGTACACTGCACTGCGCTGCGCTACCTACACACTACACTACACTACACTACACTACACTACACTACACTACACTACACTACACTACACTACACTACACTACACTACACTACACTACGCTAGACTACACTACACTACACTGCACTGAACTACACTACACTGCACTGAACTACACTACACTACATTGCACTGCACTACACTGCACTGCACTGCACTGCACTGCACTACATTGCACTGCACTACACTACACCACACGGCACCGCACCAAACCACACCTCACTGCACTGCACTGCACTGCACTACATTACACTACACAGCAAGATTCATTCATTCATTCATTCATTCATTCATTCATTCATTCATTCATTCATTCATTCATTCATTCATTCATAATTCATTCATAATTCATTCATTTATTCATTCATTCATTCATTCATTCATTCATTCATTCATTCATTCATTCTCTCTCTCTGATCCACCCCCACCCCCCCACCCACCTACACACACCCACAACACCCACAAAACCCACACACACCCACCTACCCACACCTACCCAACTACAACTAACCACCCAAACTCCCCCCCTTCCTTCTCCCCCCGCCCATACCCCACAACCCCGCCACCCACCAACCCTTATAACCCCCCTCCCCCCCCTCTCCCCCCCTCCCACCCCCCGTCACTGACCTCCGTTACATGCCACCCCCACATCATGCGTGTGGTCACAGGCTCCGGCCCCTACAGTCAGGTTGCACTGACCAAGGCGTGACTCCGCTCCCACACACGTTACACCGCTCAGCCAGATCTGCCCAGTCCCCTGCCCGTAGCGGGCACTCCGGAACACTTGGGCACGTCCTCTGGGCACACACAGAAAGAGAGAGAGAGAGTTAGAATGAATGAATGAATGAATGAATGAATGAATGAATGAATAATCTTTATTTTTCAAGGGTTACAGAGTAAGCATTACATACTTTTTTTTCATCCGGCGGCAAGCGCCGGAGAGAGAGAGAGAGAGAGAGAGAGAGAGAGAGAGAGAGAGAGAGAGAGGAGAGAGAGAGGGAAAAGAGAGAGAGAGAGGAGAGAGAGAGAGAGAGAGAGAGAGAGAGAGGAGAGAGATGAGAGAGAAGAATGAAGAATGAATAATCTTTATTTTTCAAGGGTAAACAGAGTAAGTAATCATTACATACTTTTTTTCATCCGGCCCTTGCCCTGATCAGGGAATAAAGCTAAGAAACCCCCTCCCTACCCCTACATACCAGCAAAAGAGGAGAGAGAGAGAGAGAGAGAGAGAGAGAGAGAGAGAGAGAGGAGAGAGAGAGAGAGAGAGAGAGAGAGAGAGAGAGAGAGAGAGAGAGAGAGAGAGAGAGAGAGAATCAAATCAGAAATTTTATTTCCAGATGGTACATTGAGTAAGCAATAAATTTGCTTTTTTTCATCAAGCCATCTATCTAACAAAAAAAACAAACAAACAATCAAACAAACAAAAGAACCCCAACCCCCCAAAAAAAAACAAACACCCCCCCCACCACCACATCACCAAAAACAAAACAAACAAAAAAAAAACAAGAAATATCCACTAAAACAAAAAAACAGACAGACTAACAGAAATGAAGCAAGAAGCAAACAAGCAAAGTAACCAAGAAAACCCCACCCCAAAAATATTCAGCTCCAACATTGTTACAACTTATAACGACAAAATAAACTGAAAAAGGAACTAAAGAAATATAATGATAATAACAACAATAACAACAACAATAATAACAACAATAGTTATAATACAATAGTGACTCACGTGTTGTAGCCCAGTTGTCTGCAGACGACAGCAGCGGCGGAGGGGTCAAAGTTGAGGTCACACACCGTGCCCCATGACCCCTGGTACCTCACCTCCAGTCGCCCCGAGTCCGGCCCGCCGCCATTTTGAAGACGGACTTGCATGTCCAGGGCACCAGCTGTAAGGATCATGATCCTCAGGATTAATGATGATGATAATGATGATAATAATAGATTGAAGTGATGAGATATGATAATGGACATTTAGATATGATGAGATAGGATTGATGATATGATAGGATATGATGAGGATTATGATGATAGATGATGTGATTATGATGTAGATTTGACATTGAGTAGGATTTCAGAGGTATTCATGATGATAAAGGATTGTGACTAGGATTATGATATAGGATTATAATGGAGGATTATGATGAAGGACATGATGTAGGCTATGATGTAGGATATTGATCACGGATTATGATAGGATTTGATAAGGATTATGATTAGGATTATGATGAAGGATCTGATGTAGGATTATGATTAGGATGATAGGATCTAGGAATTGATACAGGATTATGATGATAGGATCATGATGTAGGAT
>CM060345.1:29085187-29087687 GCA_030674155.1 Stramonita haemastoma
GTGAGTAACTTTATTTTTAATGGTTACAGAGTAAGTATGTACATACTTTTTCCATCCTCCCTTGCCCTGATTAGGGACTATGTATTTTAAAAAAAACCACACACACCATCACCAACAACGGTTCAACCTATGATTAAAAAAAATGTAGGTGTGCATTTAAGAACACACAATTCCCACTAGGTATATTGGTAATTATTTTTTAAACGAGATAAATATGTATTCAACAAACACTTAATCTCCAACTGACTCAAACCTTAATGTCAAGACAGATGCATTGATAATCATTAAGTAAACCAAATAGATTAAAATAGCAGAGAGAAAAAAATTAGAGGAAACAGCAGAGAAGAGCAACCCAAACAAAAAAAATATATGTCAAGACATTTTCACACATTTTTCTTACTTTAAAACAATATTAGGAAGAAAAAAAAGCTAACAAAAATAAACTAACGACAACAAACAAACATTTAAAAAAAAAAGTCAACAACATTAAGATGTATCGCCACATAAAATACTCAAACATGACATTTTTCAAATCGAGGAGAGAGAGAGAGAGAGAGAGAGAGAGAGAGAGAGAGAGAGAGAGAGAGAGAGAGAGAGAGAGAGAAGAGACAGACAGACACAGAACAGAACAGGACAGACAGACACGGACACACACACACAACACACACACACACACACACACACACCACACACACACACAACACACACACACACAACACACACACACACACACACACACGAGTTCGATTCCCGGTCGAGGGGATTTTTCCCCTGGAGTTAACATCAGTGCTGACTCCACTCTCCCCGAAAGTCTTTCGGATGAGACTGTAAACCGAGGCCCCGTGTACGACAGCACGCAGAACATCTTGCGCACATGTTAAATCCTGTTCCGCTTTTCGTAAGAGTAGGCCATTGTGTGCCGGTAGGGAACAGATGACAAGATTTACAAAACTGCATACACACGGGGACTGGATGCAAAAAAGCACAAAAGTGCTTATCCCATTATCCTCGATATAAAAGAATAAATCAAATCAAATAAATCAAATCAAACACACACAGACACACACACGCACACACAGACACACAGACACACAACACACAACGACACACACACACATACACACAACGACACACACACACACACACACAACACACACACACACACACACACCACACACACACACACACCACCAAAACACACCACACACACACACACACACACACACACACACACACACACACACACACACAACAACAGAGAAGACTGACCATTCATGCACCACAGGCCAGCATCTTCGAATGGCTGCAGTCATTACTGCCCCAAGGCTTCAGGCGACAATCGGCCAGGTTGCTCTCTGTGCCATTGCAAGTGACCTCATCCAGCCAATGGTGCCGTTACCCGCCCCGTAGAAAGCATTGGCCATGGGTATCCCCATGATACTGTACCAACACACATTATTATCTTTTTTTTTTTCAAACATTTTTTATTCAGTTTTTTTTAGTAGTGGGTTGATGTGTTTGCTGTGTAGTGGGTTGCTGTGTTGGATGTGGCTTGCTTGTAGTGGGTTATGTGGCTTTGCCGTGTGTTGTGTAGGGGTTATGTGGCTTTCCCTGTGTGGCTGATGTGGCTTTGCTTGTAGTGGGTTGATGTGGCTTTGCCCGTAGTGGTTGCTGTGTAGTGGGTGATGTGGCTTTGCCCTGTAGTGGCTTTGCTGTGTAGTGTGCTGTTGATGTGGCTTTGCCCTGTAGGTGTTGATGTGGCTTTGCTGTGTAGTGGGTTGTGTTTGGATGTGGCTTTGCTGTGTAGTGGGTTGATGTGGTTGGTAGTGGCTTGCTGTGTATGGTTGCTGTGTAGTGGGTTGCTGTGTTGGGATGTGGCTTTGCTGTGTAGTGGGTTGATGTGGCTTGCCTGTAGTGGCTTTGCTGTGTAGTGGGTTGCTGTGTAGTGGGTTGCTGTGTTGGGTGTGGCTTTGCTGTGTAGTGGGTTGATGTGGCTTTGCCCTGTGTGGCTTTGCTGTGTAGTGGGTTGCTGTGTAGTGGGTTGCTGTGTTGGTGTGTGCTTTGCTTTGTAGTGGGTTGCTGTGTTGGTGTGGCTTTGCTGTGTAGTGGGTTGTGTGCTTGCTGTAGTGGGTTGATGTGGCTTTGCTGTGTAGTGGGTTGCTGTGTTGGTGTGGCTTTGCTGTGTAGTGGGTTGATGTGGCTTTGCCTGTAGTGGCTTGCTGTGTAGTGGGTTGCTGTGTTGGATGTGGCTTTGCTCTGTAGTGGGTTGCTGTGGCTTTGCCTGTAGTGGGTTGTGTGTTGGTGTGGCCTTGCCCTGTAGTGGGTTGATTGTTGCTGTTGTGATGTGGCTTTGCCCTGTAGTGGGTTGATGTGTTGAATGTGGCTTTGCTCTGTAGTGGGTTGATGTGGCTTTGCCCTGTAGTGGGTTGCTGTGGCTTTGCCTGTAGTGGGTTGTGTGGCTTTGCTCTGTAGTGGGTTGCTGTGGCTTTGCTCTGTAGTG
>CM060345.1:29090187-29100187 GCA_030674155.1 Stramonita haemastoma
AGCAGCTAAGAGGAGCTGAAAGCGGGGGAAACTGAGAGCTGTGATTCCCGTTCGAGGAAATTTATCTCCTGGAGTTAACATCAGTGCTGACTCCCACTCTCCTCTAAAAGTCCTTCGTTGGATGAGACTATAAACCGAGGCCCCGTGTGTGCGAACGCACAGCAGAACATCTTTGCACACACGTTAAATCCTGTTCTGCTTTTCGTAAGAGTAGGCCATTGTGTGCCTGGAGGGAATAGATGACAAGATTTACAAAACTGCATACACACTGTGACTGGATGTTAAAAAATGCACATGAGTGGTTATTCCATTATCCTCGATACAAAAGAATAAGTAGAATAAGATAAAATAAATGACATGATCTGTAAAGTGCATATTTAATCTTCTGAATGTATGTATGTATGTATGTATACATGTATGTATGTATTATGTATGTATGTATGTATGTATGTATGTATGTATGTATGTATGTATGTATGTATGTATGTATGTATGTATGTATGTATGTATGTAATGTTATTATGTATGTATGTATTATAGTATTATGTATTTTATGTATATATATATATGGAATTAAAATACTGGCAAGGTATACATTTGAAACTGACCTGGGAGATCGTAAAAAACAACAACAACAAAAAACCCACACAACACACTTCACATCAACACACTTCACATCAAGATTCGAACCCCACGACTTCACAGACCCAATAGGAACTGAAATCGCGTTGTCTTAACCACTCGGCTAAGGCACATTCGTCACTCACTTATGAAAGCCCAGCATAGCGCAAGCCACAGCAGCAGCGCTGACATCGAAGCCATCATCACACACAGTGCCCCACTGGTTCCTGTAGCGCACTTCCAGACGACCTCGGGTAGAATCACCACCCGCCAGCCGAGCCTGCAGAGGTCTCGTAGACGCTGTGGCTGCAAATGACGTCATAGGTGATGTCATTGGGGACCGATGACGTCAAAAAATGCCCCACACAAAAAAGATTTTAAAAAAGTATATATAGAAGATTCAAATTTCATGGCAAAAACAAAGCGAAGCGATTTTTTTTTTTCGGGTGGCTTCTCTCTTTCTTCCATCCCTATTCCCAAGTCTTTCGGATGAGACTATAAACCGAGGCCCCATGTGCGAACGCACGCAGAACATCTTGCGCACATGTTAAATCCTGTTCCGCTTTTCGTAAGAGTAGGCCATTGTGTTCCGGTGGGAACAGATGACAAGATTTACAAAACTGCAAGCACACGGGGACTGTATGTGAGAAATGCACATGAGTGCTTATACCATTATCCTCGATATAAAAAAAATAGATAGGTAGGTAGATAGATAGATAGTGATAGATAGATAGATAGATAGATAGATAGATAGACAGACAGATAGTAGATAGATAGATAGATAGATAGATAGATAGATAGACAGATAGACAGATAGATAGATAGAGTGATAGATAGAGAGATAGAGAGATAGAGAGATAGATAGATAGATAGATAGATAGATAGATAGATAGATAGATAGATAGATAGATGGATAGATAGATAGATAGAAGAGACAAGGTAACGCCAACACCCTTGAGGACTGAGCCATTGTCGGTGTCTTCAGATTATGTAAGACCAGATGATGCTGAGGACTGTGCCGTTTGTGAGATGTTGTGAGACAGAACGACACGAATGTCATGAGAACTGTGCCATTATCAGTGACTTCAGATGTTGTCAGTCAGGGGAATTCAACTCAATTCAAACACTTTATTATATATATGTCAGAGACAGAGAAACTGAAGCCGGTTACAAACCATACATAAAAACAGTAAACATAACATCACAGAAGAAATACCACAACACAGGATCAACACATCACAGCACGCGCCCATCACGATATATAAAAAAAAGCACCCACAAATCAGTAATACCTCGGCCAGTCGTGGAACTCACCTAAGTAAACTGTCTGTGTATCAGACACTCACTGTCAGTGCAGATGACGCCGACATCCTCAAAGTGGTCACAGTTGTTAGTGCCAGTGGGGAATGAGAGAGAGTGTGTGTATGCATGTCTGTCTCCCTGTCTGTCTATCTGTCTGTCTGTGTGTCTGTGTATCAGTCAGACACTCACTGTCAGTGCAGATGACGCCCACATCCTCAGAGTGGTCACAGTTGTTGGTGCCAGTGGGGAGTGGCTGCAGTCCAGGATGGAACTCTCGTTGCCCGTGCACCTGACGTCATCCAGCAGGATTCGCCCGTGCCCTGCCCCGAAACTGCCGGCCGTCACCGCTATGGCCGCCCGCCTGGTGACGTCACAAGATGACGTCATGAATTATGACATGTGTGGAATGACGTCACCGTGATGACAGCAGGGTCAGGATGGTAAGAGAGAGAGAGAGAGGAGAGAGGAGAGAGAGGAGAGAGAGAGGAGAAGAGAGAGAGAGAGAGAGAGGAGAGAGAGAGAGGAGAGAGAGAGAGAGAGAGAGAGAGAGAGAGGAGAGAAGAGAGAGAGAGAGAGAGAGAGAGTCATCCGTGACGATGTCGTCCAAAAAAAAAAGTCATCCATGGTGATGTTATAATATGACATCATGGATGAAATTGACTAGACTAACTTTTTTGTGTGCAAAATACACGTATGGATGAATGGATGGATGGATATGTAGATGAATGGAGGGATGGATGGAAGAATGGATGGGGATATGGATGGATGGATGGATGGATGAATGGATGGGTAGATGGATGGACGGACAGATGAATGGATGGGTATAGGATGGACGGACGGATGGGTGGATGGACGGACGGATGGGTGGATGGATGGATAGATAAATAGCTTGGCCAGGCACCAAAGCTTGATACTGTGTGTTTTTGATTTTATGTCTGTTCACTTAAGTGATATTGGACGAAAAGCTTGATATTATCACTGGAGTATGTCTCTTTTCAATATCTGAATAATATTAATAATAATAATAATAAAACCCGACAAAGGCGAGCAAAACACAAAAAGAAACCAAAGAAAAATCACGTCCAAATGAATAAAATAATACAGGAATGAACAAACAATCAAACAACTCTACAACTAACTAAACCAACATGCGCTGATTTCACTCCCAACTAACTTGACACACCAAAAGGATTAATAAATGAATAATCTCATATCTGAAACATGGCAGACACCTCTCTTCTGTATAAGAGAATAAATAATCCAGGGAAACAACTCCTTTTCTCACAGCGGGCACATTCCTCATGCACATGCCTCATTATGAAAAAAAGCAACTGCACTGCTTATTCAATGTTAAAAAAAGTTAAAGTCTGTCCCGAGCCTAAGGCTCATCAGGCCGGTGCTTAACCCGGTTTCTGTGGCGTTAAGCGACTGAGAGTCAGAGACTCCCCCCTGGATAGGACGCCAGTCTATCGCAGAGTTAACCCCCAACACAAGGTTGGTACCCCTTTTACACCTGGGTGGGGTGAGAAAATAGCCGTAAAGTGCCTTTTCCAAGGGCACAACGCCATAGCCGAAAGCTGGGATCGAACCCGCAACCTTTAGATTACGAGTCCAACGCCCTAACCACTAGACTACGGCGGCGGCTTGCTTATTCAATGTACCATCTGGAAATACAAGTTTGGCTTGACTTGACTTGACTTGACTTGACTTGCACGTGATCTCAAGACGGCAGGGGACGAGATAGCCTAGTGGTCAGAACATTGTACTCGCAATTTTTACGACCCGGGTTCGATTCCCGTTCGAAGAGATTTTCCCCCCTGGAGTTAACATCAGTGCTAACTCCGCTCTCCCCAAAAGTCCTTCGAATGAGATTATAAACCAAGGCCCCGTGTGCGAACTCACGTACAACATCTTGCACACACGTTAAGTCCTGTTCCTCTTTTCGTAAGAGTAGGACATTGTGTGCCGGTGGGAACAGATGACAGGATAAAAAAATGCATACACACGGGAATTGTATGTAAAAAAAAGCACATGAGAGCTTATTCCATTATCATCGATATAACAGAATAAAATGAGAAAAAAAAGCCACCCCACAACACCCCACCCCACCCCACCACACCACACTACACCACACTACACCACACCACACTACACCACATCACACCACACCACATTACACTAACACTACACTACACTACACTACACTACACTACACTACACTACACTACACTACACTACACTACACTACTACACCCCACCCTACACCACCCCACCCCAACCTACCTCACCCCACCCCACCCCACCCCACCACCCACCCCACCCCACCTCACCACCCCACACCACCACAACCCCCCCACTCCACCACCCCACCCCACCCCACCATACCCCACCCTACCCCACCCCACCGCACCCCACCCCACCAAACCCCACCCCTCCACACCCCACCCCCACCCCACAACAGCAGACGGCAGTACAGTGAACGTACGAAGGATAGTGCAGCATTCGGCAGACGACTTGTGCGGCCTTGGCATCGAAGCCGTCATCACACACTGTGCCCCATTCGTGACCAAAGCGAATCTCCACCCGTCCGCTGTCGTAACGGTTTCTGTTGACGCCTCCCAGTCTGATGTGCAGGGGCTCTGAATACACATACACGCATATACATATTATATGTATATATATATTAATAAATTTAAATTATATTATGTATATATGTATGTATGTTATGTTATATCTACATACACATACATACATATATATACATATACACTCACGAAGACTGCACTGTGAATACCCTTGCTGGAATAATCCCCACTACTTTTTGACTTGTGACTGGACTTGACTGGACTTGACTGGACTTTGGGGGCCACTCACGAGGATGGCACTGTGAATACCCTTGCTGGCATAATCCCTCGCGCTCGCGCGTACGAGTGTTAAGTGTTTGTGATATTTTTTATTTGAAGCGTATAATGTTTGGACAATATGAAATTTAGCTCTCTTGTGTCTTTGAGTGTGATTCGTATCAATATGTCTGTCAGTATTGTAATTGCCCCTCAGGGATTATTAAAGTGTTTTTGACTTGAATTGATTACTTTTTGACTTGACTGGACTTTAACTGGACTTGACAGGACTTTGGGTACCACTCACGAGAATTGCACTGTCAATGCCCTTGTTGGAATACTTCCCACTACTTTTTGAGTAGGCTGGACTGGACTTGACTGGACTTGACTGGACTTGACTGGACTTTTTTACCACTCACGAGGATTGACTGCCCGAGTGTCGTGTACCTGTGACTACACTTACTGGAATAACCCCCCCACTACTTTTTTTTGAACTTCACTTGACTGGACTGGACTTTAATAACTGGACTTTAACTGGACTTTAATAACTGGACTTTAACTGGACTTTAATAACTGGACTTTAACTGGACTTTAATAACTGGACTTTAATAACTGGACTTTAATAACTGGACTTTAACAGGACTTTAACTGGACTTTAATAACTGGACTTTAATATCTGGACTTTAATAACTGGACTTTAATAACTGGACTTTAATAACTGGACTTTAACTGGACTTTAATAACTGGACTTTAGTAACTGGACTTTAACTGGACTTTAATAACTGGACTTTAACTGGACTTTAACTGGACTTTAATAACTGGACTTTAATAACTGGACTTTAATAACTGGACTTTAATAACAGGACTTTAATAACTGGACTTTAACAACTGGACTTTAATAACTGGACTTTGATAACTGGACTTTAGTAACTGGACTTTGATAACTGGACTTTAGTAACTGGACTTTAACTGGACTTTAATAACTGGACTTTAATAACTGGACTTTAACAGGACTTTAATAACTGGACTTTAATAACTGGACTTTAATAACTGGACTTTAATAACTGGACTTTAATAACTGGACTTTAATAACTGGACTTTAATAACTGGACTTTAATAACTGGACTTTAACAGGACTTTAATAACTGGACTTTAACTGGACTTTAATAACTGGACTTTAACAGGACTTTAACTGGACTTTAATAACTGGACTTTAATAACTGGACTTTAACTGGACTTAAATAACTGGACTTTAACTGGACTTTAATAACTGGACTTTAATAACTGGACTTTAATAACTGGATTTTAATGACTGGACTTTAACTGGACTTTAACTGGACTTTAATAACTGGACTTTTACTGGACTTTAATAACTGGACTTTAAACTGGACTTTAATAACTGGACTTTAACTGGACTTTAATAACTGGACTTTAATAACTGGACTTTAATAACTGGACTTTAACTGGACTTTAACTGGACTTTAATAACTGGACTTAACTGGACTTTAATAACTGGACTTTAATAACTGGACTTTAATAACTGGACTTTAATAACAGGACTTTAACTGGACTTTAATAACTGGACTTTAACTGGACTTTAATAACTGGACTTTAATAACTGGACTTTAATAACTGGACTTTAATAACAGGACTTTAATAACAGGACTTTAATAACTGGACTTTAATAACAGGACTTTAATAACAGGACTTTAACTGGACTTTAATAACGGGACTTTAATAACAGGACTTTAACTGGATTTTAATGACTGGATTTTAATAACTGGATTTTAATAACTGGACTTTAATAACAGGACTTTAATAACTGGACTTTAATAACTGGACTTTAATATCTGGACTTTAATAACTGGACTTTAATAACTGGACTTTAATAACAGGACTTTAAAACTGGACTTTAATAACAGGACTTTAATAACTGGACTTTAATAACTGGACTTAAATAACAGGACTTTAATAACTGGACTTTAATAACTGGACTTTAACAGGACTTTAATAACAGGACTTTAATAACTGGACTTTGATAACAGGACTTTAATAACGGGACTTTAATAACAGGACTTTAACTGGACTTTGATAACTGGACTTTGACTGGACTTTGGGTGCCACTCACGAAGATTACCCTGTGAATACCCTTACTGAAATAATCCCCCACTACATTTAAAAAAACAACTTTACTTGACTGGTCTTTAACAGGACTTTATCAGGACTTAACAGGACTTTAACTGGACTTTAATAACTAGACTTAAACAGGACTGTTGTGGGTTACCACTCACCGGGGTTGCACTGGACCCCCACGTCCTCGGAGTGGCGGCAGTTGTGGTTGTAGAAGCCCTTGTTGCCGCACTGGGCCAGAGAGGTTTCAGTGCCCGTGCACTGCAGGTCATCCAACACGATGCGTCCACTGCCCGCCCCGTACACACTGCTCGACACTGACAGGGCGTTTGGGCTGCACACAGGCACATAGGCACAGACATAGAGACAGGCACACACAGACACAGGCACGCAGGCACACACAGGCACACAGGCACGCGCGCGCACGCACAGACACGCAGAGACACGCGCGCGCAGGCACGCACACACACACACACAGGCACGCAGGCACACAGAGTAACACACACAGGCACACACACGGGCACACGCACACACACACACACAGAGGCACACACATAAAAACACGCACACAGGCACACAGAGGCACACGTACACACATACACACACAGACACAGACACATACACACACACACACACGCGCGCACGCACGCACGCACACACAACATACACACACGCGCACGAACAGTAGAATTTCTCTATGGGATAATAAAGTATTTGGATTTGAATTTGAATGAACACAAACCCCCCACCCCCACACACACACAGACACAGAGGCATACACACAGACACAACACACAGACACACACACACACACACACACACAAACACACACACACACACTCTCTCTCACAGTAACACACACACACACACACACACACCACACACACACACACACACACACACACACACACACACACACACACACACACAAATAGTGACACACACACACATAGGCACGAAGACAGTGGTTGAGGGTGGTTGGGTGGGTGGTGGGGGGGGTGGGGGGTGGGGTGGGGGTGGAGATGGGGGGTTAGTTGGTTGGTTGGTTGATTGATTGGTTGGTTGGTGTGTGTGTTGTTTGGTTGGTGTGTGAGTTGGTTGGGTTGCTGGTTGTTTGGGTGGTGGGCTGGTTGATTCGTTGGTTGGTGTGTGGGTTGGTTGATTGGTTGGTTGATTGGTTGGGTGGGTGGGTGGGATACTGGTTGGTTTGTGGGTGCATTGTTTGGTGAGTTGGCTGGTGGGTTGTTTTGATGGGTTGTTTGTTTGGTTGTTTGGTTGCTTGAACGGACAGGCAGACAGACAGACAGGCAGACAGAGAGACAGACATACAGAAAGACAGACATACAGACAGGCATGCAAACAGAGAGATTGACAGACAGATAGGACGGACAGCCTAGTGGTCAGAACATTGCGCTGTCAATTTGACGACCCAGGTTCGAGTCCGGTCGAGTAGATTTTTCTCCTGGAGTTAACATCAGTGATGACTCCACTCTCCCCATAAGTCCTTTGGATGAGACTTTAAACCGAGGCCCCGTGTGCGAACGAACGGAGAACATCTTGTGCACACGTTAAATCCTGTTCCGCTTTTCGTAAGAGTAGGCCATCGTGTGCCGGTGGGAACAGATGACATTTACAAAACTGCATAGACACGGGGACTGGATGAAAAAAAGCACAAGAGTGCTTATTCCATTATCCTCGATATAAAAGAATAAATCAAATAAAATCAAATAGAAATACAGGCATGCAGACAAACAGACAGGCAGGCAGGCATACATACATACAGGCAGACAGATAGCCAGGCATGAAAACAGACAGGAATACAGACAGACAAATATACGGACAGACATAACAACAGACAGACACACAAACAAACACACAAACAGACAAACAAACAGACAGACAGACAAACACACAGACATAAAAACATACATACATACAAACAAACAAACAAACAGACAAACAAACAGACAGACAGACAGTCAAACAGACCGACCTGCTGAAGCCCATCATGCGACAGGCCACCTGGGCCTCAGCACTGCCGAAGCTGTCGTCACACACACTGCCCCACGTCCCGTTATAAAACACCTCCAGACGCCCGTTAGACGTCGACGTCCCGTTCACCAGCCGGGCCCGTAGGCGAACGCCTGGACAATCAATCAATCAACCAATCACTCACTCACTCACTCACTCGATGGATCGGTCGATCAATCAAGAAATCAATCATTCGATTGATCGATCGATCAATCAATCAATCAATCAATCAATCGATCGATAAATAGAGCAATCTGTCGATCGACCGATCAACCAACCAACCAACCAACCAACCAACCAACCAACCAACCAACCAACCAACCAACCAACCAACCAACCAACCAACGAGCCAGCCAACCAGGGAGCAAGCCGGTCAGTCAGTCAGTCAGTCAGTCAGTCAGTCAGTCAGTCAGTCAGTCAACGAAAGAATAATGGAACGAACGAACCAACCAATCAATCAGTGAACTACCCACTTAATCATCTACTCAAAATTAAAAAAAAAAATTCCAGCGCTGGTAGAATTATCCTAACATTTTTCTTTTCATGTAGCCTTCACCCCCCCCCACACGTACACACACACACACACACACACACACACACACACACACACACACACACACACACACACACACACACACACCACAAACAATTTGACGACCCGGGTTCTAGTCCGGTCGAGGAGATTTTTCTTCTGGAGTTTACATCAAAGCTGACTCCACTCTCCCCAAAAGTCCTTCGGATGAGACTTTAAACTGAGGTCCCGTGTGCGAACGCACGCAGAACGTCTTGCGCACACGTTAAATCCTGTTCCGCTTTTCGTAAGAGTAGGCCATCGTGTGCCGGTGGGAACAGATGACATTTACAAAACTGCATAGACACGGGGATTGGATGAAAAAAAGCACATGAGTGCTTATTCCATTATTCTCGATATAAAAGAATAAAAAAAAATCAGAATCAGATCAAACACACACACACACGCACGCACACACACACACACACACACACACACACACACACACACACACCACACACACACACGCACAACACACACACACACACACACACACTAACACACA
>CM060345.1:29107687-29112687 GCA_030674155.1 Stramonita haemastoma
TGGCCACATCACAAGATGTAATGGCCGCACTTGGTGCCACACACAAGATTTAATGGCCGCACTCAGGGCCACATCACAAGATGTAATGGCTTAATTTATGGCCACGTCACAAGATTTAATGGCTTTACTCAGGGCACTATGACAAGATCTAATGGCTGTACAAGGCAGAGACATCTCAACCCAAGCCATCAACAGAAACCCAAGAACTAAATCCAGCCCCAAAACCAAACTAATTCAATCCAAGAATCCATGAACCCCCCTCCCTCCCCTGCCCCCACCTGACTGACCCAAGACCACCCCAATGAGCCATTCCCCCAGGCCCCTCAAAGCAGTGTAGGTAAAGGTAAAGGTGTCCCATAACCTGTGTGGTTGTAGGGGAGCGAGGTGTCAGAGACCTCAGCTACTCTTAGGGGCCAGCATGTTGAGGGCGGCGCCCATCTCCTCTCCCTCGCTAAGTTACCTGGGTGAACTGGGGAAACTGCTGTAGCCAAGGCACCGCGCAAACGGTCACCCACCCAACTAGCAACCACGCTCGACGTTGCTCAACTTGACTGGTTTGGTTTGGTTTATTCTTTTATATCCAGTCCCCGTGTCTATGCAGTTTTGTAAATGTCATCTGTTCCCACCGGCACACGATGGCCTGCTCTTACGAAAAGCGGAACAGGATTTAACGTGTGTGCAAGATGTTCTGCGTGCGTTCACACACGGGGCCTCGGTTTATAGTCTCATCCGAAGAACTTTTGGGGGAGAGTGGAGTCAGCACTGACGTTAACTCCAGGAGGAAAATCTCCTCGACCGGAATCGAACCCGGGTCGTCAAATTGCCAGCGCAATGTTCTGACCACTAGGCTATCCGTGATGTGGGGAAAGCGAGCGCTCTGACCTCTGAGCTATCCCGTCCCCCCGAAAGCAGTGTAGGTACCCGTTAAAGCCTAGCTGGTTGCAGATGACGGCGGCATCTTTCTGGTTGAAGTAATCATCACACAAGGTGCCCCAGGTGTTGTTGTACCGGATCTCCACGCGGCCGGCACTGGATGACGACCCGGTCCCGTTCAGCCTCACCTTCAGGCCTTTGTAACCTAAAGCATTAGACACACAGGTATGACCTTCAGGCAGGTATGACCTTCAGGTAGGCATGACCTTCAAGCAGGTATGACCTTCAGGCTGCTGTAACCTGAACCATCACACACACACATACACAAAGATATGACCTTCAGGCAGGTACGACCTTCATGTAGGCATGGCTTTTAGGCAGGTATGACCTTCAAGAAGGTATGACCTTCATGAAGGTGTGACCTTCAAGCTGCTGTAACCTAAAGCATTAGACACACAGGTATGACCTTCAGGCAGGTATGACCTTCAGGTAGGCATGACCTTCAGGAAGGTATGACATTCAGACAGGTATGACCTTCAGGCAGGTATAAACTTCCGGCTCCTGTAACCTAACCCATCACATATACAGAGGTACGACCTTCATGTAGGCATGACTTTTAGGCAGGTATGACCTTCAAGCGGGTATGAACTTCAGGCTGCTGTAACCTAAACCATCATGCACACACGATGGGAGGGAAGAATCCGTAGCACCGACTTTGCAGAAGGTGTGGATGCTATCTCTACTAGCAAGCACCCAGCATTCCCACAGGGGAGCACGATTCCAGTCACAGTGCTTACGGTATTCCTGGATCGTGCAATAAGGTCAGTCACAAACAAGTCAGGGGCCGGGAACAACTGCTGGGATCATCCCAAGAACACATTGTTTTTAAGAGCGGAGACACTGTCAACACATATTCATTCATTCATTTATTCATTCATTTATTCATTCATTCGTTTGTTCGTTCATTCATTCATTCGTTCATTCATTCATTCATTTGTTTATTCATTCATTTATTCATTCGTTCATTCATTTAATAATACATTCATTCGTTTTGCTACTGGTCTAACAGTTTTTACAGCTCCGTTCATCAATTGGTTAAATGGTTTATTAATCATTTAGTTCATTTCTTCAATGATTCTTACTGAGATTATGACATTCCTTCCTTCCTTCCTTCCTTCCTTCCTTCCTTCCTTCCTTCCTTCCTTCCTTCCTTCCTTCCTTCCTTCCTTCCTTCCTTCCTTCATTTCTACTGCACTGGTCTGATAATTCTTACAAATTCATGGATGGATTCATTGAATCTCTAATTGATTTATTCATGGATTCATTTATTCATTCATTCATTTGCGCTGGTCTGATGATTCTTACCATTTTTGGTTGATTGATTGATCAATTGATTGATTGATTAATTAATTCACACAAGTCTGAAGATTGAACATTACAAATTCTTTCATTCATTTCTAAAGGTCTGAAGATTGAACATTACAAATTCTTTCATTCATTTCTAAAGGTCTGAAGATTGAACATTACAAATTCTTTCATTCATTTCTAAAGGTCTGAAGATTGAACATTACAAATTCTTTCCTTTATTTCTAAAGGTCTGAAGATTGAACATTACAAATTAATTCCTTCATTTATTCATACAGGTCTGAGGATTGAACATTACAACTTCATTCATTCATTCATTCATTCATTCATTCATTCATTCATTCATTCATTCATTCCTTCCTTCCTTCCTTCCTTCCTTCCTTCCTATAGGTCTGAAGACTGAACATTACAAATTCATTCATACCTTCATTCATTCCTAAAGGTCTGAAGACTGAACATTACAAATTCCTTCCTTCCTTCCTTCCTTCCTTCCTTCCTTCCTTCCTTCCTTCCTTCCTTCCTTCCTCCCTTCCTTCCTCCCTTCTTTCCTTCCTCCCTTCTTTCCGTCCTTCCTTCCTTCCTCCCTCCCTTCCTTCCTCCCTTCCTTCCTTCCTTCCTCCCTTCCTCACTTCCTTCCTTCCTCCCTTCCTTCCTCCCTCCTTCCTTCCTTCCTTCCTTCCTTCCTTCCTTCCTTCCTTCCTTCCTTCCTTCTTCCTCCTTCCTTCCTTCCTTCCTTCCTTCCTTCCTTCCTTCCAGCCTTTCTTTCCTTCCTCCCTTCCTTCCTTCCTTCCTTCCTTCCTTCCTTCCTTCCTTCCTCCCTTCCTTCCCCCCTTCGTTCCTTCCTTCCTTCCTCCATTCCTTCCTTCCTTCCTTCCTACCTGTCTGACAGTCGACGCCCAGGTCTTCATTGTGAGAGCAGTCGTGGACTTTGCTGTAGCGACAGCCGGCCAGAGTGGACTCTGTGCCCACACACCGAACATCATCTAGCACGATGGGTAGAGTTGTCGTCCCTGCTGAGCGCGCCACTTTCGTGATGATGGCGTTAGACCTGTCCCCCAAACACAAGGCAGAAAGAAGATCACGGTTAGTCTGTACTGTTGTTGTTTTGTTGTTGTTGTTTTTTGTTGTTGTTGTTGATAGTTTTTAATGGGGGGAGGAAGTAGACTGGTATTATCCCAGCAAAGGAAGAGCAGGTGGTTAAGAACCTAAATCGAACAGTTGAAATCTTCTCCAAAGTGACTCAAATGAAAACCAGGTTTTTATGGTTGATAATTATTTGCTGTAAAATGGCTTCAATACAAACCAGAGGGTCGTTTTAAGAAGTGAACTATGAAAAAATGACTTAAATCCACCAGACACCATGGCACAGTGGTTAGGGGCATAGGTTTCGGACTGGAAGGTCGTGAGATCGAATCCCATGAGTCATAGGGATTTTTCGGACTTTGGCGGACTCCTACCCAGAGTGAGTGTGCTGTGGGCTCAGTGGGGAGACTGGGACCACACAGTCGAGCTTCACCCGCTTTTCGGATGCGAGTTTGAGAATGTTGCTCAAATTACCTGACCAACACTGCAGGTGTGTGTATCTCTCGGGGCCCGGTTGACGCCAGGATATATTATGATAGTAAGCGTAGATTACAGCCCTGTCAAGTAGTCTCAAAGCATATGCACTTCCACGGCAGCATTATTACATCATCCCCATTATCACTGATCATCAGGCAATAAAAAAGCCTCTGATTCGGTGGTCCCATTACTATGCTCCAAACCCAGGCAGAAGTCAGAGTCAGTCAAGTCAAATTTTTATTTCCAGATGGTTATTGAATAAGCATTGATTTACTTTTTTTCATCAAGCCATCTATCTAGGGAAAAAAAGAGAAAAATAAACATTTCACCAATATTGGTTAACTAACATGATACAACAGCCCTCAAAATTAAGATATATCTATAGTTGAAAACAAACAAAAAAGAGGAATAAAAAACAAAAAAAGAGAAGAAAAATCAAACAAAAAAGAAATACAATCAAAAGTCTCTCTCTCTCTCTCTCTCACACACACACACACACACACACACACACACACACACACACACACACACACACACACACACACACACACACACACACACACACAACGCGTGGGCGTGCTCGCCACACGAGCTCGTATGCACCTTCGCGCGTGCACACAGGTAGACTTAAAAAAAAAATCATGAAGTTTTTAAACAAACAAACTAGATCAGCTACAATATCACTAATACCATTATTTAAGGTCGCCACCTCAGGTGGGTGACTCACTCAGTCTGGCTCCGCAACTGAGCTAATACAGTCATTAGTAGGGGGCTTAGTAAGCGGTGTCCAGCGTGTGTTAGCTCAGAACAGGCACGACTGAACACCACCAAAGTGACCCAGTAGAATTCCAGGGTCCCTCTGCCTGGTGGCCCCACGGCAGCCTAATAATTGATGGACTCCCTGTGGACTGCCGATCCCGAGGATGAGACGCAACGAATCAGGGTATGGATGTGGCTGGGAGATTGAAATGAGCGGCGTGGGAACCTCAGTACGGGGACGTCACAGAAAACGAGGCAGCAAAAAGACAACCCCCCCAAAAAAAAACACCACACCATTATTTAAAAGTTGAAAAAAAGGAAGAAAAAAAAAGAAAAGACCAGCGAGTATCCTGGGAACGTCACAAAGCGAGGCAGGAAAAAAACAAACAAAACCATCCGAACAAACCCCAAACCCCAAAACACCATTATTTAAAAGATGAAAA
>CM060345.1:29135187-29142687 GCA_030674155.1 Stramonita haemastoma
CCAGGGATGAGACGCCACGAATCTGGGTATGGCTGTGGCGGGGGATTTGAAATGAGCGGCGTGGGAGCAGCAGGACGGGGACGTCACAGAAGACGAGGCAGCAAAAAAAAAAGAAAAAAAAAGAAAGGGGCAGCAGAGAGACATCCAGAGTCATGAACTGGATGTGGGCCGGCCTCCCTAGAGTGTAAGGAAGATAAAAGGCCCGAAACACTTGTTTCTCTTCTGAGGACTCTCTGCTGCCACGCTCTACGCAAGTTTCTTAACACTAGAACTTTTATATCATGGTAGATGGGATCGCTCAATGGTCAGAGCGCTCGCTTCCCCCTAAGTCAAGTTAAGCAGCGTCGAGCATGGTTACCCGTTGATGGATGACCGTTTGCGCCCCTTGACCAGTACAGTTCCCCCCCCCCAGTTCACCCAGCTGTAAACGGGTACCTGCCCTCTTTAGGGTCAGGGAAGGTAAAGCAGCGAGGGAGAGGAGATGGGCGCCACCATCAACATGTTGGCCCCTAGAGAAGCTGAGGTCTCTGATGCCTCGCTCCCTTACGACCGCCTAGGTTATGGGACACCTTTACCATTACCTTTTTACCTTAGATGAGGATGCTGAGGTTTTATGGGGCATGTTTCTTAGCTGTGGCGACACATTTATGTTTACATGATGCTTGACAACAACAGAGATTGCATGAAGCATCTTTCTCCACCGTAATATCCCAGTCCGTATGATAGGTAAAAAAAGGTAAAGGTGTCCCATAACCTGTGTGGTCGTAGGGGAGCGAGGCGTCAGAGACCTCAGCTTCTCTAGGGGCCAGCATGTTGAGGGCGGTACCCATCTCCTCTCCCTCGCTGCTTTACCTTCCCTGACCCTAAAGAGGACAGGTACCCATTTATAGCTGGGTGAACTGGGGGAACTGTACTGTAGCCAAGGCGCGCAAACGGTCGCCCATCCAATTGGCAACCACGCTCGACGCTGCTTAACTTGGCTGGGGGAAAGCGAGTGCTCTGACCACTGAGCTATCCCGTCCCCTAGCAAGTCCGTATGATACACATGCGTTATAAACACATTTCGAACTCTATTCTGTTGTAACAGGGGAATGACATTATTCCCCCCTCTCAGCCACCTCCGTGGGGATGTTGGGGACATGTCTGTATAAATAGCATCCCCACCTTCTGGAAATTCTGTGCAAGGAATTCCCTCTTTTCCATTCCTCTCTTTGTTTCTGCCTTGTTCCTTTTCTTTCGATCACAACGTTCTTGTCTATTTTCTGCCTTCTTGGTCCATTCTCCTGCCTTTTTTAATTCAAGAAAGACTTCAAGGATAACGATTCTCTCCCATGCTGAAGTCGGATGTACTGGGCCTGACTTGTCAGGTGCTTATCGGCAGTGCAACGTATTTTTGCTCATATGATAGAAAATAATTGCTTGACCAGCCGCCATGGCTCAGTGATTAGCGCCGTGGATTTTGGACTGGAAGGTCGCGGGTTCGATTCCCATAAGAGTCATAGGGATTTTTCGGACTCCGGCCAGCTCCTACCCAGAGTGAGTGTACTGTGGGCTCAATGGGGAGATTGGGACCACACAGTCGAGCTTCATCCACTTTACGGATGCGAATTTGAGAGTGTTGCTCAAATTACCTGACCAACACTGCAGGTGTGTGTATCTCTCGGGCCCGGTTGACGCCAGGATATATTATGATAGTAAGTGTAGAGTGCAACCCTGTCAAGAAGTCTCAAAGCGGATGCACTTCCACAGCAGCATCATTACATCATCCTCATCATCATTGATCATCATGCAATAATAAAAAATACCTCTGATTCAGTGGCCCCCGTTGCTCTGGTCTCATGGTGACCTCAGATTCGGTTTCCCCATACACATTTCTGTGCCTGTGGTGAATTTGTGTCAAAGCCTTTGGGGTTGGGTGTACGCGGGGGGAGGCGGTCGTTGGAGGGACGTTGTGGTGGTCGCCACCTCAGATGGGTAACTCACTCAGTCTGGCTCCGCGAATGAGCTAATACTGTCCTTAGTAGGGGGCTTTTATTTATTTATTTATTTATTTATTTATTTATTTATTTATTCTTTTATATCGAGGATAACAGAATAAGCAACCGTGTGCTTTTTTCATCCGGTCCCCGTGTGTACGCAGTTTTGTAAATATTGTCATCTGTTCCCACCGGCACACGATGGCCTACTCTTACGAAAAGCGGAACAGGATTTAACGTGTGCGCAAGATGTTCTGCGTGCGTTCGCACACGGGGCCTCGGTTTAAAGTCTCATCCGAAGGACTTTTGGGGAGAGTGGAGTCAGCACTGATGTTAACTCCAGGAGAAAAATTTCCTCGACCGGACTCGAACCCGGGTCGTCAAATTGCCAGCGCAATGTTCTGACCACTAGACTATCCGCCCCCCATAGTAGGGCTTAGTAGGTGGTGTCCTGCGTATGTTAGCTCAGAACAGGCACCACTGCACACCACCAAAGTGACTCAGCAGAAGTGCAGGACCCCTCTGGCTGGTGGCCCCACAGCGGCCTAATATTGATGGGCTCCCTGTGGACTCCCGACACCGGGGATGAGAAACAACGAATCAGGGTATGGCTGTGGCGGGGAGATTGAAATGAGCGGCGTGGGAACAACAGGACGGGGACGTCACAGAAGACGAGGCAGCAAAAGAAGAAAATAACTGCTTTCTGAGTGTTCGATAAAGAAGGAAAAATTGCGAAGAAGAAGAATGCAAAGAAGAAGAATGCAAAGAAGAAGAAGAATGCAAAGAAGAAGAATGCAAAGAGGAAGAAGAAGAAGAATGCAAAGAAGAAGAATGCAAAGAGGAAGAATGCAAAGAAGAAGAATGCAAAGAAGAAGAATGCAAAGAAGAAGAATGCAAAAAAGAAGAATGCAAAGAAGAAGAAGAATGCAAAGAAGAAGAAGAAGAAGAAGAAGAAGAAGAAGAAGAAGAAGAAGAAGAAGAAGAAGAAGAAGAAGAAGAAGAAGAAGAAGAAGAAGAAGAAGAAGAAGAAGAAGAGAAGAATGCAAAAAAAAAGAAGAAGAATGCAAAGAAGAAGAAGAAAAATGCAAAGAAGAAGAAGAAAAATGCAAAGGAGAATGCAAAGGAGAATGCAAAGGAGAATGCAAAGGAGAATGCAAAGAAGAATGCAAAGAAGAAGAATGCAAAGAAGAAGAAGAAGGAGAAGAAGAGGAATGCTAAGAAGAAGAATGCAAAGAAGAAGAATGCAAAGAAGAAGAAGAAGAATGCAAAGAAGAAGAAAGAGAAGAAGAAGAATGCAAAGAAGAAGAATGCAAAGAAGAAGAAGAAGAAGAAGAAGAAGAAGAAGAATGCAAAGAAGAAGAAGAAGAAGAAGAAGAAGAAGAAGAAGAAGAAGAAGAAGAAGAAGAAGAAGAAGAACTGTAAAGAGGATGAATTACGTAGAAGAAAAAGCAGGCGGGACAGGAGGAGAACAAAAGGAGAAGGAGGAGGAGGAGAAGAAGGTGGAGGGAAGAGGAGGAGGGAGGAGGAGAAAAACTGCTCACTCAGCATGGTCAGCCTAAAGTCCAGCAGACAGATCAGCCAAGGTCACCACACTACATCGGTCACGCCCCCCTCCCCCCCCCCCAAAAAAAAATCACCACCCAAAATCGTAACCCACCCCCATTCCATCCAAATTCCTGTCTCTCATTCTGAAGTATCTGTCTCGCACCATGCCCCTCCCCCCTCCCCCCGAAAACATACACGCACACGCACACGCACACACAGACACACGTACACACATACACAAACTTACACATACACGCACGCACGCACACACATTCTTTTACACCATACCCTCTTCTGTCTGTCTGTCTCTGTCCGTCCGTCTGTCTGTCTGTCTGTCTGTCTGTCTGTCTGTCTGTCTGTCTGTCTGTCTGTCTGTCTGTCTGTCTGTCTGTCTGTCTGTCTCTCTCTCTCTCTCTCTCTGTCTCTCTGTCTCTCTCTCTCTTTCTCTCTCTTTCTCTCTCTGCCCCACGTGAGTGTATATATATATATATATATATATATATATTATATATATATATATATATATATATATATATATATATATATATATATATATATATATATATATATATACACTCACGTTTATATATAATTGAGAAAATATAGTCGTGAAAAACAAGCGCAGGTAACCAACCAGTTACAACTTCCCTCTCTCATCATCAAACTGATGTATGTCAAAGATTCATTAAAAAAATATCCTCTATAAGATTGAAAAAAAATATCTTTGAAAGCAACATTTAGGGAATTATTGAATAAGGATAATGCTTCGGGCCTGACCTGACGCGAGTTTCGGCTATATGTAAGGAACATAAGCATTGATGCATTATTCTCTAAAAAAAAAAGTTGTCTTGCCCCTCACGTTACCATGTCTCTGTTGGGTGGATCCTTCATTGGGTGGATCCTTTAGAAAAGGGTGGTTCAAGTACCCGTCTAAGCATAAAGCACCCTTATCAGTAGGCGACCTTCGGCCACTGTATCAGACACAGACCCCTGCATGTCTAGACGTTGGATCTACCTTCATTTCTCCGGGACACACTCCCCATAAATTATCCTCCCCTCCCCCCCAAAACTCCACAGTACAGTGTTCTCATGAAGTTGCCTTGAGGGGGACGTGGATAGCCTAGTGGTCAGAACATTGCGCTCGCAATTTGACGACCCTGGGTTCCATTCCCGTTCGAGGGGATTTTTCTCCTTCCTGAGTTGACATCAGTGCTGACTCCACTCTTCCCGAAAGTCCTTGGGATGAAACTATAAACAGAGGCCCCGTGTGTGCGAACGCACGCAGAACATCTTGCGCACACGTTAAATCCTGTTCCGCTTTTCGGAAGAGTAGGTCATTGTGTGCCGGTGGGAACAGATGACAAGATGTACAAAACTGCATACCACAGGGACTAGATGCAAAAAAGCAAATGAGTGCTTATTTCATTATCCTCGTAAAGATACCTAGCATAGCCTGTATGACACAGGGGCCTTTTCAAACTCGTGGCTGGAAAGAATCTTCTGAACCTTGCAGTCAGACTCATTTGGAACGAAAATGAACTAACTTTTACACGATAGGGTTTCAAATTAGATGAGATAAAGGTCAAAGTGAGGTCTTTGCATTCCTTCACACTCATATGACGGCATCAGTACGTGTTTGCCTACGTACAAGATGAACAAAGCTTTTTTGTGTTCTGTGGCAGTAGTTCCGAGGTTTACCGATGTTGATATTTTGTGTAGTGACGTTTTTACCACCATTAAAGTGGCTGAGGAAGGGATAGCTCAGTGGTCAGAGCGCTCGCTTTCCCCAGCCAATGTTTAAGCAGCATCGAGCATGGTTACCAGTTGGATGGGGGACCGTTTGTGCGCCTTGGCTTTAGTACAGTTCACCCAGCTGTAAATGGGTACCTGCCCTCTTTAGGGTCAGGGAAGGTAAAGCAGCGAGGGAGAGGAGATGGGCGCCACCGCCCTCAATATGCTGGCCCCTAGAGAAGCTGAGGTCTCTGACACCTCGCTCCCCTACGGCCATACAGGTTATGGGACACCTTTACCTTTCAGTTGCTGCATTCCGACTTCAGGGATGAGTTTTGGTTTATTTTTGAGCACTGATTGGTCTGAGGACTGTTGCCATCAGTTTTCCATAGATGACAGTGTGTTTCAAAAGGTGAAAAAAACCGATACGCTGGGCTGTTTAACGGACATGGGTGTACACCTCTTCTGGCGCAATTCCATAGTCGACAGCGACTGACTAAGCCTACTATAATCGTGGCAACAGCCGTATTGGGTCTGTTTTTCAATGACCTCTTCAGCCATGCGTTCGGAGAGGGCCGAGTGTCAGTCTTTAGGAAGTCACGTGTTGATAATGACAGCTCTTTCATTGAGAACAAGTTATGAGGCCTGGGAAAGACGATCCAATAAGTGATTGGGGGTGAGTGATAAGGATTAGGGGGCAGAGGTGCAAAGTGGGAATAGGGATATTGGTCTTTTTTTTTTTTAAATTTTTTTTTAGACACCTTCACCTTTCACCTTCACCTATACCCTGGTCTTGACGATCGTTGGGGCATGTGTACCACTGAAGATTTTGCAACCAGCTTCCACCAATCTTCGCAGTTCTCAACTTAAATTTTTAAACACAGTGAGATAGACAAAAGGGTGAGTTAAGAGAGAAGTGAAGAATAACAGCGATAAACTAGTATGACAAGAAAAAAAAACCAGAAAAAAACCCTCTGCCACTTGAAAAGTAGTTGGTTAACCGTTAAGCGCCTAAAAGTTAGGCCAGCGCCATCCGACCTCGGCATAATATCAAGGAACAAAATAATAATGAACAACTTTAGTTATCACCCCATTCAACAACAGTATCAGAATCAGAATTAGAAATGATTTATGCCATTAAAGTCACATGAACTTATTGACACCACAAAATATACCCCACACAGTGTTAGACTACAGGGATAATAATAATATAATGATAATAAATGATATCATATAATATAATCATATACATCATCACTCATCTATCATCATCATACAATGGAATTTAATATAGCGCGTAAATCTTGTAAAGCAAACAAACAGGTCATTATTTTTTCTTACATGTCCAAATTCCTCGAACATTATTTTATTTTTTTGACAGCTAATCACCATTATAACAATACAGAATGGAACTTCCTCTTAGTTGAATTAAAAAAAAGAGCAGTTCATGCTTCACAAGTATTTGGAGTTGAAGAAATTGCAAGGGACTGACCAGAAGAAGCTTGGTCTCGAGGGGCAATATCCACTCCAACATAGTGGCAGTGGTTCACATGCCCTTCACTCTGTCACGGAGATAACCTCAATAAACCAAGCAGAATAAAACAAAACCCTGAGAAAGGCAGAACAGAGAGAGGAATGGAGGAACTGGTTGTCAAGTCTTCATGGGTGCCCCACAGTCGCCAGACTAAGGGATAGATAGTAGATAGATAGATAGAGAGAGGACGGAGGAGGAGGAGAGACGGAGAGACGGAGGAGAGAGAGAGGAAGACAGACAGAAGGACGAGAAGACAGACAGACAGACAGACAGACAGACAGAAGACAGACAGAAGACAGACAGAAGACAGACAGAAGACAGACAGACAGAAACCAGTAGACAGACCAACAGACGAAAGACAGACAGACACACAGACAGACAGATAGTAACATAAGATAGACAGATAGAAGAAACAAGAATCATAGATAGAATATAGAAAGAAGGAATAGATGAAAATAGAAAAATAGAAAAGAAATGAAAGAAAGATAGAAAATAAAGATAGAAGATATGAAAAATAGAGATAAAGATAGAAGATAATAGAAGATAGAAGATTGCTAGATAAAGATAGATGAGAAGAAAGAAAAAGCAAAGATCAAAGAGAGCTGAAAGAATGAATTTCGAAATTGCGAAAAGAAAAAGAAGAATGAAGAAGGAATTGCAAAAATTCAAAGAATTAATGAGGAAGAAGAAGAATGCAAAAAGAAGAAGAATGCA
>CM060345.1:29145187-29155187 GCA_030674155.1 Stramonita haemastoma
AAAAAGTTTTCTCAAAATCAAATTTTTTTTGGGGGTGCAAACCAATTCTTTTATTTCAAAAAAAAAGAAAAAGAATGATAAGCACAGTGTATCAGAAAACCAGCAGAGAAATGAAAATGGGTTAAAGCTGATAGTGTGGATCAGTGTTTTTGTAAGTGCATGGTTTTCTGAATATTTGTTTGTTATTTATTTATACACTTTAGGTCACGGCAGAAAATTCGGGCTGCTCTCTCTTTCCGGGAGGGAAGCACGTCACCACAACTACAGCCCCTACCTAGTATTTATTTCTGTCTGCAACTGTATTTGTTTCCCTATCGGAGTGGCTTTTTTAAAATTCAGAATTTTGCCAGGGACATCCCCCTTGTTGCCGTGGGTTCTTTTACGTGCGCTAAATAATGATGTGTAACTCACGGGACTTCGGTTTATCGTCTCATCCGAAAGACTACCACCCAGGCCATCACTCATGGTCTAATGGATGGGGGAAAAGTTTTGGGCCCAAACGGGATTCGAACCACCGCACGACCCGGACTTTTCGCTTTCTAGGCAAGGCGCATTACCTCATAGACCACTGAATCACATTCTTTAGAGACCATACATGAAAGAATGGTCGTATACTGTTGTGCAGCTTGTCAGTCAAAGTCAAAGTCCAATTTTTATTTACAGATGGTACATTGTATAAGCATTGATTTGCTTTTTTTCCCCTTATCAAGCCACTTATCTAAAGAAAATAAATTACCAAAATTATTTACTAACGTGATTTCAACAGCCTTAAAATATAAAATATTGTTAGTTGTTATGTAAAAAAAAAAAAAAGCAAAGGTAAAGGTGTCCCTTGACCTAAGCGGTCGTTGGGGGAGCGAGGCATCAGAGACCTTAGCGTCTCTAGGGGCCAGCATGTTGAGGGCGGCGCCCATCTCCTCTCCCTCAGTTGTTATGTGCTGAATCTAAATCTGTGTAATAAACTGAATTACTTCATGACTTTGTCTTTGATGTTTATTCCATGATTCATTAGCAGTGATGAGAGTAGTAGGCTTCCCGTGAATCAAGTTGGTCGTGGGGTGTACATCTTGACTGTCCTGTCTGTTGCATTGTGGCAGCATCGCTTGGGGTTGTAGAGACTGTTGCTGGAGAAACAATTCTCCCCCGTCTCTCTCTCTCTCTCTCTCTCTCCTCTCTCTCTCTCTCTCTCTCTCTCTCTCTCTCTCTCTCCTCTCTCTCCTCTCTCTCTCTCTCTCTCTCTCTCTCTCTCTCTCCTCTCTCTCTCTCTTCATCTCCACCATAACTGGTCCAGATAGCCTGGGGGACGGATAGCCTAGTGGTCAAAACATTGCGCTGGCAATCTGACGACCCGGGTTCGATTCGGTCGAGGAGATTTTCTCCTGGAGTTAACATCAGTGCTGACTCCACTCTCCCCCAAAGTCCTTCGGATGAGACTTTAAACCGAGGCCCCGTGTGTGAACGCACGCAGAACATCTTGCGCACACGTTAAATCCTGTTCCGCTTTTCGTAAGAGGAGGCCATCGTGTGCCGGTGGGAACAGATGACATTTACAAAAGTGCATACACACGGGGACTGGATGTAAAAAAAGCACAAGAGTGCTTATTCCATTATCCTCGATATAAAAGAATAAATCAATCAATCAATCTCTCTCTTGTTGTACAAGGATGGACATTGTTTTTCAGTCATCAGCCCCTGTAGTATCACACACAGTCACTTCATTCTTTCCTCCCATTGTCTGCCTGTGGCAACTTAGTGTCAACCTTAGAGCTGGAGAGGTAGAGAAGACAGCCTGACAGGACCTTGGACAGTTGTGGTGGAGATACAGAGAGGACAATCTGAGATATTGGGACAGTTATGGTGGAGATACAGAGAGGACAATCTGAGAGGACATTAGGACAGTTATGGTGGAGATACAGAGAAGACAACCTGAGATATTGGGACAGTGATGGTGGAGATACAGAGAGGACAATCTGAGAGGACATTAGGACAGTTATGGTGGAGATACAGAGAAGACAATCTGAGATATTAGGACAGTTATGGTGTAGATACAGAGAAGACAACCTGAGATATTAGGACAGTTATGGTGTAGATACAGAGAAGACAATCTGAGATATTAGGACAGTTATGGTGGAGATACAGAGAAGACAACCTGAGATATTAGGACAGTTATGGTGTAGATACAGAGAAGACAACCTGAGATATTAGGACAGTTATGGTGTAGATACAGAGAAGACAATCTGAGATATTAGGACAGTTATGGTGTAGATACAGAGAAGACAACCTGAGATATTAGGACAGTTATGGTGTAGATACAGAGAAGACAATCTGAGATATTAGGACAGTTATGGTGGAGATACAGAGAAGACAACCTGAGATATTAGGACAGTTATGGTGTAGATACGGAGAAGACAACCTGAGATATTAGGACAGTTATGGTGTAGATACAGAGAAGACAATCTGAGATATTAGGACAGTTATGGTGGAGATACAGAGAAGACAACCTGAGATATTAGGACAGTTTATGGTGGAGATGCAGAGAAGACAATCTGAGAAATCCGTGGGACATGGTGGAGATGGAAAGAAGACAGACTGAGAGGATATTGGAGCAGTTATGGTGGAGATGCAGAGAAAACAGCCTGAGAGGATATTGGGACAGTTACAGTGGAGATGCAGAGACATCCTAAAGGGACCTTGAGACAGTTATGGTGAAGATGAAGAGAAGACGATGTGAGAAGACATTAGGACAGTTATGGTGGAGATGAAGAGAAGACAATCTGAGACATTGGGACAGTTATGGTGGACAGGCAGACATCCTACAGGGACCTTGAGACAGTTATGGTGGAGATGAAGAGAAAACAATCTGAGACATTGGGACAGTTATGGTGGACAGGCAGAGAAGACATCCCGAGAGGACTTTGGGACAGTTATGGTGGAGATGAAGAGAAAACAGTCTGAGACATTGGGACAGTTATGGTGGACAGGCAGAGATGGCAGAATGAGGAGACCTTGGGACAGGCATCATCAGGAAGCACGGCTCTCAGTCGGTCCAGTTTTGAGACTGGTCTAGCATTTGGGTCACTTTCCCCTTGTCAAGTTAAGTAGCGTCCACCGTGGTTACCAGTTGGATGGGTGGTCGTTTGCGCGCCTTGTCTTCAGCACAGTCCCCCAAGTTCACCCAGCTGTAAATGGGTACCTGCCCTCTTTAGGGTCAGGGAAGGTAAAGCAGCGAGGGAGAGGAGATGGGCGCCGCCCTCAACATGCTGGCCCCTAGAGAAGCTGAGATCTCTGACACCTCGCTCCCCTACGACCGCCTAGGTTATGGGACACCTTTACCTTTACCTTACTAGCATTTGGATCAGTCGGGAACATGGACAGAAATCCAATTCTTTTCTGTAAAGAATATACAATAAAGAATCTTCGTCGTGGCCATTGTCAGTTAGCAGCTTTGTTGGTTAGTTAATTCATGTTTATTTATAAATTTTTCATGTTGATGATGATAAAGGAATAAGCGCTCATGTGCTTTTTTTTTCTTTCACATCTAGTCCTCGTGTGCATGCGATTTTTGCAAATTTTGTCATCCGTTCCCATCGGCACAAATGACCTACTTTTTGAAAGGTGGATCAGGTTTAAACATAGAGGCAAGATCTGATGTTCTGCATGCATTCGCACATAGGTCCCGGCTGAAGAATATCACCTGAAGGGCTGTTGGGGTTGTGAATTTGGCATTCATGTTAACTGCAGGGGGAAAATACCCCTGAACCCTTAAGAATGTGCGTTTATTCTATCGAAAAGAATCTGTCTATCTGTCTGTCTGTTTCTCTCTCTCTCATTCTCTCTATCCCTCTCCACCCTCTCTCTCTCTCTCTCTCTCTCTCTCTCTCTCTCTCTCCTCTCTCTCTCTCTCTCCTCTCTCTCTCTCTCTCTCTCTCTCTCTCTCTCTCTCTCTCAAGGGAGGGATGAAAAAAGTATGTGAAGGCTTATCTGTCACCCTGGAAAAATAAAAATTATTCATTCATTCATTCATCCATTCTCTCTCTCTCTCTCTCTCTCTCTCTCTCTCTCTCTCTCTCTCTCTCTCTCTCTCTCTCTCTCTCTCTCTCTCTCTCTGTCTATGTTCACTGTTCACTGTTCCCTCTCTCTGTGTCTCCAACAGAAAGAAGTATTTCATTACTTTCAATCAAAAATGCACCACTCTTTATATAATTTCTGCCTTGTAACTTTGCACCTGAGAACACTTACATACACCTATCAAATTGTTCACCTCTCTGTCTATCTATTTGTCTATCTGTCTGTCTGTCTGTCTGTCTGTCTCTCTCTCCTCTCTATATATCTCTCTCTCCCCGCCTCCTCCCCCCACCCTCCCCCCCTCTCTCTCTCTGCATCCAAAAAAAAATATATTTCATTACTGTCAAATAAATTGCACCACCCTTTATATTTATGATCCTTTCTTTTAAGCGTAGTAGCTTTGCACTCAAGCACACACTTACATACACTACATACACACTTATCAAATAATTGTTCACGTTTCAAGCTGCGACTTGCCAAGCCTACGATAACAGGCAACAATGCCAGCAATAACAGCGAGTTATCTCACCCTGGCTTGCCTACACCACCCGGCTGTTTCAGCGGCGATAACTCTTATCAGCACTCACTCGCTACACCAATCTCAGTTCTATCCACTTGATTTAGTTTGTTGTGGATGACCTTTCAATCCGGGTCTTTGAAGATATGGAAAGTCAGGGCACACTGCTCTTATCCAAGTTTTTTTTCTTTCTTTTTCTTTTTTTTTTGTTGGTCAGGAGCAGACTACTCTTATCCAGTTTTTTTTTTCTTTGTCGTCTGCTGCCAAGTTGAAGGATTAGTAAGGAGCCCCAAATCATGTCGTTGGCAGGTTTCAATTTGTAGCGAGAGAGACCCAGGTTGACCTATATTTTAGTGAGGTTTTATGAAAGACCCGATAGCAATGTGCTACATCTTCGGATGATACAAAAAATCGAGGTCCCTTGTGCAATTATACATTTTAAAGAACCCACGACATCATAGAGTAATCCAAGGTAAAATTCTGTTTTACAAAAATCCAACTTTCGTAGGAATACACAAATCAAATACATAGGTTGGAGGAGGAGGAGAGGGGGAGGGGAGAGAAAGGGGGAGGGGGCGTGGTTTGCGTCAATCTTGTGGTAACATGCTTTCTTCCTGGGGAGAACATCCCAAATTTCTGCAAGGAAATCTGCTGTGAGTGAAGGAAGAATAGAATAGAATAAAATAAAACAGAACAGAACAAATTAGAATAGATCAGAATTGATTTTTTTAATAGATTAGAATAGATTAGAATAGACTACACCACACAACACATCACACCACACCACACCACACCACACCATACCACACTACCCTATCCTACCCTACACTACACTACACTACACTACACTACACACTACACTACACTACACTACACTACACTACACTACACTCCCTGCACTGCACTGCACTGCACTGCACTACACTACACTACACCACCACAGCACAGCACAGCACACCATACCACAGCACACTACACTACGCTACGCTACGCTACACTACACTACGCTACACTACACTACACTACACTACACTACACTACACTCCTACACTACACTGCATGCACTGCACTGCACTGCACTCACTCACTACACTACACTACACTACACTACACTACACTACACACATACACTACACTACACTACACTACACTACACTACACTACACTACGGTACATTATATAATATAAGGGAACTTAATACTACAGAACACAACACAATACAGTATGGCACAATACAAATATAAGAGCCAGAAGGGCTTTTCATCATCATCATCATCATCATCATCATCATCATCATCATCATCATCACATCAGCATCAGCATCACCATCATCATCATCCATCATCACCATCATCATCATCACCATCATCATCACCATCATCACCACCACTACCAACCACCACCACCATCCTCCTCCTCCTCCTGCTGTGTGATCACACAGACTTGTGTTGTTATATATATATATATATATATATATATATATATATATATATATATATATATATATTATATATAGGCAGTCTATAACTCATTTATTCATTTATTCTCCCTTCATCTTGTGCAGTTGGGGAAGCAGCAAGGGAGAGAACCTGTCCAACTTTTCCAGTTTTGGATTGCCAAAGTGGTCGTTCCTGTTTGCACAGACAACAATGAGGACAGCTGTGGTTTTCGGTGAGAGACGTAGAATGGGGTTGCCCCCATCACCCCCTCCCCCATCTCCCCCGTGGGCAATGAGGGGGGGGGGGGGAGGGTGTCAATATAAATAGGATCCTCACCTGGAAATTGGTTCCCTCTTTTCTATCCCTCTCTTTGTTTTTGCCTTGTTCCTGTCCTTCCTGCCATCTCCTCTTTGTCTATTTTCTGCCTTCTTGGTCCACTCTCCTGCCTTTTCTTTTCTAGAGAGACTTCAAAGAAAGCAATTCTCTCCACTCATTTATTTATTTATTTATTCATTTATTTGTTCTTTTATATCGAGGATAATGGAATAAGCACTCGTGTACTTTTTTAATAATTTTTTTTACATCCAGTCCCCGTGTGTTTGCAGTTTTATAAATCCTGTCATTCGTTCCCACCGGCACGCGATGGCCTACTCTTACGGAAAGCGGAACAGGATTTAACGTGTGCGCGAGATGTTCTGCATGCCTTCGCACACGGGGCCTCGGTTTATAGTCTCATCTGAAAGACTTTTGGGGAGAGTGGAGTCAGCACTGATGTTAATTTCAAGGGAAAAATCCCCTCGAACGGGAGTCTAACTCGGGTCGTCAAATTGCCAGCGCAATGTTCTGACCATTAGGCTATACCGTTCCCCAGATAGTTGCTGTCTGAGCATCCGACGTAAGAAGAAGAAGAAGAACATTACAACGTGACAAACGGATAAATGGGGTGAAAATGCAAAACAAGATAACAAAAAAACCCCTAATAAAATCGAAAAGTTAGAATACCAACTTTTAGTATTGCTTTTACATTTGGTTCTGTTTTTCTGTAATTCTTTGGCTACGCACGTTGCTGTTATTTGTATTCCTCACACACACACACACACACACACACACACACACACACACACACACACAACACACACACACACACACACACACACACACACACACACACACACACACACACACACACACACATATATAAATCAAACACACACACAATCAAAACAACACACACAGACAATCAAACACACACGCAATTACACACATCCAACATAACCAAACTATACACACACAAACACACACACACACACACACACACACACACACACACACACACACACACACACACACACACACACACACACACACACACACACACACTCACACAACACAACCCACACAAACACACAACCCCCCACACAAACACACCCCCCCCACGAACACCCCCCACCCACACTCACGTACAAACAAACAATCCACATCCAGCATAAACCACACTCTGAACACACTGTTTTCAGCATGTGTGGTGGCGCTGGCCTTTGGCGCGGTGACAGAGAGGCCGTGTGAAGATGCCCCCATAGACTGCGCCGCCAAAGACAAGGAGATGAACATCTGTGCTGACCCCATTGACTCCGTGGCCTACTGCCCCCGCTTCTGCGGCAAATGCCAAGGTAGGTGTGTGTAACACAGGTATTATCTGTGGCAATTGCTAAGGTAGGTGTGTGCAGCACAGGTAATATTTGTGGCAAATGCCAAGGTAGGTGTGTGCAGCGCAGGTAATATCTGAAGAAAATGCCAAGGTAGGTGTGTGTAATACAGGTAATATCTGTGGCAAATGCCAAGGAAGGTGTGTGCAGCACAGGTAATATTTGTGGCAATTGCTAAAAGCAGGTGTGTGCAGCACAGGTAATATCTGTGCCAATGCCAAGGTAGGTGTGTGCAGCACAAGTAATATCTGTGGTAAATTCCATTCACCCTGTCAAAATGTATAACCTCTATAGGTGTGTGTGTGTGTTGTGTGTGTGTGTGTGTGTGTGTGTGTGTGTGTGTGTGTGTGTGTGTGTGTGTGTGTGTGTGTGTGTGTGTGTGTGCGCGCGCGCGCGCGTGTGTGCTTTCGATTTTGCTAGAATTATTTATTGTCATTGGTTGTTTGTTGTGAGGGTCGAGTGCAAGCGCTTTGATTTGTTTTTTACAAGATATAGCGCTATATAAATTCATGTATTATTATTATTATTATTATTATTATTATATTATTATTAATTATTATTATTATTATTATATTATTATTATTATTATTATTATTAAATGCCAAGGTAGGTGTGTGCAGCACAGGTAATATCTGTGGCTAATGCTAGGGTAGATGTGTACAGCATAGGTAATATCTGTGGCAAATGCCAAGGTAGGTGTGTGCAGTACAGGTAACTTCTGTGGCAAATGCAAAGATAGGTGTATGCAGCACAGGTAATATATGTGACAAATGCCAAGGTATGTGTGTGTAACACAGGTAATATTTGTGGCAAATGCCAAGGTATGTGTGTGTAACACAGGTAATATTTGTGGCAAATGCCAAGATAGGTGTGTGCGGCATAGGTAATATCTGTGGCAAATGCCAAGGTAGGTGTGTATAGCACGAGTAATTAGTGTGGCAAATGCCAAGGTAGGTGTGTGTAACACGAGTAATTTCTGTGGCAAATGCCAAGGGGTGGGGACAGGATAGCTCAGTGGTCAGAGCGCTCGCTTTCCCCCAGCCAAGGTTAAGCAGCGTCGAGCGTGGTTACCAGTTGGATGGATGACCGTTTGCGCGCTTTGGCTTCAGTACAGTCCCCCCAGTTCACCCAGTTGTCAATGGGTACCTGCCCTCTTTAGGGTCAGGGAAGGTAAAGCAGCGAGGGATTTTTATTTATTTGATTTATTCTTTTATATCGAGGATAATGGAATAAGCACTCTTGTGCTTGTTTACATCCAGTCCCCGTGTGTATGCACCGCCCTCAACATACTGGCCCCTGGAGAAGCTGAGGTCTCTGACGCCTTGCTTCCCTATGACCACATAGGTTATGGGAAACCTTTACATTTTACCCTACCTTTTAATGCCAAAGTAGGCGTGTGCAGTAAGGCAATATCTGTGGCAAATGCCAAGGTAGGTGTATGTAACACAAGTAATTTCTGAGGCAAGACCGAGGGGGGAAAAAGGAAGACCAGCATCTTCTCTCATTGGCAACATCACCGAATCCTGTGGCATGAGAATCCATGAAGTCAGCAGGGCCAGTGAAGACCGGAGCAAACGGAGAAGGAGGATCATCATATCGGTGTCATTGGGTGTGACAGCTAACACCGAATATTGTGATGCCAACAGGTGATATCTGTAGAAAGTATATATAATAAAGATAGGTAAAGGTGTCCCATAACCTGTGTGGTCGTAGGGGAGCGAGGTGTCAGAGACCTCAGCTTCTCTAGGGGCCAGCATGTTGAGGGCGGCGCCCATCTCCTCTCCCTCGCTGGTTTACCTTCCCTGACCATAAAGAGGGCAGGTACCCATTTACAGCTGGGTGAACTAGGAGAAATGTACTGAAGCCAAGGCGCGCAAACGGTCACCCATCCCAATTGGTAACAATGCTTGGCACTGCTTAACATTGGCTGCGGGAAAGCGAGCGCTCTGGCCACTGAGCTACCCCGTCCCCAGAAAGTATATAATTATTATTTGCCGTTAATGAGACAAGTGCGACACATGTAAACAAAACATGAGGAATGTAACACCTATAGTAAGTGTGATAACTATAACATGTAAATACCTTGGTTCCAATTCTGCATGGTACTTACTAGGTTTTACTACTATCTATTATTGACTCTTGTGTACTGTTCAGCAATGCAATACTTTCTTCCCTTACAGGGGAATTGTCATCGATTAAATTTACTCACGCTTTCAAAAACTGCGAACAAGATGCGTACCTGACGATGACGATGATGACGATGATGGTGATGA
>CM060345.1:29167687-29170187 GCA_030674155.1 Stramonita haemastoma
ACGCACAATGCACAGTTACTACTACTACCACCACTACTACTACTTTTATTACGTTTTCTACTACTACTTCTACTTCTATACTACTACAGCTACTACTTCTACCACTAGAACAACGAGAACAATAACAGTAACAACAAGAACAAGAACAAGAACTACTACTACTACTACTACTACTATACTACTACTACTACTACTACTACTACTACTACTACTGCTGCTGCTGCTGCTGCTGCTGCTGCTACTACTACTACTGCTGTGCTGCTGCTGCTGCTGCTGCTGCTACTAATGTTGGTTCTTGTTGTAGGCTACAACGAATTGTGGTAACAATGTTTCTTTGCTGACCCGCTATTAAGATGGCTATGATTCTACAGCTATTGACGTTTTTTCTTGTCGTTACTGTTTTGTTGCTATTGATGTTATTGATAGTGGTGATGTTGTTGACGGTGATGGTGGTGGTGGTGGTGGTGGTGGTGGTGGTGGTGGTGGTGGTGATGATGATGATGATGATGATGATGATGATGATGATGATGATGATGATGATGATGATGGTGATGATGATGATGGTGGTGGTGGTGGTGGTGATGATGATGATGATGATGATGATGATGATGATGATGATGATGATGATGATGATGATGGTGGTGGTGGTGGTGGTGGTGATGGTGATGGTGGTGGTGGTGGTGGTGCTGCTGCTGCTGACGACGACGACGACGATGATAATGATGATGATGATGATGATGATGATGATGGTGATGACGACGACGATGACGATAATGATAACGACGACGACGACGGCGATGACGACGACGACGATGATAATGATGATGATGACGACGACGACGACGATGATGATGATGATGATGACGACGATGATGATGACGATGATGATGTCAATTATCTGCTCACAGCTGCAACACCAGGCCAGGACACCACAGAGAATGTCGTCACGGAAGTCGTCACCACCATGGAGGTCGTCACTACCCCTGCACCGGAACCGGAAACCACCACACAGGCGGAAGTGACGACAGAGGCCGAGCAGGAGACGACCATGGTGGATGTGACGACAGAGGGAGTGATGACGACAGAGAAAATCCGTAAGTGGTTACGTCAGTGAATATTGAACAGCACAGTACCAGCCCCTGTTAGTCGAATGTGGTGTGTGTGTGTGTGTGTGTGTGTGTGTGTGTGTGTGTGTGTGTGTTGTGTGTGTGTGTGTGTGTGTTTTATTTTATATTCTTTTATATCGAGGATAATGGAATAAGCACTATTGTGGGTTTTTTACATCCAGTCCCCGTGTGTATGCAGTTTTTGTAAATGTCATCTGTTCCCACCGGAACAGATGTGTGTGTGTGTGTGTGTGTGTGTGTGTGTGTGTGTGTGTGTGTGTGTGTGTGTGTGTGTGTGTGTGTGTGTGTGTGCGAAAGTCAAAGTCAAAGTCAAAGTAAAAAAATTTTTTCCAGATGATACATTGAGTAAGCAATAAATTTTCAAACAAAAAACCCCGAAAACAAAAACAAACAAACAAACAAAAACAAACAAACAAACAACAACAACAACAAAACCACTAAACCCCCCCCCCCCCCCCTAGATAATCTTACAAAAATGAAGCAAAAAGCAAACAAGCAAAATAAAACCAAAAAAATCCCACCCAAAATATATTTAGCTACAACATTGTTACAACTCATAACAACGAAATAAACTAAAAAGGAACTAAAGAGAATAGAGAAAGGTGTGTGTGTGTGTGTGTGTGTGTGTGTGTGTGTGTGTGTGTGTGTGTGTGTGTGTGTGTGTGTGTGTGTGTGTGTAGTGTGATGTATGTGTGTGTTTGTGTGTGTGTGAGAGAGTGAGAGAGAGAAGAGAGAGAGAGAGAGAGAGAGAGAGAGAGAGAGAGAGAGAGAGAGAGAGAGAGAGAGAGAGAGAGAGAGAGAGAGAGAGAGAGAGAGAGAGATCTCTGTGTGTCTGTACTGTGTGTGTGTGTGTGAGTGCGTGCGTGTGTGTGTGTATGTGTGTGTGTGTGTGTGTGTGTGTGTATATCTGCCTTTCTCTCTGTCTTTGTGTTTCTGTTTCTGTTCCTGTCTATCTCTCTCTGTCTTTCACTGTCTCTGTCTCTCTCTTTCTCTCTCTCTCTATCTCCGTCTGTCTGTCTGTCTGTCGCTCTCTGTCTCTTTGTCTCTTTGTACCTGTCTCCTCTGTTTGTCTGTCTGTCTGTCTGTCTGTCTGTCTGTCTGTCTGTCTCCCTCCCTTTCCCCCCCTCTCTCTCTCTCCTTCCCTCCCTCCCTCCTCCTCTCTCTCTCCCTCCCTCTCTCTCACTCCCTCCCTCCCCCCTCCCTCCCTTTCTTCTCTCTTTGTGTATCTGCTCTGCTCTGCTGCTTCAATAACTGATATGGAAAGTCATGTTCCCCCCAAACCCCCCCCCCCCGGCCCCCAATCTAACATCCCCATTGTGGAAAAGCTGTAGTGAAGTAAAGAATTAATTAATTAATTTATTTATTCTTTTATA
>CM060345.1:29175187-29182687 GCA_030674155.1 Stramonita haemastoma
TCATGGCAGAGGTTGAACAAAAGTAGGCGAGAGTATGCAACCCTGTTTGTTTCTTGCTGTTTGAAAGAAATTGCCAACCTGACTCTTTGACTAAGACTGCACTGCTGGCATGTTATAGAGTATGAAGCCCTGTTTGTTTCCTGCTGTTGTTTAAAAGAAACTTTCAACCTTACTCTTTGACTAAGACTGCACTGCTGGCAATGTTATAGAGTATGAAGCCCTGTTTGTTTCCTGCTGTTGTTTAAAAGAAACTTTCAACCTTACTCTTTGACTAAGACTGCACTGCTGGCAATGTTATAGAGTATGAAGCCCTGTTTGTTTCCTGCTGTTCTTTAAAGGAAACTTTCAACTTGACTCTTTGACTAGACTGCACTGCTGGCAATGTTATAGAGTATGAAGCCCTGCTTTTTCCTGCTGGTGTTAAAAAGAAACCTCCAATCTGACTCTTTGACTGAGACTGCACTGCTGGCAGTGTTATACTGCACTTGAATGATCTGCACTGATCCTTCTTCAATGCTTAAAATTCTGAGTATTTGCCCATTTTTGCTTCTTACAATGCTTAAATTTTTAAAGTCTCATTTCCATCAATTTTAGAAGGAAAACAGTTGGGACAGAATGCATAAAGACGTGTAGTCTGATCAGCATGGAACATAACTGTCTTTCCATTTTAAAACAAAGAACACACATTTTATTTAATATTTTCTCTTTCTTTCCTTGTCATCTTCTTTCCCCTTCAAGACTGAATGTTTCAGACAGTGTGGCCAGAACAAGTTGAATCTACCAGAATCAGTTCCTTTAACCATCAATCTTGTCAACAATGTCTCAGTCTTGGCTTTTTTGTTTCAGTTTAAAAAACAAAACAAAACAAAAAACAACAAAAGAGAAAATTTCCATTAATTTTAACAGTATATCAGGACAGTTATGGTATAAATAAACATGCTTTTTTTTTTTTTTTTTTTTTTTACAGCTATCCCTCTGGGCATCCCCCCCCCAACCAAACCACAAACAACCCCCAACCCCCCCCCCCAATCCACCAAATAACCCCCAGAAAATTTAAAGAATTAAAAAAAAGTCATATCATCCAACATGTAAAGAACTTGTTCTAAGCATACTGTTAAGTACACAAGAAAACAAGATAAAAATCACATTAGAAAAGAGCAAGGAAAAATTGCTGACTTCAGAGAGAGAGAGAGAGAGAAGAGAGAGAGAGGAGAGAGAGAGAGAGGAGAGGAGAGAGGAGAGAGGAGAGAGAGAGAGAGAAGAGAGAGAGGGGGAGAGAGAGAGAGAGAGAGAGAGAGAGAGAGAAATGAATGAATGAATTAATGAATGAATTAATTAATTAATTAATTAAAAAATGATTGAATGAATGAATAATCGATATTTTTCAAGTGTTACAGAGTAAGTATTTACATACATTTTTTTCAAAAAGAGATGAGAGAAGAAAGAAAGAAAGAAAGAAAGAAAGAAGAAGAAGAGAGAGAGAGAGAGAGAGAGAGAGAGAGAGAGGAGAGAGAGAGAGAGAGAGAGAGAGAGAGGAGAGAGAGAGGAGAGAGAGAGAGAGAGAGAGCGAGCGAGCGAGCAAGTCTGCAAATGATATGATCAACATTTGTAGAGAGGAGTGGAAACAAGGTACTACCTAAGTGCGATGATAAACTTTGCAGGAATAACTTACAAGAATTGCTTAACATTCATAACAACACAATATTGCTTCCTTGTTCCAGCACTGACGCCAGGCACACCTGAACCAACAACAACAACAACGCCAACGACAACAACCACACCAACAACAACTCCCAAACCACTCCGTATGTTGAGCTTTGTCTTTACTCCTGTCACTACATGTGTGTGTGTGTGTGTGTGTGTGTGTGTGTGTGTGTGTGTGTGTGTGTGTGTGTGTGTGTGTGTGTGTGTGTGTGTGTGTGTGTGTGGTGTTGTGCGCGTGTGTGTATGTGTCAGTGTGCGCGCGCACGCAAGCATAATGCGTGTGTCTGTATGTGTGACCATCTCTAAGAGAACAAAAGATGATTGATTGATTTATTGGCTGATTGATAGATTGATGTGTAACGATGTGCTGCGTCTGCATGTACCCATACTGCTACATAAAGATCGATGCTTGAATGATTAATTGATCGATTGATTGAATAATTGATTGATGCCTGGATGGGTGAACGGAGTGAACGGATACAAACAAAGCGATCATTTGATGGAGTCTCAATATTACCGACAGATTGATTAAAATCCATCAATGGATAACGGGATTGACCCAAAGATTTACCGATTGGCGTTGCAGTGGTGTGCCGTGTGTGTGTGTGGTTGATTGATTGATTGAATGATTGATCAATTGATTAATGCCTGGATAAGTGAACGAAGGAGTAAACTGACAAACAAATCAATAAATTGATGGAGTCTGAAGATACTTACAGATTGATTAGAATCCATACAATGGATAACGGGATTGACCCAAAGATTTACCCATTGGCGTTGCAGTGGTGTGCCGCGTGTGTGTGGACCCCTTCTGTGAGAAGGAGATCGAGTCTATCCGTCAGTGTCCTGAGGAAACTCCCTTCTGCTCTTCCCAGATCATCAACAACGTGGATGGTACTCACGGCTTGACCAAGAGGTACCACCCACCTGCCCTTCTAACCTCCTCCTCTTTTCATTTCATTCACCCTCTGTCTTTCACTTCTTTCTCTGTCTTTCACTTCGGTCTTCTGTTTTTCATTTCGCTCTCTTGTCTTTCACATTGCTCTCTGTCTTTCACTTTGCTCTCTGTCTTTCCCTTTGCTTCCCTCTGTCTTTCACTTCGCTCTCTTGTCTTTCACTTCTCACTTCACCCTTCATCTTTCACTCCCCCCTCTGTCTTTCACTTCGTTCTCTGTTTCTTTTTTTTTCTTTTTCTTTTTTTTACTTCTCTCTCTGTCTTTCACTTTGCTCTTCTGTCTTTCACTTCGCTGTCTTTCACTTCGCCTTCATCTTTCACTTCACCCTCCGGGCGGCATCTGGTGAATTACGGATGGGGATTTTTACGATCTCCAAGGTCCAGCTTCAAGTGCAGACCTGCTATTGCCTTAATTCCTTAAGTGTAGATACACACGCAAAAGATCCAATATGCACGTTAAAGATCCCGTCATTCATGTCAGCTTTGGGTGGGTTACGGAAACACGAACATATCCAGTGTACATTCTCGAAGTCGGAATGTGGCTACCATAATGGTGGGCCAAAAAACGGTCGAATAAGTAAAATATTTTTTTTATTTATTTACTTAAAATTTTTTTTTATTGGTGAACCTCAGAGCTGTAGCCAAGAAACGAAAATAAAAGATGTGCAACAAAGGACAGAGTGACAACTTTGCTTTGCTGAACGAAAACAACAACAGAGAGTAACGACTATGCTTTGCTGTCTTTCAGGTGTGCCACAAAAAACAACAACGACAGAGTGTGACAACTATGCTTTATTGTGTTACAGGTGCGACACAAAAAGGACAGAGTAACAACTATGCTTTTCTGTGTTTCAGGTGCACAACGAAAGGACAGACAATAACGATTATACTTTGCTGTTTCAGGTGTGCCCACCAAAAAAAACAGAGAGTGATGACTATTGCTTTGCCGTGTTTCAGGTGCGCCACACACACACAAAAACAACAGAGAGTGACAACAATGCTATGCTGTGTTTCAGGTGTGCCATAAAAAAACAACAACAGAGAGTAACAGCTATGCTTTCTGTCTTTCAGGTGCTCCACAAAAAACAACAGAGAGTGACAGCTATGATTTTCTGTCTTTCAGGTGCTCCACAAAAAAAGGACAACAGAGAGTGACGACTGTGCTCTACTGTCTTTCAGGTGTGCCACAAAAAGGACACAGAGAGTAACGACTATGCTTTTCTGTCTTTCAGGCGTGCCAATAAAACAAAAACAACAGAAAGTGACGACTATATGCTATGCTGTCTTTCAGGTGTCCCACAAAAAGGACACAGAGAGTGACGACTATATGCTATGCTGTCTTTCAGGTGTGCCACAAAAAGGACACACAGAGTGACAACTATGCTATATTGTGTTCCAGATGTGCCACAAAAAGGACAACAACAGAGAGTGATGACTATGCTATGCTGTCTTTCAGATGTGCCACAAAAAGGACACAGAGAGTGACGACTATGCTTTACTGTCTTTCAGGTGTGATACACACAAAAAACTCAACAGAGAGTGATGACTATGCTTTGCTGTCTTTCAGGTGTGCCACAAAAAGGGCACAGAGAGTGATGACTATGCTTTACTCTCTTTCAGGTGTGCCACACAAAAAAACAGAGAGTGACGACTATGCTTTACTATATTTCAGGTGTGCCACAAAAAAGGACACAAAGAGTGACGACTATGCTTTATTGTCTTTCAGGCGTGCCACACAAAAATCACCCAAGAGAGTGACGACTACGCTTTGCTGTGTTTCAGGGGCGCCGCAAAGGACAGAATAATGACTATACTATGCTATGTTTTAGGTGCCACACACAAAAAAAACAGAGAGTAATGACTATGCTCTGTTGTCTTTCAGGTGTGCCACAAAGGACAGAATGTGACGACTATGCTTTGCTGTGTTTCAGGGGTGCCACAAAGGACGAGTGTGATGATTATACTGTGTTTAAGGTGTGCCACAAAAAACAGAGTGACGACTATGCTTTACTGTCTTTCAGGTGCGCCACAAAAAACCCCACCACAACAACAGAGAGTGACAACTATGCTATGCTGTGTTACAGGTGCGCCACAAAAAGGACAGAGAGTGACGATTATACTTTGCAGTTTCAGGTGTGCCACAAAAAAACCCCAGAGAGTGACGACTATGCTTACTGTGATTCAGGTGTGCCACACACACAAAAACCAAACGACACAGAGTGACGACTATGCTCTGTTGTTTTTCAGGTGTGCCACGAAAAAGGACACAGCGAGTGACGACTATGCTTTGTTGTGTTTCAGGTGTGCCACACACGAAAAACAACAACAACAGAGAGTGACAACTATGCTTTACTGTCTTTCAGATGTGCCACAAAAACAAAACAAGACAAAACCCAGAGTGTAATGACTATGCTATGCTTTCAGGTGTGCCACAAAAAGGACACAGAGTGACGACTATGCTTTGCTGTCTTTCAGTTGTGCCACAAAGGACGAATGTGATGACTATGCTGTGTTTCAGGCGTGCCACAAAAAACCAACAAAGAGTGACGACTATGCTTTACTGTCTTTCAGGTGTGCCCCAAAAAGGACACAGTGAGAAACGACTTTGCTATGCTGTGTTTCAGGTGTGCCACAAAGGACAGAGTAATGACTATGCTATAATGTTTTTCAGGTGCATCACGGAAAAAACAGAGAATGATGACTATGCTATGCTGTCTTTCAGGTGCACCACAAAAACAAAACAAACCCCTCAAGAGAGTGACGAGTCTGCTATGTTGTCTTTCAGGTGTGCCACAAAAATGACACAGAGTGACGACTATGCTTTACTGTCCTTTCAGGTGTGCCATAAAAAACCCAAGAGAGTGACGACAATGCATTACTGTCTTTCAAATGTGAAACAAACAAAAAAACACCCCAGAGAGTGACGACTATGCTTTGCTGTGTTTCATATGCGCCACAAAAAACCCAGAGAGTAATGACAATGCTTTACTGTCTTTCAGGTGCGCCACACACAAAAACCCAACAGAGAGAGACGACTATGCTCTGCTATGTTTCAGGTGTGCCACATACACACAAAAAACCAGAATGACAACTATGTTTTGCAGTGTTTCAGGTGTGCAAAAAAAACGAATGTGATGACTATGCTCTGCTGTCTTTCAGATGTGCCACAAAGGACAGAAAATGACGGCTATGCTTTACAGTCTTTCAGGTGTGCCACACATACAAAAACAACAACAGTGACCACTATGCTATGCTGTGTTTACAGGTGTGCCACTAAGAAACAACAACAGAGAGTGACCACGATGCTCTACTGTGTTTCAGGTGTGCCCCCCCCCAAACAACAACAACAACAACAACAGCAAACAAACAACAAAACAACAACAGAGAGTAACCACTCTGCTCTGCTGTGTTTTCAGGTGCGCCACAAAGGACGAGTGTGACGGCTGGTACACGGGCATGGCTGCAGGCAACGAGACCCTGTGCAGCAACTATGACCCCAACGAGATTGTGCAGGCCGAGTTCATTTGTTCCTACTGCTGCACGGCTGACCAGTGCAACCGCCACGCCAAGCCTGACCCCGACTCCCTGTATACGCCCCAGCCTTGAGTGAGGTCGTCAGTTCAGACCTCACATACAGACACACGCACGCGCGCGCACAGACACAGACACAGACACACTCAGAGACACACACACACACATACACACACAGAGACACGCGCATGCACATAGACACACAGACACACATACGACACACAGACACAAACACACAGACACACACACACACAGACACACAGACACACAGACACAGACACAGACACACACACACACACACACACACACACACACACACACACACACACACACACACACACACACACACACACACACACTCCCATGAGTACTTCCATCTTTACTTTTCAGCCATGATTTTATTCCATCTTTATTTTGTTAGGCACTTCACCTCTTTTCGTCAACTGCCAACTTCAGAGTTAATAAATATCTATAACACGTGTGACTGATCAGCTTCCTGTTTGTTTCTGTCAGCCATTTGAGTGATCTGTGAATACGAATAACCTCCCCGTCAGAGTGTTCGTTTGATCTCCCGAGATCATTGTAAGATTTTTAAAAATTTCATTTACACCCTCAACCCAGATGTGATTTGTTAAAAGTTTCGGAGTTAATTCATCCCACTTTCTTTTAAAGTTAAAAGGTAATACTTGTTGAATTTTGCTCGGGGTATATGGTTTTTTTTGCTTGTGGGGTATTTTTTGTAATTTTTTGGTTATTTCCATGATACGTTTAGTGTTGTGTCAAACATTTAGCAATAGCAGACACAGCTTTCTCTTTAACTTTTTCTTCTCTAGATGTAATCTTTTTTTTTTTTTTATTGTCGCTGGTTTCTTGCTGTTACTTTCGCATTATTCACGGTATTCTTTAATTTTCTTTGTTTTTTATCTTTCAAAGTTTGTGGTCATCTTCTGGATATTTTGTATCTAGCCCTGTCACCAGTAACGTCGTCACTTTGGAAAATCAAAAGCGCTTTGTCTTGTAAAAGGGAATGTTTTCAACAGTCGAGGGCAAGAGAAGAAGAGGCCGCCAAAAGAAATCATGGGTTGACAACATCAAAGACTGGACCACCCAACCCCTGCAACACCTCCTACTAGCCACACAGGATCGTGAAGCATGGAAAAAGATCTCTGTTGCGTCTTCTCTCATGTCCCCCTACGTCCTTTGGGACATGGGACTGAGTGATGAGTGATGATGATACAAACAGGAACTTGATATAAAAAAGCACTTGAGTGCTTATTCCATTATCCTCGATGTAAAAGAATAAATAAATA
>CM060345.1:29195187-29215187 GCA_030674155.1 Stramonita haemastoma
GAATACATTGAGAAAACTGGACCTGCAGTGACCAATAACTTATACAAGGCAACGCTCAGTTCCGGAAAGTGCCTGAGCCAATCAAAATACAGTTATGCAAATAAGGTCTGGTCAGTTCCGGAAAGTGCCTGAACCAATCAAAATACAGTTATGCAAATAAGGTCTGGTTACGTCAAAGGAAAATTAAGAATTGATATGGAGGCAAAGTAGCCGATTGTTTGCCCAGTTTGTGTGTATTACCACCACGTCACCGATGTTAAACGATGTTAAATGAGTGTACCTTACACAGTGCTGATCAGAGAGGCTGAAGGTTCGATTACTCAATAATTATTCTGGGCCTTACTGCGCAGAACATCTTGCCCACACGTTAAAACCCGTTCTGCCTTTGGGAAGAGCAGGCCATCGTGTGCCGGTAGTAGGGATGTCGAAATTATATAAAAAAAAATCAGCATGTACACAGGTGTCGTGTATAGACACCATCCCTGATGAAAAATTGGGAGTTGGAGTCCCAGGGCGGTTCGGGGCTGTATATGACAACGACGGTGGCTCCTGCGACGGAACTGGAACCATTCGTATCGATCATTGCCTTTCCAATGGATCATTCCAGTGGTGTGGAGAGGGGGGGGGGTCTGCTGCTTGGGTAACAGCTTGCCCTCCATACTTACTTAACCAGGCTTTGCGCTCTAGTCTTAGAGCGCAACTCCACAGTCTTCAGAGACTGATGTGTGCCTTCTACTACTACTACTACTACTACTACTACTACTACTACTACTACTACTACTACTACTACTACTACTACTACTACTACTACTACTACTACTACTACTACTACTACTGCATGTGGATCATAATAGTTGAAAAGCCTTTAAAAGCATTGGGATAAAGAGGGAAGTGGGAATCGGGGTGGGGTAAATGCAGAAGACTTCTTTTCATTCCCTCTGAACTCCTTCGGGAGTTCCTGGAGTACTGTACTGAAAACTGTCCACCCGATGTCTGTGTTTACTAGGTCGATTATGTTACGTTATCTTTGATCTTATACATGTGTATATAGGCCCACACCAATACCAGCACCGATACCAGTACCAATTGTATCCATACATTGGTGTGTGTGTGTGTGTGTGTGTGTGTGTGTGTGTGTGTGTGTGTGTGTGTGTGTGGGGTGTGGTGTGGTGTGGTGTGGTGTGGTGTGGTGTGGTGTGTGTGTGGTGTTGTGTTGTGTTGTGTGGTGGGTGTGGTGTGTGTGTGTGGTGTTGTGTTCTGTTGTGTTGTTGTGTGGTGGTGGTGGTGTGGTGGTGGTGGTGGTGGTGGTGGTGTGTGTGTGTGTGTGTGTGTGTGTGTGTGGTGTGGGTGGTGTGGTGTGGTGTGATTGTGTGTGATGTGTGTGTGTGGTGTTGTGTTGGTGTTGTGGTTGTGGTGTTGTGTTGTGTGTGTTGTTTGTGTTTGTTTGTTGTGTTGTGGTTGGTGGTGGTGGTGGTGGTGGTGGTGGTGGTGGTGGTGGTGGTGGTGGTGGTGTGTGTGTGTGTGTGTGTGTGTGTGTGTGTGTGTGTGCACGCGCATAGAGTGTGAGTGATTGAGATTAATTTAAAAAAAAATTAAAAGTGATCATAACATTAAATAATAGTAATAATACATGGAATTTATATAGCGCTATATCTTGTAAAAACAAATGTTTGAACAAAAATGAAATGTAGCTATCTAAGTATCTTGTGTCTTTTGATTATGATTCACATCAATATTCCTGTCAGTATTGTAATTGCCCTTCAGGGATGATTAAAGTGTTTTTGACTTGACAATACCAAGACTTTATTATCTCAATGGACAGAGAAATCCACATGAATTACTCGCCATCTCGGATAGCCTAGTGGTCAGAACATTCCGCTCGCAATTTAATGACAAGGGTTCGAATCCCCGTTCGAGGGGATTTTTCCCCTGGAGTTAACATCAGTGCTGACTCCACTCTCTGGATTTAACATCAGTGCTGACTCCACTCTCCCCTAAAGTCCTTCGGATGAGACTATAATCTGAGGCCCTGTGTGCAACACACCCAAAACATCTTGCCACACGTTAAATCCTGTTCCGCTTTTCATAAGAGTAAGCCATTGTGTGCTGGTGTGAACAGATCACAAGATTTATTATAAAAAAAGCATACACACTGGGACTGGATGAAAAAAAGCACACGAGTGCTTATTCCATTATCCTCGATATAAAAGAATAAATAAAAAAAAAAGGCACCACACAGAGATTCAAACTCACAAAGTCATGGACCTGCAGGGATTAAAGTGAAAAAGGTCTTGACCACCTGCCTATAAAGTCCATCATTAGGAACAATACCCTCAGGCTACTTCCATGGTTGTTTACACCAGCCACTCCCTAATTACTGGGTTAATTAAAGAATGCTGGCTGGCGGTGAGACTGCCCAGGTGTCAGCATAACACATTATTTTGAGACTGTCCAGGTGTGAGCATAACACACTATTTTGAGACTGTCCATGTGTTAGCATGACACATTATTTTGAGACTGTCCAGGCGTTAGCATGACACATTATTTTGAGACTATCCAGGTGTTAGCATAACACTTTTCTTTGATTTGTTTTTGCATGATATAGGCTGTATGAATTCCATTTATGATTAGATTATGATGATGATGATGGATGATGATGATGATGATGATGATGTGATGATGATGATGATTGTAACACATTATTTTGGGGATCGGTCCATTGGGCGCAGATTGTGTTGCTCACCCTTGACCTCTATGTGGCTTTCAGCTGTGTGCATCACTATGTTCTATTTGAATTCTCAACCTTTAACATTATCAAGCTTTTTTTTTTTTTTCAGAGGTAGGTAGGTACTGCTGTTATTCTTTTGAACGAGAGAGGAATGTGTTAGTTGAGTGGATAAAGGCTACACAATACGACCACCACACCAAACAATCAACAAAGAATGAATGCAATGGAGGAGGTATATGGAAATGCAATATCAGGTGTTTTGAGAGGTAGATGTATGTCAAGTCAAAACTACTTTAACCATCCCATTGAAGGGCAGTGACAAATTGTAATTTACTGCTGTTAAGATTTCAAGTTGATAAGATTACTACTGTTAGGACGGGATAGCTCAGCGGTCAGAGCACTTGCTTCCCCCCAGCCAATGTTAAGCATCATTGAGCGTGGTTACCAGTTGGATGGGTGACCGTTTTGCGTACCTTGGCTTCAGGACAGTGGGGTGGAGTCAGCACTTAAGTTAACTCCAGAGTTAACCCCCCTCGAACAAGAATCGAACCCGGGTGGTCAAATTGCGAGCGCAATGTTCTGACCACTAGGCTATCCCGTCCCCCTAAAGAAGCGAGTTTCTTAGCGATTTCTTCCAGAGGCCTGGACTAATATACACCTATTGATCAGTTGGCGGTGTGTGTGTGTGTGTGTGTGTGTGTGTGTGTGTGTGTGTGGTGTGTGTGTGTGTGTGTGTGTGTGTGTTTGATGTGTTACAGCGGAATTCAGCCAACGCGGTAATGGCGGGGTGTGGGGTTACTGACATAATACCGTTTGTGTGTGTGTGTGTGTGTGTGTGTGTGTGTGTGTGTGTGTTGTGTGTGGTGTGTGTGTGTGTGTGTGTGTGTGTGTGTGTCCGCGTGTGTGTTGTGTGTGTTTATTTATTTATTCTTTTATATCGAGGATAATGGAATAGGCACTCATGTGCTTAAAAACCTTTTTTTTTTTTTTTACATCCAGCCCTGTGTGTGTGTGTGTGTGTGTGTGTGTGTGTGTGTGTGTGTGTGTGTGTGTGTGGTGTGGTGTGGTGTGCGTGCGTGTGTATGTCCACACCTCGTAGAGAGTCGTGGGGAAACCACACAGCTGATGTCAATTGTGAAGTTTAGAGCAACTTGATAGCCTACCAATAACTATATTTTTCTGGGTTTTTTATATAGTTTTTGTCTCGGTTTATTTTCTTAACTTTTCCTAAATTTTCTGTCTTTCTGTATGTTTTCTTTCTTTTTAATATAAATATTTCTTTTGTTCCTCCAGCCTCATTTCTGTCAGACTTTCTTTCTTTGAGGGTTTTCTTTTGATCCTTCCTTCTCTATTGTTTTCTTATATAATATCCATATTTCGTTCTTTCTTTCTTTCACAAAACCATACCTGTATGTGATATGTTTACCACATACTTGGACACACACATACACACACACATTCAGAGAGAACGAGAGAGAGAGAGAGAGAGAGAGAGAGAGAGAGAGAGAGAGAGAGAGAGAGAGAGAGAGAGAGAGAGAGAGAAGAGAGAGAGAGAGAGAGAGAGAGAGAGAAGACAGACAGACAGACAGACAGACAGCAAGACAGACAGACAGCAGACAGACAGACAGACAGACAGACAGACAGACAGACAGACAAACAGACAGACAGAGACAGACAGACAGAGAGAGAACTGGTGACAGTGTACACTAACCTTAACCACACACACACACACACACACACACACACACACCACACACACACACACACACACACACACACACGCGCGCGCCTGTCTTATATCACTTATGTGAACAGACATTAAACTGGAGAAGAAACACACACACACACACACACACACACACACACACACACACACACACACACACACAAAACACACAGTACCCCCCACACCCCCCTCTCCTCTCTTCTTCTTCTCTAGCTCCAAAACCACAGACACAGAACAATCATGGGTCCACAACTCAAAAGAATTTCTCTTTATATTCTGCTTACATGCATAACAACCATAGTGTTAACATTGCTTATGTATTTTCTTCAATCATGATATAAATGCATCAAGCATAACAGTCATGATGTCAACATGTTTCATGATTTGTAAAAAAAAAAAAAAAATCATAAATGCATCAGTCATAACAATAATGTTAACATTTTTCATGTTTTTTTTTCCCCCTAATCATAAATGCATTATCAAAAGATTTCAGGTTTGCTGAAAATATTCCTAAAGATTCTTCATGATGTAGACAACAGATGACTCAAGAAAAAAACTAGGATTAAGTTGAGTATATACAATGTAAATTATGAAATCGTGTACATGATCAACATGCTGAGTGTGTGTGTGTGTGTGTGTGTGTGTAGTGTGTGTGTGTGTGTGTGTGTGTAAGTGTGTGTGTGTGTGTGTGTGTGTGTGTGTAAGTGTGTGTGTGTGTGAGTATGTGTGTGTGTGTTGTGTATGTGTGTGTATGGAGGAGAGAGAGAGAGGAGAGAGAGAGAGAGAGAGAGAGAGAGAGAGAGAGAGAGAGAGAGAGAGAGAGAGAGAGAGAGAGAGAGAGAAGATTTAAGACTAGACTCAGAGACTTAAGACTAGACTTAAGTTTGTTTTTTTTAATTCAAAATACAGTTATTCCTCTTTCACATAAAACAACACTCATTACCTAAAATAATTACCCCCTTCCCCAATATTACAGGCAAGAGATAAATTTGTAACAATATAAAAAAAAAAAAAACAAAGATCCCCCCCAAAAAAAAATAGGTATAGACAAATTTACCCCAAGAACAACAGAAACCAAACAACCAGCCACATCAGCTTACAACAACACAAACCAACAATAATTCAGAAATACATATTCCATCCAAATAATGAATGATAACAGCAATTTTTTTTCCATAAACCGCCATTTTTAAGACACAACCATAGCGCTAAAACAGCTAACACTTTTTAAATGACACTGATGCAATAAAGTACATGACCCTTTTAGGATAAATCTGCTGAGACATTAAGTGGTATGCATATACACTTTCTCGTTGGACTATTCATGACTACTACCTTGTTTTTATATTCTAAAAAAAATGACATGATTGAATGCAGAGATGTAACTAAAAGATGTTGGACTTTAAATTCTTGCTCAGCTTTTTTTTTTCAACCAGCACAGTTTCATCTTCAAGAGAATCGCAGGAGTGGATATATATAAAATATATATATATATATATATATATATATATATATATATATATATATAATTTTTTTTTTTTTTTTTTTTTAAGGAAAAAAAGAAGATACCACTTCACAAAGCCAGGTAAATAAGATTTATTCTAATCTAATTCAATTACAAATTCTTTCATTTTAAGGATATTGAATACACACTTATGTGCTTTTTAAAGACAAAAATGTTTATGTCCAGTCCTTGCGTGTATGAGATTTTGTTAATTCTGTTATCTGTTCCCACCAGCATACAATGGCCTGCTCTTCACAAAGGCAGAACAGGTATTGATGTGAGCATAACATATTCTGTGTGAGTTCGCATACAGGACTGCGATTTATAGTCTAATCCTCAGGACTTTAGGGGAGTGGGAGACAGCACTGATGTTAACTCCAGGGGAAAAAATCCCCTTGAACAGGTGTCTAGGACCCTTTCACATGTAAATTCAGAAGTTCAGAAAATTAATGTTATTAACCCCCCCCCCCCCCCGAAACAAGTACAATTCTCAATCCCCAAACCATGGGCATGAACTATGCATCAAGTATGAAAAAAAATCAGCTGAAAAACAGACTTTTTCCCTGTACATTGCTCACACAACCAAAGACACCGGCCATAACACCTACCCTTACCTACACACAACTCCTACACTTTACATCTTTTTATACAACACATAATGGTTTATACTGTAAACAATAAGCTGCTAATCTCACCGTAAATGCCACACTTGTAAGCAGTCAAACATCTTTGAAATTATGCTGTAAACAATCAACTGCTTATGTGACTGTAAATGTGTTTGAGTCATACTGTAAACAATTTAAAAAATATCTCTGAATTTTGCAGTAAACAATCAACTACTGACCTGACCTGTCAATGTGTTTGAATAATACTGTAAATAATCAAGTGTCTCTGAATTAAATTTCTCTGAATCCTACTGTAAACAATCAAATGTCTCTGAATTTATGTCTCTGAATCCTACTGTAAACAATCAAATGTCTCTGAATTAATGTCTCTGAATTGTACTGTAAACAATCAAATGTCTCTGAATTAATGTCTCTGAATTGTACTGTAAACAATCAAATGTCTCTGAATTAATGTCTCTGAATCCTCCTGTAAACAATCAAATGTCTCTGAATTAATGTCTCTGAATCCTCCTGTAAACAATCAAATGTCTCTGAATTAATATCTCTGAATCCTGTAAACAATCAAATGTCTCTGAATTAATATCTCTGAATCCTCCTGTAAACAATCAAATGTCTCTGAATTTATGTCTCTGAATCCTACTGTAAACAATCAAACAAACAGAAGAAACATGTAACACACATAAACACACACTCACACCTTCTGAAACACAAAGCTGTAAATCAACATCTTTCACTCAACAAACAACACTTTAACCAGCATCCCCCCTCCCATCCAAAAAATCCCCAATCCCCCCTCCCCATAAAAACCCTAGAAAGACAGAACCAAAGCTGAACATCCCTCTCCCTTTCAAAAAAAAGAAACAACAAAAAACCCCAAAGGTAAAACAAGGTAGCCCCTGAAATGTACTAAACAAGAGAAATCCTAAAGTACCCCTTGCATAAATCACTTTGCTTTGTTTCTCAGTTTCTGGAAAAAATACAGTGAATCTGTTTCAAATACACATTGTTCTTGTTAACATCACACAGGACAAGTAATCAATCAATCAATCAATCCATCAAATCGATCAAATCGATCGATCGTTCAATCAATCAATCAATCAATCAATCAATCAATCAATCAATCAAATCAACCAATCAGAGAATCTTCAAATCTTTGGACAAGTCAAGTTTCAAAATGATTGAGAAGTTTGTAAGCGGTTACATGCACTTCATTTTCCTCCATTACTTATTCCTCAATGAAACCAATCAACCCAAATCTGCAGTTCTAACACAACACTTTACTTTTTTTTGTTATTGTTGACTATAACAATATTTTATCGTGTCAAGCATATTAAGCCCATTCACAAGGGGACTTGCAGTTCTAACACAGCACTTTACTTAAAATTTTTGTTTTGTTTTGACAATAACAATATTTTATCGTGTCAAGCTTTTAAGCCCCATTCACAAGGGGACAGACAGTAGGAAAGGGGACTAGACACAAAAAAACACATTTTCAGAAACACACAAAAAAATGTATCATTTCTACACTTTATTGTTTTTGTTCCTCTTCAACCCACCCCCACCCCAAGGTGAGGTTGATACACCCCCCAGGTGTGTGTGGGGGAGGGGGCATGGTGGTAAGTTGAGGGGGAGGAGAACATAGGGGAGAGTGGAGTCAGCACTGATGTTAACTCCAGAGGAGAAAAAATCCTCTTGAAACACAGGTGTCTGGGACCTCTTCAAATATAAATTCAAACACGCTACAATGATACAACTCCCCAGGTGGGGGGGGGGAGGGTGTGGTGGCGAGTTGAGGGGGAGGAGGACATAGGGAGAGTGGAGTCAGCACTGATGTTAACTCCAGGGTGGAAAAAACTTACACTCTTATGAAGACGACTCCATGATGATTCACATGAAAATCAAACACTTAAAACACTACAACGATACAACTCCCCAGGTGGGGGGTGGTGGAGGGGGTATGTGGTGGAAGTTGAGGGGGAGGAGGACATGGGCCCGGTGGTTTAGAGGGTCAGCACCAGTTTTCCCTGGGCGCCGGCGCTGTTGATGATGTCGTGGTGGGAGGCGGGGGCTTGGTCCAGTGGGTACTGGCGACTGACGTGGGGAGCCAGCCACCCGGCTTCAGCCCCTTGGCCAGAAAGCTGTGGGCTTCTCTGTACTCCTCCTGTGGGGGAACAACAGACATTTTTGATTATTCATTCATTCATTCATTCCTTCCTTCCTTCCTTCCTTCCTTCCTTCCTTCCTTCCTTCCTTCCTTCCTTCCTTCCTTCCTTCCTTCCTTCCTTTCTTTCTTTTATTAATTTTAGACCACTTTATGTCACGGCAGATTTTTCTGCATCAAAATTTGGGCTGCTCTCTCTCCCTGGGTCGCCGCTGTAGTCTAGTGGTTAGGGCGTTGGACTCGTAATCCAAAAAGGTTGCGGGTTCGATCCCAGCTTTCGGCTATGGCGTTGTGCCCTTGGAAAAGGCACTTACGGCTATTTTCTCACCCCACCCAGGTGTAAAAGGGCGTACCAACCTTGTGTTGGGGGTTAACCCTGCGATAGACTGGCGTCCTATCCAGGGGGGAGTCTATGACTCTCAGTCACTTAACGCCACAGAAACTGGGATAAGCACCGGCCTGATGAGCCTTAGGCTCGGGACAGACTTTAACTAAACTCTCTCTCCCTGGGGAGGGCACGTCACCACAAGTTCATTTATTTATCAAATTTTTTTTTTATCTATTCATTTTATACTACTTTATGTCACGAGGAGGATGACTGGTGTAAGAGGAGGACTGGTGTAAGAGGAGGACTGGTGTAAGAGGAGGAGGACAGGTGTAAGAGGAGGACTGGTGTAAAAGGAGGACTGGTGTAAAAGGAGGAATGGTGTAAGAGGAGGACTGGTGTAAAAGGAGGACTGGTGTAAGAGGAGTACTAACTGGTGTAAGAGGAGGACTGACTGGTGTAAGAGGAGGACTGACTGGTGTAAGAGGAGGACTGACTGGTGTAAGAGGAGTAGGAAGACTGACTGGTGTAAGAGGAGGACTGACTGGTGTAAGAGGAGGAGGAAGACTGACTGGTGTAAGAGGAGGAGGAAGACTGACTGGTGTAAGAGGAGGAGGAAGACTGACTGGTGTAAGAGGAGGACTGACTGGTGTAAGAGGAGGAGGAAGACTGACTGGTGTAAGAGGAGGAGGAAGACTGACTGGTGTAAGAGGAGGAGGAAGACTGACTGGTGTAAGAGGAGGAGGAAGACTGGTGTAAGAGGAGGACTGACTGGTGTAAGAGGAGGAGGAGGACTGACTGGTGTAAGAGGAGGAGGAAGACTGACTGGTGTAAGAGGAGGAGGAAGACTGACTGGTGTAAGAGGAGGACGAAGACTGAGTGACTTACCGGTGTAGTGGACATCAGCATGATGCCCATCACCTGCAGCTCTTTGGCCATCATCAGCCGAGGGTTCACCTCCACTGTGCCGCGACAACCGATCACCTGCCATCACACACACACACACAACACCTGAACACCTGCCATCACACACACACACAACACCTGAACACCTGCCATCACACACACACAACACCTGCCATCACACACACCAACAACACCTGAACACCTGCCATCACACACACACAACACCTGAACACCTGCCATCACACACACACACATCAATACCTGAACATCTGTTATCACACAAACACACAACACCTGATCCCCTGCCATCACACACACAACACCTGATCCCCTGCCATCACACACACAACACCTGAACACCTGCCATCACACACACACCAACACCTACCATCACACACACCAACACCTACCATCACATACACCAACACCTGCCATCACACACACAACACCTGCCATCACACACACCAACACCTGCCATCACACTGTATTGTGTTGTACTGTGCTGTGCTGTACTGTGTTGCATTGAGCTGTACTGTACTGTGTTGTGTTTTACTGTGCTGTACTATGTTGTACTGTACTACACTGTGTTGTACTGTACTGTGTTGTACTCTACTGTACTGTTTTGTACTCTACTGTACTGTATTGTACTATACTGTACTGTGTTGCAGTGTACAATTCCTTGAGAAGTTGTTGTGGCACTGCACTGAATGATAGAAGCAGTCAATGATTGCCAAGGGCCAGCACTCTAAGCCTGTCTGCCTCACCGCAATACGACCTTGACCCTTGGCCATCTCCAGGTCGCGCTGAAGGTTGACATTGGACAGCATCTCCACAATGACGTCCGGCCCTGCCCCTCCTGTGGCACTCTGCAACACCACAGATACCTCTCCTTACACATCCACCACATCAAACCACATCTTCAAACGCAATGTACAAGACTATTAGCCCTCTTGCATCTCTGAATACAAACTGCTCCTAGATTTCGCATTCCATCACGAAATCAGGTCAGGCTCGCTGGCCTTTTCCTCCTTCTAAGTACATACCAGCAGCTATAATTACTTCCAGACTCTCAGCAAGCTTTGTACCTCTAGCCTGATAGAGCTTTGACATATGGTAGCAATTAGTGATGGTCACTGCCAGATGGAAAACTACTGTGTATAAATCCCAGCAGTTTGGGATTTGGGGGGGGGGGGGGGGGGGGGGGGGGGGGGAGGGCATTATTCAATCCTGGCAAATCCTAGTTTTGGGACTAAGAGGGTTAAGCTAGGAGACATGATCTTGAAAATACAGAGGTGTTCTCCTTACACCTCCACATCAAACCACATCTTCAAATACAATGTACCAGACTATTAAGCTTAGGAGCCATGATTTTGAAAATACAGATATGTTCTCCTTACATCTCCACATCCAAACCACATCTTGAAACGCAATGTGCCAGATTGTTAAGCTTAGGAGACATGATCTTGAAAATAGAGATACGGTTACCTTACACCCCCACATCCACCACATCCAACCACATCTTCACACACAATGTACCAGACTATTAAGCTTAGGAGACATGATTTTAAAAATACAGATATGTTCTCTTTACACATCCACCACATCAAACCACATCTTCAAATGCAATGTACCAGACTGTTAAGCTTAGCAGACATGATTTTAAAAATACAGATACGGTCACCTTACACCACACCACACACAAACACACACACACACACACACAACACACACACAACACACACAACACAAACACACCACACATACACACACACACACACACACACACATACACATACACACACACATACACACACACTCACATACGCCCCCCCTCCTCCCCCCCTCTCCCAACTCGTGACCACATGACGCTGCTTAACTTTGTATTTTATACCACTTTATGTCACAGCAGAATTCTCTGCATGAAATTCAGGCTGCTCTCCCCGGGGAGAGCCCGTCGCCACAAGTGCAGCGCCTACCCTTTTTTTTTTCTTTTTCCTGCATGCAACTGTATAAGTTTTCCTTGACTGCGGGAAAGCGAGCGCTCTGACCACTGACCTATCCCGCCCCCCCCTAAACAAACACACAAAACAAACACAAAAAAAGGGCATGAGGGTCACCATGATCTTGTCGGTGTAGCCCTCTTCGCGGTGGTTGAAGGCGTGAGAGGCCCCAGCTTCTGCACCAGAGCCAGCCCCTCTGCCGTCCCCGCTGTGCCCAGCACCACCGCCCCCTGACACCTGGCGATCTGCACACAGGCTAGCCCTACCTGTGTGGGACAAGACAACAGGTAAGGTGAGGTGACAGGTTAGTTGTTATACCTGTGTGACAAGGTGACAACAGGTCAAATGATATGACAGGCTACCTGTGACAAGGTGACAAGACGTAAGTTGATAAGACAGGTTAGTCCTACCTGTGTGTGACAACAGGTAAGGTGATATGATAGGTTAGTCCTACACGTGGCAAGAGGTAAGGTGACAGGTTCGTCCTACCTGTGTGACAAGGGGACAACAGGTAAGTTGATACACCTGTGACACGGTGACAACAGGTAAGCTGATATACCCGTGACAAGGTGACAACAGGTAAAATGATATGACAGGATACTGGTGACGAGGTGACAACAGGTAAGATGATATGACAGGCTACTTATCACAAAAGGTTAGATAATATGACAGGCTACCTGTGACAAGAGGTAAGTTGATATGAAAGGTTAGTCCTACCTGTGTGACAAGGTGACAACAGGTCAGATAATATGACAGGTTACCTGTGACAATGTGACAAGAAGTAAGATGATATATATCTCTTTCTTTCTTTCTTTCTTTTATATCGAGGATAATGGAATAAGCACTCGTGTGCTTTTTTTTACATCTAGTCCCCGTGTGTATGCAGTTTTGTAAATCTTGTCATCTGTTCCCACCGGCACATGATCGCCTACACTTACGAAAAGCAGAACAGGATTTAACATGTGCGCAAGATGTTCTGCATGCGTTTGCCCATGGGGCCTCGGCTTATAGTCTCATCCGAAGGACTTTTGGGGAGAGTGGAGTCAAGACTGATGTTAACTCCAGGGGAAAAATCCCCTCGAACGGGGAAGTTGATATGACAGGCTACCGGTTACAAGGTGACAACAGGTCAAATGACAGGTTAGTCCTACCTGTGACAAAGTGACAAGAGGTAAGATGATATGACAGGTAAGTCCTACCTGTGTGATAAAGTGACAACAGGTAAGTTGATATGACAGGCTACCTGTGACAAGAGCTAAGAGACAAGTGCAACTGGGGCGGGGTGTGGCCTTGGTACTGTGAGTATCGTTACTGTAAGCACAAACTATGCACATGAAAATGAACCACAAGCCACAGGGTGAAGTAACAACATTCTGTAAGGTAAAGGTAAAGGTGTCCCATAACCTAGGCGGTCGTAGGGGAATGAGACATCAGATACCTCAGCTTCTCTAGGGCCAGCATATTGAGGGTGTCCCCCATCTCCTCTCCCTTGCTGCTTTACCTTTCCTGACCCTAAAGAGGGCAGGTGCCCATTTACAGCTGGGTGAACTGGGGGGACTGTACTGATGCCAAGGCGCGCAAATGGTCAACCATCCAACTGGTAACCACCCTTGACGCTGCTTAACTTGACTGGGGGAAAGGAGTGCTCTGACCACTGAGCTATCCCGCCCCATAACATACATTCGTACATATGTATAAAGTAGACAGAAAAGTTCAGGAACTTACTCGATAAGGGAAAAATGTTATTTGTATAATAATTCTATGACCATAATTGTGACAGTGTTATGTGTACAGCTCAGTGGTTTGTTTAGATTATATTACACTGGATGCCATGCTGGAATAAAACGTGTATAGTACCTAAGTTTGTCTCTGTTCATTTGTGATTGTTGCATACATTGTTTTGCTATTGTCTTGTATTGGTTGAATGCATTTTGTAAGAATCATAAGTGCAGCAGTCCAGTCACCACTTTAAAATCAGAGCAATTATGTGATTTCACACATAATTAAAACATTAATTTTTATGTAGTATAGACTTTAATGCACACACAAATAGGCATTATTCACCACACAGTGCCATAGTTTCATAAGAAATGGGCTTCAAACAAAAAGATATGATGATTTTACTATGATGACCCAGTGCACACTGCACTCAGCTGCTGCAGGGCTGGTCCACAGAGACTGCAGTGCAGCTGCAACTTGTTTAAGTTAAAGCTGTCCACATCCATCACGGTGTTATCCGTTTCGTGCGTTAACACTAAGCATAGCTCCTAGCATATCCTTACCCAAACAAGTTGTACCTTTCATCTGGTGGGTGAGTAGAAAGTGCTTTCAAACAAGATAGAGAAAGCTGATCGAACCTGCAACCTTGATTCAAGTCAACGCCCTCACTAGACACAGCGGGCGCTAGCACCCTTGGGGTACAAAGTGTTAATTAAACAAGTGAGGTGTTTCAAAACAAGGGAGAAAACCATACTGACTGCGCCACTGGCTCCATGGATAAGGACTGTCTCCCCTGATTTTACCTTGGCCCTTAAAAAAAAAACAAAAATTATGCTGCAGAAAATCTCAAAACAAAAATCAAAAGCCCAACACCACAAACACACACATTATTCTCGATATAAAAGAATAATAAATAAAATAATAAATGAAACACACCTTTTCCTCTGGAGTTAACATCAGTGACCAACTCCACTCTCCCCAAAAGTCCTTCTGATTAGACTATAAACCAAGGTTCCCATGTGCGAATGCACACATAACATCTTGCGCACACGTAAAAACCCGTTCCGCTTTTTGGAACAGTAGACCATTGTGTCCCAGTGGGAACGGATGGCAAAATTTACAAAACTGCAGACACATGGGACTGGATGTAAAAAAAAGTACATGACTGCTCATTCCATTATCCTTCAAAATAAAAGATTTTTTTTAAGTACAAGTTAGTGTATTTTATGTTGTGGTCATACTTGCATGTGGGACTTAAATTAATACACTATACAAATCAAACAATCATTCATTCAAAACACAAAAAAAGACTGATACTAGTGATCCAGTATTTGCCATCACTTTAGCACTTAAAAAAACCAAAAAACAGAGAAGACTGAGGTAACTAAACTACTCAGTGCTTTACACTCACTTCAGCACAGAACAAATTGTAAAAGACACAATGACTTTTGTTGTCATACTGTTCACAGTATCTAAAAATAAAAAAAGAAAGAGAATACAATAGTAAGAATAGATAAAAAAAAAGAGGAAATGTACAGCTGTCAGTTTCCCCTACTTTCAGTTCCTCTCAGCTGCTAATTAATCCATTCCATCCCAAATCGGGGCCAGTCGTTGCTAATTATAGCAGGAACTGACCCACTTGGATAGGTCAAAAGGAAGGGGCGCACTAAATACAGTGACTCTTGATTGAGTGATGTTGGATTGTGCGCTGTGATGTACATTATTTAAATCACAAAAGATTAATACAAAACGAAATCAATACATCACACCTTTCACACTAACAGAAGACAAGTTTGAATATATATATACAATTTTGACAGATGCCACAGCTGAGTGGTTAAGACCATTCAATTTCAATCTCATGGGTCCATGAAGTTGTGGGTTCGAATCTCGGGGTAGTGTCTGGGAATTAAGGGTGGGGGGGGTTTGTTAATATCTCCCAGGTCAACTTCATGTGCAGACCTGCCAGTGCCTTAATTCCCATCCTGTATGTACATGTGCAGAAGATTAAATAGGCACATTAATGATCCCATCATTATTCAGTGTTCAGTGGGTTACAGAAACACGTACATACCCAGCATATATTCCTGAAGTTGAAATATGGCTACCTTTGGGCCTACAATAGCAAACAACAAGAGGTAAGGTAAAGGTAAAGGTGTCCCATAACCTGTGTGGTTGTAGGGGAGCAGGCAGTCAGAGACCTCAGCTTCTCTAGGGGCCAGCATATTGAGGGCGGCACCCATCTCCTCTCCCTCACTGCTTTACCTTCCTGCCCTAAAGAAGGCGGAGGTACCCATTTACAGCTGGGTGAAGTGGGGACTGTACTGAAGCCAAGGACTGCGCAAACTGTCACCCATCCAACAGGTAACCAGCTGAAGCTGCTTAACTTGACCTTGGGGAAAGCGAGTGCTCTGACTACTGAGCTGTTCTGCCCACGAGATAAACTACAAAATAAATCATGCTCAATGCTGCTTAACTTGACTGGGGGAAAGCGAGGCTCTGACCACTGAGCTTCACACCCACGAGATAAACTACAAAATAAAGTCATGCTCAATGCTGCTTAACTTGACTGGGGGGAAAGCAAGCGCTCTGACCACTGAGCTATCCCCCCACCGAGATAAACTACAAAATAAAGTCATGCTCAATGCTGCTTAACTTGACTTGGGGTAGAAAGCGAGTGCTCTGACCACTGAGCTGTCCCGCCACCAGATAAACTACAAAATAAAATCATGCTCAAGCTGCTTAACTTGACTGGGGGAAAGCGAGCGCTCTGACCACTGAGCTATTGATCCCACCCATGAGATAAACTACAAAATAAATCATGCTCAATGCTGCTTAACTTGACTTGGGGAGAAAGCAGCGCTCTGACCACTGCGCTTGATCCCGCCCACCAGATAAACTACAAAATAAAATCAAGTGCTCAATGCTGCTTAACTTGCTTGGGAAATGCAAGCACTTCCTGGCCAGCATATCGCATAGGAGCCTACATGCAAGGACCGCTCCTGTCTATGAATAACAACATATAACAATAAAAATGTCAACTCAACAGGCCCCCGACCACTGCATATGGTGAGGTCTGTCCCAGCTATAGCAAGTGAAAAATACTTAACACACACAGTATGTCTGCATAGGCCCCCGACACACTGCAATGGTAGGCTCTGTCTCCTGTCTATCACAACATCAACAATGAAAACACAACATTAACAAAACAGTGGCACTGAACATACAATACTCTCCTCACACAACAGTAATCAGCATAGGCCCACACACTGTGAACGTGTAGGCTCTGTCCCCTATACAATCAACAACAACACAACAACAACATCAACAATAACAGTATTCTGCAAAGGCCCCCGTCACACTGTGTACGTGTAGGCTCTGTCCCCAGTCTATGAATAACAACAACAATAGCATATCAACAACAACAATGAAAATATCAACATCAACAATAACAATAGTATTCAGCCTAGGACACTCTGTGCACGATGTAGGCTCTGTCCCCTGTCTATCAACAACATCAACAGTGAAAACATCAACATCAACAACATCAACAACAACAACAGTAACCAGCATAGGCCCCCAACACTCTGCGCACAGTGTAGGCTCTGTCCCCTGTCTACCTACAACAACAACAACAACAACAACAACAGTATTCAGCTTAAGCTCCTAACACACTCATGTTTATAGTCAGCTGACACACCTTGTAAAACAAGGTGAAAACTTTAAAGGTGCAAACCACTGATTCCTTTTTTTTTGTTTTGATAAAGGAAAGGGAGACATTCTGTAACATATAATGGTCCGGTAACAGACATTTTCTTGACATTTACAGTATTTCACTTTAAAGTCTGACTACCAGCCTACAACCCCCCCCCCCCCCCCCCCTTCTCCTCCGAGAAATTCCACTACTCTCCAGATAACGCAAAGTATAATCTGTTGTTTTATCTGACCTGCCCATCATTTAAAAACACACACAAAAATGTCACGTCACCTTACAGAACTGCTGTCATTCTACTACTGATGATTCTACAAATACTCAGAATCGTACATACCACTCAGTCTTTGATATGAAAGTGTTTCACTGTTTCAGCTTTCTTAATGCATCAGACAAAGACGAACTTGTTAATAAAAAAAATCATATCTGCATCTACCCCTTCTCCCTCTTTCATCCCCCCCCCCCCCCCCGCCACTCCCCCTCGCCCCCAAAACTAGCAAAACACCCCCCACCCCTGTCACCAGACACATATATTCTTACCCACCCATCTGCCAACACTCATCTCTCCTCACTCCCCCCCCCCCCCCCAACCCCCCCTCCCCCAAACCCCCCCTCCCACAAAAAAGAAAACCAATCCGCATGACCCTGGACACCCCACCTTCAAGCCGGTGACCTTGGCCCCCACAGAGTGCACGACCCCGGCAGCATCTGACCCCGGGGTGAAGGGCAGTGAGGGCAGACGTCCGTAGTTGCCGCTGCGGATGTAGGTCTCCACAGGGTTCACCCCTACTGCTGCCACCTTGATCACCACCTGACAGGTACACAGACAGGGATGGGGAGAGGTGGATAATGAGGATCATGGTGGTGGTGGTGGTGGTGGGTGGTGGTGGTGGTGGTGGTGGTGGTGGTGGTGGTGGTGGCGGTGGTGGTGATGGTGGTGGTGATGATGATGGGTGATGATGATGATGATGATGGTGATGATGATGATGGTGGTGATGATGATGATGGTGGTGGTGGTGGTGGTGGTGGTGGTGGTGATGATGATGGGTGATGATGATGATGATGGTGGTGATGATGATGATGGTGGTGGTGGTGGTAGTGGTGGTGATGATGATGGGTGATGATGATGATGATGATGGTGATGATGATGATGGTGGTGGTGGTGGTGGTGGTGAATAACAACAACAACAACAACAACAAAATATATAATGATGATGATGATGATGATGATGATGATGATGATGATGATGTTGATAATAATGATAATAATGATGATTATAACAATTATAAAAATGATAATAAAAACGATGCTGCTGCTGCTGTGCTGCGCTGCTGCTGATGATGATGATGATGAACGATGATGATGATGGTGATGACTAACAACGACAACATAGATAGGGGGGAAAGTTTCAGGCCCAAACGGGATTCAAACCACCGCACACACACCAACCTGGACTTTTCGCTTTCTAATTCTAGACAGTGCGTTTATTAACCTCTAGACCACCCATCCACCAGCTGAGGAAAGAACAACAACAACAACAACAACAACAAAAAAAAAGAAAAAAAGAAAGAAAAATGATTTACCTGACTCTCCCCAGGTGCAGGTATGGGCAGGTCCTTCTCCACGGCCATGACCTCTGGGGCCCCGAACTGTTGAACTCTGATAGCCCGCATCACTGCACGACGCACCTGGCTCAAAATCACCATCCAACCTCAAGGGAAAAATATATGGTCTCCAAACCTCAACAGTCCACACAGGCTGAAACTGGAGAGAGAGAGAGAGAGAAAAAAAAGATTTGCTTGCAATGAGTGAAAATAAATATATAGAGAGTGAAGGGTGTGTGTGTGTGGGGTGGGTGGGTGCGTGCGTGTGTGTGTGGGGGGGGGGGGGGGGGGGGGGGGGGGGAAGGGGGGGTGGTCAGTGTGGTGTGTGTGTGTGTGTGGTGTGTGTGTGTGTGTGTGTGTGTGTGTGTGTGTGTGTGTGTGTGTGTGAGTGTGTGTGTGTGTAGTGTATGTGTGTGAGTGTGTGTGTGTGTGTGTGCGTGTGTGCATGGATGGTCCATGATTGCATGCATACGTCCATGCATGCGTGCATGCATGTGTGTATGTGTGTGTGCTCACCCACATCACACAACACAACACAACACAACACACCACACACACACACAACACAACACACACACACACACACACACACACACACACACACACACACACACACACACACACACACACACAGAGTTCAATTCCAAATTCCAATACTTTTAATTTCTCAAAGACAGAGAAATTCACACAGGTTACAAGCCACACATAAAAACAGTAAACAATAAAAAACATGTACACATAATATCATGAAAAAATACCACAACATAGTATTCAAACATCAGCTCGCATCCATCACAATATAAAAAGCATCCACTAATCAGCAATACCTCTGCCAGTCATAAACTCATACAAATGAATTTTCAAACACTCCTGTGTGCGCGCAGCAGTAGGCTATGCCCATGCATCCACACACTCACACACAGCTCGTGCGCGCACACGCGCACACACACACACACACACACACACACTGGAAACACTGCACACATAT
>CM060345.1:29217687-29237687 GCA_030674155.1 Stramonita haemastoma
TGTATCAGTTACTTTACGACCTAAAAAAATGTATTATTTTTTATTCTGATTTGATGATAAAACTGGCCACACCTAATCTATTATCAGACCAAAGATGGGTGGACAATTGGCATTTCTGTGCTGTATTGTGAAACAACAGGAATAACAACAATAATACAATAGTAATTCTTATAGTGCTGGATCTTGTAAGGCAAACAAATCAAGGCCGTTCATTTAAGTAAGATTCATACATTTTAAATGTACACACACGCACGCAGACACATACGCGCGTGTAGGTGTGCATCGTTATGCGACCGTTCACAAATAAGATACGTTTTAAATTTACACACACGCACATGCGCACGCGCTCGCTCGCACGCACGCCTTCCCACTTGCACGTGCGCGCGCGCCACACACACACACACACATTCAAGTATAAAACGGACTTTTATTTCTGGTGTGTCGTACACTTAAATTCTACATACTGAACACAAAGACAAAGAAAACAGAGCGTGAAGACTTCAAACATGGAAATAGATATACAATTATACTAAATCACCAAAGATTCAAGCAAAATTTCAAAAGTTAAAAGCAAAAAAATTTATTTCATTCAATTCAACACCAAAAGTAAATTCTGTCCCTAGTCCAGTAACCCTCGAAGAAAAACAAACAAACAACAAAAAAAAACCAAACCAAACAAAAAAACCCCAGCCCCTCAACCCTTCAAATTAACCAGTCAATACTTTCTACCAGTATTGATATTCATATCAACATCTGTACATCACAAAGCGTCTCAATAATTGTTTCATTTATTCAGGAAAAAGCAAACACCATTTCACAATGGCATAATTATGCTGTAAGAAAACACTTCTATATCAACAGGTAAGTGATCATTTTCTGATGGGAAACAGTCATGTAACCAGCACCATACATTCATTCATTATCTTATCTCATTAAAAAGAAAACAGTTTCCTTTTCATCAATCGTGAGACCCCCCCCCCTCCCCACCACCACCAAAATCAGACAAAAGCAGAGACAATATCCTTAACAAACAATCCATCAAACACACGCCCCCCAACAACAACAGCAACAAACACCACCACCACCACAACTGATGATGATGGTAATGATGATGCGATCACTACTGATGATACTGATGATGCGATCACTACTGATGATGATGATGATGCGATCACTACTGATGATAATGATGATGCGATCACTACTGATGATGATGATGATGCGATCTCTACTGATGATGATGATGATGATGATGATGATGATGATGATGCGATCTCTACTGATGATGATGATAATGATGATGATGCGATCACTACTGATGATAATGATGATGCAATCACTACTGATGATAATGATGATGCAATCACTACTGATGATAATGATGATGCGATCTCTACTGATGATGATGATGCGATCTCTACTGATGATGATGATGATGATGATGTGATCTCTACTGATGATGATGATGTGATCACTACTGATGATAATGATGATGCGATCTCTACTGATGATGATGATGATGTGATGACTACTCTGATGATAATATGATGATGGATCACATACTGATGATGATGATGATGTGATCACTACTGATGATGATGATGATCATGATGTGATCACTACTGATGATGATGATGATGATGCGATCACTACCGATGACGATGATGCGATCACTACTGATGATAATGATGATGATGGTGATGATGATGTGATCACTACTGATGATAATGATGATGATGGTGATGATGATGCGATCACTACTGATGATGATTATGATGATGTGATCACTACTGATGATGATGATGTAATCACTACTGATGATAATGATGATAATAATGATGATGTAATCACTACTGATGATGATGGTGATGATGCGATCACCGCTGATGATAATGATGATGATAATGATGATGTAATGACTACTGATGATGATGATGATGCGATCCCTACTGATGATGATAATGATGATGATGCGATCACTACTGATGATGATGATGGTGATGATGATGATGCGATATGTACTGATGATGATGGTGATGATGTGATCACTACTGATAATAATGATGATGATGGTGCGATATCTACTGATGATGATGGTGATGATGATGATGCGATCACTACTGATGATAATGATAGTGATGATGATGATGCGATCTCTACTGATGATGATGATAGTGATGATGTAATCACTACTGATGATGATGATGATGATGATGCGATAACTACTGATGATGATGATATGATGATGCGATCACTACTGATGATAATGATGATGCGATCACTACTGATAATGATAATGATGATGCGATCACTACTGATGATGAATAATGATGATGAGATCACTACTGATGATGATAATGATGATGATGATCACTGATGATGATGATGACGATGATGAGCATCACTACTGATGATAATGATGATGCGATCACTACTGATGATGATAATGATGATTTGATCACTACTGATGATGATGATGATGATGATGATATGATATGATGATGATGATGCGATCACTACTACTGATGATGATGATGATGATGATGATATGCGATACACTATGATAATGATGATGATGATATGATGATGATGATGAATGATGATGCGATCACTACTGATGATGATGATGATGATGATATGATGATGATGATGATGATGCGATCACTACTGATGATGATGAATGATGATGCGATCACCACTGATAATGATGATGATGATGATCGATCACTACTGATGATAATGATGATGCGATCACTACTGATGATGATGATAGTGATGATGATGATAGATCACTACTAATGATAATGATGATGGATCTCTACTGATGATGATGATATGCGATCTCTACTGATGATGATGATGATGATGATGATGAATGATGATGATGGTAATGATGGTAATGATGTGATCACTACTGATGATGATGATGATGATGATGTGATCACTACTGATATGATGATGCGATCACTACTGATGATGATAATGAGATGATTGCACTACTGATGATGATGATGATGATGATGATGATAATGATGTGATCACTACTGATGATGATGATGATGGATCACTACTGATATGAGATCACTAATGAAGATGATGTAATGGTGTGATAACTAATGATGATGATGATGATGAATGATGTGATGGGTACTACTGATGATGATTGTGATGTATGACTAATGATATGATGATGATATTATGATGATGATTGCGATAATGGTGTGATGACTAATGATGATGGTGATATGATGTGATGACTAATGATGATGATGGTCATGATGATGTGATGATATGATATAATGATGATGATGTGATGACTAAGATGATTGTGATGATGATGTGATGACTAATGATGATGATAATTATGATGTGATGACTAATGATGATGATGTGAATACTAAGATGATGTAATGATGATGTGATGACTAATGATGTGATGGTGATGATGATGTGATCACTAATGATGATGATGATATCACTAAGATGATGATGATGATGATGATGATATGATGATGATGATGATGATGATGCGATCACACTACTGATGATGATAATGATGATGCATCACTACTGATGATGATGGTAATGATGATGTGATGACTACTGATGATGGTAATGATGATGGATGACTAATGATGATGGTAATGATGATGTGATGACTACTGATGATGGTAATGATGATGTGATGACTAATGATGATGGTAATGATGATGTGATACTAATGATGATGGTATTGATGATGTGATGACTAATGATGATGGTAATGATGATGTGATCACTAATGATGATGATGGTAATGATGATGTGATCAATAATAATGATGATGATGTTAATGATGATGTGAATACTAAAGATGTTGGTGGCAATGATGATGTGAATACTAAAGATGTTGGTGGCAATGATGATGTGAATACTAAAGATGATGATGGTAATGGTGATGTTAATACTAATGATGATGTGATCACTAATGATGGTGATGGTAATAATAATGTGATCACTAATCTTTCCCCCAGAACTTATTTCTGATAAACTTTCAATAAAAAGCAGGTAAATCAATATCAAAATCTATGACATTACTTTGGAACATGAACAGATCAGTCTTCCACTTGACATGGCAATATTATAAGATGTTTTTTGTGATATAGTAATGATGAAACTAAATGAAACGGAGCAACAACAAAGTAAGAATAAAAACGAACCAACCCACAAACACACCTCTCCACTAAAAGATTCCTCAACTTATGTTGCTAATTAAACCATGTAAAGTGTTTTCATTTCATAGATCTATCACTCAACAAATATCCCCTACCCCCCAAAAAATACCCCCCCCCAAAAAACAAAAAAAACACCAAAAACAAAAACTCTACCCCTCCTAAAAAAAAAACAACAACCTCACCCCAAAACCTCACCACCACGAAAAAAAAAAAAACCCAACCCAAAAAAACCCACCACCCCTTAGTTCAACCAACAATAAAAAGTTGAACAATTTGATTTTCTCCGGATACATAATTTCACGACATACCAGCATTAAACAGTACAACCACCACCACCACTATGCACTTAATTAAAACAACTGAAAATTATACTGCACTCATCATGTTGGTAACCGTTTTTCTGTTTAGCGATAATGATTGAAATCTATATACAGAAATGGCGTGTACACAGTAGTAGGTACACACTTTTTTGTTGTTGTTGCTGGTTCTACACCAGCATAATGATTTTACTAAAGGGGGAAACAAAGAATCCCACACAACCAACCAAAAAACTAAGAGCACCCATCATTTGGAAAACTGCGTCTTTAGTTTTATCGGGAAAAAAAACCCACACCCCAAACTACATAGCTTCGGTGCTTGTATGGTAACATTAAGTATTGGTGATGGTATACCAGTGGTAAACCGTGGCATTGCCTAGCTTGTGGCATAACACACACACAGTCTATCTTATTATTATTATTATTATTATTATCATTATCATCATCATATTATTATTATTGTTATTATTATTATTATCATTATCATATCATATTATTATTATTATTATTATTATTATTGTTATTATTATTATCGTTTAGTTTGCAGTTTTTTTTCTTCTTGGTCTTATCCCTGATAAAGGCAGGGACTGGATATAAAAAATCACACGAGTACTTATTCGTTATCCTCGAAATAAAACAATTTGCCTTGCCTTGCCTTGCCTTGCCTAGTCTCCCTTACATACAGAGGGTTGTCCCCCCTTATCCCCTTTCTTACTCATGGTAAGTATTATTTTGTTGTACTTTTTACACACCTATTTCACTAGTGTCTCTCCCCCCCGTCCCCCTACGAAACACACACACACACACACACACACACACACACACACCCAAAAAAAATCTAGAAAAGATGCTTCCCCTACACACTATTCCCCCCTCCCCCCTAACACACGCACATACACACAAATCTAACGATGCTTCCCCTACACACTACCCACCCTCCCACCCAACACACACACACACACACATTCTGTCCTCCATCCTCTTCCTAGACACCAGAACAAATCGCCCTACGTCTAAAACCGCCCCCCCCCCTCCTTCCCGCCTCCTCTCTAAATTCACATTACTTTAATATTGTGATACACCTAAAGAACATCCATCTTACCGTTACCTTTAGCAAGAATGCTTACTGAAAATTTCACAGTGTGCGTTTGGATGGGTTGAATAAAACATTGCATTCTAGAGTTTTATTCTTCTCGTGGCTTAGGCTACTGTTTCCTGTTCTTAAACCTTGACATTATTTTTGTGTTTAAGGTTTGTAGCCGAGGTTAACGCCGGAACTTTAAAGTCCTTTCCATTTATTAAAGAGCTCTTTATAAGTTATTTTCATCACGTTAAATGCATCATGTAACTTCTGCCCTATTTATCGGTCTTCATAAAAGAAAGTCATGGGTTACCCCCCTTGTCAATAGGCCACATTGACAAATTCTTAATTGTTCAAAGTTTCAACTGGTCTTAAAATGACCTTCCCCCTCCCCCAGAAAGATGTTTTTAACAGCATCAGCTTGCATCATGGCATCTAATGACCTTTGTGGGGCTAGTGTTAGGATGAACAAATTCTTAATTGTTCAAAGCTTCAACCGGTCTTTAAATGACCCCCCCCCCTCTCCACCGAGAAAAAAATGTTTGTAACAGCATCAGCTTGCACCATGGTATCTAACAGCCTTTGTGTCCACAAGTGGGGCAAGTGTTGAAATGGAAGGTTAGTGTTAAGTTAGGGTTAGTGTAAAACAGTTAGCGGTAAGAAGGAAGCCCCAAGAGGGGTGTTTGGCCAGTCAGTCAGTCAGTCTGCATGCATGCATGTGGACACAACGACACTTAAGACACAATGGTGCGTAGCTTTATGCATCACAGTCAAATGGTAAATTTCTGATAATTCCAAGGTTATGTTTTGGAAGTGATGTTCGGACGTTTTTTTTTTCTCTAAAAATGTTTAATCTTGCTACCTACGACTCAAGTTTTTGGCCTGTGTAATTTTTGAACACCTGCGCTTCTGTTTACGAAAAGGATTTAATACCTCACCCCCTCCCCTCCCCTTTCCCAACCTAGTGAGAAACGCCCATTTTTATTAGCCAGCCTGCTGCTTCAATTTCCATGGGTCTGGTCTTTACCCTCCACCTAATACCCTTTCTTCTAACATCTCTCGCAGAATAACCCTCCCCCCCGTCCAACTTTCACACACACACACACACACACACACACACACACACACACACACACACACACACACACACACACACACACACACACACACACAAGACAAGACAACACAGGACAAGACAACCAGACAAGACAACACAAGACAACACAACACAAGACAACACAACATAACACAACAGAAGACAACACAACAAAAGACAAGACAAACAACATAACACAAGACAAGACAACATAACACAAGACAACACAAGACACACACACACACAATATCTGATATCACTATTTTGTGGAAGAACGTTAAACTGAACCCCCCCCCCACCACACACACACACAAACACACACAACACCCCCCCCCCCCCCACACACACACACACAACACACACACACAACACCACCCCACCCCCACACACCACTACTAAGTACCTTTCTTGTAATTGCACAGCACTCGTTTTCTAAATTATTTTTAAAAAACCCACCCAGCCTCATTTACAGAAAAATATCGATTAAAAATCTGATAAGTGTATTGTGTTTATGCCACAGCTGAGACTGCCAGGGTTTGCCATTAGTAGACCAACACTTATAATATCTGTCTGCAGTAACACGCGAATTATGCCACACCTGATTATAAAGAGCAATCTAAAGTTAAAGATTTCTCTCTCTAAAATAAATCCTATTTATCAAGAGCGATCTATGGATAAAAAGATTCCCCTCTCTCAGAACTAAAGACAAAAATAAATACTGCAAATCGCACAGAGTCTGAAGCCATCTTTTAGGTAGCTCAAGTTTTCATTTTAAAAGCACCTCAATGTGCGGTTCAGCCATTTTATGATGTCCTTTAAATTTATATTATATTATATTATATAATATGTATATTAAGTTGAATTCATCTGCGGTACATTCATTTAAGAATAAAAACAATGTCTTTCAAATATATATTAAAAAAAAGTTGTGACTTATCTGTGGTAGCCTACAGCTATAATGAAATAAAACCATTAAAATCTATAAAAAAAAAAAAAGAAAACCTCATCTCTTAACACCGCATTATTGATACAGATAGGATACATATTGAAGACAAGATGGCGAGGATGGTTCCAGATGGTTTTTTGCCGACATGGTGGTGTTAGCCATATTTGCTTGAACAGGGGAGAGCACCATTATCAGTCAGAGTAAAGGCGATGTTTCTGGAACACCCCCCTCCCCCCGCCACTTGGTCCTGGTCCCATAGAATGTTGTGCTGGTAACAAAGGATAAATAAAAAAAAATAAAAAACAGATAAATGAATAAAATAAAAATAAATAAATAAATAAAAGGGCGCTGTACATACATACTACTTTTAACACTCATCAACTGACGCTATAGCCGAGTGGGGATGAAACTATAAACCAAGGCCCCGTGTACGAATACACGCAAGACATCTTTCGAACATGTTGAAACTTGTTCCACCTTCCCTAAGAGTAGGTCAGTTGTGTGCCCGTTGGACGACTTTTTTTTTTAAATTACAAAACTGGATGCACATGGGGACAATGTAAAGAAGCACACCAGTAGTTATTTTTGTTCTCGAATGAAAATCTAAAAAAAAAGTTAAAATGCAAGTAAGGGGGCCATAGACGCCCTAAGCGTTGGTTTGTTGTTGCTTACAATGTTTGTGTATTATAATCATACTTCTACCAACAAACAAGAGAGAGAGAGAGAGAGAGAGAGAGAGAGAGAAGAGAGAGAGAGAGAGAGAGAGAGAGAGAGAGAGAGAGAGAAATACACGCCCATATACGGACTTTGTGTGTGTTGTGTGTTGTGTGTGTGTGTGTGTGTGTGTGTGTGTGCGTGGTGCGGCGTGCGTGCGTGCGTGCGTGCGCGTGGTGGTGCGTGTCGTGGTGTGTGTGTGTTGGCTTAAACGTTTTGAGTGTATGCTTGCAAATATTACCTCCAAGTTGAACTTTGCATCGATTGTTGTCGGTGACTTTGTTCAGTCGTTTTTCCCGACGGCTGTTCCCTTATGTTTCTCTGGTGTTTCCCCGGCTGTCATTTCCCTCATGTTTCCTCGATGTTTTCTTCATTTTTCCCAATGTTTTCTTGATGTTTCCTCTATTTTTCCCTCGATGGTTTCTTGATGTTTCCTCGATTACCCCCCCCATTTTCTGTTGTTTCCTTGATTTTCCACAGTTTCTTGAGTTCTTGATTTTTTCCCAATGTTTTCTTGATTTTCCCCCCAATGTTTTCTTGGATGCTTTCCTTGATCCAATGTTTTTCGATTTTCCCCGATGTTTTCTGATGTTTCCTTGATTTTTCCCCCACGTTTCTGATTTTGTGATTTTGATGTTTCCTGATGTTTTCTCTCATGTTTCCCGATGTTTACTAGATGTTTTCTTTTCTCGATGTTTTCTCGGCGTTTGATTTTTTGATGTTTTCTTGGTGTCTCCTTGATTTTCCCCAATGTTTTCTTGATATTTCCTTGGTGCTTTAATGTTTTCTTTATTTTTAAAAATTCCTGAATGTTTTTCGGTTGTTCCGGTTGTTTCTTCTGGTTGGTTTTCTTTTGTTTCTTTGATGTTTCCTGGTTGGTTTCTCCATGTTTTCTGGTTGGTGTTTCCTTGGCTGGTTCTTCATGTTCTTGATGTTTCCTGTTGGTTTCCTATGTTTTGTTGGTGTTTCCTTGCTGGTTTCTTCATGTTCTGGTTGGTTTTTCACGTTTCTTTTGATGTTTCCTGGTTGGTTTCTTATGTTTCCTTGGTATCCTTGCATTTTTCTTCGTTGTTTCTTGGTCATTCCTTGATGTTTCTTTGGGTGTTCTTTCCTGTTTCCCCCCGATGTTTCCTCGGTGTTTTTTAAAATGTTTATTTGGTTTTCCTCGTTGTTTCCTTGATGTTTTCTTGGTGTTTCCTTGATGTTTTCTTGATGTTTTGTTGGTTTCCTTGATGTTTTCTTGGATGTTTCTTGTTTTCTTCATTTTTTTCTTGATGTTTTCTTGTTTTTCTTGGTTGTTCTTCCTCGATTTTTCTCGTTATTTCCTGATTTTTACTTGTATTTTCCTTGGTATTTCCTTGGTATTTCCTTGATGTTTTCTTGGTTGTTCCTTTGATGTTTTGCTTGGTTGTTCATTGATGTTTTCTTGGCTGTTCCTTAAGTTTTTGGTTATACTCTTATGTCTTGTTGTTTTTTCCTTGTGTTCTTGATGTTTTCTTGTGGTTGTTTTCGATGTTTTGTTGGTTGTTCCTATGTTTCTTGATGTTCTTATGATTTTTCTTGGTTGTTTCTTGACGTTTTCCTCTTGGCTGTTCCTCGACGTTTTCTGGTTTTCTTGCTTGTTCTCTGTGTTTTCTCGATTGTTCCTTGACGGTTTTCTTGGATATTTCTTTGATGTTTTCTCAATTGCTTCTTGATGTTTTCTTGATATTTCTTGATGTTTTCTTGGTTTTGTTCCTGGATGTTTTTTCTTTGTTGTTCCTTGATGTTTTCTTGATTGTTCCTTGATGTTGTCTTTTCTTGATGTTTTTCTTCGCGTTTCCTTGATGTTTTCTTTGTTGTTCCTCGATGTTTTCTTGGTTTTTTTTGATGTCTTCTTGGTTGTTCCTTGATGTTGTTTCCTGATGTTTCCTCTGTTTTTTTTTATATGTTTAATTGGTTTTCCTTGTCGTTTTCCTTGGTTTGATGCATGATCTTTTCCTTGGTTTGTGCCATGATCTTTTCTTGGTTGTGCCTTGATCTTTTCTTGGTTTGTGCCATGATCTTTTCTTGGTTGTGCCTTGATCTTTTCTTGGTTGTGCCATGATCTTTTCTTGGTTGTGCCATGATCTTTTCTTGGTTGTGCCATGATCTTTTCTTGGTTGTGCCATGACCTTTTCTTGGTTGTGCCATGATCTTTTCTTGGTTGTGCCATGATCTTTTCTTGGTTGTGCCTTGATGTTTTCTTGATGTTTTCTTGGTTGTTCCTTGATGTTTTCTTGATGTTTTCTTGGTTGTTCCTTGATGTTTCTTGATGTTTTCTTGGTTGTTCCTTGATGTTTTCTTGATGTTTTCTTGGTTGTTCCTTGATGTTTTCTTTTTTTGTTCTCTTGATATTTTCTTGATGTTTTTTTTTTATGTTCCTTGATGTTTTCTATGTTCCTTGACGTTTTCTTGGTTGTTTCTTGATGGTTTTTTTGTTGTTTCTTGATGTTTCTTGATCTTCATGTTTTCTTGGTAATTTCTTGATGTTTTTTTATCTTGATGTTTTCTTGGTTGTTTTCTCGATGTTTTCTTGTTAGTTTGATATTTTCTTATTTTTTTCTTGATGTTTTTTATGTTTCCTTGTTTTTTTCTTGATGTTTTCTTGGTTGTTCCTTGGTGTTTTCTTGGTTGTTCCTTGTGTTTTCTTGGTTGTTCCTTGGTGTTTTCTTGGTCGTTTCTCGATGGTTTTCTTGGTTGTTCCTTGATGTTTTCTTGGTTGTTCCTTGATGTTTTCTTGGTTGTTCCTTGATGTTTTCTTGGTTGTTTCTTGATTGTTTTTTGGTTGTTTCTTTTTTTATATTTTCTTGTTGCTCCTTGATTTTTTGTTTTCTTGATGTTTTCTTGGTTGTTCCTTGATGTTTTCTTGGTTTGTTCCTTGATGTTTTCTTGGTTGTTCCTTGATGTTTTCTTGGTTGTTTCTTGATTGTTTTTTGGTTGTTTCTTTTTTTTTATATTTTCTTGGTTGCTCCTTGATTTTTTGTTTTCTTGATGTTTTCTTGGTTGTTCCTCGATGTTTGCTTGGTTGTTTCTCAATGTTTTCTTGGTTGTTTGTCGATGTTTTCTTGTTTCTTGATGTTTTCTTGCTGCTCCTTGATATTTTCTTGGTTGTTTTCTTGATGTTTTCTTGATGTTGTCTTGGTTGTTCCTCGATTTCTTGAATTTTTTGGTATGTATCCTTGTTTTTTTTCTTAAGTTGTTTTCTTGGTTCTTGATATTTCCTTGATGTTTTCTTGATGTTTCCTTGGTTGTTCCTTGATGTTTTCTTTTCCTTTTTTCTTGTTTTCTTGGTGTTTTCTTTCTTATGTTTTCTTGATGTTTTCTATGTTTGATGTTTTCTTGGCTGTTTCTTTATGTTTTCTTGCTTGTTCCTTGATGTTTTATTTTCCTTGTTGTCTTGGTTGTTCCTCGATTTCTTGAATTTTTTTGTATGTATCCTTGTTTTTTTTTCTTCTTCGTTGTTTTCTTGTGTTGTTGATGTTTTCTTGATGTTTTCCTGGTTGTTCCTTGATGTTTTCTTGGTTCTTTGTTTTTGTTTTTTATTTTCTTGATGTTTTCTTGGTTGTTCCTTGATATTTTCTTTTCATTGACGTTTCCTTGTTATTTCCTTAGTGTTTCTTCCATATTTCCTCAAGTGTTTCGTTGATGCTTAAAAATTTATTTTAAATTTTTTTAAAAATATTATTATTATTATTTTTTTTTTTACTTTTCCTTACTTTTCCTTGATGTTGTTTTGCCGTTTTGATGCTGCTTGCTCCATGGCGTTTTTCGATTCTTTCTTAGCGTTTCCCTGGTGTCCCTTGATTTTGCTGCTTGTGCTCTTTCGGGGAGACTCTTGAGCCTTGTTACTACAGGCAGGGGATGTGTCTGAAACAGAATGCTTATGTTAAAACACAGTGCCACAGATTTTATTATGTGGTGTGTGTGTGTGTGTGTGTGTGTGTGTGTGTGTGTGTGTGTGTGTGTGTGTTTTGTTGTGTGTGTGTGTTTGCGTGTGTTTGCGTGTGTGTGTGTGTGTGTTTATTATTTATTTATTTATTTATTTATTCTTTTATATCGAGGATAACAGAATAAGCTCATCATATGCTTTTTTTCATCCGGTCCCGTGTGTATGCTTTTGTAATCATGTCATCTGTTCCCACGGCAACGGATGGCCTACTCTTACGAAAAGCGGCAACAGATTTTAACGTGGTGCGCAAGATGTTTGCGTGCGTTCGCCACGGGGCTCGGTTTTTAAAGTCTTGTCGTGTGGTGTGTGGTGTGTGTGTGTGTGCGCGTGCGCGAGCACGGGTGTGTGTTGTGTGCACAAGTGGAAGCGCGTAGGTTCTTATGTGCCTGTGGTCGAGGTGTAGATGATGGGATTATATTATGATTATAATTGTGATTATGATTGATGATTAATATCATTATATATTATTATTATATTATAGTATTATAATTATTATTATTATTATCAGTCATTATATTTGCGCTGTGATGCGTGCATGCCTTACCTTGCATTTGAATTTGCTGACTCTTCCTGACTCTTGATGTTGGAGATGCTGACTTGTTGAAGGCGCTGACTTTTTTCATTCTTGATGCTGAAGGTGCCGACTCGAGTCTTGGTGCTGAAGATGCTGACTCTCACTGACTCCTTGGTAGTGAAGATGCTAAGGCCGGAGCTCTTTTCATCGAGGATGTCCCTGAAACATGGATCTCAGTGGCAAGCCTTCAGTATCACATCTATCTATCTATCGATCTGCTTGCATGCACATTAGCATTCATGTCCTGAGTGATTGCATTTGTGCTTGCCTTTTGATCTATACGGCGCGCGCGCACGAGTGAGAGTGAGTGAGTGAGTGTGTGTGTGGTGTGAGGTGATGGTGTGGTGTGAGTGGTGGTGAGTGTGGTGAGTGTGTGTGTGTGTGAATGTGTGTGTGTGTGTGTGTGCTGTGCTGTGCGTGTGTGGTGTGTGCGCGCGCGTGCGTGTGTGTGTGTGTGTGTGTGTGTGTGTGTGTGTGTGTGTGTGTGTGTGTGTGTGTGTGTGTGTGTGTGTGTGTGTGTGTGTGTGTGTGTGTGTGTGTGTGTGTGTGTGTGTGTGTGCGTGTGTGTGTGGTGTGTTGTGTTGTGTGTGTGTGTGAGTGTGTGTGTGCGTGTGTGTGTGTGTGTGTGATGTGTGTGTGTGTGTGTGTGTGTGTGTGTGTGTGGTGTGCGTGTGCGTGTGCGTAGTCTGTGCTGTGTGTGTGTAAGTGTCTAGGTCCGTTAGTGAGTGTGGTGTGTTGTGTGCGTGTGTGTGCGTTGTGTGCGTGTGTGTGTCGTGTTGTGTCGTGTGTGTTTGTGTGTGCGTGTTTGTGTGTGTGTATTTGTGTGTTTGTGTGTGTGTATTTTGTGTGTGTATTGTGTTGTGTATTTGTGTGTGTGTGTGTGTGTGTGTGTGTGTGTGTGTGTGTGTGTGTGTGTGTGTGTGTAAGTGTTGAGTAGTGAGAGAGAGAGAGAGTAGAGAGAAGAGATGAAGAGAGAGAGAGAGAGAGAGAGAGAGAATATGTGTGTATGTGTGCGTATGTGTGAGTGTGCGTTTGCGTGCGTGTGCGTTCGTGTGCTGCGTGCGTGCGTGCGTGTGTGCGTTGTGTGTGATTCCATGTGCAAACACTGTATCTAAATAAGTTATGCTTACATTTCTCGCATTTAAAACCAGCAAAGAAAACTAGGCACTGAAGTTACTCACCTTAACCCATTTCTTTAGTCATAGATTATAATTCGAATCCTACTCACTCATACAGATCAGAAGAACTATACTTATTTAAATGGAGTTTTGTTTGGGTCCATTTTTTTGTATGCCTATTTCTTTCTCTATTGGATTTTTTTTGTCTTCTATGGAAGTTATTTTACTCTTTTACCATTTATTTGTATAGCCACTATTTTTCAAAAGAAAAAATATTTTCCTTAATTCTGACCCTATAAAAAAAAATCGGTTGAGGGGAGGAGGGGGGGGGGGGGGGCATTGAGTTAAAATTTTTGGCAAGGGTTTCGAGTTGGATTTTTGGGGGGGTTTCGGTTGTTATTGGTTGAGGAGGTGGGGTGGGGGGGGGGAGGTGGCTGAGGGCCCAGTTTGGGAGTTAACTTGGATTTCTGTTTGATTGGGGGGGGGGGGGGTCTTGGGTTTTGGCTTGGTGTGCATTTGGTTTCAGCTTTGGCTTGAAAGGTGGTTTGGTTTGTGGTTTTGCTCTTGCCGTGATTTGACCTTTTGTTTTGGGGGTTTTGCCTTTGATCTAAGATGGGTTTAGTTGGTTTTGATTCTTAGTTTGGTTGTTGAGTCTTTGAACTGGGTTTGAAGTTTTTGGTTTGACTTTAAGTTTTAATGTGGTTTTAAGGTTTTTAAATTTGGTTTTAAAGTTTTTTTATTTTTTTTTGTTGAGGTTTTTGATTTTGGTTTTAAGGTGTTTGATTTGGTTTTAAGTTTATGATTTGGGTTTAAGCTTTTTGATTTGGGGTTTAAGTCTTTGGTTTGATGTTTAAATCTTTGGTTTGGTTTTTAAGTCTTTAGTTTGGTTTTAAATCGTTAGTTTGGTTTTATATCTAAGCTTGGTTTTAAATCTTAGTATGGTTTTTAAGTGTTAGTGTGGTTTTAATTCCAAGCTTGGTTTTAAGTCTTAAGTTTGGTTTTATGTCTGCTTTTTGATAGTTTTTGGTTTGGTTCTCAGTGTTTAGTTTGGTTTTTAAGTCTTGGGTTTAGTTGTTAAGTCTTTGGTTTGGGTTTTAGTCAACAGTTTGGTTTTAAGTCCAAGTTTGGTTTGGTTTTAACTTCAAGTTTGGTTTAATTCCGAGTTTGGGTTTAATTCCAAGTTTGGTTTTAAGTTTAAGTTTTGTTTTTTAAGTTTTTGGTTTGGTTTTAAATCTTGGTTTGGTTTTTAAGTCTTTGGTTTGGTTTTGAAATCTTGGTTTGGTTTTGAAGTCTTAGTTTGGTTTTAAATCTAAGTTTGTTTTTAAGTTTTTATCTGGTTTTCTGTCTTTGCTTTTGTTTTAAGTATTTGGTTTTAGGTCTAAGTTTTATTTCAAGTCTTTTGGTTTGGTTGATGTCTTAGTTGGTTTTAATTCTTTAATTTGGTCTGAAAGTTTTGGTTTGAAGTCTTGATTCGGGTTTTTAAAGTCTTAGTTTGTTTCACATCTTTGGTTTGGTTTGTTTTTTGGTTTGGTTTTATGTCTTGTTTTGAGTTTTCGAGTCCTAGTTTGGGTTCAAGTCTGGGTTTGAGCTTTTAAGTCTTCGTTGGGGTTTCAAAGTCTTAGTTTGGTTTTAAGTCTTTGGTTTGGCTTTAAGTATTTGGTTTAGTTTTAAGTCCTAGTTTCATTTTAAGATGTTTTTTTTTTTAATAACAGTTTGGTTTTAGGTGTTTTGGTTTAGATTTAAATCTTTGGCTTGGTTTTAGGTTTTTGGTTTTAAGTCTTTTGGTTTGGTTTTAAGGTTTTTGGTTTTGGTGCAAGTCTGTTTTTAAGTTTTAGTTTCGTTTTAAGGTTTTGGTTTGGTTTTTATGTCTTCAGTTGAGTTTTCGAGTTAGTTTGAGTTTTCAGTCTTTTGCTTGATTTTAAGTCTTAGTTTAATCTTAAGTTTTTGTTTTGTTTTTTGAATATCGTTTGGTTTTAGGTCTATGGTTTGGTTTTAAGTCTATGGTTTTGAGTATAGGTCATGGCTTGGTTTTAAGACTGTGGTTTGGTTTTAGGTGTTTTAAGTTTGATTTTGAGTCCTCACTTTGGTTTTAAGTTTTAGGTTTCGTTTTAAATCTTGGATTTAGTTTTGAGTCCCTAGGTTTGTTTTAGATATTAGTTTGGTTTTAAGTCTTAGTCTTGTTCAAAAGTCTTACTATGGTTTTTAAGTCTTAGTTTGCTTCTCAGCCTTAGTATGGTTTTAAGTCTTAGTTTGTATTTAAGTGTTAGTCTGGCTTTAAAACTTACATTTTAAGCCTTAGTTTGGCTTTTAAGTCTTCAGTTTGGTTTTATGTCAAAAGTTTGGTTTTTAGTTTTGCTTAACATTTTTGCTTTTAAGTCTTTGGTCTGTTTACCCCCCCCCCCCCTTTTTTTTTTTTTTTTTTTTTTTGTCTTTGACGGTATACTCATTAAGTTTAAGTCTTTTATTTGGTTTTAAGTATTTTCTTTGGTTTTTGGTCTGGTTTGGAGTCTTTTAAACCTTGGTGAGGTTTTAAACTATTGGTTTGGTTACAAGTTTTTGTTAGTTGTATTTCTTGATGACTGTTTTAGTTTAGTTTTAAGTTTTTAACTCAGTCTGGTTTGGTTTTTAGGTTATTTTCTTCAGTTTAGTTTTGGCTGTTAGCTTCCGGCTTTGGCGGTTTTTTTTAGATTCAGGTTTTTGGTGTTTGCTTTTTGGCTGTTGGGGTGGCAGCTAGGGTGGTTTTTTTTCTGTCTTTGGTGTGTGTGTGTGTGTGTGTGGTGTGTGTGTGTGTGTGTGTGTTGTGTGTGGTGTGTGTGTGTGTGTGTGTGTGTGTGTGTGTGTGTGTGTGTGTGTGTGTGTGTGGTGTGTGTGTGTGTGTGTGTGTGTGTGTGTGTGTGTGTGTGTGTGTGTGTGTGTGTGTGTGTGTGTGTGTGTGTGTGTGTGTGTGTGTGGTGGTGGGGTGTGCTGTGTGTGTGTGTGCTGTGTGTGTGTGTGTTGATTTTGTTCTTTGATTTTGTTTTGGAGAGGATGGGAGATAAGGCGAAAGTTTAATTTTGGTGTGGGATTTTGTTTGAGGAGGTTGTGATTTTTATTTTGTGGGGGTGGGAGGCGGTGAGAGGAGGCGGTGGACGAGGAGGAGGGGGTGGGAGGAGGGGAGGAGGAGGGGGTGGAGGAGGAGGGGGAGGAGAGGGGGAGGGAGGGGAGGGAGCGGGGGACTTGGTTTGAATTTGGATTCAGAGTGGTGTTGGGTCAATGTTTGGTTGGGGTCACATTTCAAAAGGGAAGGATAGGGTCCAGGGTCAGGTTTGATGTTAGCTAGCTTTTAAAATGGGTTTAAGACTGAGCTGACCTTGCTTGTCTAGTTTGGGCTTATGCTATTTCTTTTTTTTTTTTCATTCACTTTATTTTCTTTTGCTTTATTTGCATTTGCCGATGCCGATTAATTCATGCGAATTAGTCATAAATCCTGCTTTATTCATTTTTTTTCTTAATACTTTCTAAATAGGCTTTCGTCATTTAAAGGACTACCTCTGCAATGAAATAATTGACGGACGCACAACACTTATCTACTTACCTATCGACCTACCTATTTACCTGTCAACCCACCCACCAACCCACCTACCTACCTATCTTCTCCTTGCCTGCCTGCCTGCTGTTATTGTGTGTGGGAGTGGGAAATGCCCATCGAAATGACTGCGTGCATGTGAGTAGTATGTAAAATGTGTTATGTATAATATGTGGTGAGTGAGTGAGTGTGAGTGAGGAGTGAGTGAGTGAGTGAGTGGCGAGAGTGAGGAGTGGCAGTGTTTGGGGAGTGGTGGTGCGCGAGTGTGTGTTGGTGAGTGCGTGAGGTGTGTGAGTGTGTGTGTGTGTGTGTGTGTGTTGTGGGTGTGTGTGGGTGAGTGTGTGTGTGTTGTGAGTGCAGTGTGATGTGTGTGCGAGTGCGGTGTGTGTGTGGTGTGTGTGTGCGTGTAGTGATGTTGATGTGTTATATGTGTTGTATTATTATGTGTGTGTGTGTGTGTGTGTGTGGTGTGTGTGTGTGTGTGTGTGTGGGAGGGAAGTGATAGAGATGTAGGAGATGAGGTAGATGATGTAGATGATGAAGAGTGAATGGTGTGTGTGTGTGTGTGTGTGTGTGTGTGTGTGTGTGAGTGGTGAGTGAGAGAGATGAGAGAGGAGAGAGAGAGAGTAGAGAGAGAGAGGAGTGAGAGAGAGGAGTGAGAGTGAGAGAGAGAGTGAGAGAGGAGAGAGAGAGAGAGAGGTTGATGTGTGTGTGTGTGTGTGTGTGTGGTGTGTGTGTGGGGGGGGGCGAGTGTGTGTGTGTGTGTGTGTGATGTGTGATGTGTGTGTGTGTGTGTGTGTGTGTGTGTGTGTGTGTGTGTGTGTAGAGGGTGGATGGGTGGTGTAGAGTGTAGTGTGAGTGGGTGGGTGTGTGTGGTTGTGGTGGTGTGGTGTGTGTGTGTGTGTGTGGGGGTGAGTGTGTGTGTGTGTCCCGCGCGCGTGGTGCGTGTGTGTGTGTGTGCGGTATGAGTGTGAGTGTGTGTCTGTGGTGTGTGTGTGTGTGTGCGGCGCGCGGTTTGTGCGTGCGTGTGTGTGTCGCGTCACAATCCTTGATGTGTTGGCACCAAGCAGGTGTGCCAATATTTTATTACAATGCCTACTCGAATGTTGGGCTCGTAGGCTTTTACGTGAAGCGTCTATTGTCGTCGTGTGCATGATATGTATGCATGCATGTACATCTTACCTTTTTTATTTAGGAAGGGGCCAGTATGTCTCATCACTTTCATCAGGGTGACGATGATGATAACGGTGTCATCTCTCATCAATGACGCATGTTTCTCGTGCTGATAGCTCATTCCTCCTGACCTGTTCAATGACAAGAAAAATTCTGTTTATTTCGAGGAAAAAAGACTGAAATTTTAAACTAATTATCTATTTTCTAAGTTAAAGCTGTGTGCTATAGAATCTATAAGGAGTTAGCATACAACAGTGAACTGATCATTATATTTCAATGTCGAATGTTGATGAGGACTTTACAGATATCACGAAATCCACCGCATTTGTTTTTTCTTTTTGTTTTTGCACCTCTGTCCGCCTAGTCCCCAAGGGGATGGGATAGTATGCTTCCTTAGAGCGTTGTTTATTTATATTTATATTTATTTATTTATTCTTTTATATCGAGGGCAACAGAATAAGCAATCATGTGCTTTTTTTCATACGGTCTCCGTGTGTATGCAGTTTTGTAAATATTGTCATCTGTTCCCACCGGCACACGATGGCCTACTCTTACGAAAAGCGGAACAGGATTTAACTTGTGCGCAAGATGTTTGGCGTGCGTTCGCACACGGGGCCTCGGTTTAAAGTCTCATCCGAAGGACTTTTGGGGAGAGTGGAGTCAGCACTGATGTTAACTCCAGGAGAAAAATTTCCTCGACCGGACTCGAACCCGGGTCGTCAAATTGCCAGCGCAATGTTCTGACATTCTGACGTTGGCCATTGTGTGCGAGATCTGCTGACCTGGCTACGAATCTCTTTCAAGGGGAATTTTCCCATGGAGTGAAGATCTGGCTGGGGAACGAAAAATAGACGGGCAAAAATGTTCCAGTGATACAGAGTTATGATTACATCTTGTGCAGTGAGCGTATAGTTAGTTGTGTAGTGGGGTAGTGTGTGTGTGTTTTGTAGTGTGTGTGTGTGTGTGTTGGCCCGTGCGCATATGTGTGTGGTTCGTGTACTCATTGTGGTGTTTTGTGTTACAATTCAGTAAAACATCTTGCCCACACATTAAAACCCATTCCGCCTTTTGGAGGAATAAATCACCACAGTAGGAGCGCCATCCATTATTTTTTCAAATTTTTCTATCGGCATGTGTATTCATTTCCTTTAAGAGTGACATTTTATCGACAGACATTGTGGAGGGACAACTCCCTCTTGCCGTGGGTTCTTTTACGTGCGCTGAATGTGTGT
>CM060345.1:29250187-29260187 GCA_030674155.1 Stramonita haemastoma
CGGTGTGGTAAAAGTGCAGGGTGTTCTATTTCTTTACCCAGAAAACGAAGTTCAATACTTAAGCCCACTTTGTCGAGTGAGGTTTTCAATACTATGATCATTCACTCTTCCTACCGGCCAATAACAAACAAAAAATTAAAGGGGAAAGGGGGGTCAACCTGATTTGTACTGTGACTGAGACCCTAGCATTGCTGAAAATGAACATTAATTTGGCCTTGGCCCAAAAGTTGTGTCAGTTATTGATGTCAGCTTACTGCCAAGGCCTACACTAAAATGTTGTCATGTTGTAAAATGTTGTGTTGAGATTGCCTTCAGCCATGACAAGCTCTTAACAGAACAACCTGCACTTCCTTCAAAGGAGAATGAATCCTCTGAAGTCGGAGTATGGCTGCCTCTATGGCGAGGTACTTGAAAATGGTCATACACGCAAACTTCTCATTCAGTGTGCAGTTTCAATCTCACAGTGATTCCCAGGTGGGATTAGTGAGTCAGTGCACATTCTGGGCGACCCCCCAGAGTGTTAAACTGGGGAACAACAACAACAACAATGAACATTAATTTCTAGTTGTATATGATTATGTATACAGGTCCCACTCTTTCTAAAAGCTTCTGCAGGGTTGAAGTCTTTTGGTTCGTGGATTTCTGGGAGCGATTGTATCAGATAAAGGATCAAAACCTGAAATTATCTCCAGGATAGCCCACACCACAGCTGCAATGACCAAACTGAAAGTCCTCTGGAGTGATAAAGAACATAGCCATCAGCTTCAAGATCAGACTGATGCGTTCCCTGATCATGTCCATATTTTTGTACGCATATGAAACATGGACCATAACAGCAGACATTGAAAGAAGGATACAGGCAGTGGAGAGGAGATACTTTTGCAAACTCCTTGGCATTTCATTCAGAGATCACATTACTGGTGGAGAAGTGAAAACTAGAACAAAGAATGCCATTGGTCCATATGAAGAGCTCCTAACTGCAGTGGAAAAAAACAACAACAACCGCAAGCTCAAGTGGTACGGGCAGGGCACACGATCATCTGGACTGACCAAGACAGTAAAAGGGAGGGAGGAAGAGGCAGACAGAGGAAACGATGGGAAGACACATCAGAGAGTGGACAGGCCTTGGGTGGACGATCTACTGCTCTACTGCGGAGGGCGGAGGACCGTGGGGAGTGGAGGAAGCTGGTTGCAAAATCTTCAGTTGTGCCCCCAGGGTCCACGGGACTGTGGGCAGGTGAAGGTGAAGGAAGTTAGTTGATTACACATACGTGGGATTATAATAACTGCATGTATAAACTCCAAAACTTCAATTGATTGCATATGGTAATGTGGGCCTTTGTGAATATCTCAGTCTGTCTGTCTGTCTCTCCATCTTTATTCTCCTCACCTTCCTTCTGCTTCTCTCCTTATCGTTCTCATTTTCCAGGGTTTTATTTTGTTTGTTTGTTTGAATTGTCTATACTAATTTCTGATGTTTTTTTTGTTGATTTTTTTTTAGTTCGTTCCATGGCTAGATCTCCGAGGTTCCTCAATGCCGGTGAGATTTTGCCTACGCGGCCGGTTTTACCCAGCAAGGAGGTATCTACATTCCAACTTCGGGGATGTATGCTGGGTATTTTCGTGTTTCCGTAGCCGACTGAACTCTGATATGAATTAGGCCTAGGGGATCATTAACGTGCATATTGATATGCATGTGTTATATATGCACGAAGGAATTAAGGCACTGGCAGTGTGCACTTGAGTTGACTTGATCTTTAATTCACAGACGCCACCTAGATTCGAACCCAAGACTTCATGGACCCAAAGGATTGAGGTCGAACGGTCTTACACCACGGCTAGGGCATAATGTGATGTTTCATTTGACGTGATTATTTGATGGCTATTGTGTTACCACCGTGTTACCATATTATATATTTTATATATATATATATATATATATATATATATAATATATATATATATATATTAAACAGAGAGAGAGAGAGAGAAAGATGAGAAGAAGAGAGAGAGAGAGAGAGAGAGAGAGAGAGAGAGATAGTAGAAAAAGTAGAGAGGAGAGATAGAGAGAAGATCAGTCACAGCTGCAATCAGCGTTAGAACCTATTTAATTATATATATATATATATCAGTCGAGCGTTGAAAACCTCTTCTTTTTAGGGGGCAAGTAGAAGAGTACATCATATATATCGAAATCATCACATATGGGTTAAATGTTGACAGTCGTTTTCTGGGAAATAATAGAGAACCTACAGTTTATAGATATGATAAATATATATATATATATAATATAATATTATATAATATAGAGAGAGAGAGAGAGAGATCAGTAAGAGAAGAGAGGAAAGAGATTAGAGGACAAGACAGAGACAGAGACATAGATAGAGAGAGAGAGATCATCACAGTAAATCATTGAAAACTATAATATTTTTTAGGATATATATTATATATATATATGTATATATAATTATAAATCATTATTATTTATATATATATATATAATATATTAAACTCAACCGTTGAACATCTTGTTTTTAGGGGGGTCCGTAGGAAGATAATGAACATAATATTTGAAAACTCACTCGACATAGTGGGTTAAAGTGTTGACAGTCGTTGCTGGGGAAATAAATAGAACAGTACACGTTTAATATATATATATATATAATTATAATATAAATATATAGAGAGAGAGAGAGGAGAGAGAAATGAGAGGAGAGAAAAGAGAAGAGAAGAGAGAAGAGTTGAGAGAGATAGAAGAGAGACGTGACCCCCCCCCCCCCCCCCCCCCCCCCCCCCCCCCCCCCCCCCCCCCCCCCCCCCCCCCCCCCCCCCCCCCCCCCCCCCCCCCGAGAGAGAGAGAGAGAGAGAGAGAGAGAGAGGAGAGAGAGAGAGAGAGAGAGAGAGAGAGAGAGAGAGAAGATGAAAATTTATTGAGAGAGAGAGAGACAGAGACAGAGAGACAGATATGTTTGATAGAATTCATATCATTTCAGAGATTTCGTCAGTCATATATCATGTAGCCTTCCCGAAACAAATAGTGGAGTTTCAAGAAAGCTTATGTAAAATCCTGATATTTACAGAGGTTTCATCCCATTCATGTATGTAGGAGGCTCTAGAAGAATAATTATGAGGAGAGGTAAAGGTAAAGGTGTCCCATAACCTAGGCAGTCGTATGGGAGCAAGGCATCAGAGACCTCGGCTTCTCTAAAAACCAGCATATTGAGGACGGAGCCCATCTCCTCTCCCTCGCTGCTTTATACCTTCCCTGACCCTTAAGACTGCAGGTACCCATTTACAGCTGAGTGAACTGGGAGGCTTGGGGCTGTACTGAAGCCAAAGTGTGCAGTCACCCGTCCAACTGGTAACCATGCTTGACGATTAACTTGTCTTGGGGAAAAGCCAGCGCTCTTACCACTGAAGCTATCCCGCCCCTCCCCCTTCCATTATGTAGAGAACAAATAACTAACTAGAGGTTGAGAAGACCGCTGTATATGAGCACACGTGTCATCATCACTAGCCGACCCTTTCACAGTCAACAGCCCTCAGTGCAAAGAGGTGCTGCACTGGGGTGTTTTTGACCTACCCGTTTTACCCTTGACCCACCATGTGACACCCACACCCCACTCCCCCCTCCCCCTTCCCCCCTCCCTGCCCTCTCCCTGGCCACCCGATATGGCTGGTAATGGCTGACGAGCTGTCAGCTAAATCGGGAGGCTGGTTTGCATTGTCAGTCCAAAACCGTTCAGGGTCAGTTGACAAAATTTTAAGAGATGTACTTTAGGCTAGGTCTAAGGTCAAGAGATGAGTGTTTATCTACATGCTTTTCTTTGTCATTGACCTTTGTTGAGGTGTGGTGATTGTTGGAATGCTGTGAGTTGGCCAACATAAATATTTATTTATTTATTTATTTATTCATTCTTGTATATCGAGGATAATGAAATAAGCACTCATGTGCTTTTTTTTTACCACTTTCAGTCCCTGTGTGTATGCAGTTTTGTAAATCTTGTCATCTGTTCCCACCAGCACACAATGGCCTGCTCTTACAAAAAACGGAACAGGATTTAATGTGTTCTATATTATTACATCATATATATATATAATATATATATTATATATATATATATATATATATATATATATATATATATATATATATATAAAAAATACAATATCTGTGTTTATTATGGTGATAATAATGGGATTTTAGTGTGTCACTTTATGTAATTGCCCTACCAGACTATAACTATTATTGTGTTAGTATTATATTATCATGTGATTTGACTGTGATGGGTAAAATCTGGTCAATCTCTTAGCCTGAAGAAGGTTTTAAATAAAACGAAAATGTTACTCAGCCAAACACTCCAAGTGTTGTGTTTTTTTTTTTTTATACTTGTTTGCTCTTCTATGTGATTTTACTATGTCATATGCATTTCTGTTATGTGATTCCACTATAACATGAGATGGTCTAGAGTAACCCACTGCCTTGAAAGTAAAAAGTCCAGGTTCGAAGTATGTGGTGGTTTGATTTTCTAAACATCCCCCCCCCCTCCCATCCACTAGACCATGAGTGGTGATCTAGGTGCTAGTCTTTGGAATGAAGCAATAAACCAAGGTCTCATAGGCAACATACATCTAGCACCCAGGACAACAAAAGAGTTGTCCCTGGTAAAATTCTGTAGAAAAAGGTACGCTGGTAGGGAAACAAATACATATTCAGATAGAAGAAGAAAAATGTTTCGTGTAACACTGCTTTTGTGGCAATGCACTCCACTTTTTCAGGAGAGCAGCTCGAATTTCAGGCAGAGAAATGTGTGAGGACTTTAACCCTCTTGCACTTGTATTCTCTGAACACAAACTGCCCCTAGATTTCGCATTCCATCACAAAATCAGGTCAGGCCCACATGCGCACTCGCCTTTTCCTCCTTCTAAGTACATAACAGCATAGGTTCAGACAAGAGAAGGAATAGAGTACATAGCTACCAGCAGCTATAATTGCTTCCAGACTCTCAGCAGAGTTTCTACCTCTAGCCTGATAAAGCTTTGGCATGTGGTAGCAATTAGTGATGGTCACAGCATGGTGGAAATCTATTGTCTGTAAATCCTGGCAAATCCCGGTTTGGGATTCAGGGTGGGGTGGGGGGCAAATATTCAATCCTTGTAAATCCCAGTTTGGGACTAAGAGGGTTAAAGTGGCATGAAAGACAATATTGTGATATGATTTGATATCTCTCTTCTCTCTTCCCTCCTTCCAAAGTCAGTCATATGGGCAGGGCATTGACTTTTTCAGGCTTTGCTTCTTCAGCGAGTTGAACCTGGCAGAGCCCATCCCTCTCTGGATACAGGGCGCATGCTGGGTATGTTTTTAAGTTTCCATAACCCACAGAAGGCTGATACCAATAACAGGATCTTTAACGTGCACATTTGATCATCTCCATGTGTATCTGTCTGTCTGTCTGTCTGTCTGTCTGTCTGTCTGTCTGTCTGTCTGTCTATCTGTCTATCTCTCTCTCTATATATATACATATAAACATACATACATACATACATACATACATACATACATACACATACATACACACATACATACATACATACATACATACATACATACATACATACATACATACATACATACATACATGCATATCTACAGGCATGCAGATGATCAAAACATGCATGTCAACACTGGACAAAAGAGTCAAGAGTGCATACATAAACTCTGGATGACCCTCAAACAGTATTTAAGCTGGGGAACGCGCAACGACAACAACAACAACGACAACAAACAAAAACAACAACAACAATACTAATAAACTTGGTCGGTGCATGCTACCTGCTGTGTAGCAGTCTCTTGACAGCACAGAAAAAAGCCGGTCTCTTGACAGCACGGAAAAAAGCGGGTCTCTTGACAGCACAGAAAAAAGCCGGTCTATTGACAGCAGGGAAAAAGCCGACTGCATACATCTACATCTGCTTTATCCAGGCAATTCCAATTCCAGGTCAGAGGGTTATCCAGCTCTATTCTATCATCCTATCCCTGTACAGTCTGCCTGGTTGGGTTGGGTTGGGTTTGAGCTGACCCAGAAACAAGCCCTGTATTTTAGCCTGATCACCGAATTCTTTACTGGCCCCCATTGTGATAAAACCTCCAGTGGGTGTGCTCTCTCTCTCTCTCTCTCTCTCTCTCTCTCTCTCTCTCTCTCTCTCTCTCTCTCTCTCTCTCTCTCTCTCTCTCTCTCTCTCTCTCTCTCTCTCTCTGTGTTTCTCTCTTTCTGTCTCTGTGTGTCTCTCTCTGTGTCTCTCTTTCTCTGTCTCTGTCTCTGTGTCTCTGTGTCTTTCTCTCTCTTTATCTCTCGCTGTCTCTGTCTCTCTCTGTGTGTCTCTGTCTCGGTGTCTCTCTATGTCTATGTCTCTGTCTCTCTCTCTGTGTCTCTGTCTCTGTGTTTGTCTGTCTGTCTCTGTCTGTCTCTGTGTCTGTCTTTCTCTCTCTGTCTTTCTCTCTCTGTCTCTGTGTCTCTCTTTGTCTCTGTCTGTCTGTCTCTGTCCTCTCTGTCTTTTTCCATTATCCTCGATATAAAAGAATGAATGAATGAATAAATGTGTGTGTATGTGTATGTGTGTCTCTCTCTCTACCTACCCCCCCTTCTCTCACTATATCCCTCCGTCCCTTTCTCTCTCCCTCTCCCTCCATCCCTCCCCTTTCTCTCTCACTCTCCCTCCCTCCCTCCCTCTACCCTCTCTCCGTCTCTCCCTCCTTTCACCACCCCCCCTCTCTCATTTTCTCTTTCTCTCTCCCTCCTCCACACCATAACCAGCTTCTCACCCACCCCACCCCAGACTACACCACATACAACCCCGCCCCCACCTCACCTCATCCCACCCCACCCTATCCCCCACATCACCCCTTCCCATCTCACCCCTACCACATTCCACACCACCCAGTGTGTTCTAGGAGGTAACGCGCCTTGCCTAGAAAGCGAAAAGTCCCCGTCGGAGAGTGCGCGGTGGTTTGAATCCCGTTTGGGCCTAAAACTTTTCTCCCATCCATTAAACCATGTGTGGTGGTCTGGATGCTAGTCTTTCGGATGAGACGATAAACTGAGGTCTTATGTGTTACACATCATTATTAAGCGCACGTAAAACACTCCACGGCAACAAAGGGGTTATCCCTGGCAAACTTCTGTAGAAAAAAGCCACTCTGATAGGGAAACAAATACAAGTTGTAGTCAGGAAAAGAAATAATAATAATAATGGTAGGTGCTGCACTTGACGTGGCGACGCACTCTCTCTCCCCGGGGGAGAGAGAGCAGCCCGAATTTCACGAAGAGAAATCTGCTGTGACATAAAGTGGTATAAAATAAAAATCTATCTATCTATCTCTTAGCCTGGCGACCGTGGGGGCACCCCTGAAGACTTGACAATCAGTTCCTTTCATTCCTCTCTCTGTTCTGCCTTTCTCCAAATTTTGTTGAGTTCTAGGCCTGTCCATTCGCTGATGTTGTCCTCCCATCTCTTCCTTGGTCTTCCTCTTTTTCTTCCTCCTTGGACAGTGCCTTGCAGAATTGTTTTTGCAAGTCCTTTTGATCTTGTGACATGCCCGTACCATTTAAGTTTACGCTTCTTTACGATTGATAGAAAATTTTCGTAGGGACCAATGGTTTGCGGGATTCTGTTACGCACCTCTCCGTTAAAATTAAAGTAAATGAATACAGTCCTCAAACCCCCCCCCCTCCCAAACCACACCCGTCTTCACCCTTGAGAGGACGGATAGCCTAGTGGTCAGAACATTGTGCTGGCAATTTGACGACCCGGGTTCGAGTCCGGTCGAGGAGATTTTTCTCCTGGAGTTAACATCAGTGCTGACTCCACTCTCCCCAAAATTCCTTCGGATGAGACTTTAAACCGAGGCCCCGTGTGCGAACGCACGCAGAACATCTTGCGCACACTTTAAATCCTGTTCCACTTTTCGTAAGAGTAGGTCATCGTGTGCCAGTGGGAACAGATGACAAGATTTACAAAACTGCATACACACGGGGACAGGATGTAAAAAAAGCAAAGAGTGCTTATTCCATTATCCTCGATATAAAAGAAGAAATCAAATCAAACCCTTCAGCCACCCCCATCCTACCTTGTCGGAGGTGGACGAACATGGCGACGTAAAAGAGGAAGAAGAGGGCAGTGCAGAGGGTGAGGGTGGTGCCCAGGAAAGAGAGGAAGAGTAGCCTCCCCTTCCTCTTGCCCTCATAATGGCCCCTGGCGTAGGTCACGTGAACGAACAGCGTCAGCGCGGCCAGTAGGCCTGTGCAAAAAAAAAATCACAACTACAACAACCATCCCCGATGTCAGTATGCAGCTACCTTCAATGGTGAGAAAACGGTCGCAGAAGGTAAAGGTAAAAGCTAAAGGTGTTCCATAAGCTGTGTGGTCGTAGGGGAGCAAGGCGTCAGAGACCTCAGCTTCTCTAGGGCCAGCATGTTGAGGGCGGCGCCCATCTCCCTCCTCTCCCTCGCTGCTTTACCTTCCCTGACCCTAAAGAGGGCAGGTTCCCATTTACAGCTGGGGGACTTGGGGGGGGGGGGGGGGGGGGGCTGTACTGAAGCCAAGGCACTGCGCAAACGGTCACCCATCCAGCTGGTAACCACGCTCGATGCTGCTTAACTTACTGGGGGAAAGCGAGCGCTCTGACCACTGAGCTATCCCACCGCCTTAGTCGGCGAAGAAGAAAAACGGTCGCATACACACAAAACAATCATTTTTGACAAACCTCGAAGCTTTCGCCTAGCAACGCCCCCCCAAACAACAACAACAACAACAAAAACGAACAAACAGCCCCCCCCCCCAAACAAACAACCCCCCCACAACAAAAACAACCACCCAAAAAAACAACGCCCCAACAAAACCCAAACACCAACCCCCCAAACCAAATACAGAAAACAAACAGCAAAAACAAACAGAAATAGACACAAAGCTAACCAAAAGCAAAGACACAAAGAAAGACAGAAAGAGATACAAAGAAAATGAACTAAAAGCAAAGAAGCAAAGACAGACACAAAGAGATACAAAGAAAACGAACTGAAAGCACAGACACTAAGACAGACACAAAGAGATACAAGATCATCATCATCACCAATCACCATCACCATCACCACATCCACCATCACCATCTTCATCATCCATCATCATCATCATCATCATCATCATCATCATCATCATCATCATCATCATCATCATCATCAATCATCATCATCCATCACATCATCATCTCGTCGTCATCATCATCACCATCATTCTTCTCTCTTCTTCTTATCATTATTTGGAAACTGTTCTTCATGCCATGTATATGAAATTAAATTAATGCCATGTATAATGAATTAATCCCTTTTGTTTGATTTTCTCCCCCCCCTCCCTCCCCCCCAAAAAACCCCCCAACCACCAAGAGGCTGGGATGTAAAAAAAAACAACAACAAAAAAACAAAAGCAATTGCTACGCTTATTCTATTACCCCCTCTCTAAACATAAAAAAAGTTTGTTCATCGTTCATCGTTCAACCAGACTCACCCGAGGAGAAAGCCCAGAAAGCCACATGGGCGTTGTGTACTGGAGTGCGAAGACCATTCCAGAGCAGACCCCCAGGACAGCTCCTAGCAAGGCCAGCCCTATTCTGCCACACAGGCTGCAGTCTGCGGGAGAAGGCATCACGTGCTGTGTGTCTGTAGAGGCTTCCCTGCCCGTGGGAAACGCCTCAGAAGAGGGTACCATCGTTGCAGAAGTCTTCTTTGTTGTAGACCACTCGTATGGTGCCGACATTGCTGAGGTGTCTTGGTCGTTTATGGTATAGTTAGTAGAAGATGGTAGTTGCTTTTTTGATTGGTGGGGTGAATTTCGTCATGGTGTTGTCTCTGGGTTTTGTTGGGGTTTTTTTGTGTGTGGTTAAGTTTAGTTAAAAATTAGTTAATTGTGTTTGTGTTGAAGTGATGGTGTCTCTGCTATGGTGTTCGTT
>CM060345.1:29265187-29272687 GCA_030674155.1 Stramonita haemastoma
CCTCTACCCCCCCACAAGTAAGACTTCAAAAGATATAATTTCTCTTCCACACCAAGTCTGATTCGCTGGGCCTGTCTTCTCAGGCGCTTGACTGTATGCATGTAGCGCAAAATAGTTTGGCTCCTAACGACAGAGACGACAACAGTTGCTGTCTGAGCATTCGACGATGACGACGACGACGAAGAAGAAGTTGTTCAGGAAAGGCAGCAAGGCGAACATAATGACTTAACAAACCATACATAATGACTACGGCAATCCTTAGGCTCGGAGGTAGGAACATAAAAGCAATAACTCCTGATGACTTATAACAAGCCAAGCGGGACTAAGCCTTGAAACTTAAAAAAAAAAAAAAAAGGTTTGGAACTGTCATTGATCCTTTTTTCTGGGGATGGGGGGAGGGGGTTGGAGGGGGGAGGGGGGGGGGAACCCACACTGTAGACTCCACTCTCCCATCAAAATTCTTTGGATGTGACTATAAACCAGAGGCCCCGTGTGCGAACGCATGCACGCAGAACATCTTGCCCACACGTTAAATCCTGTTCCGCTTTTCGTAAGAGTAGGCCATCTTGTGCCGGTGGGAACAGATGACAAGATTTAGAAAAACTGCATACCTAGGGGGATTGGATGTAAAAAAAAAAAAAAAAGCAGTAGTGCTTATTTCATTATCCCCGATATAAAAGAATAAAATAAATAAAATAAAATAAAAAAGAAATAGTTGAGTGGTTAAAACTTTTTTTTTAATATTCCATTCCTATCACTAGTTAAACTTAAATGGTACGGGAATGTCACAAGAACAAATGAACTTGCAAAAAAAAACGATACTGCAAGGCACTGTCCAAGGAGGAAGAAAAAGAGGCAGACCAAGGAAAGAGATGGGAGGACAACATCAGCGAATGGACAGGCCTAGAACTCAACCAAATTTTGAGAGAGGCAGAACAAAGAGAGGAATGGAGGGAACTGGGTGTCAAGTCTTCAGGGGTGCCCCCACAGTCGCTAGACTAAGGGATAGATAGATAGATAGATAGACAGACAGACAGACAGACAGACAGATAGATAGATAGACAGACAGACAGACAGACAGACAGACAGATAGATAGATAGACAGACAGACAGACAGACAGACAGACAGACAGATAGATAGATAGATAGATAGATAGATAGGTAGATAGATAGACAGATAGATAGATAGATAGATAGACAGATAGATAGACAGACAGATAGACAGATAGATAGATAGACAGACAGATAGATAGATAGATAGACAGACAGATAGATAGATAGATAGATAGATAGATAGATAGATAGATAGATAGATAGATAGATAGATAGATAGATAGATAGATAGATAGATAGATAGATAGATAGATAGACAGAGGAGAGTAGAGAAGAGAAGAGAAGAGAGCAGAAAAGAAGAGAAAAGAAGAGAAGAGAAGAGAAGGAGAAAAGCAGAGACAAATGCTGAAAAGTGAAGAAAAAAAGAGAAAAGAATAGAGAAGAGAAGAGAAGAGAAGAGACAAGAAAAGCAAAAAAAAAGAAAGAAGAGAAGAGCAGAGACAAAAAACAGAGAAGAGAAAGAGAGAAAAAAAGAATGAACAGAAGAGAAGAGACAAGCAGACAGAAAAGAAGAGTGACGAAAAGACAGAAGAAAAGAGAACAGAAGAGAGAAAAAAAAGGAGAAGAAAACTGGCTACAAGAGGGGAAAGAACTTGTAGCTATAATTATGTCCCTTCTTGTCACATGAGAGATGGGACAGCTCAGTGGTCAGAGAGAATTCCCCTTCACGAACTAATTTATTTATTTTATTTTATTTTATTTTATTTATTTATTTATTTATTCTTTTGTATCGAGGATAACAGAATAAGCAATCGTGTGCTTTTTTTCATCCGGTCCCCGTGTGTATGCAGTTTTGTAAATATTGTCATCTGTTCCCACCGGCACACGATGGCCTACTCTTACGAAAAGCGGAACAGGATTTAACGTGTGCGCAAGATGTTCTGCGTGCGTTCGCACACGGGGCCTCGGTTTAAAGTCTCATCCGAAGGACTTTTGGGGAGAGTGGAGTCAGCACTGATGTTAACTCCAGGAGAAAAATTTCCTCGACTGGACTCGAACCCCGGTCGTCAAATTGCCAGCGCAATGTTCTGACCACTAGGCTATCGGTCCCCCCCAGCTAAGGTTAATCAATCAGCATTGGGCGTGGATGCTTCTTGGATGGGTGACCGTTTGTGCACCTTGGCTTCAATAATGTCCCCCAGTTCACCCAGCTGTAAATTAATACCCTCCCTCTTTAGGGGACAGTGGGTTGGGGTGGGGTTAAAGCAGAGAGGGAGAGGAGATGTGTGCCACCCTCAATACACTGGCCTCTGGAGAAGCTGAGGTCTCTAACACTTTGCTCCCCAATGGCCACATAGGTTATGGGAGGCCTTTCCCTTTTACCTTTTGGTCATAATTACGGGACCTTTGACCTTTTTCTAGGTTTTCTTGGACACATATATCTTTTTATAGGTTATATAGGACACCTTTACCCTTGGATAGGTTATGTGGGACACCTTTACTTTTTCGTAGATTATGGGGGAACATCTTTACTTTTTTTTAAGGTAATGGGGGGTACCATTACCTTTTTAGAGCTTATATAGGACACCTTGACCTTTTTCTTAGGTTATATGGGACACCTTTGCTTTACCCTTTTATGGATTATGTGAGACACCTTTACCTCTTTATAGGTTATACAGGACACATTTACCTTCTATAGGTTAAGGAGGACACCTTTACCTCTTTGAAGATTATGGGGGGGGGGGGGAGACCTTTACCCCCCTTTTTTTTTATAGGTTTTCTAGGACACCTTTACCTTTTTTAATAGGTTATGGGATACTTTTACATTTTCATAGGTTTTGGGGTACCTTCACCTTTTCATGTAGATGTGGGACACCTTTACCTTTATATAGGTTATATGGGATGCCTTTGCCTTTCAATTTTTTTATATAGGACACTTATACCTTTTTATAGATTAGATGGGACACCTTTTCCTTTCTACAGGTTGTGGGACACTTAAACATTTGTATAGGTTATGGGGTACACCCATGCCTTTTTATAAGTTGTGGGCCACATTTACCTCTCCATGGGTTGTATGGAACACATTTACCTTTTATAGGTTATATGGAACACCTTTATGTTTTTATAGGTTATGGAACACCGTTTCCTTTTCATGGGTTATAAGGGACACCTTTATATTTTTACAGGTTATATGGGAAACCTTTATCTTTTAGTATGTTATGTGGAACACCTTTACCTTTTCATAGGTTATGTGGGACACCTTTACCTTTTCATAGGTTATATAGGACATTTTTACCTTTTTATAGGTTGTATAGGACACCTTTACCTTTTCAAAGGCTATGTGGGACATCTCCACCTTTTTATACGTTACACTGGGCACCTTTACCTTTTTATAAGTTGTTTGGGACACCTTTACCTTTTCATAGGTAATATTGGACACAGTTACCTTTCATAGATTATATGGGACACCTTTACTTTTTTATAGGTTACATGGGACACCTTCACTTTTTATATGTTCTATTGGACACCATTACCTGTCATAGTTTATATGCCCCCACTTTACCTTTTTGTACGTTACATGGGACACCTTTACCTTTTCATAGGTCATATGGGCCCCCTTTACCTTTCACAGGTTAATCGAGACATCTTTATTTTTAATGGGTTATATAGGACACCTTTACTTTTTCATAGGTTATTATGGACAGGATTACTTTTTTTATAGGTTACATAGGTCACCTTAACCTTTTCATAAGTTATCATGGACACCTTTACCTTTTCATGGGTTATATGGGACACCTTTACTTTTTATGGTATATTGGACACCTTTACCTTTTTATGTTACATAGAACACCTTCACCTGTTCATAGGTTATGTGGGACACTATTACCTTTTCATTTAGGTTATATTGGATACTTTCACCTGTTCATAGGTTATTATAGACACCTTTTCCTGTTCACAGGTTACATGGGACACCTTCAACTTTTTATAAGTTATATGGGACACATTTACCGTTTTATAGGTTACATGGGACACCTTTAACTTTTGATAGGTTACACAGGATACCTGAACCTTTTTAGAGGTGATATGGGACACCTTTATCTTTGTATAGATTATATAGGACACCTTTATCTTTTTATTTGTTGTTTGGGACACCACTACATTTTAACATGTTATATGGGACACCTTTACCCTTTTATATGTTGTTTGGGACACGTTTACCTTTTTATTGATTATACAGGACAACTTTGCCTTTTCATAGCATCTATGAGACACCTTTATCCTTTAATAGGTTATATGTGACACCTTTACCTTTTTATATACTATATGGGACACCTATACATTTGAATATGTTATATAAGACACCTTTACATTTATCTATGTTAAATGGGACACTTTCACCTTTTTGTATGTTACATGGTACATCTTTATATTTAATAGGTTGTGTGGGACACCTTTAACTTTTTATAGGTTATATGGGACCCTTTTACCTCTTGATATGTTACATGGGACACCTTTACATTTCATAGATTACATGGGACAATTTAAAGTTTTTATAGTTTATATTGAAGACCTTTACCTTTTCATAAGTTATATGGGACACCTGTATCATTTCATAGGTTATATGGAAAACGTTTACCTTATTATAGGTTATATGAGACACTTTTACTTTTTTTTTTAGGTTACATAGGACTCCTTTACCTTTTCATAGGTTCTTTTGAGACAGTTTTATCTTTTCATGTGTTATACGGGTCACCTTTACCATTTCATACGTTAAATGGGTATGGGACACTTTTACCTTTTGATAGGTTACATGGGACACCATTACTTTTGATAGGTCACATGGGACACCTTTACAATTTATAGGTTATGGGGGATCCGGGACACCTTTATCTTTTTATAGGTTATATGGGACAATTGGACACTTTTAGCCTTTGATAGGTTATATGGGACAGCATTACTTTTGATAGGTTATATGGGACACCTTTACCTTTTGATAGGTTATATGGACACCTTTATCATTTTATAGGTCATAAGGGACACTTTTAACGTTTTATGGGTTAAATTGGACACCTTTACCTTTTGATAGGTTATAATTATGGGCCACCTTTACCTGTTGATAGGTTATATGGGACGCCTTGACCATGTGATGAGTTACATCGGATACCTTTATCTTTTGATAGGTTATATGGGACACATTATCTTTTTGTAGGTTATATGGGACACCTTTGCCTTTTGATAAGTTATATGGGACACTTGGGAATGGAGGGAAGTGGTTGTCAAGTCTTCAGGGGTTCCCCCATGGTCGCCAGACTAAGGGTACGTTCACGCTAAACCCGCCAAATTGGCGGCGGCAGCCGTCAGCAGCCGCCGGCAACTGGTTGGAATCTGTGTGGTCGTACCCTTTTCTTCTTTCCTGCTATGAAAACCGGCTGTCAGCCAGCAATTTGCTTTGCCTCGTGTATACAAAAAAAACGGCTGGCTGGTCCAAGGGAAGTAATTTCCCACCATACCGACAGAGTGAATGCACTTGATTCGCAGGAAAGCAGTAGGCCTATACAGATTCGTGGCAAAAATTGAAAATGGATGAAGACAAACTCATTGTGGCTGTACAGAGGAGATCTGTCATCTACGACAAGGAAGACCGGAGAGAGTGATAGAGAGAGAGACAAACACACACACACACACCACACACACACACACACACACACACACACGCAGCCGCACGCACCACGCACGCACACACAACACAACACACGCACACACACAGACACGAGAGCAGCACGAGAGAGCAGAAAGAGAGAGCAGAGAGCAGGAGAGAGAGAAGAGAGAGAGAGGAGAGAGAGAGAGAGAGAGAGAGAGAGAGAGAGAGAGAAGAGGAGAGGAGAAGAGAGAAGAGAGAGAGAGGAGAGAGGAGAGAGAGAGAGAGAGAGAGAGAGAGAGAGAGAGAGAGAGGAGGAGAGAGAAGGAGAGAAGAGAGAGAGAGGGAGAAGGAGAGAGAGGAGAGAGAGAGAGCATCTTACATGTTACATCATCATCAAAATAGTCCTATCAACAAAGTCTGACAAAACACCCACCTAAAACCCTTCTTTAAAATAATATTATCAATGAAGCATATCAAGTCAATGTCTGTCAAAAGAATTAATTTTAAGCAAAACACCATCTCATATTCCAACTTACAGAATATACATAAGACAAAAAAAAGAGAGAGAGGGATAGGGAAAGAGACAAAGACAGAGAGACAAACAGATAGAGACAGAGAGACAGATAAACACACAGAGAAGGGCATTTTCAGGTTATTTCATTATTTAAAAAAAAAAACACCAACAAAACACCCACAAGAAACACTTCCTTAAAATAATATAATTAGTAATGAAACCTATCCAGTCACAATGTGGCCACAAGCCTAATATTAATAATGCAACAATTTGCCCGACAGCAACTTCGGGCTCTACCGTGAACACTGGTGGCGGCAATTTGCTGACGGCCACTGGCTGACAGCAATTTGGCGGGTTTAGCGTGAACGTAGCTTTAGGGATAGATAGATAAATAATAGATAGATAGATAGATAGACAGACAGACAGACAGACAGACAGACAGACAGACAGACAGAGATAGATAGACAGACAGACAGACAGATAGATAGATAGATAGATAGATAGATAAATAGATAGATAGATAGATAGATAGACAGACAGACAGACAGACAGACAGACAGACAGACAGATAGATAGACAGACAGACAGACAGATAGATAGATAGATAGATAGATAAATAGATAGATAGATAGATAGATAGATAGATAGATAGATAAATAGATAAATAGATAAATAGATAAATAGATAGATAGACTTTGTTTTGGGGATTGAGGACATAGAGCAATACCATAAAGTCACAAGAAAGTTGGAAATGATTATTAAATGAGGATTGCTTGTGTGTTCCTACAGTTTTGATCCCACTTATGCATATTGAGGTTAGAAATCTAAAAACAACAACAGCAAAAAAAAAAAAACACAAAAGACACAAAGGACGAAGGGGTGCAGTGTTTACTTAAAAAATAAAAATTGAAAAAAAAGTGTTGGTGTTTGTGTCTGTGGAAGCCTTAGCTAGTCTTTAACCAAAAGTGTTGGTTTTTATGTCCGTGGAGGCCCTAGTAGGTATGAATGCAAAAGTAATAAAGTATTGTGAAGCCTTTAGTCACTAACTGTCACTTCACAAGTAAGATCTTTGATCATATAACAGTTCCGCTCCACTCCCCCCCCCTTCTTACCCCCCCTCCCCCATTCCCCAATCCTCCTCAAATCACCCCCCTCTTACCCCACCCCCCACCCCCCACGGCCACCCACACCGTGGGAAGGTCAAAATACTGGACTGCGGAGTAGCCTTGTGCAAGTATGCAATAAAATATATAAAATAACTCTTAGCAGACGAAGCTTAGAGAAAAGTAAA
>CM060345.1:29280187-29282894 GCA_030674155.1 Stramonita haemastoma
TTCATTAATGAAACTATATTCATATCCTACGTCTCTACTCAGCCACACAATACCAAATCCATTCACACATAAAGTTTTCTGTACATTTGACACCCAATTGAGTCGACCAGATTCATGTTGTAAGATTAGCATTTCATAAGCCTGTCTACATATTCTAGAAGCTGGTTGTTTAAGAAGTTTTAACCAGTATTTAATGCTTTTTATATATGCCCTTATGTATAACGGATATCTACCACTTTCCCCGTAAACTAGATGGTTTAATGCATGTAAAGGAACAGATAGAAATCTCTTTATAGCAAATGTGTGAACTTTTTCAATTCGCTTGCCTTCTTAATACAATCCCCAAACCTCAGATGCATACGTTAATATTGGTTCTATCTGAGTATCAAACATCTTCCAAAACAGTTTTAGATCTGTGGTTTTCAGTTTGTTCATAGATTTCTGTATTTCCATAACTCCTCTTTTTCCTCTGTTACAAACATCTATCAAGGCACTATTAATGCTCAGCTTTGTTGTGAAACCCATCCCCAAATATTTATATGAATTGGTAACCTTAATTTCTTCATTCCCATACATCACTTTTCCCTAGAACCTAAGTACCCTCCCTTTCTAAACACCATTACATTAGTCTTTTCAAGATTGACAACCAAGCATAATCTATCTGCTTCTCTCTTAAGTCTGTTCAACTGATTTTGGAGACCAATAGCAGATTCAGATAATAAGATAACATCATCAGCAAACAATAATAGAAATATTTCAACAGTATCAGTCATTAGTTGAATGCCATGCTTTCCTGCTCTGGATACTTCAAGAGCCAATTCATTTATAAATAGAGAGAACAATAGGGGACTGAGTAAACAACCTTGTTTTACTCCTTTTGGACAAGCAAAATAATCTGAATAATAACTCTTATCACGCACACATGCCAAAACAGAGTTATAAACACTTCGTACCGCCTTATACATTTTTCCACATACACCACATTTCCTCAATACTTCCCACAAATTGTTTCTATTGACCGAGTCGAACGCCTTTCTAAAATCTACAAAGGCAACATAAAGTTTAGTGTGTCGTTGCAAGAATTTTTGAACAATGGCAAAAAGCGTAAAAATATGGTCAACTGTAGAATAGCCTGCTCTAAAGCCTGCTTGCTGTTCAATTATTTTATCTTCTTCCATAGCCCATCTAGAAAGCCTTTTGGTTAAAATATCTGTGTATATCTTGCTAACCACACTAGTTAAAGCTATTCCACGATAATTACCTGGTTGGTCTATATCCCCTTTCTTATAGATGGGTACAATCATAGATTTTGACCATTCCACAGGAAAAAGGCCAAAATCAAAGAGTTTATTGAAATAGGCAACAAGAAAATCAATGACCTCATTACCAGCATGTTTTAACATTTCGCTGACAATCTTGTCAGGACCTGCACTCTTTCCAGACTTGAGTTTACCAATGCTGGCAACAACCTCTTGTCTAGAAATTGACTCATTACAGGTTGCCATGGAAATATCTGATAAGTCACCCTCTTCAATTTCAACACTTTCTTCTTGCTGTGGTACATCATCTTCTCCATTAAACAGTGTAAAGAAATGGTCGTACCACTGATTAATGCTAATATTATTGTAAATTACTCTTTTTCTGTTAACTGACCTAATAATTTGCCAAAACAATTTTGCATCATGAATTGATTCTTTAAGCTTTTTAAATCTTGATTCATCAAATTCATTTTTCTTCCTTTTTAACAAAAGTTTATATTGATTTCTTTCTGTTACATATGCTATCCTCTTTTCATCACACAACCTTTTTGATCGTTTAAATTTTCTTAATAACCCTCTCACTGTTCTTTTCTTTCGTTTACATTCATCATCAAACCAGTCATTTGTTCTTTTCCTATTACCTGTCGTTCTTACCATGCAAGCAGCTGCACTGTACAGTGATTCCATGCGCGCACAAGAGAGAGAGAAGAGAGAGAGAGAGAGAGAAGAGAGAGGAGAGAGAGAGAGAGAGAGAGGAGAGAGAGAGAGAGAGAGAGGAGAGAGAGAGAGAGAAGGAGAGAGAGAGAGAGAGAGAGAGCACTGGAACTGAACTACATGGAATGATTTAATTGCACATCGGCCTTGGGCCACAATACAGTATAGAGAAGAAAATAGAGAAGAGAGAGAGAGAGAGAGAGAGAGAGAGAGAGAGAGAGAAGAGAGAGAGAGAGAGAGAGAAGAGAGAAGAGAGAGAGAGAGAGAGAAGAGGAGAGAAGAGAGAGAGAAGAGTTCGGTGAAGCCCATTCCTCGCCAGACAGGACAGAGCATGCTGGGTACCGACCAACACAAAGAGAGACTGGATTGCAGCACACACTTTAAGTTTAAAACATTTTTTTTTTTATACCACTTTATGTCACAGCAGATTTCTCCGCGTGAAATTAGGGCTGCTCTCCCCGGGGAGAGCACGTCGCCACAAGTGCAGCGCCTACTCATTATTTTTTCCCCCTCAGGGATGGTGTCTAAACACGACACCTGTGTGCATGCTGGTTTTTAAAAAAAATTGTCACCCGCTCCTACCGGCACACGATGGCCTGCTCTTCCAAAAGGCGGAAGGGGTTTTAACGTGTGCACAAGATGTTCTGCGTGCGTTCGCACACGGGGCCTCGGTTTATAGTCTCATCCGAATGACTGACATTCAGTTCGATTTTTACGTCAAACTGGGAAGAAAG
>CM060345.1:29295494-29300494 GCA_030674155.1 Stramonita haemastoma
TGTGTGTGTGTGTGTGTGCATGTGTGTGTGCATGCCTGCCTGTAAATATGCTATGTACATGTGCACAGAAGTTCTAAAGACAAAAGCCTCAATACTCTCTCTCTCTCTCTCTCTCTCTCTCTCTCTCTCTCTCTCTCTCTCTCTCTCTCTCTCTCTCTCTCTCTCTCTCTCTCTCTCTCTCAAAGGACTGTGTTTCACTGCAAGGTGTCAATGGCTCCCTGTTAAGGTCACTGCACTGTGTCTGTACAGTCATGATGACTGTGCTGGTTTGTAACATGATGCGAAGAAGGAGATAATCATTCACAGTACAGCTAAAAAAAACAGTGCACACTCAGTGATGTCCCCTACACTGTTGGCCGCTCTCGCTCTTTCTCTGTCTCTCTTTCTCTGCTGCTCTTTCTCTGTCTCTTTCTCTGTCGCTATTTCTCTGTTGCTTTTTCTCTGTTGCTCATTCTCTGTCGCTCTTTCTCTGTCGCTCCTTCTCTGTCTCTCTTTCTCTGTCTCTCTTTCTCTGTCGCTCTTTCTCTGTCGCTCTTACTCTGTCTTTCTCGGTTGCTCTTTCTCTGTCGCTATTTTCTCTGTCGCTCTTTCTCTCTTTCTCTGTCGCTCTTTCTCTGTCGCTCTTTCTCTGTCGCTCTTTCTCTGTCTCTCTTTCTCTGTCTCTCTTTCTCTGTCTCTCTTTCTCTGTCTTTTTCTCTGTCGCTCTTTCTCTGTCGCTCTTTCTCTGTCTCTCTTTCTCTGTCTCTCTTTCTCTGTCTCTCTTTCTCTGATGCTCTTTCTCTGTCGCTCTTTCTCTGTCTCTCTTTCTCTGATGCTCTTTCTCTGTCGCTATTTTCTCTGTCGCTCTTTCTCTCTTTCTCTGTCGCTCTTTGTCTGTCTCTCTTTCTCTGTCTCTCTTTCTCTGTCGCTCTTTGTCGCTCTTTGTCTGTCGCTCTTTCTCTGTTGCTCTTTCTCTGTCGCTCTTTCTCTGTTGGTCTTTTGGTCTTGGGGGACGGATAGCCTAGTGGTCAGAACATTGCGCTGGCAATTTGACGACCCGGGTTCGAGTCCGGTCGAGGAAATTTTCTTCCTGGAGTTAACATCAGCGCTGACTCCACTCTCCCCAAAAGTCCTTCGGATGAGACTTTAAACCGAGGCCCCGTGTGCGAACGCACGCAGAACATCTTGCGCACACGTTAAATCCTGTTCCGCTTTTCGTAAGAGTAGGCCATCGTGTGCCGGTGGGAACAGATGACAAGATTTACAAAACTGCATACACACGGGGACCGGATGAAAAAAACCACATGATTGCTTATTCTGTTATCCTCGATATAAAAGAATAAATAAATAAATAAATAAATCTCTGTTGCTCTTTCTCTGTTGCTCTTTGTCTGTCTGTCTTTCTCTGTTGCTCTTTCTCTGTCGCTCTTTCTCTGTTGGTCTTTCTCTGTCTCTCTTTCTCTGTCTCTCTTTCTCTGTCGCTCTTTCTCTGTCTCTCTTTCTCTGTCGCTCTTTCCCTGTCGCTCTTTCTCTGTCTCTCTTTCTCTGTCTCTCTTTCTCTGTCGCTCTTTCTCTGTCTCTTTCTCTGTCGCTCTTTCTCTGTTTATGGCCTATCCGCCTGGAATGGGGGTAGGATAATTAAGAGATCAGAGCACTCGCTTTCCCCCAGCTAAGGTTAAGCAGCGTGGAGCGTGGTTACCAATTGGATAGATGACTGTTTGCATGCCTTGGCTTCAGTACAGTAACCCCCAGTTCACCCAGCTGTGAATGGGTACCTGCCCTCTTTAGGGTCAGGGAAGGTAAAGCAGCGAGGGAGAGGAGATAGGCGCCGCCCTCAACATGCTGGCTCCTAAGAGAAGCCGAGGTCTCTGATGCCTCGCTCCGCTACGACCGCCTAGGTTATGGGGACACCTACCTACCGCCTGGAATGACTCCATTCTCCCCAAAAGTCCTTCGGATGAAGGTTTAAACCGAGGCCCCGTGTGCGAACGCACGCAGAACACCTTGCGCACACGTTAAATCCTGTTCCGCTATTCGTAAGAGTAGGCCATCGTGTGCCGTTGGGAACAGATGACATTTACAAAACTGCATATACACGGTGACTGGATGAAAAAAAGCACAAGAGTGCTTTTTCCGTTATCCTCGATATAAAAGAATAATAATAATAATATAAAAAACACATAAAACCCCCTCCCTCTCTCTCACTTCGCCAAAAGCCTACATTTTGATACTTTCAAATCCAGCCTCAAAACGCTCTTATTTCCTAAACGAGTTGTTCCCTCTCGTATCTGTTCCTATTTTTCAACAGCCTTATTCAACTCCACCACCCTACGTCTGCCTATGCGTGTTCGCACGCACATGTGTGTGTGTGTATGTGTGTATGTGTGTATGTGTGTGTGTGCGTGTGTGTGTGTGTGCGTGCGTTGTGTGTGTGTGTGTGTGTGTGTGTGTGTGCGTGCGTGTGTGTATGTGTGTGCGTGTGTGTGTGCGTGCGTGCGTCTGTGTGTGTGCGTGCGGGTGTGTGTGCCTAAATTTGATATCTGTTTATTCTTAATATCTGTAGAAGGTTGTCATGCGTGCAAATGATTTGAATGCAAGCGCTTTGATATGTTTGTTTTACAAGATTCAGGGCTATATACATTCCATATATCATCATCATCATCATCATCATCATCATCATCATCATCATCATCATCATCATCATCATCATCATCATCATCATCATCGTCATCATCATCATCATCATCATCATACCCTTTTTTCTGCAAATAGATCGGTGGTTTAAAGGTAACACCCGTCTAGAAATCCGAAAAGTCTGGGTGTTCAAGGTGTGGGGTGGTTCGATATTTATTTGCGCGGAAGCTTTTCCCCTAACCACTAGACTGTGAGTGGTGGTCTAGGTGCTAGTCTTTCGAATGAGATAACAAACCGAGGTGTGTACCACTCATCTAGCGCACGCAAAAGAACACACGGCAACAAAAGAGTTGTCCCTGGCAAAATTCTGTAGGAAAAGCCATTTTGATAGGGAAACAATGCATTTGCAGACAGGAAAATAGTATTAGGGGGTTCTGCTCTCCCCGGGGAGTGCAGCCTTATTTTACGCAGAGAAATCTGCCATGGCTTAAAGCGGCATACAAGTGGATCGGTAGTTTAGAGGTAACACGCCTGTCTAGAAAGCCGAAAGCCCGGGTTGGAGTGTGCGCTAGTTCGAATCCTGTTTGGGCCCAAAACTTTTCCCTATCCATTAGACCATGAGTGGTGGTCTGGGTGCTAATCTTTCGGATGGGACTATAAACCGAGGTCCCGTGTGTTACACATTATTATTTCGCGCACGTAAAAGAACCAACGGCAACAAGAGGATTGTCCCTGATAAAATTTTGTAGAAAAAAGCCACTCTTTTAGGGAAACATATACAGTTGCAGACAGGGAGAAGAAAAATAAAATAATGGGTAGGCGCTGCACTTGTGGCGACGCGCTCTCCCCGCCCGGGCAGAGCAGCCCGAATTTCACGCAGAGAACTCTTCTGTGACATAAAGGGGTATAAAAAAAAAAGTGAAAAGTTTTGACTGATAGCGTAGTTGAAGGAGTTATTTCAGCCATCAGAAAACTGAGCCATGGCAAATCTAGTTGTATTAATGATAATTATATCTGCTGAATTTATGAAAATTGGTGGCAAGAAGGTTCAGGTATATTCTACAAAACTATTGAAAGAAAGTTGAGACATATTCTACAAAACTAAAGGTAAAAGGTAAAGGTGTCCCATAACCTGTGTGGTCGTAAGGGAGCGAGGCATTAGAGACCTCAGCTTCTTTAGGGGCCAGCATTTTGAGGGCGGCGCCCATCTCCTCTCCCTTGCTGCTTTACCTTCCCTGACCCTAAAGAGAGCAGGTACCCATTTACAGCTTGGGGAACTGTACTGAAGCCAAGGCGCTCAAACGGTCACCCATCCAATTGGCAACCATGATCGACGCTGCTGAACTTGACTGGGGGAAAGCCAGCACTCTGACCACTGAGCTATCCCGTCCCCTCTACAAAATTATTTAATTAATTTTTTTTAATGAGGTGTTTAACCTCATAATAATTGGTCTGAAGCTATAATTATCCTGTGATATAAAAAGGAGACTTTCAAAATGTAGACAATTCTAGAGGAGTGTCTCTTTGAAGCATAATTTCTAAATGTTATACAACAGTTTTAAATACACAGCTGTACACTTGGCTAACAAAATAATAATGTCATTTTTAGAGTGTAAAGCAGGTTTTCAAAAACAAGTTTTCTACAGTTGATTAGACATTTACTTTGTATGCTGGTATGTTATTTATTTATTTTATTTATTATTTATCTTTTCTTTTATATCGAGGATAATAGAATAAGCACTCATATGCTTTTTTTACATGCAGTCCCGGTGTGTTTTTCATCTGTTCCCACCGGCACACGATGGCCCACTCTTACAAAAAGCGGAACAGGATTTATCGTGTGCGCAAGATGTTCTGCGTGCGTTCGCACACAGGGCCTCAGTTTATAGTCTCATCCGAAAGACTTTTTAGGGGAAGTGGAGTCAGCACCGATATTGACTCCAGGGAAAAAATCCCCTCGAACTGGAATCGAACCTGGGTCGTCAAATTGCGAGCGCAATGCTCTGACCACTAGGCTATCCCAGCCCCCCTGTAAGAGTAAGGAGGGTAGTAAACTTTATGTTGCCTATATTGTTTAAGAAAGGCTTTCGATTCAGTTTGTTATGATGAACTTTTTGCACTATCTTAAAACAAGGGAGCCTGTGGTAGATTTTTGCTCTATATACATGTCATTTTTGTCATGTGTCCGTGGAAACCCTGAATGAACAGATGTGTTTGAAACATCAGTTGGAGTCAAACAGGGATGTGTTCTGAGTCCTACTTTGTTTAAAATTTTCATGAATTAGCAAATTACATGAATAATGAAGGGACAACAAGGGATCCTAATGATGCCTGATGCTATGGAATTATCTATTAGCTGACCATTTGTAGAGGATATAACATTAGTA
>CM060345.1:29307994-29312994 GCA_030674155.1 Stramonita haemastoma
GATAATGGAATAAGCACTCATGTGCTTTTTGGCTGTCAGTCCCCGTGTGTATGCAGTTTTGTAAATTGTGTCATCCGTTCCCCGTCGGCACACAATAGCCTACTCTTCCGAAAAGCGAAATAGGTTTTTTACGTGTGCGCAAGATGTTCTACACTCAATACAATGCAATGCAATGCAATGCAATGAAACAATACAATACAATACAATACAATCAAAAATACAATACAATACAAACAATACATACAATAACATACAATACAATACATACATACATACAAATACAACACAAAAACACAATCAATACATACATACAATACAATACAAAACAACACAACAACAATAGAACAAAGCACAATACATACAAACAACAAACAAAAACACAACACAATACAAGACAAGACAAGACAACACAACACAACACAATACACAGCACAAGCCCTATTAAGTTTCAAAATCAACCACCCACCCACCCCACCCCTCCCTTCCCCCGTCAGTCCACTTTTTCCTAATCAATTTTTATAAGGAAACAGTTAACCAATGAGATTGACAGACCAATGACTCAGGAAGAGGAAGTGAGTTTTGATTTAAAAAAAAATCCCCCCCCCAAAAAACAACAACAACAACAAAACCAACAAAAACAAAAGCAAACACACACACACACACACACACACACACACACACACACACACACACACACACACACACACACACACACACACACACGCACACACACATGCACACACACACACACCCAAAACAAACAAACCCCCCCCACAAACCCCTAAACAAAAACGGTCTCAATTTCCTCACGTCACAGGAATTGAGGAAAACAGGCTGTTGAGTTTTTTTTTCCTCATGAACTGAAAGCTAAGGTTCCACATCAGCTTAAACTTCCCTGTCAATGTTTCTGTAATATTATATAAATTAATAACATAGCCAGTGTTGTCATTCACTGGCTGGTCACTTCACTTGGCTGCAAGGGCACACAGAAGACTATTGTGGGTAGGGCATTGATAGGGGTTTTGGTTATCAGTCATTAATTGTGTTCGCCTGTGAAGTGTTGCTGTCGCTGTCAACTCCATTGGTGTCTGTGTGTGTGTCTGTCTGGCCTTTTGAGGTAAGTGTGAATTACTTATTTATCTATCTACACAGATTTGAAGTGTAAGTCTTATTACATATAAGTACACACAGACACAGACACACACAAACTTGCGCGTGCACACACACACACACGCACGCGCACACAAAAACGCACACAAACACACACACATATATATATATTTAATATATATACATATATATTGTCTCACACACATATATCTGTATATGTATATGTATGCTTATGTATACAGTCGTGTACTTCTATAATTATATATTTTTTTTCAAAAAAGGCAATTAGGTTTCTATTACAAAAGAAAAGAAGAAAAAAAACCAGACACGCATGCGGTACGCGAACACACATCGGCACTTGCACCATAGACAAACATAAATTTGTGTAAACTCTCTCTGTTCCCCTCTCTCTGCGTGTCTCTCTCTCTCTTCACACACACACACACACACACACACACACACACACACACACACACACACACACACACACACACGCACGCACACACGCACACCCACACACACACACACATTAATCTACGGCCAAAGGGACAGACCCACTCTGCTTGTCTTACACATACAGAGAGAAAACAACCTACCACACAACTCAAAGCGGAAGGTAAAACCCCACAGTATCCATTACATTGTACACTAAGAGGCTTGACTTGCACAGTCCTTATGTGCTGCAGCCCTGGTATGGGGATAGTTTGCCTTTAGAGCATATCTCCAACGCTGACTGTCCTTATGCGTTGTGTGTGTGTGTATGTGCGTTTGTGTTTGTGAAAGATAAAGCAAGAGAGAGAGAGAGAGAGAGAGAGAGAGAGAGAGAGAGAGAGAGAGAGAGAGAGAGAGAGAGAGAGAGGAGAGAGAGAGGAAGAGAGGAGGTGTGTGTGTGTGTGTGTGTGTGTGTGTGGGTGTGTGTGTGTGTGTGTGTGTGTGCATGTGTGTGTGTGACTCCACTCTCCCCAAAAGTCATTCGGATGAGACTTTAAACCGAGGCCCCGTGTGCGAACGCACGCACACAACATCTTGCGCACACGTTAAATCCTGTTCCGCTTTACGTAAGAGTAGGCCATGGTGTTGTGGCGTGTGACTACAAGGAACGCTAGAAGGTGGCAGACGCCAAGGCAGACAAACCAAAAGCTGGATGGATAACATCAAGGAGTGGACCCACCTGGACAGTCCAACACTCATTCGGAAGGCGGAGGACAGGGCTGGATGGCGACGGCTGGCTGCAGAATCGTCTCTCATGTCTCCTCCACGACCGTTCCGGTCATGAGAAAGAAGAGGAGGCCATCGTGTGCCGGTGGGAACAGATGACATTTACAAAACTGCATACACACTGGGACTGGATGTAAAAAAGCACAAGAGTGCTTATTCCATTATCCTCGATATAAAAGAATAAATCAAAAATATGCCCTCTTGGCCGAAAGAGTGGGGATGTACTGTGGGCAAGGCATCTCCACTATAATCACATTTCTGCCCAGTTTCCGAAACAGCAGCTGCCTCCTCTGCTGTTTTGGAGGTCATCGTCAAACACGATGGACAAACAAAAAAATAGAAAAGAAGTATCCTTCTTTGAATCGCTCACACAACAGCTATTTTTGTCTGTCATACGACCGGAAGTATAGTCTTTCAGATGAGACGATAAACCGAGGTCCCGTGTGCTACACATTGTTATTTAGCGCACGTAAAAGAACACACGGCAACAAGGGTGTTGTCCTCGGCAAAAAATCTATAGAAAAAAGTCACTATGATAGGGAAACAAATACAGTTGCAGACAGGATAAAGAAAAAATGGGAGGCACTGCACTTGTGGCGACGTGCTTTCTCTCCTCGGGGAGAGAGAGCAGCCCGAGTTTCACACAGAGAAATTTTTTGTGACATAAAGTGGTATAAAATTAAATGTGCGTTGCGCTGCCGTTAAGCGCCTGACAAATCAGGCCCAGCGCATCCGACTTCGGCATGGAAGAGAATAATTATTGTAATATTTCATGTCTTTCTGGAAGAAAAAAAAACCCACAAAAAAATGAACCAAGCAGGCAGAAAATAGACAAGAAGGTGGTGGACAGGAAGAAAAAGGAAGAAAGCACTCATAAAGAGAGGGATAGAAAAGAGGGACTTTCTAGCACAGAATTCATAGAAGGAAGGGGATGCTGTTTAAACCCACACGTCCCCACTGGGGAAAGGAAAATTAATGATCTGAAGAGGTCAGACGCATTAAGAGGAGGTGGGCAACAAAAGGTCTTCTTATTTATTTATCTATTTATCTATTAATTAATTAATTAATTTTTTTATCTATTCCTTTATTCCTTTATTTATTCATTCATCATTTATATGTTCTTTTACTATGGAGAAAAAGGAATAAGCACTCATGTGCTTTCTCACATCCTGTCCCCGTGCGTATGCCGGTTTTTTGGTGTTTTTACATTTGTATCATCTGTTCGCACAAGCACACAATAGCCTGCTTTTCCAAAAAAAAAAAAGTGGAACGGATTTTAGCGTGTGTATTATGCATTCTTTTTACATCGAGGGTAATGGAATAAGCACTCATGTGCTTTCTCACATCCAGTCCCCGTGTGTATGCCGGGTCTTTTTTTTTTTTTTTTTTTTTACATTTGTGTCATCTGTTCCCACCAGCACACAATAGCCTACTCTTCCACACACAAAAAAACGGAACGGATTTTAACGTGTGTGTGTAAGATGTTCTGTGCGCGTTCGCACACGGGACCTCGGTTTATAGTCTCATCCAAAGAACATTTTTGGGGGGAAGGGAAGTGGAGGAGGAGGAGTTGGCACTGATGTGAACTCCAGGAAGCAAGGACGGTAAAGTTGGTTTTCTACCCCGTTTTAATCTGTATATTGTCCAGTGCTGAATGATTTAAGAACAGAATACAGTCCTGAAAAATATTATTGCAGACCAGCTCACTTTAGAATGGTTTTGCTCCTGTCTTCTAAAAATGAAAATGTTATGAAAAATCTTGCTATGTATATCTATAAATCTTTAAAACGGAGAAGTAGTCTGATTTCATACCACAGAAAACAGAATGAGTGTACGTATTGCATTGCAGTCAGTTGTATGAACATGTTTGCGTACTTGTGTATAACGTTCTTATAATTATGTGCTTTTCGTAAACCCCTTCAAATGGGGCTATGGCCTTTCTTGAATAAATATCGTTATCGTTATCGTTAATCTGTATAGAGTTGTACAGTTTTAATTGGAGTTATAAAAATAATGTGACGAGGTGACGGCCCCGATATGGCCTGTGTGGTCAGCGGGGCTATAAACAACATGATTGGATTGGAACTCGAGGAAAACATCCCCTATTTTGAGGTTCGAACTCGGTCGGCGGATCAGGATCGCAATGCACAACGTTCTAACCACCTGGCTATCCCGGCCCCAGGTTTTATTATATTTATTTATTTTATTCTTTTATATCGAGGATAATGAAATAAGCCCCAATGTGCTTTTTTTCATCCAATCCCTCTGTGCATGCAGTTTTGTAAATCTTGTCATCTGTTCCCACCAGCACACAATGGCCTACACTTACAAAAAGCGGAACAGGATTTTACGTGTGCGCAAGACGTTCTGCGTGCGTTCACACACAGAGCCTCGGCTTATAGTCTCATCCAAAGGACTTTTTGGGGAGAGTGGAGTCAACAATGATGTTAACTCCAGGGGAAAAATCCCCTCGAACGGGAATCGAACCTGGGTCGTCAAATTGCGAGCGCAATGTTCTAACCACTACGCTATCAGGTCTTCAAAGAAGAAGGCCCCTTCTGACCAGTGTTTCAATCTTTCTGTCGCAATCAATTCAACCCACACGGACGGAAATCTCTTCCTTGTTCCGGTAATTACAAATATATCACGTGTTAGAACATCCGTCCTTTGTG
>CM060345.1:29315494-29317994 GCA_030674155.1 Stramonita haemastoma
AAATAAATCGTTGAATGGTCTAATGGAAAGGCAATCGCCTATACGTATGGTTCCAGTGCCGTCGCAGGAGCCGCCAGAACGTTGCTATATATACAGCCCCGAACCTCCCTGGAGCGTCACAAATTTTTATTTTGTTGTCATCCACACCTACCGGCACATAATGGCCTACTCTAGCTTTGAAAGGCAGAACGGGTTTTTAACGTTTGCGCAATATGTTCTGCGTGGGTTCGCACTCGGGGCCTCGGTTTATAGTTTCATCCGAATCACACACACACACACACACACACACACACACACACACACACACACACACACACACACACACACACACACACACACACACACACACACACACACACACACACACAACACACACACACACACACACACACACACACACACACACACACACACACGCTCGCACGCTCGCACGTACACACACACACACACACACACACACACACACACACACACACACACACACACACACACACACACACACACACACACACACACACACACACACACCACAAAACACACCACCTCAAAAACGGGAAAGTTTTTTAAACACGAGATAACAGCCGGCCTCAGAAAGTACACCAGGATCTAAACTAAACCATTCCTATCCTACTTTATGCCGCTTCGGTGGATCGGTGGTCTAGAGGTAACGCACCTGCCTAAAAAGCGAAAAGCCCGGGTCGAAGTGTACGGGGGTTCAAATCCTGTTTGGGACCAAAACTTTCCCACCATCCATTAGACCATGAGTAGTGGTCTGGGTGCTAGTCTTTTTGGATGAGACAATAAACTGAAGTCCCGTGTATAACACATAATTATTTAGCGCATGTAAAAGAACCCACGGCAACCACCCTGACAAAATTCTTTAGAAAAAGCCACTGTGATAGGGGAAAAAAATTAATAGTTGCAAACAGGGAAAAGAAAAAAAAAGGATAAGCACTGCACTTGCGGCGACGCGCTCTCCCCGAGGAGAGCAGGCCGAATTTCACGCAGCGAAATTTGCTGTGACATAAAGTGGTATATATAATTAATAATAAATACACACACGGGTAGGTGGGCACTCGTCAGTCTTGGAAGTTTATGGACTTGGGCTGTAGGCTTAAGAGCGCAAAGCCTGGGTACGTAAATATTTGAATCATTTATTTATTTATTCATTTATCTATTTTTTCAAGGATAATGGAATAAGCACTTATTTGCTATTTTACATCCAATCCCGTGTGTATGCAGTTTTTGTAAATCTTGTTATCTGCTCCCACCGGCACACGATGGCCTATTCTTACAAAAAGCGGAACAGGATTTTGAACATGTGCGCAAGATGTTCTGCGTGCGTTCGCACACGGGGCCTCGGTTTACAGTCTCATCCGAAGGACTTGTGGGGAGAGAGGATTCAGCACTGATGTTAACCCCAGGGAGAAAAAAAATCCCCTCGAACGGGAATCGAACCAGGGTCGTCAAATTGCGAGCGCAATGTTCTGACAAGAGGAGCGAGGCATCAAGAGACCTCAGCTTCTCTAGGGGCCAGCATATTGAGGGTGGCGCCCTTTCTCCTCTCCTCGCTGCTTTACCTTCCCTGACCCTAAAGAGGGCAGGTACCCATTTACAGCTGGGTGATCTGAGGGAACTGTCCTGAAGCCAAGGCACCGCCAAACGGTCACCCATCCAACTGGTAACCATGCTTGATGCTGCTTAACTTGACTTGGGGGTAAAGCGAGCGCTCTGACCACTGAGCTATCCCGCCCCCATAAAATAGATAAATAAATAAACAGTAAATAAATAAATAGTAAATAAATAATTTTTTTAAAAAAATAAAAAAATTCTTTGTTGTTCGCAGCAGCTGCTTCCCAAGATGGTGACACTTCCCGCAGTGACGTCACTGGTGACGATGGTGGGGGTGGTGGTGGTGGCGGTGACAGGGGGGTGGTGGAGGGGGTGTGGGGCGGAGAAAAGCATCGTGTGGGTGCACGGCATTCTTAGCGACGCTGCTGAGTTTGACGTCATGAAGGCCTGGATCCAGAAGGTAGGATTTTTTGTGGATGTAGTACCTTTTTGATTAGTGCTTTTATTTTCATTTTATTTATTTATTCTTTCATATCGAGGATTATGGAATAAGCACTCATGTGCTTTTTTAAAAATCCAGTCCCAGTGTGTATGCAGTGTTGTAAATATTGTCATCTGTTCCCAAGGCCAGCACGAACTCACAACACACACACACACACAACAACAACAACAACAACAACAACACACACACACACACACACACACACAGACACACACAGACACACAGACACACAGACACACAGACACACAGACACACAGACACACACACACACACACACACACACACACACACACACACACACACACACCAACCCACCCATACAACACAACACAACACCCACCCACCCACTGACAGACTCAAATTCTACTCTACTACTCCACTACTTACTACCTATTTACAAAAAAAACTGCAAACACACGGAGACTG
>CM060345.1:29332994-29340861 GCA_030674155.1 Stramonita haemastoma
CAACAAAACAGACACAAGATAGATACGATACATACATACATACATACATACATAATAGCATACATAATAGCATACATAATACATAATAATACATAGATAATAATACATAGATAATAGATATGATATATATATACATATATACATACATAAAGATAGATAGATAGATAGATAGATAGATAGATAGATAGATAGATAGATAGATGATAGGTAGATGGATAAGGATAGATGGATAGATAGATGGATAGATAATGATAGATAGATAGATAGATAGATAGATGGTAGTAGGTGATAGATAATAATAATAATAGACAGATAGATAGATAGGTAGATAGATAGATAGATAGATAGATAGATAGATATAGATTGATAGATAGATGATAGATAGATAGATAGATGGATAGATAGATAGATAGAAGATATTTGATAAGGATAGATAGATAATAGTAGATAGTAGGATAGATAGAGATAAAAGATAGATAGATAGATAGAGTAAGACAGCAGAAGTAGTAGATAGATAGATAGTGTAGTAGATAGATAGATAGATAGATAGATAGAAGATAGATAGATAGAGAAGATGGATAGACATGAGATGGGTAGATAGATGATAGATAGATAGATAGATAGATAGATAGATATAGATAGATAGATAGATAGATTAGATAGATAGTAGTAGATAGTTAGATAGTTAGATGATAGATAGCAGACTAGACACAGACAGACAGACAGATAGATAGATAGATAGATAGATAGATAGTAGGTAGATAGATAGTATAGATAGGGTAGTAGATAGATAGATAGATAGATAGATAGATAGATAATAGATAGATAGATAGATAGGTAGGTAGATAGTTAGATAGGGTAGTGGTAGTGATAGTAGATAGATAGATAGATAGATAGATAGATAGATAGATGATGATAGATAGATAGATAGTTAGATAGATAGATAGAAGACAGAATAGATAGATATAGATAGATAGATCAGATAGATAAGATAGATAGATAGATAGATAGATAGATAATAGATAATTAGACAGACAGAAGATAGTTAGATAGATAGATAGATAGATATGATAGATAAGATAGATAGATAGATAGATAGATAGATAGATAGATAGATAGATAGATAGATAGATAGATAGATAGATAGATAGATAGATAGATAGATAATAGATAGATAGATAGATAGATAGATAGATCCACACTAAAACCAGGCCAATTTTTGATACCAAATTCTTTGCATGCATTTCTATTCTTAAGAAGAAACTGGTTAAAAACAAAGTAAAAGAGAAATCACTCCGGTCCCCCCCCCCTCCACCACCACCACCACCAAACCAGATAGTGCCATGGTCAGACAAAAGAAAAATATCAACAACATGAAAGAGGAAGGAAGAATATCAAGTTAGACCTATAACACAAAAGTCTTACATGCCATATTCATATAGCCAAACCAAAACAATATCATGATAAAACTTGTTTCAAAAACGGTATGTCGGCTAGCATAGTTATAATTATTTTATAATCTTTGAAACTGGGTCCTCAGCAACCTGTAGTTAGTGTGGTTCGTGTACGTGTATGCTCGCTTCCCTGTCTATCAGTGTGTCTGTTAATCTGAGAGTCGTACCATACTGTCCACTACCTTTCTCAAATAACTGGCGATACGAGAGAAAGAAAGACAGACCGATAGATACATGGACAGACAGACAGACAGAAAGAATATCAAAGTAAGAAAAAATATATAATTGGACACAATCAAAATAATTCTAACTAGGAAAACATGCAAAATACATACAACCTACAGGTGTGTTTTCTTATGTATTCCGGGCTGTTGTTTTGTTGTTTTTTTAAATGAATTTTGTATATGATTGTCACGAGTGCAGGCGCGGCGTGGCTGGCGCGTGTGTTGTGTGTGTGTGTGTGTGTGTGTGTGTGTGTGTGTGTGTGTGTGTGTGTGTGTGTGTGTGTGTGTGTGTGTGTTGTGTGTGTGTGTGTGTGTGTGTGTGTGTGTGTGTGTGTGTGTGTGTGTGTGTGTGTTAAGATAGGTAAAGAAGACATTTTTGTGGTTGAAACAATTGCAAATACTTTTGTTCTGAATGAGGATTTGGGGAGTACACAGTGATACGTCGCACAGACAAACTGAAATTAATGTTGGCAAAAATCAGAACTCGATGTAAAGGGAGACAATAATACAGTTAAACCAATATCCCGTTCTTGCTTCCCTTAGACCATAGATCTTCCAGCCAGAGCAACAAGGGAGACGGGCCCTAGTCCCCCTAGCCCCACATAATCATCATTCTATTTTATTTTTTATCTATTCTTTTATATTCATTTACTCTGTTATACCGAGGATAAAGGAATAAGCACTCATGTGCTTTTTGCCATCCAGTCCCCGTGTGTATGCAGTTTTGTAAATCTTGTCACCTGTTCCCACCGGCACACAATGGCCTACTCTTACGAAAAGCGGAACAGGATTTAACATGTACGCAAGATTTTGTGCGTGCATTCGCACACTGGGCCTCGGTTTAAAGTCTCATCCGAAGGACTTTTGGGGAGGGTGGAGTCAGCACTGATGTTAACTCCAGGGGGAAAATCCCCTCGAACGGGAATCGTTCCCGGGTCGTCTAATTGTTAAATTTTATGCATACCAAGAATAAGGCGTATTTCGAGAAGATGTGACGAAGGGCCAGTTTGAATTCCGTCCTGCCCCGACTTTTCCATAATAACAGAGCCCAGGGCACCAAAAAGAGTGCTTTACTGCATGCTTACACATCTTACTAGCATCTTTGTTGTGGGTGGTACCGATCTTGTGGCGACACCACAACCCAGAAGAGGGCAGTCCGGCTTTAATATAGCAAATTTGTCGGAACGAAAGCTGACACAGTGTACACAACAATACATAGTATTACACATAATATTAATGATATACAATATGACGCAGTATTGAACAGTGCAGGGCCGTTGCCACACGCACACTTACAATTGTAGCATTGAAACGTTTGATTCCAATCTGGAACTGTCGTCGTATGAAATTAGTGCTAAATTGATGAATAGAATGCATTCCAAAATGAAAACATCACATTTTGAACATATTTCTTGTTCTTGTAAACTAGAAATTTTACTGTATAAACTGAGGCTAAATGCATGGAATATCAAATATTCTAAAAATGTGTCATGTTGCCGTTCTCAACCTCTTTAAAACCACCACTTATTGTTTGATTGACCAATTCTTATTTACCTGTTTAAAAGGAGAGGACTAGATATTAAAAAAGATATACCACTGTTCAAGAAGTTTTATATGACTCTCAGCACTTCATAACATCAGTTGCTGATGTTATATTATATTCTTCTCCTGTAAGACCTCTACTGTAGTTAATATATATATATAATATATATATAATATATATATATATATATATATATATATATATATATATATATATTATATATATATAATTAATTAAGAGAGAGAGAGAGGGGAGGGGGTGATGGTTTGAATGGGGGGGTGTCTATATCACCAAGTAGTGAAGGACATTAAACAAAACAAACAAAACGCACTCATACATTTCTGAAAGCAGCCTTCAAATCACTACCCAAAGAAAAGCCCAAAGGGTGAAACGTTTGTGACTAGCTGAACAAAACCTTAAATCTGAAGGCTGCTGTGTGTGTGTTGAATCCTAAAGTGGTCAGGGTCCTACAGTGATCATGCTCCAGAGAGGTAAGACCTTCTCCCTGGGTTCTGGAACTTCCTGTGGAAACTTAATAAACTTCTCCTTCCTTACCAGATTGGCTGCCAGTACACAGACTGCACATTGCTAAACAAAGGAATCTGAATCTGATATTCTCCTTGGGAGCGTGCATATCAATACACAACAGATTTTACTGGAAAAGTCAGGAGTCTTGTAATCGTTTTGAGTCTGCTGTCTCAACTTAGCTTTTTGTCTATGTATTATCTTTTATGGCTATTATTTTGAGTCGGTTTTTCAAGCCCATTGACAGAAAAAGCGATTGCTCGGTAGCTTAGAAATAATTGAAGTTGAAGGTCTTACTCTAGCTAGGGACAGGAAACACATTTAGGGACACATCACTACACGTGCAAATCATGTCTGTGGAGGCAGGTCAGGTGAGTTGATGTGATTTTTCTTTCTTCTTTTTTTTCTGCACCATTTCAAACAGCTGACATCTGCATGCAGTGCGGACCCTTTGACCAGCTAGGGAAAACAAAATGTGTGGGATTTTGAACATCAACTTGACGTTTTTGCCTTTGTCTTTTTTTTTATAAAGACTATGAAGAAGAGCAGTACTGGTAAGTAACTTTTTAGTTAGAAGTAGCTACTTAGTAACAAGGCCGTAAAGTATGATTGATATTTGTATTAGAACTTGGGGGAAAAAAAAACCTGCTTTTATAAATTTTCTTGACCAGTGCTGCCAAGAAATGTTATCTTGAGAGCAGGGAGTAATTTGGTGCCTTCACACACGGGACCTGGGCTAGGGGTCTGATGTAGTCAAGTTGTGTCATTATCCAACCAGGCCTATTCTGGGGGTTGCATCCTGAATGGCACAGCTGTTCCATGAACCAGAATGGTTTTGGGAACTGTCACCAATACGCATTCTCGCGCGCGACACACACACACACACACACACACACACACACACCACACACACACACACACACACACACACACACACACACACACACACACACACACACCCCACACGCCGCACGCACGTACGCACGCAGTCAGACTTGCTAGTTAAGATAGTTCTTGGTCATTACGTTAAAGCAAGATATAAGGGAAGGTTTTTAGTGTAAGTATAAGATCTTAACTCCTACCCCCCCCCCCCCCCTCCCAATAAAAAAAGCGTAAACCCTTACTCCTATTATACTGCTTTGGATGGGAAAGATATTCAGATGCTCTCTTCCTTCCTACAGCCGCTTTTTCAATATTGTCAAATAGAGAGAGCTGTAGAATTGGGAAATAGAAAAAAAGAACGATTTTTTGGATACACGATCTTTATATTCAATGGTAGGCAGGCATCTTAACACCCACAGGTGCAAATAGACATTTGTGTTTTAAGACATGTTCATGCATTTTCTTGCTGAAAGTTTTTGCAGGGCAGTTTTGATGTTTTCACAACAGAACTGACAATGAGAATAAATGGGATAAAGTTTTTTTTGCCTGTTGTCTTAATGTTTGTGAATTTTAGCATCTATGTTTTTGTTCTCCGGCTAGTGCTCCAAGGTTCACCGAAGTTGAGATTTTTTATGCGACCGTTTTTACCCACCGTTAAGGTAGCCGCATTCCGAGTTCAAGAATGATGTCTAAACACGACACCTATGGGCATGCGTTCTAAAATAAATATCATCTGTTCCTACCGGCACAGAACGGCCAACTCTTCCCAAAGGCAACGAGTTTTAGCGCGTTGTTGTTGTTGTAGTCATTTTAAAGTCCTATCCACACTTGCTGATGTTAAACATTTTGTTGTCAACGCAGTTTAGATTGCTGGACTCTACATTTGAGTTGTGCTTGGCCTTTTCTTGAGAGAAAAATATGGACAATAAGTAAATAAATAATCGATATTTGATACAATAAAGTTGCGTGTTATTATTCATGTGTTAAAGACTGAGGAACTGAATCTTATATTATGGCTTCTATCAATGATGCCATTGTTGCCCGTTACTGGTAATTGGGGGGATCATCTTGCGTTTGATCCCCGTTTTTGCCGAAACTTTACCCCATCCACTAGACTAGTGAGTGGTGATCTGTGTGCACGTCTTTCGGATCAAATATTGAACAAGGTCTTGCATGCAACACGCATTCAGAACACGTAAAAGAACCCATGACACTAAGAAAGTGTTCTCTATCAAAGTTCTGTAGAAAAAGGCACTCTAATGGGAAACAAATACACTTAAAAGCAGGACATTTTTTTTAATGAATGGCACTGCTTTTGTGGCAACGCACTCTCTCCCTCCTGGGAGAGAAGACCAAATTTCACGCAGATAAATATGCTGAGACTGGAAATAGAATTAAATTCAATTTTCAAGAGCTATAGTACTAGGAAATGTATAGATCAAAATATTTTTGACTAAAAATTGGTTTTAACTGTGGGAGGGGCATCTATAATACATGCTAATGTATTTCCCTTCAGTAGATTTTTTTAATGGTAAGACCAAATTCAAAAGCATCTACAATGTATTGAGGATGATTATTTGCCATAGACCTCTACCAAACTTTTCGTGGCAACAATGAAGATATTATGTTTTCTCTTGCTCCTCTGGCTGGTGGCCCCACGGCGGCCTGACATTGATAGTCTCCCTGTGGACTTTTGACCCTGAAAATGCCACACATTTCTTTGCATGGCTGTGGCGGAAAGATTGAAATTAGCAGGGCGGAACAGTAGGACTGAAACGTCACAGAAGATGCAACAAAAAATATTGTTCGAACTTCATACCTGTAAGTTCTACAGACAAGACTCTGAACCCAGGTTCTGTGTGCGAACGTGTGCAGAACATGTTGAACACATGTCAGAAGACCTTTTGGTAGGACATCTTGCACGCACGCCAGAAGACTTTTTTTCATAATTATTTCTAAAGGATCTGCCGAAAGAGATAATGAAAAGACAGGATCATGGAACAAAGTATAAATAATGAAAACCCATAATTAAAAAAACAAAACTTTCAGCAACCGCTCACAGTTTTGCCCTGGGTATTGTGCTATAGATCTGTAGTAGCCAGTTGCTCATGTTGTTTTCCACCAGGTCTTCCCCACTCCTCCTGGACCTGTCCCCTGCAGGCTGTGAAGACACCAGCAGCACGATGCTGGAGCACAGGGCCCAGTGGACTTGTCCTCACCCACATGACTTAACTTGACTTGTGTAAGACCGATAGGGAGGACGGGTAATAACCGGAGACAAGGAGCAATGCTTGAACACAACCCTGAAGGGTCGAACGTCTGAAGGCCAATATACTCGGTAGAAGTCCCTGAAGGGTAAAGTCCTAGAAAAGTCCTTAAATGGCAAACTCCTGGAAAAACCAGCCTCTAAAGGACAGCATCCTGCATGCAAGAAAAGCCCCTGAAGGGCAGAAACATGCAAAACAGGCCCCTGAAGGGCAAAATCCTGCATGCAAAACAGGCCCCTGAAGGGCAGAAACATGCAAAACAGGCCCCTGAAGGGCAGCATCCTGCATGCAAAACAGGCCCCTGAAGGGCAAAATCATGCATGCAAAACAGGCCCCTGAAGGGTAAAAAAAACATGCAAAATAACCCCTGAAGGGCAGACTCGTAATGCAATACAGGCCCCTGAAGGGCAAAATCCTGAGAGACCAGCCCCTGAAGGGCACACTCCTAAAAGACCAGCCCCTGAAGGGCACACTCCTGAAAGACAAGCCCCTGAAGGGCAAACTCCTGAGGAATAAGCCCCTGAAGGGACGCTCCTGAAAGACATGCCCTGAAGAGCAAATCCGATGCAGAGCCTAGCATTGTTGCCAGGGATCTAGGATCAGCTCCTCTAGGCTGAAACAATTCAGAGATCAAATGCAGTGAGAGCAGTAAGGACTGGGGTCTCTGTGGACATCTGATATTCGACATGCAGCAGCATGTGAAAGGTAAGAAATGCAAAGCCTCCTGCCATGAAACCGCTACCTTGCATACTTCACAGGTATATTATTTGCACTGAGTACAGCCTGTCAATGCGGGTGTGCATCATGTTCACAAATGTACCTCGGTCTTTCACATTACCCAAGCTCGAAAAATATTCGTCCCTGGAGTTTTATGTAAGGCTCAATGATCGCGGATTTCAGAACTTCATCAGGAGCCTTTGAACCTTACTCTGTGATCACACAGATTGGCAGACTAGGCGTCGACATTGAGTT
>CM060345.1:29345961-29348461 GCA_030674155.1 Stramonita haemastoma
CTTCAGTACAGTCCCTCCAGTTGTAAATGGCTACCTGCCCTCTTTAGGGTCAGGGAAGGTAAAGCAGCGAGGGAGAGGAGATGGGCGCCGCCATCAATCTGCTGGCCCCTAGAGAAGCTGAGGTCTCTGACGCCTCGCTCCCCTACGACTACATAGGTTATGGGACACCTATCTATCTATCTATCTATCTATCTATCTATCTATCTATCTATCTATCTATCTATCTATCTATCTATCTATCTATCTATCTATCTATCTATCTATCTATCTATCTATCTATCCTTTGGTCTGGCGACCGTGGGGGGCACCCCTGAAGACTCAACAACTAGTTCTCTCCATTCCTCTCTGTTCTGCCTTTCTCAAAATTTTGTTGAGTTCCAGGTCTGACCATTCGGTGACGTTGTCCTCCCATATCTTCCATGGTCTGCCTCTTTTTCTTCCTCCTTGGATAGTGCCTTGCAGTACTGTTTTCTTTTTGCAAGTCCTTTCGATCTTGTGACATACCCGTACCATTTAAGTTTACACTTCTTTTACGATTGATGGAAGATTTATGTAGGGACACCTTTACCTTTTAAATCCATCAACCCACCCATCAATCGCTCCGTCACAAACAAACCATTTATCAATCCCTAGAAGCACTGATCAAAAAAGGTACTACATCCACTATATGACGGGATGGCCTAGTGGTCAGAACATTGCGTTCGATTCCCGTTCGAGGGGATTTTTCCCCTGGAGTTAACACCAGTGCTGACTCCACTCTTCCCACAAGTCCTTCGGATGAGACAATAAACCGAGGCCCCGTGTGCAAAACGCAAGCAGAACATCTTGCGCACACGTTAAATCCTGTTCCGCTTTTCCGCCATTGTGTGCCGGTGGGAACAGATGACAATATCTACAACACTGCATACACACTGGGACTGGATTAAAAAAAAAAAAAAAAAAAAAAAAGCACATGAGTGCTTATTCCATTATCCTCGATATAAAAAGAATTTTAAAAAAATAAAATAAAAATAAAAGCACTAATCAAAAAGGTACTACATCCACAAAGTACCTACCTTCTGGATCCAGGCCTTCATGACGTCAAACTCGGCAGCATCGCTAAGAATTCCGTGCACCCACACGATGCTTTTCTCCGCCCACACCCCCTCCACCACCCCCTGTCACCGCCACCACCACCCCCCACCATCGTCACCAGTGACGTCACTGCAGGTAGCGTCACCATCTTGGGAAGCAAATGCTGCAGACAACAAAGAATTTTATTTTTTATTTATTTTTTATTTATTTATTTATTTATTTCATGGGGGCGGGATAGCTCAGTGGTCAGAGCGCTCGCTTTCCCCCCAAGACAAGTTAAGCAGCATCGAGCGTGGTTACCTGTTGGATGGGTGACCGTTTGTGCGCCTTGGCTTCAGTACAGTTTCCCCAGTTCAAATTCACCCAGCTGTCAATGGGTACCTGCCCTCTTAAGGGTCAGGGAAGGTAAAGCAGCGAGGGAGAGGAGATGGGCGCCGCCCTCAACATGCTGGCCCCTAGAGAAGCTGAGGTCTCTTGATGCCTCGCTCCCCTGGTCAGAACATTACGCTCGCAATTTGTCGACCCGGGTTCGATTCCCGTCCGAGGGGATTTTTTTTTTTTCCCGGGGGTTAACATCAGTGCTGAATCCTCTCTCCCCACAAGTCCTTCGGATGAGACTGTAAACCGAGGCCCCGTGTGCGAACGCACGCAGAACATCTTGCGCACATGTTCAAAAATCCTGTTCCGCTTTTTGTAAGAATAGGCCATCGTGTGCCGGTGGGAGCAGATAACAAGATTTACAAAAACTGCATACACACGGGGATTGGATGTAAAATAGCAAATGAGTGCTTATTCCATTATCCTTGAAAAAAATAGATAAATGAATAAATAAATAAATGATTCAAATATTTACGTACCCAGGCTTTGCGCTCTTAAGACTACAGCCCAAGTCCATAAACTTCCAAGACTGACGAGTGCCCACCTACCCGTGTGTGTATTTATTATTAGTTATATATACCACTTTATGTCACAGCAAATTTCGCTGCGTGAAATTCGGTCTGCTCTCCCTGGGAAGAGCGCGTCGCCACAAGTGCAGTGCTTATCCATTATTATTTTTCTTTTCCCTGTTTGCAACTTTTTTTCCCCCTATCACGGTGGCTTTTTCTACAGAATTTTGTCAGGGTTGTTGCCGTGGGTTCTTTTACATGCGCTAAATAATGTTGTGTAACACACGGGACCTCGGTTTATCGTCTCATTCAAAAAGACTAGTACCCAGACCACCACTCATGGTATAATGGATGGGGGGAAAGTTTTGGGCCCAAACAGGATTCGAACCATTGCACACTTCGACCCGGATTTTTCGCTTTTTAGGTGGGTGCGTTACCTCTAGACCACCGATCCACTGAAACGGCACAAAGTAGGATGGGATTGCCTTAGTTTAGTTCCTAATGTCCTTTTTGAGGCCGGCTGTCTGTTATCCAGTGTT
>CM060345.1:29364433-29369433 GCA_030674155.1 Stramonita haemastoma
GCTTGTCACACTGCACAAATCCAGCATAACTTGTTCACGGGTCCAGGGCCCAGTGCTAAAATTAGCAGACCCCTCCCTTTTCACTCACTCACTCACTCAGTCCCATGTCCCAAAGGACGTAGGGGGGACATGAGAGAAGACGCAACAGAGATCTTTTTCCATGCTTCACGATCCTGTGTGGCTAGTAGGAGGTGTTGCAGGGGTTGGGCGGTCCAGTCTTTGATGTTGTCAACCCATGATTTCCTTTGGCGGCCTCTTCTTCTCTTGCCCTCAACTGTTCCTTGCAGGATGGTTTTTGCTAGGGTGTTGTGTCTTGTGGTCCCTTTTACCAAGTCCAAAAGCGGTCAGTTTTTGCTACAATTAGCAGCAGAAGCAGGGATGGATTGATGGCAGCTGAGAGGAGCTAAAATTGGGGGAAACTGACTGAGAGCTGTGAATTAAATGACAGACTACAATAGTTGCTGTCTGAGCGTTCAAAGAAAAACCACAACTGGCATGCCGTGATACATCCTCGGGTCAGCATAACTTACTGTCATGTGTGACAGACTGCTGGTTTTTCCTTCTGTTGTTGTTGTGCATTCCCCAGCTTAACACCCTGGGGGTCACCCAGAATATGCACTCTTGACTCGACTCATACCACCTGGGAATCACTGTGAAATAGGAAGTACACCGGATGAGAAGTTTGCATGTATGACTATTTTATCTATTTTTATTCTATATATTCTTTTATATCGAAGATAATGGAATAAGCACTCGTGTGCTTTTTTTTTTTTTTACATCCAGTCCCCGTGTGTATGTATGCTGTTTTGTAATCTTGCCATATAGGCAGCCATACTCCGACTTCAGCCGCCGCTGTAGTCTAGTGGTTAGGGCGTTGGACTCGTAATCTAAAGGTTGCGGGTTCGATCCCAGCTTTTGGCTATAGTGTTGTGCCCTTGGAAAAGGCACTTTTACGGCTATTTTCTCACCCCACCCAGGTGTAAAAGGGGTACCAACCTTGTGTTGGGGGTTAACCCTGTGATAGATTGGCGTCCTATCCAGGGGGAGTCTATGACTCTCAGTCACTTAACGCCACAGAATCCGGATAAGCACCAGCCTGATGAGCCTTAGGCTCGGGACAGACTTTAACTAACTTTAACTAACTTGGACTTAAGAGGAAGATTTTTGCTGTCATGTGCAGGGGCCTACGACAAACTGCCGATCAAAACGGAGGACGGGGTGTTCCCTCTGGTGCAGCTTGGGCAGATAGTGCAGAAAAACCCTGCCCTCATCATGGTCAACATGGCCGCCTCTCCACAGGTGAGGACAGGTAAAAAGTACAGTAAAAGGTAAAGGTGTCCCATAACTTAGGCGGTCATAGGGGAGCAAGGCGTCAGAGACCACGGTTTCTCTTGAGGCCAGCATGTTGAGGGCGGTGGCGCCCATCTCCTGTTCCTCTCCTTCGCTGGTTTACCTTCCCTGACCCCTAAAGAGGGCAGGAAGGTACCCATTGACAACTAGGGGACTGTACTGAAGCCAAGGTGCGCAAACGGTCACCCATCCACTTGGTAACCACGCTCGACGCTGCTCAACTTGGACTGGGGGAAAGTGAGTGCTCTGACCACTGAGCTATCCTGCCCCCCTCCCTCCCTCCCTCATCACAGGTGAGGGCAGTTAGTGATGAAAAACCTCTCCCTTCTTAATCACCTCAGATGAGGACAGGTAGTGATGAAAAACCCTCCCTCCCTCATCACCACAGGTGAGGACACCTGTAGATTTTGTGGCCATATCAGCTGCACCACTTGAATGATGGCATCAAATCACAAGGATATTTATTTCTCATCCATATTTGTATTTTGTCACATAATGAAGACACTGAAATCTGGAGACTAGTTAATCACCAATCCAATTACAGGCAGTAAATGACGCTGAAACGTGAACACTGATAAATTATCAATGCAATGGTGGACAGTGATGTGCCTTGTATATTCTTAAGTAAAATATTATGGCGAATTTCTGCTTTTTTTTCTGTCTGTTGAACACTCAAACAGCAACTACTGTTGTGTCAAATGAGCGAAAATGAATTGCACTGATGTTAAACGCCAGAGAAGGCAGGTCCATTACATCCAACTTCAGCATAACAGAGAATTGTAATCTTTTATGTTTTTCTTTTTTAAAAAAAAGACAGGAGAAGGGACCTAGAAGGCAGAAAGCAATGTATGGAGTGTATGTAAACAGTTGATCATGTCGTTGTTACTGTGTGATATGTCAAAGAGATCAAATGTAGTGTGTGGTGTGTCACTATACTCAGTATATCCTATTGTAGTGTGCTACTGTCTGTGTCACTATACTCAGTATATCCGAGCATTAGAGTCATGTCTTATGGTGTGCTACTGTCTGTGTCACTATACTCAGTATATCCGAGCATTGGAGTCTTTGTCTTGTGGCGTACTGCTGTGTGTCAAAGCGAAGAGGTAAATGACATATAGTGTGTAGCGCGTCGCTGTGTGCAGTACATCAAAGAGGTGTAGCATACTGCTATGTGTCAAACAAAACGAAGAGGTAAATAACGTGTAGTGTGTCGCTGTGTGCAGTACATCAAAGAGGTGAAGTGTGCTGCTGTAAGTCATAGCGAACAGGTAAATGACGTGTAGTGTGTAGCGTGTTGCTGTGTGCAGTACATCAAAGAGGTGTAGCGTACTGCTGTGTGTCGAAGCAAAGAGGTAAATAACGTGTAGTGTGTAGCGTGTTGCTGTGTGCAGTACATCAAAGAGGTGTAGCGTACTGCTGTGTGTCAAAGCGAAGAGGTAAATGACGTGTAGCGTGTTGCTGTGTGCAGTACATCAAAGAGGTGTAGCGTACTGCTGTGTGTCAAAGCAAAGAGGTAAATGACGTGTAGTGTTGTAGCGTGTTGCTGTGTGCAGTACATCAGAGAGGTGAATAACGTGTAGTGTGTAGCGCATCGCTGTGTGCAGTACATCAAAGAGGTGAATAGCGTGTAGCGCATCGCTGTGTGCAGTACATCAAAGAGGTGAATAACGTGTGGCGTGTAGCGCATCGCTGTGTGCAGTACATCAAAGAGGTGAATAACGTGTAGCGCATCGCTGTGTGCAGTACATCAAAGAGGTGAATAACGTGTAACGTGTAGCGTGTAGCGCATCGCTGTGTGCAGTACATCAAAGAGGTGAATGCGAGATTTCGATCCACTCTCCCCGAAAGTCCTTCGGATGAGACTTTAAACCGAGGGCCCTGTGTGCGAACGCACGCAGAACATCTTGCAGACACGTTAAATCCTGTTCCACTTTTTGTAAGAGTAGCCATCATGTGCTGGTGGGAACAGATGACATTTACAAAACTGCATACACACGGGGACTGGATGTAAAAAAAGCACAAGTGCTTATTAAAAAAAATATTAATAAATTCCATTATCCTCGACATCAAAGAATAAATCAATCAATCAATAAATGACGTGTAGCATGTGGCTGTGTGCAGTACATCAAAGAGGTGAAGGACGCCCTGTTACAGTCGGGCCTCAATGTCAACCCTCAGCAGGACGGCACCACCATCTTCATAGCCCTGCCTAAGTGAGTCCACCGCTTCTTGTTTTTGGCACGGGATAGCCTAGTGGTAATAATAATAATAATAAATGGAATTTATATAGCGCTATATCCCTGAGGAAAAAGCGGGGAGTTGGAGTCCCCAGGGTGGCTCAGGGCTATATATGGCAACATTCTGGTGGCTCCTGTGACGGTACTGGAACCATTCGTGTCGGTCATTGCCTTTCCAATGGATCATTTCACCGGCGTGGAGAGGGGGGGTCTGCTGCATGGGTAACAGCTTGCCCTCCATACTTACTTACCCAGGCTTTGCGCTCTAGTCTTTTAGAGCGCAACTTCATAGTCTTCCGAGACTGATGGGTGCCTACTACTACTACTACTGCTATATCTTGCAAAACACAAATCAAAGCGCTTACATTCAACCTATACAACACTTAAGCAATCAATAACGATTAATAGTCTTAACAAATTCGAATGTACACACAACTCGCACGCACACACGTGCACACACATGCACACATGTGCGCACTCACTTATAAAGGTTATACACTCTGGCAGGATGAAGGGAGTTTCAGATGTTTAAGGCAGGGACAGATAGGAGATGGAAACAGTGGTCAGAACATTGCGCTTGCAATTTGACGACCCGGTTCAGTTCCCGTTCGACGGGATTTTTTCCCCTGGAGTTAACATGAAGTGCTGACTCCACTCTCCCCAAAAAAAGTCCTTCGGATGAGACTTAAACCGAGGCCCTGTGTGCAAACGCATGCAGAACATCTCACACACACATTAAATCCTGTTCCGCTTTTCGTAAGAGTAGGCCTTTGTGTGCCGGTGCACAACGCAACACAGCACACCATAACACAGCACAGCACACCACACTACAGCACACCACACTACAGCACACCACACTACAGCACACCACACTACAGCACACCACACTACAGCACACCACATCACAGCACACCACAACACAACACACCACACCACACCACACCACACCACACCACACCACAACACAGCACACCACAACACAGCACAGCACACAGCACAACACACCACACCACACCACACCACACCACACCACACCACACTACACCACACCACACTACACTACACACCACACCACACTACACCACACTACACCACACTACAGCACGGCACGGCACAATAGTCTCAGTATTAAATTTTGTTGCGTGTGAACAAACTCAGGGTGACGCGCGAACACAGAGAGGGGTTGGCCAAGAACGCCAAAATGATCCACGACAAAGCCAAGACGCGTCTCCGCGATATCCACAACAAGTACGTCAAGAAAGTGCGCGCAGCCAAGGACCATCACTCTGAGGACATCGTCAGGGCCGCACAAGATCTGGTAATTCTCGGCTGTTGTCTTTGAAAACTTTTTTGGGATGTGTATGTGTGAGAAAGTGGAGGTTTCTTGGTGGGGAGTGGTAGGGTTTTTTCTTT
>CM060345.1:29374433-29402488 GCA_030674155.1 Stramonita haemastoma
ACAGATACCTCCCACATTCCCATACATACACATTCTCACACACATATACACACAACACACATTCAATATCCATTCACCACATAAAAAGATCACTGCAACATTCCCCACCCCTTTCCCACCCCTACAAAACAAACAACCCCCCCCACCAAAAAAAAAAAACACCCCACCCCCCCCCAATCCCCAACTCAATATCAGCCACAGACACCTGCTCCATTCACCACATAAAAAGATCACTGCAACATTTCCATCCTTCCCCACCCCTCAAAAACAAACACCCCCCCCAAAAAAAAAATACCCCACCCCCCCATCCCCCAACTTAATATCAGCCACAGACACCTGTCTCCATACACCACATGTAAAGATCACTGCAACATTCCCACCCCTCAAAAACAAACAACCCCCCACCCCCAAACCCCCCCCCTCCCCACCCCCCCCCACCCTCCAAACTCAATATCAGCAACAAACACCCAGCTCCATTCACCACATAAAAAGACCACTGCAACATTCCCCAACCCCCCCACCCACCTACACCCCACCCACCTACCCCCAACACAAACTCAAAATCACCCACAAACAACCTGGCTGGCTAGGACAGACTGAGAAACTGCAAGTCGGAGACACACTCAGCCAGATTGACGTCGGAAGAAGCAGACACCGTTCTGATCTGACCATCCAGGTTCTTGGCCGCCTGACTCAGTGCCTTCACAAACGCCTCCTGGGATGATGATGATGATGATGTCGTCGGCAACACAGCACTGGATTTTTCAGAGCGACATGATGCGTCTTCGTTCTCCGCCGTTGTCATTGTTGTCGTCTCACCGTTGCTGGCATTTGCCGCAGTCTGTGTCGTGTGTGAAGCATCATGGGAAAGCTGCGGTGTTGATTTGAGAGCGAAGATGACCTTGTTGACCTCTTGGGGGATGTCGACGCACATGACGCGAGGGAAGATGCTCTGGAGTCGGGTCAGGGTCTCTCTCTGCAGGTCTTCGTTGCGGCAGACGAAGTTCAGCACGAAGACGCCTGAAACACACACACACACACACCAGGGAGAGAAGACTGACTGGTCAGTGAGTGTGTTGGTTGGACAGTCAGTTTACTGATTTATTTATTTATTTATTTTTAGTTATTCTTTTATATTGAGGATAATGGAATAAGCACTCATGTGCTTTTTTACATCCAGTCCCCGTGTGTATGCAGTTTTGTAAGTGTCATCCGTCCTGTGTCGTCTGATGGATGGATCAGCACAGTTAAACAACAGGGTATGGCTGTGTTGTGTTGGTGAGGTTGTTTGGTATGTGAGTTGGTGTGCTGTGTTGTGTTGGTGTAGTTGTTTGGTATGTGAGTTTATTTTTATTTATTTATTCTTTTATATCGAGGATAATGGAATAAGCACTTGTGTGCTTTTTTACATCCGGTCCCCCTGTGTATGCAGTTTTGTAAATCTTGTCATCTGTTCCCACCGGCACACAATGGCCAACTCTTATGAAAAGTGGAACAGGATTTAACATGTGCACAAGATGTTCTGCGTGTGTATGCGCACGAGGCCTCAGTTTTTTACTGGATGTAAAAAGGCACATAAGTGCTTATTCCATTATCCTCAAAATAAAATATAAAAAAATGAAAAAAATAAACCTAACACACACACACACAAGACAAGACAAGACAAGACCAGACAGCATCAAGCAGACGACAAACACAGAGCAGACTGACCTCCCTCCTTCAGCAGCTGGGCGGTGGTGTGCAGAAAGTGGGGGGTGAGGAAGGCAGGGGGGGGCAGGAGATGCCGAGAGACGGGTCCTTGCTGTCAATGTCGAACATCACTACATCCCGCTTCTCTCCTGAACACAGCAAGTCAGCCATACATCATCATCACCACACACTAACCACACACACACTGCCACCACATACTATCACCATATATCATCATCAGATTTTGTTATTGTTGTTGTTTTTTAGACCATCACCACACATTATCACCACACACCACCATCACATATCACTACACACACCACCATCACATATCACTACACACACCACCATCACATATCACTATACACACCACCATCACATATCACTACACACACCACCATCACATATCACTAACACACACCACCATCACATATTACTACACACACCACCATCACATATCACTACACACACCACCATCACATATCACTACACACACCACCATCACATATCACTACACACACCACCATCACATATCACTACACACACCACCATCACATATCACTACACACACCACCATCACATATCACATATCATCACCATCACATATCATAGGTATGTATAGTTCAAGCAGTTTCTGATGGTTAGACCTGTTTTGTTGTTTTTTTCCATTATCCTCCATTCACCTATCCACACAAACACACCGACTCTTTTTTTTTTCTTTTTTTTTCCCCCAATCATTTGTCTAAAATCACTTTTTAGTGGATAGATGTTAAATTGAAGACACACCACCATCACATATCACTACACACACACCATAACCACACACCATAACCAAACACCATCATCACACATATCACCACACACATAACCACACACCATAACCACACACACTATCACCACACACACCATAACCACACAAACCATCACCACATGACAAAATCACACACATCATAACCACACACACTATAAAAAAAAGCAAAAAAACCCAATACAAACTACACACAGAATTTCCCGGAAGGCATGCTATAAATTTATACCGACAGGCCGCACAGCATCCCCAAGGGAGTGGACCCAAAAAAAGGTAAAGGTGTCCCATAACCTAGGCAGTCATAGGGGAGCACGGCGTCAGAGACCTCAGATTCTCTAGGGGCCAGCATATTGAGGGCAGCGCCCATCTCCTCTCCCTCGCTGCTTTACCTTCCCTGACCCTAAAGAGGGCAGGTACCCATTTACAACTGGGGGAACTGTACTGAAGCCAAGGTGCGCAAACAGTCACCCATCCAAGTGGCAACCATGCTTGACGCTGCTTAACATTGGCTGGGGGAAAGCGAGCGCTCTGACCACTAAGCTATCCTGTCCCCATACCCAATAAATATGGTCTTTTTCACTTTTTCCACACACACTTGCCTGACTGGGCCAGTTGGGTGACAAAGTCAAGGCCATCAGCGATGTGAACGGTGACCCTGTCGGAAGGGCAGAAGCCGAACCATTCTGCAGCCACTTTGGGCATTTCTGCATCAATCTCCACCACCTCCAGCCTCACCTGCACACATATACACCCACCCCACACCTTGACGTAAAGTTAAAGTTAAAGTCTGTCCCGAGCCATAAGGCTCATCAGGCCGTGCTTATCCCGGTTTTCTGTGGCGTTAAGCGACTGAGAGTCATAGACTCCCCCCTGGACAGGACGCCAGTCTATCGCAGGTTAACCCCCAACACAAGGTTGGTACCCCTTTTACACCTGGGTGGGGTGAGAAAATAGCCGTAAAGTGCCTTTTCCACGGGCACAACGCCATAGCTGAAAGCTGGGATCAAACCTGCAACCTTTAGATTACAAGTCCAACGCCCTAACCACTAGACTACAGCGGCCTTGACGTAAAGATGATCATCAAATCTATGACCCAACCTAGAGTAGAAAAGGATGACTACCACAACCTCAAAAGAGTCATAATTCTAAGACTCCGCACTGGGCACAACAGGCTAAACCACCACATGTCCACAAAGCTGAAACTCACTCCTTCTCCCCTGTGTGCCTGTGGTAAAGAAAACCAGACAGGCGAGCACATCCTTCAGAGGTGTACACTATTCAGCAACCTGAGGAAGAAAGTGTGGCCAATGGAGATAACCCTACAGACCAAGCTGTACGGCCCACAAGAGGAGCTGGAAAGGACATGCCATTATTTTCCCCAGACACACCTGATAGTGTAAAGCGAACGAAAGATGAAGAACCTTTAAAAAAGTTAAAGTTAAAGTCTGTCCCGAGCCATAAGGCTCATCAGGCCGGTGCTTATCCCGGTTTCTGTGGCGTTAAGCGACTGAGAGTCATAGACTCCCCCCTGGATAGGACGCCAGTCTATCGCAGGGTTAACCCCCAACACAAGGTTGGTACCCCCTTTTACACCTGGGTGGGGTGAGAAAATAGCCGTAAAGTGCCTTTTCCAAGGGCACAACGCCATTGCGGAATAGCTGGGATCGAACCCGCAACCTTTAGATTACGAGTACAACGCCCTAACCACTAGGCCACAGTGGCGGCGAAGAACCTTTACCTAACTTTTATTTATTTATCTATTTATTTATTTACTTATTCATTTTTTTTTTATATCAAGGATAATGGAATAAGCACTCATTTCCAACAAACCTGGAAAGAATCTTGGAAAGTCTTTGGAAAGAGATGCCATGATCACAAGATCCTACACTTTTTTTTTTCCAACACAGTAACTACACCACGTGTACATGTATAAAGAAACAGATTCAGAAAGAATCAAGATAACTGCCCCTATAGAAAAAAAAGAAAGAAAGACAGAAAGAAAAAACCCTAAGATAAAACAGTTTCACCAAGAATGCACATGCCTTCCCCCTTCCTCCCCCCTCCCTCCCCACCCCGGAGAAGACAGACAGACAGACACAGACACACAGGCAGACAGACAGACAGGCAGACAGACAGAAAGACAGAGACAGGCAGACAGACAGACAGACACAGGCAGGCAGGCAGACAGACAGACAAACACAGACAGACAGACAGACAGACTGACTGACTGACAGACAGACTGACTGACAGACAGACAGGCAGGCAGACAGACAGACATACAGAGACAGGCAGGCAGGCACACAGACAGACAGGCACACAGACAGACAGACACAGACAAACACAGACAGACAGACAGACAGACAGACTGACTGACTGACTGACTGACAGACAGACTGACTGACAGACAGACAGGCAGGCAGACAGACAGACAGACAGACATACAGAGACATGCAGGCAGGCATACAGACAGCCAGCCAGCCAGCCAGCCAGCCAGCCAGCCACACACCACACACACACACACACACACACACACACACACACACACACACACACACACACACACACACACACACACACACACACACACACAAACACACACACACACAACACACACACACACACACACACACACACCACACACACACACACACACACACACACACACACACACACACACACACACACACACACACACACACACACACACACACACACACACACACACACACACACACACACACACACACACACACACACCACACACACACACACACACATAGAGTGTCTGACCTGTGGGAAATGGTGATTGAGGAAGGCTGCTAAAGGGCCACCACCCAGACCCACCAACACCACCTCTGGTGTGGACACTGTGAACATCCAGCATGCATCTGGTGTCATTATGTGTTGTTGTGTCATCATAATTATTCGTAATTATTCAATTCATAATGTCATCGTAATTATTCAATCCCTGCAAATCCTGGATCGGGACTAAGAGAGGTTTTTTTTTTGTTTTTGTTTTTTTTCTTGATATGAGAGTTAAGGCAATTGCATCTTTTCAACAACCAACATCTTTCAAACACACACACACACACACACACACACACAGACGCACATGCATGCATGCACACATGCACACGCATGTACGCACGCACACACACACACACACACACACACACACACACACACACACACACACACACACACACACAGGTATAACTGACCTTGAGACTCGACAAACGCCAGACCAGCCAGCATAGAATGATGATGCTGACAGGACAGATAACTCTGATCAATCCCACTCCTGCCTTCTCCCTTCTTCCCTCCCTTTTTCTTCTTCTTTCCTGAAATTCAAAATTCATCGGCATTCATAAAAAAAAAGCAGTGTCTTTCTGATGATAGGAATCTAGCGAAGAAGATTACACATATAATTCCTTAAGTGCAAAAAATACCAAAACAGATTACCTAGATCAGGTAATATTGTAACACATACAATTCCATAAGTGCAAAACATACCAAAACAGATTACCTAGATCAGGTAATATTATAAACACATACAATTCCATAAGTGCAAAATAAATACCAAAACGAATTAACTAGATCAGATAATATTAAAACATTATCTATCCCTAAAAGCTGAAATATGGCTACCACAACGATAGGTAAAAACATCCATACATGCAAAATCTCACGATTAAAACAGTAAACCTCAGAGCTCTTGCCAAGGAACCAACAAAAGAAAAAACTGGTAATCTCACAAATCCAGACCAGATACTAAATGTAATTGCCCACATCATGGGATGAAAAAAGTGGGGTTTTTTTTTTTTACTTTTGACTTCCTGACCAGAGCACACAAACATACACCTGAATACAGACGATGACTATGACCTTGAGGAACATCCACTGTCGTCTCATTCCCACAAAGCTACAACATCCTTCATATTTCAATCTCAACCCCCCCCCCCCCCCCCCCCCCCCCGGACCAATCCTCTTCACCCTCACCTACCCTCCACCCTCACTCCTCTCACCCCCATCCACCATCACCCCCCTCACCCCTCTAACCCCCACCCACCCACCACCCCCACTCCTCTCACCCTCACCCACCCTCATCCCCTTCCTCACCCACCCTCCACCCTCACCCACCCACTCTCACCCACCCACCTCTCACCCCTCTCACCCACCCTAACCCCCACCCACCCCCCTCACCCCTCTCACCCCCCATCCTCTTCACCCCCCCCTCACCCCCCACCTCCTCACCCCACCCCACTCACTCCCAACCTCCCCCCCCCCACCCTCCCCCCCCCCCTCCCCCCCCCACCCTCACACCCCCTTCCCTATCCCCCCCCCCCCCCTACCCCCCCTCACCCCATCGTCCTCACCTGTCGACCTTGCCACCATCAGCCTGACCTCACTCTGCACCATGTTCTGATTGGTCAGGAAGATCAGGCGACGGAAGCTGTCTCCCCCTTCTCCCTCCGCGTCCTCCACGACGTAGTCGCCACTCAGGTCGCTGCGACCTCGGTGACGCACGGTGCGGCGGCCAATGTCTTCCCCAATGCTGAGGAATGGAACCTGGGGACAACCAAGAGTAGTAGTAGTAGGAGTAGTAGAAGTAGTAGTAGGAGTAGGAGTAGGGGTAGTAGTAGGAGGAGGAGGAGTAGTAGTAGTAGTAGTAGGAGTAGTAGTAGTAGTAGTAGTAGTAGTAGTAGTAGTAGTAGTAGTAGTAGTAGTAGTAGTAGTAGTAGGAGGAGAGGAGGAGGAGGAGGAAGAGGAGGAGAAGGACGAGGAGGAGTAGGAGGAGAAGGAGGAGGAGTAGGAGGAGGAGGAGGAGGAGTAGGAGTAGTAGGAGGAGTAGGAGGAGGAGGAGGAGGAGTAGTAGGAGTAGGAGCAGTAGTAGTAGGAGTAGTAGTAGTAGTAGTAGTAGTAGTAGTAGTTGTAGTAGTAGTAGTTGTAGTTGTAGTAGTAGTAGTAGTAGTAGTAGTAGTAGTAGTAGTAGTAGTAGTTGTTGTTGTTCATTCATTTGTTCAGCAACAGTTAACAACAACAGCAGCAATACCAACAGCAAAAATAACAACAGCAAAACAACAACACCAACAGCAACAATAACAACAGCATCAATACCAACAGCAACAATAACAACAGCATCAATACCAACAGCAACAATAACAACAGCAACAATAACAACAGCAAACAACAACAAAGCAACAACACAAAAAACAAACAACAAAGCAACAACACAAACAAATAACAACAACAACAAACAAAAACAACAACAATTCTCCTCCATCCCTCTCTACCTCACCTGCACCCCCTGTTTGTGGGAGAGGGGAGCCAACTCCATGACCTTGGAGGATAGCTCCCCCTTGATGGCGTCCATGTTGTCGTAGTGGTGCTCGCGACTCAGAGCCACCACCACCAGACGCTCGAACCCCGCACTGTCGCTCAGCATCCGCCGCCCCGCATCCGTGGAGAACATCCACTCCGTCTCCCTGTGCAAAAATCCTGTTTTCTTTATCATTATTGCGCAAAAATCATATTTTATTTACAGTTATTGTGCAAAAATCCTATTTCATTTACAGTTATTGTGCAAAAATCCTATTTCATTTACAGTTATTGTGCAAAAATCCTATTTTATTTACAGCTATTGTGCAAAAATCCTATTTTATTTACAGCTATTGTGCAAAAATCCTATTTTATTTACAGTTATTGTGCAAAAATCCTATTTTATTTACAGTTATTGTGCAAAAATCCTATTTTATTTACAGTTATTGTGCAAAAATCCTATTTTATTTACAGTTATTGGGAGAACATCCACTCTGTCTCCCTGTACAAAAATCCTGTTTTGTTTACGGTTATTGGGAGAACATCCACTGTCTCCCTGAGCAAAAATCCTGTTTTGTTTATGGTTATTTAGAGAACATCCACTGTCTCCCTGAGCAAAAATCCTGTTTTGTTTATGGTTATTTAGAGAACATCCACTCTTGTCTCCCTGTGCAAAAATCCTGTTTTGTTTATGGTTATTTAGAGAACATCCACTCTTGTCTCCCTGTGCAAAAATCCTGTTTTGTTTATGGTTATTTAGAGAACATTCGCTCTGTCTCCCTGTGCAAAAATCTTGTTTTGTTTATGGTTATTTAGAGAACATCCACTCTGTCTCTCTGTGTGTGCAAAAATCCTATTTTGTGTACATTTATTAAGAGAACATCCACTGTGTCTCCCTGTGCAAAAATCCTGTTTTGTTTACGGTTATTGCGAGAACATCCACTGTATCTCTGTGTGCAAAAATCCTGTTTTAGTTACAGTTACTGGAAGAACATCCACTCTGTCTCCCTGGGCAAAAATCCTGTTTTATTAACAGTTATTGTGAGAACATCCACTCCGTCTTCCTGTGCAAAAATCCTGTTTTATTAACAGTTATTAAGAGAACATCCACTTTGTCTTTCAATGCAAAAGTCCTGAACCAGGATTTGCCCGGATTAAATAATTGCCCCCCCCCCCCTCCCCCCCGAATCCCGAACCAGGATTTGCCAGAATTTACACACAGTAGTTTTCCATCACACAGTGACCATCACTGATCGCTACCACATATCAAAGCTCTATCAGGCCACATGCACAAATCCTGTGGTGAGAGTCTGGAAGTAATTATAGCTGCTGGTATGTACTTAGAAGGAAAAGGCCAGCAAGCATGTGTGCCTGACCTGATTTTGTGATGGAAAGTGAAATTTAGGGCAATTTGTGTTCAGAATCTGAATGCAAGAGGGTTAAGAGAACATCTACTCCGTCTCTGTGCAAAAATCCTATTTTATTCACAGTTATCAAGAGAACATCCACTCCGTCTCTCAGTGCAAAAATCCTAATTGATTTACAGTTATTTCAGAAAACATCCACACCCACACGTCCCAGAAATCAAAACACATCTACCTCAACGGAATGCAAAATCGGTCAAATACACAAAATCTCATCATTGGTAAACCTCAGAGCTCTAGCAGAGAAAGGTAAAATCCAAGCCTACCTGCCCTGCGGCACGATGAAGATGGCAAACTTGTTGGGGCGGGGTGAGGGGCTGTCCACTGCCCACAGCGTGTACCTGGCTGAGGAGGTGAGCTGGCTGTACAGGCTGATCTGCAGCTGTTCTCCTTGGGGGTGCCTGCCCACACACATAGTGCAGACAGTCATGCATGTGCGCGCGTGTGTGCATGCACATGTGTGCACACATGCACACACAAATGTGTGCATACACACACGTGTGCGCGCGCACACACACACATGCACATATATGCACACATACACACATGCGTGTGCGCACAGCGTACACACACACACTCACACTCACACACACACACATACACAAATAAATGTGCGTGTACACAGACACACACAAATGCGCACGCGCACTCACTCACACACACACACACACACACACACACACACACACACTCCACACGCCCCCCCCCCCCCCCCCCCCCCCCCCCCCCCCCCCCCCCCCCCCCACCCACACACACACACAAGAGAAGGATATCACTGCGAGAGAGAGAGAAATTAGGGGGGGGGTGTAGACCTGAGACTGACCTGCCAGCCAGCTGCTGTCGCACCATCCCATAATACTGCATCTCCTTGACTGTGGTCAGCAGCTGATCTGTGGACTCCAGCCTCTGGGGGTTCGATTCCCCACTGCACACCTCCACAATCTGTCAACAAAGTGATAAACAATACCTTCAAGGGAGGAAAGTGGCAGAATGGTGTAGACGTTCACTTGCCTAACAAGCAAACTGCGAGATTCTGGGTTCGACTCCCGGCCTTGCCTTTTTCTTCCCAGTTTGACAGCAAAATCAATCTGGAAGTCAAGTCTTTGAGAGGAGACTCTGAAAACCAATTACGCCTGTGTGCTTACAGACTTCTTCATGTCAACAGAACCCACGACAGTTGAACATTGGAAAGAGCAGCGAGGTAGCTCTCAATTGTCCTGGCAAAATCAGTAGGTTTCATTCCCAAACTTCAGTCGGAATGCAGCTACCTTCATAGAGAAAAAAAAAAACAGTCACATAGACAAAAAATCTCACCACTGGTGAACCTCAGAGCTCTAGCTAAGGAACAAAATGAACCTTTTTTTTTTTTTTTACATCCCTTTCACTGCGAGTTGACCCCATGGTGACACACTGACCTGCTTCATGTTGGGCATGGCCTTGAACTTGGTCAGCACCACAGCGAAAACAGGAAGAGTGAAGTCCCCTTCTTCTCCATCTCCGTTCTCCGCCTTGCTGGTGTCCAGGCGATGGATACGGATTGGCCAACACCTGGAACAACGATTATCCGCCCTCAGATAATAGGATAAGCTTATCTCTCAAAGCCCTTCACACGAGACAATTTTATATAACTCTTAGTGTCCTGAACCACTCGAAAGTGCAGTACCATCATGCCATACTTTTTAACACTTTATACCCCAAGGGTGCAGCTGCACTGCAGTCTCTGAGGACCAGCCCTGCAGCAGCTGAGTGCAGTGTGCACTGGCTCATCATAGTAAAATCATCATATCTTTTTTGTTTGAAACCCAATTCTTATGAAACTATGGCATTGTGTGGTTAAATGATTGCCTATTACACGTGTGCATAAAAGTCTATATTGCATAAAAAATAACATGTTAATTATGGTGTCAAATTACGTAATAGCTCCGATTTTAAATGGTGATATCACTGATAGGCTTATGATTCTTACGCAATGCATGCAACAAATACAACACAATAACAAAAAAACTATACAAGAATCACAAATAAACAGAGACAAACTGACTGATTGTCTGACTGACTGGCTGACTTGTTAAATGACTGACTGATTGACTTATTGACTGAATGATTGATTGACTTACTAATTGATTGACTTCTTGACTGACTGACTAACTGACTGACCAACTGACAGACTGACTGACCCATTTACCCTGTCATACTCACGTCTGCGAAAAATGTCTGACCAGGGCCTGGATGACCTGCTCCTGAAGAAGGGAGATAATAATGTACCGGCCGCCAAGGCGCAGTACTCTGGATACCTCGTTGAACATGGCCGTCACTGTGGCCAGAGTTCCCTCCTCCTGGTCAACGGCCAAAGCGTCCAAGGTGCCCTTGTCAATGGCCACTGAAAACGACCCGTCCTCATAGGTCATCTGCACACAGGGGAGAAGAAGAAAAAGTAGGGGAGAGGTGGACAGCAGAGGGTCGTGAGAGAAGTTAGCCTCCTTCTAGCCAGTGCTTGGTTTAACCCTCTTGCATTTGGATTCTCTGAACACAAACTGCCCCTAGATTTTGCATTCCATCACAAAATCAGGTCAGGCACACATGCTCACTGGCCTTTTCCTCCTCTTAAGTAGCTGCCAGCAGCGATAATTACTTCTAACAGGGTTAAACAGGATGCATTCAATACACATGCAACAGAAGCAAACAACAGTGAGTATGGCAGGGGAAAGGCATCAAGCTGCAGTCTTCCAGCCTTAACTTCTAACACTTTCCTTTTCCGGTGGATATGCATACACTGCTTATCTTATATAAACATGCATCATGTACATATACACACTTGCATGTGCACCCACATACATTCACACCACACACACACACACACACACACACACACACACACACACACACACACACACACACACACACACACACACTCATGTATACATATGCCATTTCATGCTGGTAGGAATGGATAACAACATTTTTTTTAAACGCATGCACACACAAGTGTCAGGTTTAGACACCATCTCCAATGTTGGAATGCTGCATGATATTACCTAAACAGTTGGGGACAGGATAGCCTAGTGGTCAAAACATTGAGCTCGCAATTTGACGACCTGAGTTCAATTCCCGTTCGAGGTGATTTTTCTCCTGGAGCTAACATCAGTGCTGATTCCACTCTCCACAAAAGTCTTTCAGATGAGACTGTAAACTGAGGCCCCATGTGCGAACACATGCAGAACATCTTGCGCACATGTTAAATCCTGTTCCGCTTTTCATAAGAGTAGGCCATTGTGTGCTGGTGGGAACATGACAATATTTACAAAACTGCATACACATGGGGACTAGATGAAAAAAAAGCACATAAATGCTTATTCCATTATCCTCGATATGATAGAATGAATGAATGAATAAATAAATAAATAAATAAATAAATAAACCATCTCCACAGTTGGAATGCTGCATGCTGCTATCTTAACAGTAGGTAAAACAGTTGCATGCAAAATCTCAACATTGGTGGGCCTCAGGACTGTTTGAGGAACACTAAAAAAAATTTTTTTTTAAATCAAACCCCCCCCCAAAAAAAATGCACTAAAAATAAACAAATGAAAAACAATTTCAAACAATGACAATAACAATATATTTCTCTTTACTCTCTTCAAGTCACACAGTAAAAAAACAACCAAAAAAACCCACATTCTCCCCCCCTCCCTCCCTCCCCTCCTTCCCACCTGCGTGACATCCATTTTCTCAAAGATCATCTCCCCTCTCTTCTTCTCATTGCGCTCCCTCATCTGTCGGATGACGACGTCGCTGATGTCGACATTGACGATGCCATGGTACCCCACATCGTACATGTCCTCGCTGAGGCGAGAGTTGCCACACCCCACCATCAGCGCTTTGTCTGCTGGTTTGACGTACTTGTGTAGAATGCCGCACAGGTTGTTGTATTCTCCATACCTTCCACGCAGGAAAAAATAAATACATTAATGAAAACGTCCGCAATTAACAAACTGCTTAGATGCTGTATAAAACCTCAACATTAACACAAACACACACAGACTGACAGACAGACAGACAGACAGAGACACAGACACAGACACAGACTCTCTCTCTCTCTCTCTCTCTCTCTCTCTCTCTCTCTCTTACACACACACACACACACACACACACACACACACACACACACACACACACACACACACACACACACACAACCACACACACACACACACACACACACACACACACACACACACACACACACATACACACACACACACACACACACACACACACACTGAAAAGCAGAAAAAAAAACTGCTTATAAAAAGGAATCAAACATTGAATGTTCTTCTTCTTCTTTTTTTTTTTCTTTTTTTTTCTTTTCTTTTTTTTTTTTTTTTGGGGGGGGGGGGGGGGACTTTAAATTTTCTTTCATTATTGTGGGCTCCTTATAACTTCAATACATTATCTCCCTTTCCAAATAAATTTGACCATTAAATAAATGAAGTAATAACTGAACAAATAAACAAGTGCTCAAGTCCAAGTACTTGTTTTTTCTATAAAAAAAAAAAAAAATGAATCAATAAAGTGCTTATTTTTCCAATCAAAACCAAAGCAACACTAAATCAAAAGTTAATGATTTATGACATAACCAATGCTGTTTTCATTCAAGAATTTTTGTCAGTACTTAACACCTCTACCCCTTCGTCCCCTTCCCGATAGTAAAAAAAGGTAAAGGTAAAGGTAAAGGTGTCCCATAACCTGTGTGGTCGTAGGGGAGCGAGGCATCAGAGACCTCAGCTTCTCTACGGGCCAGCATGTTGAGGGCGGCGCCCATCTCCTCTTCCTTGCTACTTTACCTTCCCTGACCTTAAAAGAGGGCAGGTACCCATTTAAAGCTGGGGGAACTGTACTGTAGCCAAGGCGCCCAAACAGTCACCCATCCAATTGGCAACCACACTCAACGCTGCTTAACCTGGCTGGGGGAAAGCGAGCGCTCTGACTACTGAGCTATCCCCGTCCCCTTCTAGATGACATCACACAACAAAAGACAAAAATGGATTAGGAAAGAAGAAGAAAAAGTGACTGCAGTCATACCATTCGAACGCTTTGCGGCCGCGTTTCTTGAAGAAAGAGTCCCAGTACTGGGGAGAGGTGAACTCCGTGTGGCTTGTGGGCAGCAAATCCATGGCTGGAAGCACTCACCTCCGCTGCTGTGTGGGTTGGGTACACACGTCTCTTCAACATACACATGAATGACTGAAAGTCACAGGACTGCCACACACACTAATGGTCAGAACATTGCGCTGGCAATTTGACGACCCGAGTTCGATTCCCGGTCGAGGGGATTTTTCTCCTGGAGTTACCATCAGTGCTGACTCCACTCTCCCCAAAAGTCTTTCGGATGAGACTGTAAACCGAGGCCCCATGCGCGAACGCACGCACAACATCTTGCGCACACGTTAAATCCTGTTCCGCTTTTTGTACGAGTAGGCCATTGTGTGCCGGTGGGAACAGATGACAATTATTTACACAATTGCATACACATGGGGACTGGATGTAAAAAAGCACATGAGTGCTTATTCTATTATCCTCAATATAAAAGAATAAAATAAAATAAATACTACTACACTACTGACCCAATGAAGTAGATCTATACCACAGACTAGAAAAGACTAATAATGATGTATGTGTCATGTACGCAATGTGTTTTAGTAGTGGATACACACGTCTCTTCAACATATTAATACAATTTATATTTTATTTATTCATATTTTATTCTTTTATATCGAGGATAATGAAAAAAGCACTCATGTGCTTTTTTACATCCAGTCCCCGTGCGAATGCAGTTTTTGTAAATTGTGTCATCTGTTCCCACCGGAACACGATGGCACACACCACACATAAAATAAATGAGAGTCACAGGACTGCCCGCACCTATCGTACTACACTACTGACCCAATGAAGTAGATCTATACCACAGACTAGAAAAGGCTGATATATTAATGATGTATATGTCATGTGCGCAATGTGTTTTGATAGCTATATAGTGTGTATTGTATAATCATGGCCAAGCTTATTATTCGGTTACTACCAGTACTTTGGGGGGGGGTGAAGATTGGGCCTTTTCCCTAACTGTGTGGTATGGTCATGGTTGTATAGATGTAGAAGTGACTGGATAACAGTGGATTACCACTCACCAGTTTGAATAGCCTATATCCCTGTGTCTCTTCTCAGTTGTGATTCACTGTTGTTTTTTAAACTGCACTCACCCAAACTGTTTTAAGACTTAAAACTTCAGCATTTTTTCCTATGGCTAGGGCAAGTTTGGGAATGGACAGACTGAACTTTCGCATCAAGCTAGCTGTTGGGACGTAATAAGTTGTATTTTTTTAATTGGAAATGTAATGAAACTTACATTTGTAAAGTTAAAATCATGGGATAACTTGGGAAAGAGAATAAGAAGTAAAACAACATAGAAAACAAAAATCAAAAGAAGAACAATTAAATAATGAATAAAAGAAAATGAAAAAGAATACAAAAAGTAAAAACTATGGAATGGATGGAAGATACTAGATAGTGATAGAGAAAATTATAATAAAACAATAGGGTGACCAAGGAATGAGCCCTCATCCCAAATACAGGGTGAGTACAAAATAAATGTTATTCTTATACCCTACTGTCTTATCACAGGCATACAGGCCATTGACGTGGGTGACATACCAACCCATATATGGTCCATATATCAGGGGTGGGAATTGACTGAGTCAAAAAACTCTGAAAAGTGTGGGGGGTCCAGGGGGCATCAGCCCCTGGCGGGGTCAAGGGGCAGAGCCCCTTGTGGGGGTCAGGGGGCAACGCCCCCTGAAGCTGAAGGTTTTTCAACAATTCTAGCCTGTTTAACGGCCTCTCCTTGAACTAATTTCAGTTCCTGATACTAAGCAATTTCTGCCCTAAAATAAGCTCTCCAAGTATGACTTTTTCTGTCATTTTTTTCAATTTAAGGAGGTTCTACACCCAAGTAATCATATAGCAAGAATGAGTATATTTTTAGACAAATATGCACTAATGCAGATAGAGGAAGAAAGAGAAAGAAAGGACAGACACACATAGACAAGAGAAACAGAGAGAGAAAGAAAGAGGGGTGGGGGGAGGGGAGGGGGGTGTGTGTTGTGTGTGTGTGTGTGTGTGTGTTGTGTGTGTGTGTGTGTGTGTGTGTGTGTGTGTGTGTGTGTAAGAGACAGAGAGAGGTGGAGAAAATGAGAGAGACAGAGACAAGAGAGAGACACACACAGAGACAAGTGTGTGTGTGTGTGTGTGTGTGTGTGTGTGTTGTGTTGTGTTGTGTTGTGTTGTGTTGTGTTGTGTTGTGTTGTGTTGTGGTGTGGTGTGGTGTGGTGTGGTGTGTGTGTGGTGTGGTGTGGTGTGGTGTTGTGTGTGTGTGTGTGAGAGAGAGAGAGAGAGAGAGAGAGAGAGAGAGAGAGAGAGAGAGAGAGAGAGAGAGAGAGAGAGAGAGAGAGAGAGAGATGGGGGACTCTTCCTGGAAAAAGAAAGGGGAGGCTGCTTGGCCTGCCCATTATGTAAACATTGCTCTCTGACCCTAAACACTGCAAGTGAAAGCCCCCCCCCCCCCCCTCCCTCTTCCTACCATCCCTCTTCATCCCTGTCTTAGGGCTACAGCTACTGGTCCATCCCTTTCATGAAACCTGACACCTTCCTGGTTTTCACATTACACTGAGGAAAGAGTGTGATGTGTGAAATAAAAAACTCTGTGTGTGTGTGTGTGTGTGTATGTGTGCGTGCGTGCGTGTGTGCGTGTGTGTGTGCGTGTGCGCGCGCGTGTGTGTGTGTGTGTGTGTGTGTATGTGTGCATGTATGTGTGTTGTGTTGTGTTGTTTGTGTTGTGTTGTGTTTGTCAATGTGTGACTGTTTCCATGTCATGTGTGTGTGTGTGTGTGTGTGTGTGTGTGTGTGTGTGTGTGTGTGGGGTGTGTGGAGAGAGAGAGAGAGAGAGAGAGAGAGAGAGAGAGAGAGAGAGAGAGAGAGAGAGAGAGAGAGAGAGAGAGAGAGAGAGAGAGAGAGAGAGGTGTCAAAGTCAATTTTGTTTTTCCACTTTCAGAGTTGGAAAGAGAGAGATGTATGTTATCTAGATCTAGATGAGAAGACAAGTGAAAGCCAATATAAAAGTCTTGCCCCGGTCCCACCTAAGAGAGAGAGAGAGAGAGAGAGAGAGAGAGAGAGAGAGAGAGAGAGAGAGAGAGAGAGAGAGAGAGAGAGAGAGAGGAGAGTGTGTGTGTGAGTGTGTGTGTGTGTGAGTGTGTGTGTGTGTGTGTGTGTGTGTGTGTGTGTGTGTGTGTGTGTGTGTGTGTGTGTGTGTGTGTGTGTGTGTGTGTGTTTAACTGATCGACCTCTTTCTGAAGAATTTCATTTTGTACTGCCTCCTGGTGATCACCATCGTTTTTGTGTGATGTTAGAAGTCCTTTAGTGAAGGCATTGTTCTTTCCATTTTTTTTTATACACAGCCAATGTCACATGCCGCCATCACTGTTCTCAAGCCCAGGCTACTTGTCTAGCCAGATCTGGAAAACCTTCCTAAAAAAAAACTTTTTGGTCTACCAGCTCTCTGCTGGGTCACGGCTTCTGCTATAGATCTACTCAATAGATCTGTCACGATGACGTCACTTGTGTCAGGAGTTCAAGGCTTCGTGGAAAATGACGTCATTACGTAAACGAATAGAAAAATGACGTCAGACCAGCTGGCTGCATTGTGGATTGCGGTGCTAATCTGGGAATCTTGCTGTCCCGTGGGTAACAACGTAATGACCACCGCATGCAGCCCTATAAACGGCATGGCAGTTGCAATGACGCACTGTTCAAATACGCGCTGTCCACGGTTTTGTGTCCATTTGCCTAGGGCGCACTGGTCAGATTATTTTGCGGCAAAGTTGAAAAAATTGCGGAATCCCGCAAAAGCCCACCATAGAATCAACACTGAATAGGTCAATTCTGGTACTGCTTCAATGACTGCGTTGCGCATTCGGCAACATTTATTACCGGACCTTCAGCGGGCAGACATAGTTTGCAAACGATTCCCGTTTAGCTCCCGCGCTTTAACAGTAGGCCTACGCCGCAGCCGGTGCACAAATATTTTTGCTCCCACAATTTTTTTTCCGCGGACCAAAATTTTTTTCCGCGGAAATAGATTCCAAAAACTTGGAAATTTGCGTTTCCACGGACAATTCCCACCGCTGATATGGACCAGCAAGTTTAGAGAGTGGGAACTATAAATTTGTGTGACCTCTGGTTGTGTGGAGAAATTGCAAACGATATGGCTGAGTTACATGGATATATATTGCCAATGGTATAACAGACATGAACATACTGCTTATGATATGGCTGACAGTGACATGAACATATTGCCAATGGCATGACGGACTTGAGCATACTGTCAGTAATGATATAGCTGACAGTGACATAAACATACTGCCAATGGTATGACAGACATGAACATAACGATATGGCTGACAGTGGCATTAACAATGCCAATGGTATGACAGACATGAACATATTAACGATATGGCTGACAGTGGCATAAACATATTGCCAATGGTATGATGGACATGGACATATATATATATATATATATATATATATATATATATATATATATATATATATATATATATATATGAATCTATAATGGGCATGAACATACTGCTAACAATATGGTTGACTGCAGCATAAACATACAGTTGATTGTATGACTGTGAGTGTGAGTGTGACATGAAGTATAAACACATTGCCAATTGTATGACTGTGACATGATGTATGAATATACTACTACTTACTACCAATTGTATGACTGTGAGTGTGACATGAAGTTTGAACATACTGCCAATTGTATCAATGTATGACTGTGAGTGTGACATGTATGAACATACTGCCGATTGTATGACTGTGAGTCTCTACTGAGTGTGGCATGATGTATGAACATACTGCCGATTGTATTCATGACTCATTGGCTGTGAGTGTGACATGATGATATATGAACATACTGCCCATGGTATTTGATTTGATTTGATTTCTTTTATATCGAGGATAATGGAATAAGCACTCTTGTGCTTTTTTACATCAAGTCCCCGTGTGTATGCAGTTTTGTAAATGTCATCTGTTCCCACCGGCACACGATGGCCTACTCTTACGAAAAGCGGAACAGGATTTAATGTGTGCGCAAGATGTTCTGCATGCGTTCCCATATGGGACCTCGGTTGAAAGTCTCATTCGAAGAACTTTTGGGGAGAGTGGAGTCAGCACTGATGTTAACTCCAGGAGAAAAATCTCCTCGACCGGAATCGAGCCCGGGTCGTCAAATTGCCAGCGCAATGTTCTGACCACTAGGCTATCCGTCCCCCCTATATGGCTGATACATGGTATTTATTTATTTATTTATTTATTTATTTATTTATTTAATCTTTTATATCGAGGATAACAGAATAAGCAATCATGTGCTTTTTTTCATCCGGTCCCCGTGTGTATGCAGTTTTTGTAGATATTGTCATCTGTTCCCACCGGCACACGATGGCCTACTCTTACGAAAAGCGGAACAGGATTTAACGTGTGCGCAAGATGTTCTGCGTGCGTTCGCACACGGGGCCTCGGTTTAAAGTCTCATCCGAAGTGACTGTAGCCAGCGTAGGTGTGACATGAGCATACCCAGCACACACTCTGCGACCAGTTACCTGGAAAAGGCTGCGTTAAACAAATTCAAGTTGCTCTAAACACTGCATCACTGGTAGATAGATGATCGCTTCTCTCTTTCTGTGCTTTACCTCAGTCCATTCACTGTCACAGGTTCCACACAGAAACTTGAGAAAGAAAAGAGAAGACAGGCTCTTGATGCTCTAAATTTTTCAACAACGACAACACATTTTTTCCATCTCCCAAAAAAAAATTGACATCCTCTATAAGTAACATTACTTACCAAAAAGAAACACCACACAAATTTTATAATCAAGAAATTACTTCTCGACACATGTGGTTTTGGGGAGAGTGAATGCCCTTGTTGAAATATCTTTTTACTAGATGACAAGCAAAAACAAAACATTTTAGCGTAAGCATGCAAAATATTATGTCTTTCTTTTTTCTTTTCTTTTTTTTTTCATTAGGATGAAAAAAAATTGGTCATGACAAATTCTCCCTTTTGCCAAAACCATATGATTGTATGTGGTTTAGTGTGGTGGGTCTAGTTGGGTGGGAGAGGGGGTGGTTGGTTCGTTTTTTTCATCGGGATGTCAATCCCTGATAAGGCAAGGTTGAATGTTAAAAAATTTAATTTGTGCATTGGGGGGGGGGGGGGGGGGGGGGGCAATAAAATCATACAAGTAGAGAAATAGCCATATTACTGAGGAAAAGGTAATTCCCTGAAATGGTTTGGGGGTCAAGGGGTAGAGCCTCTTACAGGAGCTAGAGGCAACCCCCAGAAGCTGAAAAGTTTTTCAGGAATTTTACCCTGTAAAAAAGCTTCTCCTTGAACTAATTTCAGTTCTTCACACTAAAAAATTTCTGCTATAAAATAAGATCTCCTAGAATGACTTAATCAGTCATTCCCCCAATCCAAAGGTGGTTTTAAACCCAAGTAATCACATAGCAAAAGTGATTGCATATCTACACAACCTTAAACTAACATAGACAGAGGAAGACAGAGAGCTTTAGCCTATCTATTATTTCTTTTTTATATTGAGCATTATGGAATAACCACTCGTGTGTTGTTTTTTACATCCAGTCCCTGTGTGTCTGCAGTTTTGTCAATTCTTTCATCTGTACCCACCGGCACAGAGTGGCCGACTCTTTTGAAAAGCGGAACATGATTTAACGTGTGCGCAAGATACTCTGCGTGCGTTCGCACACAGGGCACACAGTCTCATCCGAAGGACTTTTGAGGAGAGTGGAGACAGCACTGATGTTCACTCCAGGAGAAAAATCGCCTCAAACGGGATTCGAACCCGGGTCATCAGATTGCGAGCGCACAATGTTCTGACCACCAGGCCATCCTGTGCAAAGAGAGAGAGAGAGAGAGATGAGAGAGAGAAGAGAGAGAGAGAGAGAGAGAGAGAGAGAGAGAGAGAGAGAGAGAGAGAGAGAGAGAGAGAGAGAGAGAGAGAGAGAGAGAGAGAGAGAGAGAATTGAATTGAATTGAATTGAATTGAATTGAATTGAATTGAATTGAATAAATTTTATTTAAAGAGGGTAATGGCATAAGCAAACATGCTTTTTTACAACCAGCCCTCTGGGCATAAAAAAACACAAATAACCAACAATCAAGAAAACCAACCTTTCAACCAAACAATGAACAAGAGAGAGAGAGAGAGAGAGAGAGAGAGAGAGAGAGAGAGAGAGAGAGAGATGAGAGAGAGAGAGAGAGAGAGAGAGAGAGAGAGGAGAGAGAGAGAGAGAGACAAGGCAAGGCAAGGCAAGGCAAGGCAAGACAAGGCAAGGCAAGGCAAGGCAAAGTCTTTTATTCGAGGATAATAGATAAGCACTCATGTGCTTTTTTTTTACATCCAGTCCCCGCCCTTTTCAGGGATACATCAAGTTGAAAAGATACTAAACAATAAAACTTTACGCATTACCAAACAACACACAAGAATAAGGACACTATATATGATAAGGTAATAAAAAAAAAATGCACTCGATCAGAAGACAAAAATCAGAAGTCACAATAAAAATATTTTGATTATGGAAGAATAGAAAAGTGTTGATAGGTAAGGAGCAAACAAGAGAACTAGATGAATAAACAACTGAAAACATCAATCCACCACCATCTATCAAGTTATACATGTGACATAAATCATACATTTGGATAAAAGGGGGGGAAAATTTAACTAATATCGTTATTGGAGGGGAGGGGGGGTAGAGATACTGTCAATAAAAATGTAAATAAAATATATTTGAGAGAGAGAGAGAGAGAGAGAGAGAGAGAGAGAGAGAGAGAGAGAGAGAGAGAGAGAGAGAGAAGAGAGAGAGAGAGAGAGAGAGAGAGAGAGAGAGAGAATCTTTCTTGAATAATCTTTATTTTTCAAGGGTAACAGAGTAAGTAATCATTACATACTTTTTTTCATCCGGGAGAGAGAGAGAGAGAGAGAGAGAATGATGAATGAATGAATGAATGAATTGAATGCAATGAATCTTTACTTTTCAGGGGTAACAAAGTAAGCATTCACGTACTTTTTTTCATTCTGCCCTCGCCCAGGTTAGGGCAGTAGCAGCCCCCCCCCCCCCCCCCCCCCCCCCCCCCCCCCCCCCCCCCCCCCCCCCCCCCCCCAAAAAAAAACAAAAAAGAACAAAAAAAACCCACCATACCCCCCAAAAAACAACAACAAAAATACCAAACAAACAAACAACAACAAAACAAAAAGATAAACAAGCCATCATCACCTAATACCGTAATCAATTTAATGATTATAATCACCTACATAATCATATCATTATGATGAAATAGTAGCATTCAGATGTGTCCCATTTCTTCAGTGAGAAAATCATTTATAAAAAGTCAGTTTGAGGTTAGACTTAGATTTAAAGTTTGTGACACATCTAAAGTTTTTTTGTTTTGGGGGAGGGTTTTTTGTTCCTTTTTATTTCCAGAAGTTAGGCCTACTTTTTTTCCAATCCACATTTTTGCACTAGTCTAGTAGGCTTACCAGTCACGTGACAACTAGCTTCAACAGCTTTCCGACGAGACGTACGCTGAACCCGGTAGGTCTTATGATTACAATCTTATGTTTTTGGAATCAATCCCTCCACTAAATAGAAATATTTGTCAATGTCAAGAAAGTGGGATAACTAAAGCGTTGTATTATATTAAGTTTTCAGTGTAGTTATTGGGGCAAGGTCTACCGATTGTTAGTTTTGAGGGCTAGCGAGAAAGCTAGCCTGTGTCTAATGTCTTGGCGTCCAAAATAGGCCTATTTCACAAAAAAGAATGTGTGGGAAGCGCGTCGACTCGTTGTTGCAGAATCTCTTTGCATGCATTTTTCACTTAATATTAGAAAAATGTATTGTGATTTGAGAAGTGAATGCTACATGGTGAGGATATTTAGATTGCACTAAGCAAGCCTTTGGTTTTGTTCAGCTTGTAGGCCTACCGGAAACGAGAAGAAAGAAAGAATGGCGGCTAGCCTAAAACATGCACCTACGTTACAATAATTACTTTCTCGATTCTATTTAGAACTAAGATTTACAGGCTGCACATAAGGGTAAAATTCTGGCGCTTTTCCATTTTCATGTATTACACTTACATTCGTACTGCACATGCTAAGGCATCCACAGAAATGAATTTTTACAGTCTAGCTCTGTGACTAGCCTAAAACATTGCACAACAAATTGAAATAAAGTTGGTAGGTTTGACTTTGAACTTATAATAAAAACCTTTAGGGTTATACGTTCCGATATGATCTATTCGTACTGCACATGCTAAGGCATCCACAGAAATGAATTTTTACAGTCTAGCTCTGTGACTAGCCTAAACATTGCACAGCAAATTGAAATTAAGTTGGTAGGTTTGACTTTGAACTTAAAAATAAACCTTTAGGGTTATACGTCCGATATTTATCTTTAAGTTAGTAATAAACTTCAAGACTCGACTGAAGAAATATGTAACTTGTAACAGTTTTTAAAAAAAAACCAAACCCCCCCCAAAAAAACAAACAAACTTTAACAGTGCTGGGGCTCTACACTGAATTTTAAGTGTCTTTGAGTGAAAGTAAACTACCCTACACTACCAATTTGCAGGCAGTAGGTTGCACCTAGGGTATGTTTTTCTCACCCAGTGTGCAGGGTAGTAGGGTTGATCCATGGTATTTATTTCTCATCCCTGTGATTTGCTTCCAGTACGTACAGTTTACACAATTGTTCTGTATGCATGTTAATGCATTCTGGTTCGTGTCATCTTTAAAGGATTTTTAGGTAGTAAAAGTTGGTACTTGTGTAAACTGAGAACAATTTCAGACACCTTAGTGGAGACATCAGACTGTCCACATAGACTGTTGGCAACCAATTTGAACTAAGGGATGCTTTCTCCAGTGCCCAGTATTACTGATACTCCTTCAACCTTGCTTGAAAACTTTTGGTAATGCAGTTTGCTGGGGTTCAGTCCACTATTGCATGTTAAACACTAATGAATCACAGAGCTAAATGCTTTGTTGTTGTTGTTTTTGCTATTATGAACTATGAACATCTGTGTAAGTTATCTACCTGTCAGCATGAGATGTGTCAACAAAGTTTACAGTATGAGTAAAGTAACCCAACATATGTTTTGACAAATATCATAGAGTTTATTATGCACATCAACAGTTAACGGTAGGCTGACGCTGTCTACACCTGCTTAATTAAAAGTGAGGCACTGAAACAAGTACAAGATGGTAGGTTTTGTTTGAGGGTTTTTATTTTTTATTTGTTCTGTTTGAAGACACTATGTCTTTATGGAATAAATCTAATTTCCTGTCTTTCCAGCTGAATATCCAAAGCACAAAATGGCTGACGACCAAGCAGAAGAAAACATCTTGGATTACGAAGATGAGGAAAATGAGACAGCTGTTGATGGAGCAAGCAATGATGGGCAGGTGAAAAAAGATGTGAAGGGAACGTACGTGTCCATCCACAGTTCAGGCTTCAGAGACTTTCTGCTCAAACCTGAATTGCTGCGTGCAATCATTGACTGTGGCTTTGAGCATCCTTCAGAAGGTAACTAGCCCTGTGCGTGTGGTTGGGTGTTTTTTTTTTTTTTTAGGAGCACATTCACACTATACACTCAAGTACATGTATCATTGTATGCGTATGCATATACACACATGCGCGCGCGCGCGCACACACACACACACAAACACACCACACACACACACACACACACACACCACACACACACACACACACACACACACACAGCTGACTGATGATATAATGGTGAATCTGGAGCTTATAAAAGCCAGTTATTAGTGAAAGAGTGGGTCTGATTGAATCGGAGCACGAGTGTGAGCATATTGACTGGCAAGTTGTCTTGGTGAATCTGGAACTGCTGCTGCTTTTTTCAGATGTTGGGTAGCTAGTTGTTTCCTAATGTCAATTTGGCAGTGCAAAAGCTTGCCTGGTCTTTTTTCCTTTCAGTTGCATTGGTTAACCCCCACCCCCCCAAAAAAAACCCGTAAAGCATTATTTGTTGGTGACAATGAGGGAACTGTGTTCATTTTCAGAATTGTGTTTTGAATGTGTTTTCCAGTTCAGCACGAGTGTATCCCCCAGGCCATCCTGTCCATGGACGTGCTTGTGCCAGGCTAAGTCCGGCATGGGAAAAACTGCTGTCTTCGTTCTGGCTACTCTGCAACAGCTGGAGCCTGTCGACGGGCAGGTAGGTCTTTATTCTTGTATCTGACTGTGTCAGGGTTGTTTTTGTTTTTTTTTATTAGAGGGTGTGCAGAGTGGTTTCTGTGATATTGTGGTCTAGGGATAATGATTTTTTTGTTACCTTATTCCTTAGCGAGAGCTCCAATTTCATCAATAGTGAGATTTGGATATTCAACTGTTTTTGCCCCTGCATTAAGGTAGCTGGTTCTGCATTCCAACTTGGGTATGATGTTTGGAAACAACACCAGTGTGTCCATTCCCACCATTCTCTTCCAAAAGGCAAAACAGGTTTTTTTTTGTATGTGCAAGAGTTATCTTTTGGGGATAGGATAGCTCAGTGGTTCAGAGCACTAGCTTTTTTCTAAGCAAAGTTAGCAGCATTGAAAGTGGTTACCCAGTGGATGGGTGACCGATTGTATTCTCTTTGGCTTCCGTACAGTTCCCCCAGTTACCGAGCTTTTATTTACAAAATGGGTACCTGCCCCTGGTAAGGTCAGGAAAAGTAAAAGCAGCGAGGGAGAGGTGGTTTCCACCCTCAGTAAGCTGGCACCTAGGATAGGCTCGGGTCTGACACTTTAGACCCGAAAACCACATAGGTTATGGGACAACTTTACTTTTTACCCTCAATAATATGCTGGCTCCCAGAGAAGTTAGGGTCTCTGACACCTCACTCCCCTGTGACCACATAGGTTATGGGACACCTTTACCTTTTTCAGATGTTATGTGTGCGTTGCACGCAGAACTTATTGTGTGTGACAGAAATGAAACTGATGGTGTGTTGGTTGCTGCAGGTATCTGGCTGGTGATGGCCCACACCCGTGAGCTGGCCTTCCAGAATCAGCAAGGAATATGAACGGTTCAGCAAGTACATGAACAACGTGAAGATCGCTGTGTTCTTGGGGGCAACCCCAGTGAAGAAGGATAAAGAGGTGCTGCAGAAGAATGTCCTCATACGGGTGGGCCCCCGGGCGTATCTCTTGCCAAGGCCAAAATCGCCTCTGAAGGCTCAAGCACTTCATTCTGGAAAAAGCACAAATTTTGTTGACCTGGGTGGCCCTTAATTCCTGTTGGACCCCCTGGATTCGAAGTGTGGTTCCAACAGAAAAGAAAAGATGAAAGTACTCTGTTGTGCCCCTTTTCCTCCCTGTGCTTTTGGTGTGGGTGGGTTTGGGTTTGTGTGTGTATTTTGCTGTGTAGGAATTGTAAGATTTTATTATGGGAAAACAGAATATTAGCCTTGGTTTTTGAACAAAGGAAGGTTTGGATCAAGCATGACTAAAGGGGGCCCCCTTGGGGGGGTTTTTTTTTCCCCAAATTTAAAAAAGGGTTTAATTCACTGCAAATTTATGTTTTTTTTTTTTTAATTCAATGCTTTTTTTATGTTTCCATTTTTTTGGGGTTTTTTGGTTTGACTTTTTTAAAAAAATCCGGCACATGCAGGGTTTTTGTGCGGAGTGCCCAGTTAATGTTTTTTTTTTTTATATGCTTTTGGGGAAGGAGAAAATTTTATAAAAGGTTTTTTTACATTATTTTTTGATTTTTTTCCTTTTTATTTGTTTTTAACTAATTTTTTTCTTATTATTTAATTTTAAATTCATTTTATTTGAAAAAAAAAAAAACTAAACCTTTTTTATTGGTTTTTAATTCCAAAATTTTTTTGTCACCCCTAACACAAACAAAACCAAAAATTTTTCTTTTTTCTTTTTTTTTAAAACATTTTTTTTTTTTTTTTTTTTTTTTTTCCCTTTTTTTGTTTTTCCCAAACCCCTCTTTTTCAACAGCGAAGGGGTTCAAGCTTTTCCCCACCCCTCATGGGGAATCATTGTTCCGCCCCCTCCAAAAATCCGCCCCCTGGGTTTGCGGTTTGTTTCCCTTTGCCCCCCCCCCCACCCCGCTCCCCTGGGCCCCCCTCCCCGGCGTTCCCCTTGCCTTGTGGGGGTGAAAAGTCGCGGCCCTTGGGGTATCAGCTTTTTTTTTACCCCCCCCCATCTGGGTTCGCACCGATTTCGGCACCCGCCACACTGTACCAAACTGGGAATCCCCCCGTCCCCCTGGCTGGCCAAAAGCAATGAAGCTTTTGTAAGTATTTATTTACAATTGCAAGGAAGAGTAAAAAAAAAAGATCATAAACCTTTTAATTGAAAGGAAATTGATATGAAAAAAATTTCGTGTCACTTTTTAAAAATAAAATTTTGCAAAAAAGGTCTCTTAGGGAAATGGGAAAAAGGGAAGGGGGAAAATGTTTATAAAACACAGGTATTATTTTTTAAATTCTTTTAAGGGGGTGTTGACAGTTTTTTTTTTTTGGAATGAAAATGAGGTTAACAAAGTTGGAAAGTGTTTAAAGGATGTGATTTTAAAACAAATCTAAAAAGACAATTTTGGGAAACTTCTGAATAGGGGGGGGAGTACATATCTGTGTAAAATTAAAGGAA
>CM060345.1:29402588-29415088 GCA_030674155.1 Stramonita haemastoma
GGTTAAAGCCAGAAATTAAATTGTCTCATATCCGCTGATAAAAGAACAAGATGAAATTTAATATTCTTTTTTGAACAATGTCATATGGTCCAGTTGTTTTGATATTGAGATAAAAGGCAGTTTGGAATGCTTTTACAAAACTAGTTTTTATAAAACTAGTTTGTTTATAAAAGTTGAAAGCAAATTATTTATTTTAGGTTATTAAGGAAATCCTTCAATGTCAATAGTGTCTTTACAGAATTGTTGTCTATTTTTGTTACACGGCATCCAATCATTTGGATAACAAGTTCGGCATGTCAAAGAAAAAGATGCAATGTGATAAAGACTTCAAACATGCGAAATTTCTGCTACAGCATACCATCAAATCATTTTATTAGTTTAACATATAAAGCAAATGGTGAAACGGGATAATGTCTTTTTAAAATGATTCCGAACTATTTTCTATTCACATAGAATTAAATCATTTTCAACATCTGAACAAAAAAAGAAAAAAAGTCTTAAAGAATAATTATGAGTTCATTGTTTTGAAGGCATGTGATTGACGCATTTTCATATTAAAAAGTTACACCGGACAAGTTTAAATGAATCGATATTTGTAAAGAACAATTTTGATTTTATTTTGTTGCCAAGTGGTAATAAAAAATCATCGTAACATATGAGCTAACATTCAACATTTTCCCTGTCACTGATGACTTCTTAAAAGTGCTTACAGGAACAAATGGACTGGAACCAAGTGCCGAAGAACAGACACGCCATCCAGCGCCACTTGTCAGTTACCAGCACATGATCAGGTAACAGGCTTGTGTCAAAAACTCTATCCCCCCTCCCCATACCGTGAGTGGTGATCTGGGTACTAGTCTTTTGGAAGAGGCGAAAAACAGATCATGTGTGCATCACGCATTTAGCACACATAAACGACCCCACGGCAACAAGAGAGTTGTCCCAGGCAAAATTCTGAAGAAAAAAAGTCACTCTGATAAGGAAACAAATAACACATGCAGACAGGGAAAAATGGGTGACGCTGCTCTTGTGGTGACATGCTGTCCCTAGGGAGAGCAGCCAGAATTTCCCGCAGAAAAATCTGCCATGACTTAAAAGTGGTATAGAAATACAAATACAAACTATTAGTGACTATCCCCCTGTCTTAGCATTTGTCTGTGTCTTGTATTTGTGTTTGTATTGTTCTAACCTTATAGAAGATTCCAGCTGCATCCAACACTATTTTAAAGATGTTGTTCATAAATGTTTCTAGGAAATAAAAAAAATCTGAGTAGTTATTCAGACCACAGATGCTAAATCATTTAGAGTTTAACATCCCTGCAAAAAGGTCATATCCGAGAGCATCTATGTAAACTTCATAGTTTAAATCCACAATGATTATTATGCACAGCAGCAGCTTTTCTTACAATGTATTCAAAGCAAAAACACTGTGTACATCCCTATCCATAGCTCCTAGAATGACACTGCGTCCATGGCAAGTGAGATAATTAATGGCCGAATAATTCTCCACATCATCTATGGGAATAAAAATCACCTAAGTTTGACATTGACTATTCGCCTTCACCTATCCCATAGTCTGGTTGACTGTTGGGCCAACACTGAAGATATTGCAGCCAGCTTTCTGCATTCCTTGTGGTTCTGAACTTATCAGTATAATAATGATAATAATGATAATGATAATAATAATAATAATAATAATAATAATAGTAATAATAATAATAATGATGATAATAATAATAATACATAGATTTTACATAATGCTATATCTTGTAAAAACAAATCAGTATGTTATTCCACTCAAGGTCAGTCCACTATCTGTTGTCTTCCAATTTTCTTCGCCTCGAATTTGTAAAATCAAAAATAATTTAATCATCCCATGAAAGACAATTGCAACACTAACAAGCACATACCTGATAGGAACTACACTCTTGAAAAAAGCCACTTTCAAATTTGTTGAAATACTCTAAAATAACTTCAAGTAAAAAAAAAAGAATCCCCCCCTACACACACTCGCTCTTTCTCTAATTTACTCACTTTCAAACACGCACGCACGCACGCACGCGCGCGCACACAAGCACACACAAATACATACACACACAATCACATGCACACAAATACATACACACACATTCCGTCTCTCTGTCTGTCTCTGTCTCTCTTCTCTCCTCTCCCTTTCTCTTACTCACTCACTCACTCACTCACTCACTCACTCACTCACTCACTCACACATACACACACTCTCACTCACTTACTCTCACTCACTCACTCACTCCCTCACACACTCTCTCTCTCTCTCTCTCTCTCTCTCTCTCCTCTCTCTCTTCTCTCTCTCTCTCTCTCTCTCTCTCTCTCTCCTCTCTCTCTCTCTCTCTCTCTCTCTCTCTCTCTCTCTCTCTCTCCTCTCCTCTCTCTCTCTCTCTCTCCTTCTCTCTCTCTCTCTCTTTCTCTCTTCTCTCTCTTCTCTCTCTCTCTCTTTCTCTCTTTCTCTCTCTCTCTTTCTCAAACATACATGCACACACGCAGACACACACACACACACACACACACACACACACACACACACACACACACACACACACACACACACACACACACACACACACGCATAACACAGAGTCTAAAGTGTTCACTATCTTGCGGAATGATAAATTTTCCCCTTTTCTCTCACTCCCTCTATCTTTTCCCTTAACCACAGTCCACTCTCCCTTTTTTCTTATCATATTTTTTCACCTGTCCTGTCTATTCTCTTGCCTTTTTTCCCCCGAAGCAAATCTGACAACTATTTTCTTTTCCTTTTCAGATGTAATGACAATTTGAGGACATCTCTTTCAAGGACATCACTACAGGCAAGGAAAAGGACTTTCCAGTAACCAACAAAAACTGTCACCAACTGGTTACGCCAAGTGCCTCTCCAAGGAAGAACATTTTTAGGACTGTCCTGAGTTGACCCTTACGGTTGGCCAGGGCGTTGATACAAGGAATATCAGTAGAGTTGGTTTTAAAACCTAGTTTTAATCTGTAGAGATTTGCACTTTTTTTATTTGAGATAAATTGTCAAGGTGACAGCTCCGATATGGTATCTGTGGTCGGCGGGGCTATAAACAAGATTAGATTGGACTGGTTTTTGTGATTATTTGCTGTTTTTGTCTTTATTGAAATTGGTTAAAAAAACACCTCCCCCCCCCCCCTAAATTTCCTCAGCTAGAGCTCTGAGGTTTACCAAGAGATTTCTGCATATGGGACTGTTCTTGCCCACCATTAAGGTAGCCGCAATCCGAATTCAGGGTTGATATCAAAATTTCATGTTTTATTTTACAAAATACTAGTGTTAGATAACTTTTTAGGGAGATGTGTGTTGTGTTGTATTGTATTCTTGTGTTGTGTTGTGTTGTGTTGTGCGTGTGCGCACGCGTGTGTGTATATGTGTGTGTTTTGTTTTGATGTGTGTGTTTGGTGTGTGTGTGTGTTTTGATGTGTGTGTTGGTGTGCGTGTTGTGTGTTGGTGTGTGTGTGTGTGTTGTGTGTGTGGTTGGTGTGTGTGTTGTGTGTTGGTATGTTGCTAGTGTGTGTTGTTTTCGGTGATGGTGGTGTGGTGTGTGTGGGGGGGGGGGTAGGGGATAGTTGTCGGGAGAAGACAGGTTGGAAGGAGAGGGGAGGGGGAAAAGGTGGTTTAGGAGGGGTGTGGATGCACATTTAGAGTAGTGGGGATAGAAAACATAGGGCTGGCTTAGATATTCTTTTAGATCATAGGCTACAGCTCCGAGGTAACCAACAGTAAGAGTGGTGCATACGCAACCGTTTTTGCCAACCATTAAGGTAGCTGCATTCCGACTTCGAGGATCTTACATGGTTTAATTTTTTTTGTAAGTTCATGCAACTTGTTCAAGGTATTTTAGACTTTTTCTTTTTAAGTATAGCTGAAGTGCAATTTTCGTGGACACCTAAGCGTAATGCATGGCCTCAGCTTTTTGATGGAACAGGTGACTCTGATTTAAAGCCTCACACCATTGCAAAATACTTATAGCCGCTGAGGTCGGTAGGATAATAAACATGAACTAAATACCATTGTGTCTACAGCTACATACCATTTGTCCATGTGCTACTGTGTCCACATGGCTCTAACATCCAGACCGACCATCTGACAGACAACCCTTCCATGTTGTTCACTAACACTAACTCTAACACTAACCTCAACTCTTAACCCTGGCCCTGCATGTGGACACAAAAGGCAGGTAGACAACATGGTGTATGCTGACACACTGGCTAAACACTTTTTTCTTTGGGGTTGAATAAAATTGAATCGATTTATTTATTGAAAATAAATGGGATAAGCACAGAACTGCTTTGCAACGTGCTTTCAAAAACAAAACGGAAACAAAACGAAAGCTTACATGGACAGCAGTGATTAACAATGTTTTTAAAGCTATAAATCATTTTAAAGGGATAGATAATGCCAATATCTTTTTTAATTGTTCTTTCACTCTAGTTCTAAGTTTTATCAGTGGTAAGATTTTTTGGGTACGCAGCGGTCTTTTCACATTAAGGCAGCCACATGACGACTTCGGGGATATGAGATAAAGTATCATAGATACTACTGGTAGGGGAAGGGATGCCAGATTTTTAGTGACAAGAATGCTAGGGAGGGATAAGGGGGAGGGGGGGGGGTCAGATGTTCTGGTACATATGGAAAGGTGCAGTGACTGAGGTAGAGATGAATTTCTCCTGTTATCAGATAATAAAGTGTTCATATTTTAAAGATAAATCCTGCTCCGTTTTTCGTAAGAGTAGGCCATTGTGTGCCGGTGGGAACAGATATTTACAAAACTGCATACACACGAGGTCTATATAAAAAAAAGAACATTAGTGCTTATTCCATTATCCTCGATATAAAAGATGAAATGAATAGATAAATAATTACATACATAAATGAATAAGAAGCAACTAAAATTTGAATTTTAAAAAGTAATCGTATTAGCTTGTTTGGGCTTCTATTTTTAGATAATAAATTGTATGGAAGTAGGGACAGGCAGTGGAACTTTGTGGTTAGGTTCAGGGGTAGGTGGGGGGGGATTTAGAAAAAGTTCAAAACAGAAGTAGAGGTACTGGTTTTAGAAAGCATGCTTGATCAGATTTAAGGGGAGAGCACTTTAGAAATAAATTTAGTCAAACAGGAAGTTGGAGGTGCTAGTTTTAGAATGAACAAGGTGTGTGTGTGTGTGTGTGTGTGTGTGTGTGTGTGTGTGTGTGTGTGTGTGTGTGTGTGTGTGTGTGCGCTGTGTGTTGTTGTTGTGTGTTGTTGTTGTTGTTGTTGTTGTTGTTATTATTATTATTATCATCATCACCATCCATCCATCAAATCCCATCACCATCCATATCCATCACCATCCATCCATCCTCAACCATCCTCATCCATCCATCCACCCACCCACCCACCCGACCCTCCATCCATCCACCCATCAATCCATCCACCCACTCCTCCATCCACCCATCCATCCTCATCCATCCATCCTCCATCCACCCACCCATCCATCCATCCTCATCCATCCATCTATCTACCCACCCACCCCATCCATCCATCCACCCATCCATCCATCCATCCATCCATCCTCCATCCATCCATCGTCCATCCATCCACCCATTCTCTCATCCATCCATCCATCCATCCTCCCTCCATCCATCCTCCCTCCATCCATCCTCCTTCCATCCATCTTCCATCCATCCATCCAACCATTCTCATTATCATAATGATAATGATCATCATCATTGTCATTAGCATCATCATTATTATCATCAACATCATGACACATTATCGTTATAATCATCATGATACATTATAATCATCATGATACATTTTCATCATCATGATACATTATTATTATTATTATTATTATTATTATTATTAAAAAGCAGGGGTAGGATGCTCAAGTCGCAGAGAGAGAGAGAGAGAGAGAGAGAGAGAGAGAGAGAGAGAGAGAGAGAGAGAGAGAGAGAGAAATTGAAAATAGTACTCAGTGAAATTTACTGATTTTAATGTTCTGTCTGTATTGTTTAAAGATATCTGTTAAATTGCTGGATGGCAGCCGTAAGCAGCATTGACTTAATTTGTCATGATTTTGGAAAGGATGGAGGTGAAAGGTTTCAATATAAACAAGTTTGTGTTTATCGTCCATCACAGCTTCGCATAAGAGCAGTTTTTTTTATCTTTGATATTTCAAAAATGTGATACAAGAAAAACATGTAGCGATTCATTCTATGTGTAAAATTTATAGTAGGGATGTTGAATTTGTGTATTCTGTTGCCTTATTTCCTTGTCTTTTGCTTTGCTGTAGGTCAGAGAGATGCCCATTACCCAGGTTATAGCACTCCCAGCCCATTGATAGACTACTCCTTCTGCATCTCTCCCAGCAGTCTGCTTTGATTTCTGTTGTCGGCACAAAATTAATGTATTTTGTGGCTTTCTTTTTTTGGGGGGGGTAAAATCCAAAAAGGAAAAAGTGCCATAATGTAACCCCCCCCCTCCCCCGAAAATACCACACACACACACACAACACACACACACACACACACACACACACACACACAACACACACACAACACACACACCACACAACACACACCACAACACACACACCACACACAACAACACACACACCACACCACACAACACACACACAACAACACACACACACACACACACACACACACACACACACACACACACACACACACACACACACACACACACACACACACACACACACACACACACACACACACACACACACACAAACCCACACACACACACACACACAACACATCCACACACACCACACACAACACACACACACACACACACAACATACACACCACACACACACACACACACACACACAACACACACACACACAACATACACACACACACACACACACACACACACACACACACACACACAACACACACACAACACAACACACACACACACACACACACACACACACACACCCACACACACACACACACACACACACACACACACACACACACACACACACCACACAACCACTACCACCACCATCAACCAAAGTGACTCTATACGCCAAAAGAATGCTGGAAAGAGATGGAAAAGGGAATGAAAATGGAAAAAGTTGATCCCCCATAGGCAAAATCCTTTTGTGTTGGCAAGACTGAAGTGAAAGATGTTACATTGATCAGTGATCATTGCTGCATGATTTATTGTCAACCTTTTCCTCATTTATCCAACCTTTGTATTGCATGTTATATCCAATCGTGCTAATTGTTTTTTGCAACATATGGACCTTTATTTTAGATGTGTGTATTCCAAAATGTCAGTGTAGCAAATGTGAAATGATGTATTCTAGCAGATCGTTTCGATAATACAGTTTTGTACAGGTTATGCTTTCTTTATTCAGCCCTTCCTCTTGCTGTTACCTTTGTGCTCTTATGAAACCTCTCTCATATAAAAGTAGATAACGGTTAAGCATATGTGTGGTTTTGTTTTTTTAATTTTTTAAATAGTTTTTGTAAACTTTTACGAGCAGTTGTACGAAACACTTGACTGTACTGATTTTTTGGGTTGTGGGTGTTTAAAAAAAAAATTGCTCTTTAAATGATTTGTTCAAGTAGAAGAAAAAGAATACGTTTTTGCAAGGATTGCTGATGAACAGCTTGTCTTGTATTTAAAGGGCTTTCTTTTTCCACTTTTCTTTTCCCCGTCGACCAGAATTATCATTTTGGTTTGAAACATTCAGTGTAGTTTTCTTGGATTTTCTTAAAAAGGCAATGCTTTTTTGAAGAACTGAGCGCAGAATGAAGCAGTTTACTGCTAATACCCTTTGTCTTTTCAATTTTTTTAAACAAAAATTGCTCGTGACACGATGCTTTTCGAATTACATGTTCTGTAACAGTGGTTGGTATTTGAGGAATCACTATTCATTCTGGAGGCTTGAATTTTCTGCTTTATCTGGGCAGTTGTGTGGTTGGTTTACTTGTACGTTACTATTCCGAACAATGCCCGCATTTTTCGCTTTCAACTGAAGGACTGCATTTTGTGTAGCTTGTTGCCTGTATCATTTTTGTCCTAAAGGACACGGCTTCAATCATGTCCCTAACATATCCTTTTTATGTGAAATTATTTTTGAAATGGTTTGATATCTGGTAGACTTAATGCAGTTCATGCCATTCACCTTGTGTGCTGCCCCCTCCCCCTATTTCTTATTATTCCAGAGTCAATATTTGGTGTGCATTATTTTAAGACATAGTGTGGTTGAAGCTGCTTTCCAATTTTTTTTCCATGAAAGGAAGAAGTATAACCCCCTTTGCCAGTAGCATGGTATTTTATTTTTGCTTTCTTAACATATCCATTTTGTTCCGAACCTAGTTAAGTGTGTTTTTTAATCCCAACTGGAATTGGTGTGGATAAACTGTTTACAACCCAATTCAAATCGCTTGTATAATTATATGATAAATTTCAAGTTTGTCCGTCAGAATGAGTGAGGAAAATGTTGCATGTTCTTTTTAGAGGACCACCATAAAGATGTTTCCTGTAACCAGTATTACTTCACTTTTTCCTGTATATCATGAGTTATTGTTTTATTTTGTCCTGTGTTTTATAGCATACTTGTACAATTACAAATTGATAATGGTATACCTTAAAACTAGTGATGAGCACACACCAATAGCACTTGACTACCCAACTGACTTTTCCCTGATTAAAAATACATGTACAACTCCCTCCTATTTTTTTCTTAAAACTTAGATTGGTGGTCTAAAGGTAACGGGCATGCCTAGAAAGAGAAAAGCCTAGGTCGGATGTATGCAGTAGTTTAATTCCTTTTGGGCCCAACACTTTTCCTCCGTCCATTAGACCTCGAGTGATAGTCTGGGTGCAAGTATTTCGGAGGACGCGATAAACCGAGATCCGCGTGTTACACAAAGTTATTTAGGACACGTGAAAGAACCCACGGCAACAAGAGTTGTCCCTGGCAAAACGATAGGGAAACAAATTTAGTTGCAGACAGGATAAGAGAGAAATAATGGGTGGCGCTGCTCTTGTGGCGATGTGCTCTCCTCAGGAAGAGCACCCCGAATTCCACGCTGAGTAGTCTTCCGTGGCTTAAAGTTGTATTTTCAAAAGCCGAATTTTTCACTAATTTATCAAAGGTGTCTGTGTTTTCTGACTCTAAAGATAGCATAGCTGCAATTAAGCTTTCTGTCACGTGAGTGTTTTTAAAGCATGTTGGAATAAACACTTCATTGTGGTAAGATATTTTCAAATGCTGGTGTGATAATTCAAAATCAGACAAAAGTCAGTTGGTGGGTCATTACGTCACTGCTGGTCAGAGCATTGGGAAAAGCCTACCTCCCCCTTCAGCCCCAAAAGAAAAGCTGGAGTTAGGGTTGGGTAGCCGGTTCGCAGTTGAAATGAAACAAAATGAACAGGAAGCTGAGTTATTCTAAACACAAGGTCCAAACTTTATGAAAAGTGATGCGAAAGTCAGAAAACTGCAAAATAAAAACTGAAACTTGACCAAGGTATTTGTTTAGAGTCGTGTTCAAGAATGATTGTGTGTTTAAGTGTGGAATATAAGTACAAGATCTGATGCATACACAAATTTCTCTCTGTCTCTCTCTCTGTCTGTCTGTCTGCATGTCTGTCTGTAATATTTCTAAATATCAATCACATTATTAACAAAATGCCCGATGTTTCACCTAGTCTGTCAAATTCACATAAAAACTTTCATATGTCTGGTTTTGCGAAATCCCGATTATCTGAACACATAAAGGAAACGGGACTGCTTATTAATTTTACCTATACTAAAACATCCGCTACAAACGAATAAATTCACTTGATAACTATACTTTACAGTCCGTTTGGACTGAAATATCCATGATAAAAGAAACAAACCAATCCTTGTAGGTTTTATTTTATAGAAATCTGACAGAACTTACAGACTGGTATGACGGGTTTACTTTAATGATGGAGGAAGCTTCGCTACTCTCAGATGAAATTATTCTATTAAGTGGCTTTAATAAAGATTCGTTAAAAAAAAGACTATTTTCATCTTACACGGTTAATTAAGAAACCTATAAGAATCCCTGACACATCCACAATTAACACTGATAGCTCACACGTATTCAGCTTCACCAAGTAATAACACAGAAGTATGTTGCCTGCCCTGCCTCTTGATGCCGTAGCCACTTTTCAGTTTGTGTAACATGATCAAAAAAGGGTGTTATTTGAACTGCCTTTAAGTCATTAAATACAGATGCTTATCTGATTACATTGACAAACTGCATTTTAATTAGATCTACTTAATTCTTTATCCTAAGTCTATCTGTTCACTAGCCCTGATGAAGCGTTTGAGATGTGGTACCATAGCTTTCTAAATGTCTAAAGTATACAGCAACATCATGCACAAAACCAATCTGCAGGTTCCCCGCCACATGCGCGCACACAAACAAACACACTGACAAACACCAGCGCGCGCGCGCGTGCGCGCACGCATACCCACCCCCCTGCCAAAAAGGTGCGGTTTGGGGCAAAGACGGGACCCAAAGAGTCGTTTTCAGGCGCGCCCTACCCCGGCTTTTGCAGGGTTTCAGACCCCGAGGCACATGGACAACACGGCACTGTATGCATACATCCTCCCCTGCAATCTTCCATGTGTGTGGCGCCGGACTTGTGGCGACCCCGCCCGCCCGGAGAGCTCAGAAACCAGTTTCTGGCAAGGAAATCTGGCACAGTGTACGCAACAAAAACCAAGCAGGGCACACAATAATAATGACCGTATACAGCCATATGATACACCAAACCAATCTGCAGGGTCTCCGCCACATGCGCGCACACAAACAAACACACTGACAAACACCAGGCGCGCGCGCGCGTGCGCGCATGCATACCCATCCCCCTGCCAAAAAGGTGCGGTTTGGGGCCAAGACGGGACCCAAAGAGTCGTTTTCAGGCCCGCCCTACCCCGGCTTTTGCAGGGTTTCAGACCCCGAGGCACATGGACAACACGGCACTGTATGCATACACCCTCCCCTGCCATCTTCCGTGTGTGTGGCGCCGGACTTGTGGCGACCCCGCCCGCCCGGAGAGCTCAGAAACCAGTTTCTGGCAAGGAAATCTGGCACAGTGTACGCAACAAAAACCAAGCAGGGCACACAATAATAATGACCGTATACAGCCATATGATACACCAAACCAATCTGCAGGGTCTCCGCCACATGCGCGCACACAAACAAACACACTGACAAACACCAGCGCGCGCGCGCGTGCGCGCATGCATACCCATCCCCCTGCCAAAAAGGTGCGGTTTGGGGCCAAGACGGGACCCAAAGAGTCGTTTTCAGGCCCGCCCTACCCCGGCTTTTGCAGGGTTTCAGACCCCGAGGCACATGGACAACACGGCACTGTATGCATACACCCTCCCCTGCCATCTTCCGTGTGTGTGGCGCCGGACTTGTGGCGACCCCGCCCGCCCGGAGAGCTCAGAAAGCTAGTTTCTGGCAAGCAAATGGGGTAGAGTGTACGTAACAAAAACCAAGCAGGGCGCACAATAATAATGACAGTATACAGCTATATGATACACCAAACCAATCTGCAGGGTCCCCGCCACATGTGCGCACACAAACAAACACACTGACAAACACCACCGCGCGCGAGCGTGTATGCATGCATACCCAACCCCCTGCCAAAAAGGTGCGTTTGGGGGCAAAGACGGGACCCAAAGAGTCGTTTTCAGGCCCACCCTACCCCGGCTTTTGCAGGATTACAGACCCCGAGGCATATGGAGAACACGGCACTGTATGCATACACCCACCCCTGCCATCTTCCATGTGTGTGGCGCCGGACTTGTGGCGACACCACAGTTCCCAAGAGCTGAGGAAGCTAGTTTCTCGGAAAGGAAATCTGGTACAGTGCATGCAACAAAAACCAAGCAGTGGACACAATAATGATGACAACATGCAGCAATTATGATGCACAACAGCAAAGTGTAGGGTCCCCACAACATGCGCGAACACAAACACAAGCGCGTACGCGCACGCGTACGCAACCCCCTACTGTAAAAGGTGCGGTTTTGGGCAAAGATATCACCCAAAGAGCCGTTTTCAGGCCCGTCCTACCCCAACTTTTGCACGGTTACAGACCCCAAGGCACACACAAAAATATCGCCCTGTATGCATACACCTCTCCTACACTTTGCTGTGGTGCATCATATTGTTGTATGTTGTCATTATTAGTGTGCGCACTGCTTGTGTTTTGTTGCGTACACTCTACCAGATTTCCTTGCGACAAACTAGCTTTCTCAGCTCTTGAGGGCTGCGGTGCTGCCACAAGTCCGGAGCCACACACAATCATATCCCAGTTATTCAAACACACAAACAAACACATATACCAGCTGTTCAAACACACTAACAAACACACGTATCACCGTTATTCAAGCACACTAACAAACACACATATCCCAGTTATT
>CM060345.1:29422588-29427588 GCA_030674155.1 Stramonita haemastoma
GATGCGCTTGTGCCGGTGGGAACAGATGACAAGATTTACAAAAGTGCATACACACGGGGACTGGATTATAAAAGCACGTGAGTGCTTATTCCATTATCCACGATAGAAAAGATTAAATAAACACAGATCTGTTCTTCCTTTCGGATGAGTAGCCTATTTATGCCAGTAGGAACAAAATTAATGAGAACATTTACAAAACTGCATGCACATGGAGACTGGATATAAAAACACATGGGCGCTCGTTCCATTATCTTCAAAATAAAAGAATGAAAATGAAAAAAATTCTCAAGTGTAAATAAACTGTTGATAAAAGAATGGATTTTGACCCCCAATTCGAACTTCTCAAGAATCTGAAGGGAATTCATTCAGACACTTTGCAGAACAACCCCCCCCCCCCCCTCCCATATCCACTATTATTACAAAATTTTGAAATTCTGAACATCGCACACACGGAAATGTATTTTATTTTAAAAAGTCTATGACAGACATACATACATGGAACTAAGGTACTAAATGTAGGGTTTGTTAAGGGGGTAGTCCATTTGCACTGCTGACAAATTCTCGTGATCATTTTTTAGCTTTACATATTCTCTGCTTTTGGAATTTAAAAAAAACAAACCATAGCCTATCAATCAAACGTAAACCAGTTCCATGCAGCACAGAATTCCACAAGTAGTTTTCTTATCAGCTCTGATTTTGTTAGTTTTAATCTCATGACAAAAACTGTGTCTAAAATACTCTAAACACTGGGAGGAGTTTATTTCATAATTATGCTGCAATTGTCATGTCAGTGCATAACCCATATATGGTAATAATTATGGGTTTTGACCAGTCATATCTTTTTGTAGTCTTCAGTCCTCAGTATGAATTATCCCTTTACAGCACGAGTAAAGAGAAGAAGGAAATAGACCCCCTCCCTCCCCCTTATGATTATACAATTCTATAGAATTTGTGTGTGAGTGAGCGCGTTCGCGCGCGTGGGAGTTTGTATATAAGTGTATAGTTAAGGCTCCACTTTGACTCCAGACCTACGCTTTCTTTCTTTTTTTAATTAGAAAAGAATATATTGAACTTTTGATGTCGATAGAATTGTAGATTTCCATAAGCTGGAGTTTGACCATGGACAGAACAGTGTCTTGTAGGACTTGGATTTAGTAGGCCATCGTGTGCCGGTGGGGACAGATGACATTTACAAAACTGCATACACAGAGGTGCTGGATGTAAAAAAAAAATTATAAAAAAGCACATAAGTGCTTATTCCTTTATCCTCGATATAAAAAAAAAAAAAAGAAATAAAATTGATTTCGTATTTTATTTGCAGGAAGACTCTTTATCCCTCTCACACACACACACACACACACACACACACACACACACACACACACACACACACACACACACACACACACACACACACCACACACACACACAACACAACACACAAACACACACACACACACACACACACACACACACACACACACACACACACACACACACACACACACACACCACACACACACACACACAGGTGGAATGAAACCTGTCAGAAAGCTGTAGATGAGAAGAAATTCTTCTTTAAAAAGTACATAAGAAACAAGTCCTCAGAAAATCATGCTATTTTGAAGAGAGTGAATAAAGCCACTGACAGGGTCATAGCCCAGGCTAAGAGTGATTTCTGGTCTGCATTCTGTAATAAAGAAGTAAGTAGTCATAAAGATCTACAAAAAGTATGGAAAAAATTTAATGACATGAAGCATGGAATTTGTTTACCCCAGTATTCTATCAATATTAAAAATAATGAATTCCCAACTAACTCAGATAAAGGAGAAGCTTTTATTGATATGTTTGCTAATACCATAAGTGACAAAGGTTTGTCTCAAACACAGATTATGTTAAGAAGTAAGGAAATGCAAAAAGAAAAATATAATGATCCCATCTCTGATGACTCACTGTACATAAATGCTCCAATAACTCTGCAAGAGGTCAAAGATGCCATTCAATCTCTTAGTAACAAAAAGACATCTGTAGGAGAAGACGCTATATCAAATGAAATGTTAAAACATCTACCTGATAACTGGATTTCACTGTTACATGAATTATTTCAAAAATGCTGGGCAGAGGGTTCACTTCCTCTACAATGGAAGCAGTCTGTAATTATTCCTATATTAAAACAAGGGAAAGCCAAAGAAGATAAAAATAGCTATAGACCCATTGCATTAACTTCACATACAGGAAAACTTTTCGAAAAAATTATTTTGAATAGATTGGTGTATTATTGTGACAAAAATAAAGTACTCCCAGTTAATCAGGCAGGCTTCCGTAAAAGCAGATCAAGTATAGACCATCTCGTTAAGCTTACTACACAAATTAAACATCAGTTTGCTCGTAGAAAAAATATTCTTGCTACTTTCTTTGATGTTCATAAAGCTTATGACCAAGTTTGGCATGCACGATTACTATTTAAACTTAAATCAATTGGCTTGTCTGGTCACATTTACTTTTATGTTAAAAATTTTCTTAGTGGCAGAAGTATCAAAGTAAAGATTGGAAATACATATTCTAACCCAAGATTTCCTCAAATGGGTATACCACAAGGTTCTGTTATTGCTTCTTATCTCTTTAACATTTTGGTTTATGACCTTCCTAGTTCGTTGTCGAATAATGTTGTCCTTGTTCAATATGCAGATGACCTCTGCATGTGGATGAAGACAACTATGAAAAAGTCAACACCAAAAAGACAACTAAATTATGTGAAGAAAGTATACCAGCTTGAGGTTGATAAACTTAGTATTTACATGATAGAAAATGGTTTAAAACTGTCTCCAGAGAAAACTAACATTGTACTCTTCAACAATGGAGCCAATTCCCCTTCCCTGCCTAAGTTCAAACTCGAAGACAGGTATCTTGAGTACAAATCTGTTGTTAAATTTCTGGGTATAAATCTTACTTCAAAACTAACATGGAACTATCATATTGAATATTTGTTAAATAAAACCAGACATACATTAAATCTGTTAAAAGTAGTGAGTAAACAACAATGGGCACAAGACGTTATGGTACTTAAACATCTATCCTTGGCTCTAGTTCGTTCTAAACTAGCATACGGCCAACAAGTCTTTTTTAATGCTCCAAAATATTTACTGAAAAAACTTAGGAAGTCTTGATTGTAAAGCCTTTCGCCTTGCTTTGGGTGTGCCATCACATGCCTCATCCTTAGGTACCTACAAAGAAATAGGAGTTCTGCCTCTGGATGAATATCGTGAATTGATGCTGGCAAAGTACATAATAAGAAGCTCAGCTACTGAAAACAATGTTGATCATGAAATCTACCTGAGATCGGATGAGCATTTTCCCAACAGAGCCAAAAATATTTGTTCTCTGACTACAATTGGCACGTTCACAGCAGATCTTTTTGAAAAGTCAAAAGTTAATCCTAGAGTAATGAAACAGTCCTCGTTTCATTTATCTCTTAATCCTTCATGGGAACTTCAAAAAGCTTCATTTGACATTGACCATTCTACCTGTAAAAAAGAAAAAGGGAGTCACATTCTCAGTATTCAGGTAAAAGAGCACATAACAGTTAATTACCCTTCACATATCAAAATCTATACTGATGGTTCTCTTCTAAATAGTACTGATGGAGGTGCAGCCTTCATAATTCCCTCCTTAAAGGTTGAAAAACTATACCATATTGGAAAGAATCATTCTATTTTTACAGCAGAGTTAACTGCCATTCTGATGGCCTTACATTACTAATTGACTTTCCTCGGCCTATTTTACAGGTTCTGTTATGTGTTGATTCAAAATCTGTGTTACAATCTCTTAAAAGCTCTGGGTCTAATATTAAACAAGATCTTATAACTGAAATAAATCATCTTATACACTTTCTCATTCTAAGAGGCACTAGTATCACCTTTTGCTGGGTACCATCTCATTGCAATATTTTTTATAATGAAAAGGTTGACAGAGCAGCTAAAAATGCAGCAGCTCATTCAGACTCTGCTGCTATCTTGAATGTACCAATGTCAGTTCATGAGAATTATAACCTGTTGGAAAGTGCTTGCTGGAAACATGTAAGGAAAAAACAAGAAGATGCGGGGTATTCCTATGGTACCTCTTCTATTTTTGAATTAAATTTCTTTCTCTCTTCTCGTTACGGGTTAAATATATCCCGCCAAAGGCCAGTACTAAGTCTTATTAATAGATTGAAGTTAAATGCTTTCCAAACAAAATTTTCCAGAAATGTGCATTGTGTCTGTGGTGGGGCACTATCAAACTTTCATATTCTTTTGAAATGTCAAGTGTTAAAAATGTACCTTCCCACCATACGTGAGAGATCTTTGCAGAAAGTGTTGAATAATTGTAAATTGCTATGTGAAATTGCTATGCTATTGAAAGAGAGTTGTGTCAGTAATTTGTTATAGTGCAAGTAAATATGTCATTTATTGATTTTAAGCAAAGGCATTCTGCCCACCATGGTATATTTCTCGACATTGTTTTTCTCCCCTGTTCTTTTTACATGGAATGTATTATATATATATGCCTTTTTAATATGTTGTAGTTACATTAGTTATACAGTTACTTAATGTGTGAATTCAATTACTTCATTGTATTATGGTTATAGTTGTTAGACAGTTCCTTTTTTCTGAATTGTTTGCCTTTTTGTGTCTAATATCACTTATTGTGAATAGACGTTAAATTGAAGAACAACAACAACACACACACACACACACACACACACACACACACACACACACACACACACACACACACACACACACACACTGGTTGTTCAGTTTCCTTCAGTTCACAGCCTGAAGACGACACAGTCTGTCAAACATCCATGTATGTCACCACCCCCACACACACACCCTGACTTTCCCAGAACCAGTCCATGTTTGGCTAAAAACTGTCAACACCACCCCCATTTTTCATGTTGGTGATGAAGACGGAGGGGTTTTCAAATCTACCTACCGAGTGATCTCCCTTCTCTTCAC
>CM060345.1:29435088-29437588 GCA_030674155.1 Stramonita haemastoma
CATATCAGTGGTATCTCTAATGTGTTGCGGACTGTATTTTACTGGATGTCACTCACTCACTCACTCACTCACTCAGTCCCATGTCCCAAAGGACGTAGGGGGACATGAGAGAAGACGCAACAGAGATCTTTTTCCATGCTTCACGATCCTGTGTGGCTATAGGAGGTGTTGCAGGGGTTGAGCGGTCCAGTCTTTGATGTTGTCAACCCATGATTTCTTTTGGCGGTCTCTTCTTCTTTTGCCCTCGACTGTTCCTTGCCGGATGGTTTTTGCTAGGGTGTTGTGTCTTGTGGTGTGACCAAACCACATCAGCTTTCTCCTCTTTATGGTGGATGTCACCAATCCTAAAAATCAATCTTGGACAATGTGTTGCGGACTGTTTTTTTTACTATCACCATCCTATAAACTAGTCTTGGCACAATGTGTTGCAGACTTGACTGTCTTTAACTGACCTGTCCCACCATCCTATAAACCAATCTTGGACAATGTGTTGCGGACTGTATTTAACTGAACTATCATCATCCTATAAACCAATCTGACCTGTCCCACCATCCAATAAACCAGTCTTGGACAATGTGTTGCGGACTGTCTTTTACTATTACCATCCTATTAAACCAATATTGAACACAATGCGTTGCGGACTGTATTTAACTGACTGTCACCATCCTATAAACCGATCTTGGACACAATGGTTGAGACTGTCTTTTATTATCACCATCCTATAAACCAATCTTGGACAATGTGTATCGGATTGTCTTTAACTGACCTGCCCCACCACCTATAAACCAATCTGCCTGTCCCATCATTCTATAAACCAATCTGACCCGTCCCACCATCCTATAAACCAATCTTGGACACAAAGTGTTGCAGACTGTCTTTAACTGTCCCACTATCCTATAAATTAATCTTGGACAATGTGTATCGGATTGTCTTTAACTGACCTGTCCCACCAGCCTATAAACCAATCTGCCTGTCCCACCAGCCTATAAACCAATCTTACACATGTTGCGACAGTCTTTAAAACAATCTGACCGTCCCACATCCTATAAACCAATCCGACCTGTCACCATCCTATAAACCATCTGGACCAATGGTTCAGACTACTTTTGCTGCAGCATACTATAAACCAATATTGGACAATGTGTTGCAGACTACCTTTAACTGTCACATCCTATAAATCAATCTTGGACAATGTGTATCGGATTGTCTTTAACTGACCTGCCCACCATCCTATAAACCAATCTTTCACAAGTTTGGACATCTTTAACCTGCCTGTTCCACATCCTTAAACCAATCCGACTGTCCACCATCCTATAAACCAATCCGACCTGTCACCATCCTGATAAACCAATCCGACCTGTCACCATCCTATAAACCAATCTTGGACACAATGGGTTGCAGACTGTATTTACTGACTGTCGCCATCCTATAAACCAATCTGACATTCCACCGTCTATAACCAATCTGACCTGTCCACGTCCTATAAACCATCTGAACATGACCCACTCTATAAACCAATCTGACCGTTCCGCACCTGTACTTAAACCCATCGACCTGTCCACCATCCTATAAACCAATGACCTTCCACCGACCTAAACCGATTCTGACCTGTCCTCATCCTATAAACCAATTGACCTGTCCCACACGTCCTATAAACCAATCTTGACCTGTCCCGTCTATAACACAATCTGACCTGTCCCACCGTCCTATAAACCAATCTGACCTGTCCCACCGTCCTATAAACCAATCTGACCTGTCCCACCGTCCTATAAACCAATCTGACCTGTCCCACCGTCCTATAAACCAATCTGACCTGTCCCACCGTCCTATAAACCAATCTTAGACACACTGTGCTGCAGACTCAACTGTCTTTAACTGACCTGTCCCACCGTCCCATAAACCAATCATGGACACAGTGATGATGTTGCAGACTATCTTTGACTTCAACGACCACAGCACGAAGGCGGCAGTGCAGGCGGCCATCAAAGGGGCTAAGAAACAGCAAGGTGAGACCAGACACGGACCAGGCTCTGGGCTATGCCGCCAACACTCTCTTCCTCCCCGGGGGCTCTGCTGGGGCCAGAGCTTCTTCCGCTAAGGTTTGCAGCTAGGGAGAGGGGAGATGTTTATTTTGTTGATGTATTTATTTTTGGTTCTATTTTGTTTTGTTTTAAATGTATTTTATTTGTTTTATTTTCTTTTGTGAATTTTGTTTTGTTTTATTTTATTTTGTTTTGTTTCGTTTTGTTTTGTTTTGTTTTATTTTGTTTAGTTTAGTTTTAGTTTAGTTTAGTCATTTATTTTTTTACTTATTTGTTTACTTATTTATCTTATTCTGTTCATTTTATTTATTTATTTTGATTTAATTCAATTTAATTTAATTCGATTTAATTTAATTCGATGTAATTTATTTATTTTATTTATTTCATATATTTTATTTTATTTGTTTATTCATTGTTTATTTATTTTATTCATTTTTTAACATTCATTCATTCATTCG
>CM060345.1:29445088-29447588 GCA_030674155.1 Stramonita haemastoma
GATCACATGCTACGAGAACGGAATCTTGCGTCAGTGCACTCCCTTGGATATCTTGACAGCGATTTACCGCGTGGTCCAACCTGCTTGTGAGTCTGTCTGTCTGTCTGTCTGTTTGACTGTTGGTGTATCTGTCTGTCTGTTTGACTGTTGGTGTATCTGTCTGTCTGTTTGACTGTTGGTGTATCTGTCTGTCTGTTTGACTGTTGGTGTATCTGTCTGTCTGTTTGACTGTTGGTGTATCTGTCTGTCTGTTTGACTGTTGGTGTGTCTGTCTGTCTGTTTGACTGTTGGTGTATCTGTCTGTCTGTTTGACTGTTGGTGTATCTGTCTGTCTGTTTGACTGTTGGTGTGTCTGTCTGTCTGTTTGACTGTTGGTGTGTCTGCCTGTGTTTCTGTTTGTTTGCGCGCATGTCTGTTTGCTTGTTTATCTTTTTAGTTTTTGATTTCTTGTTTTTTTTGCTTGTCTGCTGATGTATTTGTTTGTATGTCTGACTATCCATCTATCTACCTATCTAATCCATCCATCTATCTATCTATCTATCTATCTATCTATCTATCTATCTATCTATCTATCTATCTATCTATCTATCTATCTTCTTCTGTCTGTCTTCTGTCTGTCTGTCTTCTTCTTCTATCTATCTCATCTATCTATCTCATCTATCTATCTATCTACTCATCTATCTATCTATCTATCTATCTATCTATCCTATCTATCTATCTATCTCTCTTCTCTATCTGTCTGTCTGTCTGTCTGTCTATCTATCTATCTATCTATCTATCTATCTATCTATCTGTCTGTCTGTCTGTCTGTCTATCTTTCTTCTTCTTTCTTTTCTATCTTTCTATCTTCTAATCACAAACACACACACACACACACACACACACACCACACACACACACACACACACACACACATATATATATATATATATACACACAACACACACACACACACACACACACACACACACACACACCACACACACACACACACACACACACACACACACACACACAAAATATCTTCCAAATACAGACATGTTCACCATTTCACACTGACTTCAACCCCCCCTAAGTAACCCAGTTATTCCCAAATACTACATCAGTGCTGACTCCACTATCCCTAAAAGTCCTTCCGATGAGACTATAAACCGAGGCCCCGTGTGCGAATGCATGCAGAACATTTTACGCACACGTTAAATCCTGTTCCGCTTTTCATAAGAGTAGGCCATCGTGTGCCGGTGGGAACAGATTTTTACAAGATTTACTAAAACTGCATACACACAGGGAATGGATGTAAAAAAAATATTAAAAGAAGCACATGAGTGCTTATTCCATTATCCTCGATATGAAATAATATAAATAAATCATCAATCAATAAATAAATGAATAAATAAAAAAAAATAACACACAAAACACACACAACAAATAATCTTCCAAACGCAGACATGTGCACCATTTCACACTGACTTCAAACCCCCGAAATAACCCAGTTAGTTAAAGTCTGTCCCGAGCCTAAGGCTCATCAGGCCGGTGCTTATCCCGGTTTCTGTGGCGTTGAGCGACTGAGAGTCATAGACTCCCCCCTGGATAGGACGCCAGTCTATCGCAGGGTTAACCCCCAACACAAGGTTGGTACCCCTTTTACACCAGGGTGGGGTGAGAAAATAGCCGTAAAGTGCCTTTTCCAAGGGCACAACGCCATAGCCGAAAAGCTGGGATCGAACCCGCAACCTTTAGATTACGAGTCCAACGTCCTAACCACTAGACTACAGCGGCGGCACTCTAAATAACCCAGTTAATTCCCAAATACTTACCCAAACTTTCATCATCTCAACCAACACCTTATTCCTTCCACCTCCCCCCCCCCCCCCCCGCCCCCCCCCCCCCCTTCCAACCTTCTTCTTCTCTTCTTCACCTCATTCTCCTCACATCTGCATGATCTTTCTTCTTCTTCTTCATCATCATCACCACCCCTTGCAGCCCTGGGCTTCCCCAACCCTTGTCGCCCCAACCACCCGGGGTACTTTCCCCACCCGCTGGCCTATGACCGCTTCGTGTACTGCGACAACAAAGGGGTGGCCTACCTGGTTTTCTGCCCCGCCAACTTCTGGTACAACGACAACGCCCGAGGCTGCGTCCCCGGCACCCCTCCCCCCGTCATCGTGGCCACCACATCCCCCACCACTGCCAGACCTCGGGTAAGTGTATGGTGGGTGGAGGTGGGGGTGGGGGGGGGCAGATGGGTGGGGATAGGGGTGGTGTGGGGGTGTTGATAGGAAGGGGTGGATGGAAGTAGGAGGAGATGCTTTTGAGGATGGGGTGGTTTTGTTTTAGTTGGTTTATTTGTCCATATTATAAAAAGATAACGGTGAAGGTGTCCGTAATCTACGTAAAAATATTAAAGGTAAACATTTATCATACCACATTCAGTTGAATAAAAGGTAAAGGTAAGTGTTTCCATAACTTACGTGGTCGTTGGAGAGGGAGGCATCAGAGG
>CM060345.1:29452588-29460088 GCA_030674155.1 Stramonita haemastoma
AAACACAGAACAAGAAAACAAAGAAAAGACAAAGAAGAAAGAAAAGAAGAAAGAAGAAGAAGAAAAGAAGAAAAAGAAGAAGAAGAAGAAGAGAGAAGAGAAGAAGAAGGAAAGGAAGAAAAAAAAGAAAAAAAAGAAGAAGAAGAAGAAGAAGAAAGAGAAAAGAAGAAGAAAGAAGAGAAGAAAGGAAGAAGAGAAGAAGAAGAAGAAGAAGATATGGAATCTATTTAACGCTAAATCTTGTAAAAGCAAGCAAAATCGAAGCGCTTAATTTTAACTTTGAATCTAACTCCTCTCCTCTCTCCCACCCCCCCCCCCCCCCACCTCCCGGCACAGGGGGGCGGATAGCCTAGTGGTCAGAACATTGTGCTGGCAATTTGAAGACCCGGGTTCGAGTCCGGTCGAGGAAATTTTCTTCCTGGAGTTAACATCAGTGCTGACTCCACTCTCCCCAAAAGTCCTTCGGATGAGACTTTAAACCGAGGCCCCGTGTGCGAACGCACGCAGAACATCTTGCGCACACGTTAAATCCTGTTCCGCTTTTCGTAAGAGTAGGCCATCGTGTGCCGGTGGGAACAGATGACAATATTTACAAAACTGCATACACACGGGGACCGGATGAAAAAAAGCACATGATTGCTTATTCTGCTATCCTCGATATAAAAGAATAAATAAATAAACTTCTACAGGTGGGCCTGCATGACCTTGACCTTTTCTACCACCCCTATCCCGGAGACAACACCAAGTTCATCCAGTGTGACCAGTTCGGAGACGCCTTCGTGATGGACTGCCCTGCAGGCCGTATCTGGAACCAGCATTTCCTCACCTGCAGTCCTAACGGCCTCCTGCCCTCAGGCAACGCTCCCATTGGCTAAACCCCTCGCCAACATGGCCGCCGCGGGGATGACGTCATTACCGGAAGTGGTGACGATGAGGACGACAGGGTGAAATTTTGATATGAAGTTTTTCGCTTTTTCTTGTTTATGTTTTTTGTTGTTGTTGTTGTTTTTTTTGGGGGAGGAGTTTAAGTAATATGATGTTGTGATTGTGTTTTATTTTGGTGATTTTGTTTTCTTCATTTGTTTGTTTTTTTATGTTATCAGATTAAAGCAGGCGTTGTTGTAATGTCAAAGAGCGTCTTTGATGAGAATTGTATTATGAGGCCACATTTATGTAGATTTAAAACATTAATTTTCTCTGAAACGTAAATTATTTCCTATATTTGTGTCGTCTATCTTTTAAAAGATGTCCGACTATAAAATGATGATTATAATTATGATCAACCTATCCAGCTGATTTCTATTTCGACTTATGATAATTATGTTATGATAATATTATCTCAAAATAAGTATCCAATGCATAGCAGAGGCGGCATGTGCTTAGAAAGATCAGCCTGTGTGTGGATTAAACAATGTTGACGTACTGTCAGATGCTAGATTCTGGTCTTCATGTGGATGGATGGATGAATGAATTGGTGTTATGTTATTCACCCTATTTATAGGCCTGCTTGCCTTTTGTTATTACATAATTATGTAATATTACATGAGCATTCTCCTATTTATTTAATCAGTCATTGCTTCAAGGCTCTGATCTCCTCAGTCCTTGAATATCAAGTCAACAATTAACTAGATTGAATTGAAAAAATGGTTAAATCTTGCAATTACAGTCTGGTACAAATAAAACGTTTGTCATACTGTAGAGGAATCGTCTTCTGTCAACAAGGAAAAGTTGTGTATGTGTGTGTGTGTGTGTGTCTATCTGTCTGTATGTCTGTCTCCCTGTCTGTCTGTCTGTCTGTCTGTGTCTGTGTGTCTGTGTTTGTCTGTGGGTGAGTGCGTGCGTGAGCGTGTGTGTATATGTGTCTATTTGTTCCTTTATTATGTAACGTATGTTTCAAGAGAGAGAGACAGAGACATCGGCAGAGACAGAGACAGAGAAAGACATAGAAAGACAGAGAAAGACACACAGAGAGAGAGAAAGAGACAGAGAGAGACAGAGACAGAGAGAGAGAGTGAGAGATAGAGAGACATAGAGAGAGACACACACAGAGAGAGACAGAGAGAGAGAGAGAGACATAGAGAGAGAGACACAGAGAGAGAGAGACACAAAGAGAGAGAACAAATTTTTTTTTTTTGAACAAATTTTATTTTTCAGAGGGTAATAGATTAAGCGTTACAAGCTTTTTTACATCCAGCCCTCGAAAGAAAAGAAAAGAAAACAAAATAAATAAACTACAGTCTAATAGCAACAATGAAAGGAAAAATATACATAATGACATAGAAATGCATGGAAAGCAATACACACACATGCGCGCGCGCGCACACACGCACACACACACGCACACACACACATAAACACACACACACACACAAACAGGCACACGCATACACACACATCAAAAGGAAAAACCTAGAAAGAAAAAGAAAAATGAGATAGAGAGAGAGCGAGAGCGAGCGAGCGAGCGAGCGAGCGAGCGAGAGAGAGAGAGAGAGAGAGAGAGAGAGAGAGAGAGAGAGAGAGAGAGAGAGAGAGAGAGAGAGAGAGAGAGAGAGAGAGAGAGAGAGATTAAATATATGTGGAAATGGTGAAAAAGAAATAATTAGGAATGCAACAGAAACTAACTGTACCCTCCGAGTAGAATGTTTATGAAATTGAGATTTCTTGTGGTTTGATCAAAACATTTGTGGTGAAAGCAATGTGACATTTTCATGAGTCATCAGAAAATCATACAACAGAATCTTAAATCTTGAAAATTTTGTTTCATCTTTCAGAACAGTAGGGAGTCTATTCCAAAACCAGCTCCCAGAGTATGTTAGACTTGATTTAAACAGAGTAATGGCTGGTAAAGGAAGGTTTATTTTATGTGAATGCCGACAGTTGTTTACGCTGAACATGCTGCTTAAGGAAGATGGGACATTACCATAAAGAATTTTGTGCATTAGTACACCTTTATTAAAGAGCAATCTTGTTTTGAGAGGAAGAATATTTACATTTTTGTAATCTGAAAATGTCAATGAAGATGACTTATCTACTATTATTTTGATAGCTCGTTTATGAATACTGATTAATGGTTTGAATAGGTTATTACTTGCTAAGTCCCATAGTGTAGACGCATAATCCAAAATAGACTGAATAAATGAATGAAAAAATATTTTCCTTGCATTCAGATTAAGAAGGTGTTTGATCTTATTTAATTGGTAGGTTTTGGAGGCAATTTTCTTTGTTAGATTACGTATGTGTACAGACCAAGACAAACTATTATCGATGGTTACTCCCAAAATTTTGTGGCTAGAAACTTCTTCAATTTTGAAGTTGTTGACATAAATAGAAGGTAAGTTCGTGTTTAGATTTTGACGTTTTTGTCTTGTTGATAATAGCATGAATTTTGTTTTACCTGGATTAAGGGCCATATGGTTCATTTGTGTCCATTCAATAATGATATTTATATGCTCTTGTAAACTTTGACTTACTTGGAGAGGGTTTTTGTGGCTGGTATGAAGAGTTGTATCATCTGCAAATAATTCGTTTTGTACTTTTATATTCAATGGCAGGTCATTTATATACAGAAGAAACAATAGGGGACCAAGCACAGATCCTTGTGGTACACCAAAGTTATTTAGAAGAAAAGTTGAAGAAGTGTTGTTTAGATATACTTTCTGCTGTCGCTCAGATAGGAAAGATGAAATCAGTTTGAGGGTACTGGAAGATAGTTTGTAGATTGCAAGCTTTCTTAGTAAAAGTTTGTGGTCAATAACATCGAAAGCTTTAGCAAAATCAATAAAGAGTATACCTGTGAATTCTTTTCTATTCATATTAAGTAACCATCTATCTGTCATTTTTACAAGGGTAGTATGGCAGGAATGGTTTGCTCTAAATCCAGATTGATTTGGGTGTAACAGATTATATTTGTTTAAGTGGGCTAGTAAACTTTTATGAATGTGCTGCTCTAATGGTTTTGAAAGAGTGGACAATATTGATATTGGTCTGTAATTTGATGGGTCAGAGGTATTTCCTGATTTATGTAAAGGAATAATTTTTGCCTGTTTTAAGATCTTAGGAAATGTGTTTTTGCTTATGCAAAGATTGTAGACATATGTAAGTGTTTCTGCTATAGTTGATGCGGAGAGTTTTAGAATTTTCCCATCTAATCCATCAAGACCACGTGTTGATGATTGTTTTAGTTGACGTAAGGCAGTAAACACCTCATTAACTGTAATAAGTTCTATCTCAATTTTAGATTGAATATTTTTACTGTCGCAAAAGGTTTTCAATTTTTTTAAGTCATTGTCTTCTGATTTATCCTTAACGATTAACTGGTTGGCAACAGATGAGAAATGAAGATTTAATTTGTCAGCAGATATATCACAGCAAATATCTGAGTTTTTATGAAAACTTTTTTTGGTGAGCTGGTTAATAGCTTTCCAGATACATCTATTGTCCCTGTTGTTGTTTAGAAGTGCCTCAAAATACTTTTTTTTCTCAGCTCGTAAAAGTGAAGTTACATAATTTCTTTGTTTTTTATAATCTTCTCTTAAACCCTTCTTTAATAAACAATCCCTATGATATATTTGTTCCTGTATTTGGCCAGTAAGCCAAGGTGGTTTTGTTTTGTATTTAACTCTCTTAATTTGTAATGGAGCATGTTTATTGTAAACATTATAAAAGATAGAATACCAATATTCAGTAGCTAAATTGGGGTCAGTAATTTGGTAAACATCATTCAAACGTGAATTTAGGAGGTCCTGTAGAAAGGCATTACTATTAAAGTTAGAGAAATTTCTATAAGTTATAGTTTTATGGCTAACTTTCGGAATTTTTACTCCTTTTTTGGACCATGTTATGCATACAGGAAAATGATCACTGCAGCCAGAAAGTGGAACGTTCACCTCTACAATAGTTTCTTTATTAACAACATATATATGATCAATCAAAGTTTTTGAAATACTTGTAACACGAGTTGGTAAAGTTATCAATTGTTTCAAGTTGAAAGATTCAAACGTCTGTATCCACTGGTTATTTGGTTTTAATAAATCAATATTGAAATCACCTAGTATAATAATGTCATCATAATCTTTATCTATGCTATCCATCATTGAAATATAGTGATCAATCCATTCTGTTTTTTCCTTAGGATTTCTATATAGAAAGCATAAGAGAATTGAGAGAGAGAGAGAGAGAGAGAGAGAGAGAGAGAGAGAGAGAGAGAGAGAGAGAGAGAGAGAGAGAGAGAGAGAGAGAGAGAGAGAGAGAGAGAGAGAGAGAGAGAGAGAACTTCACACGTAAACAATTTTTTTTTCTTTTTCATATATTTCGACAATTTTGAAGCTCACATAATTATACAACGATAATAACAGACACTCACACATACAACCATACTAACAGACATAAACAATGAAAGTAGCTCCATATAAATCTGTACATAGTTTATTACACAGATTTAGTATGGCCTGATTAGGGTACATTGTATGTTTACTGGTAGTTGCAGTTATGTGAAACCATATCAACACAATGCAAACAACCTTATAGTACGAAATAAGTATGTTACAAGTTAAAGTATTATAACGTGTTGATAACATATCAACTTAATAACTACCAGCATATTTACAAAGCAGACACAGAGAGAGACAGGCAGACAGACAGTCTAAGAAACACACAAGAAAAAGTGAGAGATGAGAGACAGACAGACATCAAAGAAAGAGAGCAAAGACACATAGAAAGAATAAAAAAAACAAAACAATAAAATAGACAGGCAGACAGACAGACAGACAAACACACACACACACACACACACACACAACACACACACACACACACACACACACACACACACACACACACACACACACACACACACACACACACACACACACACACACACACACACACACACACACACAAACAGACAAACAAACAAACAAACAAACAAGTGAACAAGACTACAACCAGAGAAATAGATTGATTAGTGTGTGGATGGATAGATGAGTGGATATGCGACAGTCGAACAGATTGTAAATGAACATAAAGTGTGCGAAGAAGAATGCAAAAATGCAAAGAAGAAGAATGCGAAGAATGCAAGTATGCGAAGAAGAAGAATTGCGAAGAGAAGAAGAAATAGCGAAGAAGAAGAATTGAAGAAGAAGAAGAATGCGAAGAAGAAGAAGAAGAAGAAAGAAGAAGAAGAAGAAGAAGAAGAAGAAGAAGAAGAAGAAGAAGAGAGAAGAGAAGAAGAAGAAGAAGAAGAAGAAGAGAAGAAGAAGAAGAAGAAGAAGAAGAAGGAAGAAGAAGAAGAAGAAGATGATGATGATGATGATGATGATGATGATGATGATGATGATGATGATGATGATGATGATGAAGAAGAAGAAGAAGAAGAAAAGAAAAAGAAGAAAAGAAGAAGAAGAAGAAGAAGAAGAAGAAGAAGAAGAAGAAGAAGAAGAAGAAGAAGAAGAAGAAGAAGAAGAAAAAGAAGAAGAAGAAGAAGAAGAAGAAGAGGAGGAGGAGGAGGAGGAGGAGGAGGAGGAGGAGGAGGAGGAGGAAGAGGAGGAGGAGGAAGAGGAGGAGGAGGAGGAGGAGGACAACAACAACAACAACAACAACAACAAGGAGAAGAAGAAAAAGAATGCGACAAACTCTGTTTACAGACAAAATAATCTGCCTTTTCACCAAAATAATGTTTACAGAAGCAGTAGCAGCAACAATATCATCAACAACAACAGTAACAACAAATAACAGTTTTTAAAAAAGCAGCAGCAACAACAATAACAATAAAAACAAAAACAACAATATTAGCAACAACGACAACAAAAAAGAGAAAGCAGCAGCAACAACAATAACAATAAAAACAAAAACAACAACATTAGCAACAAAAACAACAAAAAACAGAAACAACAGCAACAAAAAGATCAAGTCTATTGTTTATTCACAAAGAGAATTTCAAAAACCAAACAAAGTTTTAGGGGAAATTTGAAAAAAGGTTTTGTTTTATACAGTAATTATCAAACTTGATTAGAAATTGTTCGGAAAGGGTCTCAGTTCTATAAAATCAATAGAATCTAAAGGAAGCTCCCAGGGCTAAAAAAACAACAACATACAAACAAAAAAACTAAACAGCAACAACAACAACCAAACCAATAATTCCTGCGACCCCCCCCCCCCCCCCCACCAAATTCCTGCCCTCAAAAAAAAAAAAAAATTCAGCAAACTTGGCCTCCCTCCGCGTTAAATACTGTTCCGCTTTTCGTAAGAGTAGGCCATTGTGTGCCGGTGGGAACAGATAACAAGATTCACAAAACTGCATACACACAGGGACTGGATGTAAAAAAAAAAGGCTTATGAGTGCTTGTTCCATTATCCTCCATATAAAAGAATAAATAAATGAATGAACAAACCCAACAAGAAAACCCTTAACATTCAGCCACCATGAAAACGCTCAATAAAAAAAATATTTAAAAATACCAACATCAAGTTCTAAACAACTACCCTCACCCCCTCACCCCCCCT
>CM060345.1:29465088-29467588 GCA_030674155.1 Stramonita haemastoma
ATCATTGGGGAGGATCTGGCGTAGAGCCTGCACCTGGAAGGGGGACCCTCCTCTCCCCCTCTCCCTTCCCCTCTCCCTCCCCCTCCCCCTCGGGGGAGACTCGTCCCAGCTGAGGAACACGATGTCGCTGCTCCGGAGGGAGTACATATGTACCTGGAAAAAAACCCACAGGGAGACTGAGGATGTTGTTGCGGTACATGTGTACCTGTATAAGGAGACAGTAGGGAGAGCATTACGGTACACGTGTACCTGTAAAAGGTAACGTGTCCATAACCTGTGTGTCGTAGGGAGCGAGGCATCAGAGACCTCAGCTTCTCCAGGGCCAGCATGTTGAGGGTCACCCATCCAATTGGTAACCATGCTCGACGCTGCTGACTGGGGGGAAGTGAGCGCTCTGACCGCTGAGCTATCTCGTCCCCTCTCCCTACCCATCTCCCTCCCTCCCTATTTCCGTGTACCTGTACCAGAAAATTATGAGGTTGTTGTTGCAGTACATGATTGCTGTATAATGAACTGTGAGGGTTTCGCTGAAGTATATGTGTACCCCTACAGCGCGACTGAGGATATCACTGCAGTGTGCGTGTACCTTTATAGGGAGACGGGGGATGTCGATACAGTACATGTGTACCTGTACAGGAAGACACTGAAGATTGCATTATAGGACATATGTATCGCACTGTTGTTGTTTTTTTGGCTATTCTTCAATTACACAGTCTATCCCGTCCCGGAAAAAATAAGTAAACTAACAGACAAACAAATATATCAATATCAATCAATACCTATGTGGTCATTGGGGAACGAAATCTCAGAGACCTCAGCCTCTCCAGAGGCCAGTATCTTGAGGTGGTGGTGCCCATCTCCTCTCCCTCGCTGCTTTACCTTCCCTGACCCTAAAGAAGGCAGGTACCCATTGACAGCTGGGTGAACTGGAGGAATTGTACTGAAGCCAAGGCGCGCAAACGGTCACCCATCCACTAGGGTAACCACGTTCAATGCTGCTTAAAGTTAGCTTGGGGAAAAGCGAGTGCTCTGACCACTGAACGATCCCGTCTCCAATAGATAAACAAGTATATAGACAGGTAAGTAAATAGATAAAGAGACAGACAAAGAAGCAAATAAAATACAGAGAAAGAAACAAAGCCACACGGCCTAATAGTAAACAAGTACATAGACAGATGAGTAAATGAATAGATAAATAAATAGACAAAGAAGCAAAAAGAATATACAGAGAAAGAAACAAAGCCATACGGCCCATTATAATGAAGTATAATTATAGACATTTAAGTAAACAAATAGATAAATAAACAGACAAAAAAGCAAAGAAAATACAGAAAAGAACCAAGGCCATACGGCCAAAAGATGCACAAGTACATAGACAGTTAGTAAATGAACAGATGAATAAATGAACAAAGAAGCAAAGATAATACAGTGTGAGAAACAAAGCATATGGCCCAATAGATAGATAGAAGATAGATAGATAGATAGATAGATAGATAGATAGATAATGATAGATAGATAGATAGATAGATAGATAGATAGACAGACAGACAGACAGCAGACAGACAGACAGACAGGCAGGCAGGCAGACAGACAGAGACACAGACAGACAGACAGACAGACAGACAGACAGACAGACAGACAGACAGACAGACAAAGAAGCAAAGAAAACATAGGAAAGCAACCAAAGCCATACGGAGATCCAGAGAGTGGTGGGGCCGGCAGGTTTCCGAGGTTTGATGATGGTGACATTGCCCAGTTCCTCCCCGTTCCTGTAGCTCCAGGGAAACATCTTGTGGCTGCGAATGAGACCCGCTTTTTTCCGGGTGGTGGTAAAGTTACCCAGGGTGTCTGACACTGTCACTGTCACAAATGTTAGCAGTTTATCACTCCATTAGGTCAACTGTCACTCCAGGGAAAGATTACGTTTTTCATGGCTTCGTATTATACCCGCTTTTTTCCGGGTGGTGCTAAAGCTACCCATGGTATCTGACACTGTCACTGTCACAGATTTTTATACCAGTTTATCACTCCAATAGCTCAACAATCGTTCCAGAGAAATGTGATATGTTTCATAGCTGCGTATTATACCTGCTTTTTCCGTGGTTTTTGTGAAGCTACCCAAGGTATCTGACACTGTCACTGTCACAGATTTTTATACCAGTTTATCACTCCATTAGCTAAAACTATCGCTCTAGGGAAGGGTGATGTTTGTTATGGGTTCGTATTATACCTGTTTTTTTTTCCGAATTCTTTGTAAAGCTACCCAAGGTATTTAGCCGCCGCTGTAGCCTAGTGGTTAGGGCGTTGGACTTGTAATCTAAAGGTTGCGGGTTTCGATCCCAACTTTCGGCTATGGCGTTGTGCCCTTGGAAAAGGCACTTTACGGCTATTTTCTCACCCCACCCAGGTGTAAAAGGGGTACCAACCTTGTGTTGGGGGTTAACCCTGCGATAGACTGGCGTCCTATCCAGGGGGGAGTCTATGACTCTCAGTCGCTTAA
>CM060345.1:29477588-29485088 GCA_030674155.1 Stramonita haemastoma
ATTCCTAACTGGCCTTATGCCAATGACGAGTAAATCAATGTGTCGTTTATGGAGAGCAATAAAAAATCAGGCGCAAACACCCCCTCCTTCCGCGCCGCGCGCGCGCCACACACACACACACACACACACACACACACACACACACAACATACATAACAACGCACGCACGCAAACAGACAAAAGCACACAAACACACACACACACACAGACAAACACACATAAAGACAAATACACACACACACACACAGACACAGACACACACACACACACACCACACACACACACACACACACACACACACACACACACACACACACACACACACACAAAAGGTGAAACTGAACAAGGCTAAAAAAAATAATAAATAAAAAAACCCTCTCTACAAAACTTGTTTGGGGCCTTGTACTCGATACATTCCAAATATCCTTTTTCTCTGAAACCCACTCCAAACTACCTCAACACTTCACCACACACATTAAGCACAACTGTAAAGAGTGAATCAACACTGTTTCACACACACACACACACACACACACACCACACACAACACACACACACACACACACACACACACACACACACACACACACACAACAACGACACACACACCACACACACACACAACACACACACACACACACACACACACACACACACACACACACACACAACGTACAAAACACAACACAAAACCACAATCTATACACACACAAACAACGCCAAACAAACGCACAACACAAAAATAAACAAATAAATCTCAAAGCTCAACCCTCTTGCAGATTGATTTGATATCCCACACTTTTTAACACACACACACAATCGAGAGATGTAAACAAACTGTACACTTCGAACCAGCGACATACGTGGGAAAGTATCCAGTGTTGACACCAGCAGGAAGTCAGAAATTAAACGGTAAATTTTCTGTCGAGGGAAAGGAGAAAATAGTTCTCTGCATGTAGCGGCGGAGTAATACCCCTATCAGCATGTACGCCAAAACTGACCTAGAAATTGACGACACCCAATTCAGTTGATAATGACGACTCCCCTATAGTGGAATAACTGCTCGTGTTTGTGGTGTGTGTGTTTTGTGTGGTGTGGTGTGTGTGTGTGTGTGTGTGTGGTTGTAAATATCTCACTCCCTGTGAAAGTTTGGTGCATGGAGATTTATGTGGTCAAAAAGACGTTGTTTCTGTTGTTGTTGTTGTGTTGTTGTTTTGTTGCTGTTTGTTGTTTGTTAAATTTGTACTTGTTGATTTATGTAAATGGTTTGTTCAATATGTGTTTTTGTCGCGATGACCTCCAAAACAGCAAGGAAGTAGCTGCTGTTTCGAACTGGGCAGAAATTTGATTATAATGGAGATGCCTTGCCCACAGAACATCCCCACTCTCTCGCCAAGAGGGCATAAAGACAGTCAGTGTTGAGACGTTCTCCAAAGGCCAACTAGCCCCAGGGCTGCAGCACATAAGACTGCAAGTCAAGCCTCCTAGTCAGAGAGTCATAGTCGATCACTAAAGACTAAGCTGTAAAGTGGAATTCCATGAGTGGGAAAGCCACTGATCATACAGCCTCTCACTTTGCTGTTGCCCCCAGCAATGAATCAGGGTCCTTATAACCCATGCTCAAGAACCAGCTGTGATAAAGCCACTGATCATACAGCCTCTCACTTGCTGTTGCCCCCAGCGTCAATGGTTTAATCAGAACTGGGATAAAGCCACTGATCATACAGCCTCTCACTTTGCTGTTGCCCCCAGCTCAATGGTTCTCAATCAAGAACTGTGTTTAAAACCCAGGCGCTAAGGCATAGGATTATAGCTACCTTAAATCTGATTTTTTGTCCTAAACATATGATCAGATCCTTTGTATCAGATTATAACTATGCTTAGATACTTGTATACTTATATCTTGTATGCTTGTACGATTGTATTTGTATGTTTGTATATGTAGGATGTGGCTTTTATGCTTGTATGCCTGTATGATTAATTTGTATACCTGTATTATTGTAGGCTTCTATTGCAACATCAACAAAAACAGACAGAAAAATCGTGAAAAAACATCCAGGGGACACATTGACAGTGAGGGGCTAGCGGCAATATAAACTGACTGACAGCCATTACTAGATTGCATGTGGCCTTTACAATACAGCACTCCCCACCTCCCACCCCCACCCCTACCCACTCACACCCCACACCCACAACCCCTCTCCTCTCTCTCTCTCTCTCTCTCTCTCTCTCTCTCTCTCTCTCTCTCTCTCTCTCTCTCTCTGTCGATGCCAATACACATTTACAAACTCATCGCAGGAGATGTAGCACATGCTCTTTTCCATTATCCTTGATATAAAAAGAATAATTTAAAAAAAGAATCTCTCTCTCTCTCTCTCCTCTCTCTCATCTCTCCTCTCTCTCTCTCTCCTCTCTCTCTCTCTCCTCTCTCTCTCTCATGAGTCTCTCTCTCTCATTCTCCTCGTCTAAGTAACTCAATATCAATCTCTCTCTCTCTCTCTCTCTCTCTCCTCTCAGAGTGCTTATTCCATATCCTCGATTAAAAAGAATAAATCAATAAATCAAATCCTCTCTCTCTCTCTCTCTCTCTCTCTCTCTCTCTCTCTCTCTCTCTCCTCTCTCTCTCTCTCTCTCTCCTTCCTCTCTCTCTCTCTCTCTCTTCAAGAGTGCTTATTCCATTATCCTCGATATAAAAAGAATACAATCAAAAAAATCAAATAAATCAAATCTCTCTCTCTCCCTGCTCTCCCTCTCTCTCTCACTGTCTGACCCACTCTGCATCTCAATCTCTCTCTCTACACTCATCACTCCTCATCACTCTCTCTCTCATCCTTCTACCATCCTTTCCCTCCTTTCATGTTCTTGTCTCCCTGCCCTCGTCAACGACAGGAATTGTCCTCACGCTCTCCGCTTTTCACTGGCGACAGGCACTTGGATAAACACACACACCTCACACACCGCACACACACACCACGCACGCACACACACACACACACAACACACACAGCACCAGCACACACCCCCACACACACACACACACACACACACACAACAACACACACACAGTCCGGCCAAAATCTGTGTCAGTTATTGATATCAGCTAAATTGCCAAGGCCTACATGAAATGTTGTTATGTTGTAAAATGTGTGTTGAGATTGCCTTCAGCCATGACAAGCTCTTAACGTAACAACCTGCACTCTCCTTTTAAAGAAGAAAAAATTTCTCTGAAGTCGGAGTAAAAAGGTAAAGGTAAAGGTGTCCCATAACCTAGGTGGTGGTAGGGGAGCGAGACATCAGAGACCTCAGCTTCTCTAGGGGCCAGCATGTTGAGGGCAGCGCCCATCTCCTCTCCCTCGCTACTTTACCTTCCCTGACCCTAAAGAGGACAGGTGCCTATTTACTGCTGGGTGAACTGGGGGGAACTGTACTAAAGCCAAGGCGCACAAACGGTCACCCATCCCATTGGTAACCACGCTCGACGGTGCTTAACTTGACTTGGTGAAAGCAAGAGCTCTGACTATTTAGCTATCCCGCCCCCTCTCGGAAGTCGAAGTATGGCTGCCTATATGGCGAGGTACTTGAAAAACGGTCATTGCCACAAACTTCTCATCCAGTGTGTAGTTCTTGTCTCCCAGCGATTCCCAGGTGGGATGAGTCAAAAGTCAAAAGTGCATAATTAGTCAAAGTCAAAAGTGCATAATTAGTCAAAGTCAAAAGTACATAATTAGTCAGTCCAAAGTGCATAATTAGTCAGTCAAAAGTGCATAACTAGTCAAAGTCAAAAGTGCATAATCAGCCAAAGTGACAAGTGCATAATTAGTCAGTCAAAAAAAGCATAACTAGTCAGTCAAAAGTGCATAATTAGTCAGTCATAAGTGTATAATTAGTCAGTCAAAAGTGCATAATTAGTCAAAGTCATAAGTGCATAATTAGTCAAAGTCAAAAGTGCATAATTAGTCTGGATGACCCGCAGGATGTCAAGTTAGGGAACGAACAGCAGCACAACTACAACTACAAAACACACACACACACACACACACACACACACACACACACACACACACACACACACACACACACACACACACACACACACACACACACACACACACACACACACACCGAGAGAGAGACAGAGACACATAGAGAGACCGACACAGAAAGCAGAGAGAGACAGAGACAGAAAGAGAGACACAGACAGAAAGACAGACAGACAGACAGACAGACAGAGAGAAATGGCTAACACAGAAACAATGGTCCAGATCCAATGACTCACGACACAGAACGGAAAACAAGGCTTAGACTACAGGCTACAGGCTACAGGCAATAATAATCATCATAGTACAATACCAACACTGGATACAAAACAAGCAACAAAGGAGTGTTTGTCCTTCCCCTCTCTAATCACCACAGTGCTCTGTATCCTGCTTCTCTTCTCCTCCTCCTTGGCCTGTAATATAATTATTGTGCTGTAGTGTATTGTGCTGAATTGGATAATGTGTGACATTTTGTTGTGTTTGTTGCTTGTGTTTGTTGGTGTGTTTTTGCTGTGCTGTGTTGTGTTGTAGTGTGTTGTGGTGTGTTGTGTGCTGTGCTGTGTTGTTTGTTGTGTGTTGTGCTGTGCTGTGTTGTGTGCTGTGTGGTGTGTTTTGTTGTGCTGTGTTGTGCTGTGCTGTGGTGTGCTGTGCTGTGGTGTGCTGTGCTGTGCTGTGCTGTGTTGTGCTGTGCTGTGTTGTGCTGTGCTGTGTTGTGCTGTGTTGTGTTGTGCGTGTGTTGTGTATGTGGTGCTGTTGTGCTGTGCTGTGTTGTGCTGTGCTGTGTTGTGCTGTGCTGTGTTGTGTTGTGTGCTGTGCTGTTGCTGTGTTGTGCTGTGTTTGTTGTTGTGCTGTGTTTGTGTGTGTGTGTGTTTGTTGTGCTGTGCTGTGTGATGTTGTGTTGTGGTGCTGTGTTGTTGTTGTGCTGTGCTGTGCTGTGTTGTGTTGTGCTGTGCTGTGCTGTGTTGTGCTGTGCTGTGCTGTGCTGTGTGTGCTGTGCTGTGTTGTGCTGTGTTGTGCTGTGCTGTGCTGTGCTGTGTTGTGCTGTGCTGTTTGTCTTGTGTTGTGTGTGTTTGTAGCTGTGCTGTGTTGTTGTGCCATTATCATTGTTTTTTGTGTTGTTTCTGTATGCGTGCTTGTATTGTATCTTGTATTGGTTGTGTTGTGTTGCGTTGGTTGTCTTGATTGTATTGTACGGTTTGTGGTTGTGTTGGTTGTGTTGTTTGATGTGTTTGTGCGGCTTTGTGTTGTGCTTGTGTTTGTTTGTGTGTGTGCTGGTGTACTGTGGTGTCTTCTGTGTTGACGAGTACTGTTGAGTTAGATGTGATTTGACGGGGAGGTAGGGGTGGATGGGAGGGGGGTGGCTGATGAGATGAGAGTGAGGACTCAAGTAAGAGATGCGTGTTGGTACTAGGGAAAACAAGTAGCAAGATACTGATGTCAAACAATACAAACAAAAAACAAGGCAAAGAAACACAAAAAGAACAAACCTCAAAACAACAACAACAAAAAACGATGCTAAAGGCAGAACCTGAACATTTGCAAATCGTTCTGATTTCAATACTGTAACAGACGCACTGTCATATTTTACAAAAATGAAGCTTCTGGGGATCGCATCAGAGATAACGCTATCTCACACAATAGCCTTGGATTCGTAAGAACCTCGTGTAGGGACTTATTTTGAAATGATGGTAGGAACTTTTGTAAACCTGGACAGTGATATAAAACACGCGCGCGTACGTGCCTTTGTGTATAGCCTATGTGTGTGTGTGTGTGCGCGCGTGTACGTGCGTGTGTGTGCACGTGCGCGCGCGCGTACCTGTGTGTATATGTGTGTATGTGTGTGTGGTGTGCGTGCGTGCGCGTGTTTATATGTGTGTGCGTGCATGCGTGAGTGTATATATGTGTATGTGCGTGTATTATGTGTGTGTGCCTGTGTGTGTATTTGTGCGTGCGTGCGTGCGTGCGTGAGTTGTGGAGGTCTTTTCTTGTTGGGGTAAAGAGATTCGAACGATACCATCAGTCAGTCCACTTGTCACCAGCTACTCGCGGTGACTGAACTAACTAAGTATCCTGTTTAAGATCAGCACGTAGAGATAAGTGGGTGTGTAATGTTGTACCGTCACAGAAGAATTCACATGATTCATCAAGGCATAAAGGGAAAAAACACACACACACACACACCCATTAATGTCAACGAACAAAAGAGGTACGCTTGAACACGGATCCTTGTGGAACACCTTTAAACTATTTCTTAAAATATGCGTTTATATGCGTGTATTGTTAACCACGTTTTTGTTGACGGTTTTTTGGGGGTACAAATGACGACGTGAACTGATGACTTTTTTTTTTTTTTAAACCGCTTTAATATAACATTAGTCGTTTTTTCACAAAGGAGATTTAGGTCTGTTAGATCAAAGGCTTCAGTAGAATCAACAGAAAGCGTGCCATAGAGTTCGGTCTCCATTGAGGTTGTGGAGTCACTGATGAATAGAACTGGCTGGGGCGCTATAAGTCAAGAAGGGTGCTTTTTTTTTTCAAGCATGACTGGCTTCTAATAGTACAAGAAAGACATTATAAGTCTGTATCCTACACAAAGAGAAAGAGAGAGAGGGAGAGAGGAGAGAGAGAGAGAGGGAGAGAGAAGAGAGAGAGAGAGAGAGAGAGGAGAGAAAAGAGAGAGAGAGAGAGAGAGAGGAGAGGGAGAGAGAGAGAGAGAGAGAGAGAGAGAGAGAGAGAGAGAGAGAGAGAGAGGAGAGGGAGAGAGAGAGAGCAGAGAGAGAGAGAGAGAGAGAGAAGAGAGAGAGAGAGAGAGAGAGAGAGAGAGAGAGAGAGAGAGAGAGAGAGAGAGAGAGAGGGGGGGGGGAGAGAAAGAAAGACAGACAGAGAGACAGAGAGAGAGACAGACAGGCAGACTGAGAGGGGGGAGAGAGAGGCAGAGACACAAAGAGAGAGAGACAGACAGACACAGACAGACAGACAGACACAACCCCCCCCCCCCACACACACACACACACAACACAACACACACACACAAACAACACACACACACACACACACACACACACACACACACACACACACACACACACACACACACACACACACACACCACATACCAACACAACACGCGCACACACAACGCACGCATACAGAGAAAAATCAACGAAAGGTACTTTTGTTTCAGACAAATGTTCATTTTAATCCCACCCTTCACCAAATCGAATCATAACAAAAGAACAATACAAAAGAAATTAATATGAAACAGTAAAACAAAATGGGGAAAAACCCCAAACAAATCAATCTGTCTTGATAATCCTTTTCTTTAAGAAATAGGTATACTGGAAAAAAATAATAAAGATTAAAAAAAAACAATGGAAGAGAGAGATAGAGAGCGAGAGGGGAGAGAGAGAGAGGGGGGGGGAGAGGGAGAGGGAGGGAGAAAGAGAGAGAGACAGAGGGAGAG
>CM060345.1:29492588-29500088 GCA_030674155.1 Stramonita haemastoma
TGTAGTATAGTAGTAGAGTATAGCAGTAGCAGTAGTTAGTAGTAGCAGCAGCACAGCAGCAGTAGCAGTAGAGTAGTAGTAGTAGAGAGACAGCAGAGCAGAGTAGTAGTATAGTAGTAGTAGTAGTAGTAGTAGTAGTAGTAGTAGTAGCAGTACAGTAGAGTAGTAGTAGAGTAGTAGTAGTGGTGGTAAGTTAGTGGAATTGTAGTAGTAATAGCTGTTATTGTTGTTTTTGAAGTGGTGGAGGGAATGATAGAAATTACCATCATCCTCTTCCATTCCTCCTACTCCTCCTCATCCTGCTCTTCCTCTTTCTCATCATCATCATCATTACAGTCATTATCAGCAGCAGCAGCAGCAGCAGCAGCAGAAATGAGGAAATACTTGAGGGATTTTTTTTTTTTACTATAAGTACAACCGTGTAAAAGCACATACTTAGTCTTCTGTGTAAAACACGACCGTGTGTAATTAATTAATGCTGAAGTGTTTCTGTAAATGCTATCATGTCAAGGAAACAGTTACCTTTTCTGCAATGCATACTTTGTTTTTCTTTCTGTAAGTATGCACTGTGTAAAGAAAATAGCTGGGGTTTTTTTTTTCCTTTTTTGTAAGTAAAAACATACTCTGTGTAGAAAATGCTTGAGCTTTTTTTCTGAAAGTACATTACTGTGCAGAGAAAATGCTTGAGTTTGTCCCCTCTTAACTACGTACGATGCAGGGGACAGAAACTTTTAAAAAAAAATACAATATCGTGTATAGAAACAGTTTCAGTTCCATCCTCCCCCCCCCACCTCCCCCCCTCTCCACCGTCTCTGCAAATATTTACCATGTAAGAGACATGTTTGACTTATTTTTCTACAGGTACATATCGTGTGGGGGCGGGATAGCTCAGTGGTCAGAGCGCTCGCTTTCACCCAAGTCAAGTTAAGAAGCGTCGAGCGTGGTTACCAGTTGGATGGGTGACCGTTTGCGCGCCTTGGCTTCAGTACAGTCCCCCCCAGTTCACCCAGCTGTAAATGGGTACCTCCCCTTCTTTAGGGTCAGGGAAAGTAAAGCAGCGAGGGAGAAGAGATGGGCGCCGCCCTCAATATGCTGGCCCCTAGAGAAGCTGAGGTCTTGATGCCTCGCTCCCCTACGACCGCCTTAGACTACCTAGGTTGTGGGACAGCGTCTAATATCACATTAAGTGAAAGACATAAAATTGAAGACACACACAACTTTACCTTTTTACATATCGTGTGAAAGAAAATGCTTGAGTTCTTCCCACATCATGTCAATAGATGCCATGCTAAGAAAGAGTTTTACTCTTTTTTTTTCTTTTTTCAAAAGGTACATAATCGTGTACATGAAATGCTTGAGTTTTTCCTCTTGAAAATACAGACCATGTAAAAGGAAATATTTGACTTTCTAATTACATAATGTACAAACGAAATGCTTTAGTTTTCGCCTTTAAATAGCATACCAGTAATTGACTTTTTTTATACAGAAAAGTTAAATTTGTGAGTTTTTCGCCCTGTAAATTATTACATATTATGTACAGCAAGTATTTGACTTTTTCTGTGGTAAATATCTTGTAAAAAGAAATATATACTTGAGCATTTTTTCTACTAAATAAAATATACCCTGTGAAAGAAATAAGTAAGTGTTGTTGTTGTTTCTTTGGCTACATACCGTGTACAAGAAATGTTTTAATTTCTTTGACTTTGGGTTTCTCAAGGTCAGCTGCTCCTGCACACTGTCATGGCGATTGTAGAGCCAGGGGTGATCACTGTGACTGACTATCACCCCCTGCCTGTCTTTCACCGCCTGTTCTCCCCCCTTCCTCCACTTTCGAACAATGTGTAACTTCTTCACTGCACATAGCAAACATGATTGTATGTATCTAAATCAATACTTTTCTGTTGTTGTTGCTGTTGTTTTCTTTCTTTCCTTTTTTCTATGTTCTGCACACACCCACTCCTCCTTACTTTATCCTTCCTTCTTCCTTCCTTCCTTCCTTCCTTCCTTCCTCCTTCTTTCTTTCCTTCTTTCCTTTATTCTTCCTTCCTTTCTTCCCTTTCGTTTCTTCCTTCTTTCCTTCCTTTCTTTCTTTTTTTCATTTATTCGTCCTTTCTTTCTTTCTTTCTTTCTTTTGTCTTTCTTTCTTCCTTCTTCTTCCCTTTTGTTTTTCTTTCTTTTTGTCTTTCTTATTTCCCTCCTCCCTTTCCTCTTCTTTTCTAGACATCCCCCTTTCAATTATCTTTCTTCTCTTTCTTCCTTCCTTCCTTCCTTCTTCCTTCCTTCCTTCCTTCCTTCCTCTCCTTCTTCCTTCCTTCCTTCCTTCCTTCCTTCCTTCCTTCCTTCCTTCCTTCCTTCCATCCTTCCTTCTTCCTTACTTCTTTCCATCCTTCCTTCCTTCCTTCTTTCTTTTTTTCTTTCTGCTTCCTTCTTTCCTTCCTCCCTCCCTTCATCCCTCCCTCCCTCCGTTCCTTCTCTTCCTTTCTTTCTGTTTTTCATTTATTCTTTCTTTTTTTTCTTTCTTCTTTTTTCTTTTCTTTTTCTTTTTTTTTTTTCTTTCTTGCTTTCTTTCCTTCCTTCCTTCCTTTCTTCCTTCCTTTCTTTCTTTCTTTTATTCTTTCTTTTTTTCTTGATTTCTTTTCTTTTCTTTCTTATTTTTTTTTCTATCTTTCTTTTTTTGTTCTTTCCTTTTTTTTTCTTTTTTCTCTTTCTTTCATTTATTTCTCTCTTTCTTTCATTCTTTCCTCTCCTCCTTCCTTCCTTTCTTCCTTCCTTTCTTTCTTTCTTTTATTCTTTCTATCTTTCTTGTTTTCTTTTCTTTTCTTTCTTAGTTTTTTTTCTTTCGTTTTTTACTTTTCGTTTTTTTTTCTTTCTTTCATTTATTCCTCTCTTTCTTTCATTCTTTCTTTCCTTCCATCTGTCTGTCCTCACCTCTTTTGCCGGTGCAGTTGTAGCTGATGTGGAAGGTGTGTGGTTGTTTGGTCACACACTGCATCACGTTACCCTGGTACAGCTTCAGGAGAAAGTTGCGTGCTGTGGAATTGTAGGTCAGTGTGCACTCCTCCTTCCAGAAACAAGAGTTCATCTGCACCGCAAAAAGAAAAAGAAAAGAAAATGATGTAGATTATATTTAGTATTATGACTGTTTTTTTGGGGTAAGTTTGTCTACACTGAGAAAAAAAAAAGAAATATATTGTAATTATTTATGTTTGCTAAGTTCATCTCTGCACTGAGGAAAAAAGAAAATGATGTAGATTACTTTATTTATGCTTGCTAAGTTCATCTGCACCGAGAAAAAGAAAATGATGTAGATTGTAATTATCATGTTTGCTAAGTTCATCTCTGCACTGAGAAAAAGAAAATGATGTATGTTATATTTATTATGTTTGCAAAGTTTACCTGCACCGAGAAAAAGAAAATGATGTATATAAATTATTGTTATATATCTATTATTAATATGTTTGCTAAGTTCATCTGCACCGAGAAAAAGAAAATTATTATACCGGTATATATATAAATGTGTTTGCTAAGTTCATTTGCACCGAGAAAAAAGGACTAATGTTGTGAATATTAATATGCATGCTGATTTCATCTGCACTGATAGATAAAAACAAACTTTATAAATATATATATATATAATTTCTCTCTCTCTCTCTCTCTCTCTCTCTCTCTCTCTCTCTCTCTCTCTCTATATATATATATATATATATATATATATATATATATATATATATATAATTTATATATGTGTGTGTGTCTATATACATATATAAAGGTAAAGGTGTCCCATAATCTATGTGGTCGTAGGGGAGCGAGGCGTCAGAGACCTCAGCTTCTCTAGGGGCCAGCATGTTGAGGGCGGCGCCCATCTCCTCTCCCTCGCTGCTTTACCTTCCCTGACCCTAAAGAGGGCAGGTACCCAATTACAGCTGGGGGAACTGGGGGACTGTACTGAAGCTAAGGCGCACAAACGGTCACCCATCCAACGGGTAACCATGCTCGACGCTGCTTAACATTGACTGGGAGGGGGGGGGGGGGGGGAAGCGAGCACTTTGACCACTGAGTTATCCCCCCCGTCTATTGATTAAGATACATGTCACAAACTCCGACAGTAAGCAGCAGAGCAATCAATTACGGACGACATTTTGTTTTCTACAGATCATTAAACATTCTCAGCAGTCTTCAGGTGTGTTTTATCTCTAACTTCTTTTGTCTCTTGTTCTGTTGTTGTTACCTGGATAAAGAGGTCAGGGGTCAGACCGCGGCAGTGGTTGCCATGGTGACCCACCACACTGATGGAGGAGATGAGGCCATTCTGGGGACAGAGGCCCTGAAAGGGGTCCGCTCCAATTCCTGGGCCGTCACCTTACAGACCTCTGCCCTCAGAGAGTGGGATGATGACTAGAGATGATGATGATGATGATGCAGAGAGGGTATGGTGGTGATTGGGTGGTGGTGGTGGTGGTGGTGGTGGTGTGGTGGTGGTGGTGGTGTGGTGGTGGTGGTGGTGGTGGTGGTGGTGGTGGATGGTGTGGTGGTGGTGGTGGTGATTGTGATGATGGATGGATGTGGTGGTGGTGGTGGTGGTGTGATGGTGTAGTGTGGTGGTGGTGGTGGTGTGGTGTGTGGTGATGGTGGTGGTGGATGTGGTGGTGGTGGTGGTGGTGGTGGTGGTGGGGTGGTGGTGGTGGTGGTGGTGGTGGTGGTGGTGGTGGTGGTGGTGTGTGGATGTGGTGGGGGAGGTGTTGATATGGGTGGTGGTGGTGGTGGTGGTGGTGGTGGTGGTGGTGGTGGTGGTGAGGTGGTGGGTGGAGGTGGGGGGGTGACGAGAGGTAGGTGGTGGTGGTGGGGGGGGTGGGGGGGAGGGGTGGGAGGAGGAGGAGGAGGCGACGACGACAACGACGACGATAGTGATGAGAGGGGTGGAGGGTGGAGGGGAGGTGGGTGGTGGGGTGGGAGGGAGGCGACGCGAACGTGAGTGGTGGTGTGTGGTGGGTGGTGTGGTGGTGTGGTGGGGTGGTGGGTGGGTGGTGTGTGATTCTTAGCTAGTATGGAAATGAATCGTTCAACAGCTGACAGAATATCAAACATAAACCAAGTCAACCAATCAGTAAATCAATATGCCACCTATCCAGGTAATCAATCAACCAACCAATCAACTAATCGAACAATCAAACATTTAATCAATAAATCAATAATTCAGTCAATCACTTATCAATCAGTTAACCAATCCATCAATCAATTAGTCTATCTATCGTTCAATCAATCTATCCATCCGTCAATCTGTGAGTGATGGTGAGTGATCGTGAGTGAGTGAGTGAGTGAGTGAGTGAGTGAGTGAGTGAGTGAGTGAGTGAGTGAGAGAATCAGTCAGTCAGTCAGTCAATCAGTGACTCAGTCAATCAATGAGTGAGTCAGTCAGTCGGTCATCATCAAATCAAATTCTTTTATTTCGAGGGTAATGAATAAGCACTCATGTGCTTTTTTTACATCCAGTCCCAGCCCTAATCAGGGATTACATCAGTTTGAGAAACACCTCCAAATAACCACAATGAATAAACCAAACAAGAAGGCCAAAACAACAAGACAGTAATAAACAGAAGACAAGATGTAAGGACAGAAGATATAATGAATAACAAAGGCGCAATACAGTAAACTAAAATTAATAATAAACAATCAAATGATCATTATAACAGAAAACAAAGACAAAGTTAAACCAGAAATTCGATGATAAGTAAGTAGTAAATAAAACATAACAAGTTAACTACCGGGTACATTGTTCAACCATCATCTGTCAACAAAATTAGTCATAGGCCTAGAGATCATAATATTTTGGTAATAGAGGGGAAAAAACAAAACAAAAGAAAAGAAAACAACCAGAACAAGAATAAACAAACAAAAAACCCCACCTTAATCAAAATATCTTCATTCTGGGGAAGTACTACCAATAACAAATTACATAAACATATGTCCCAGATTAAAATCTATATATATATATGATTCACACACACACACACACACACACACACACACACACACACACACACACACACACACACACACACACACACAATATATATATATAATATATATATATTATATGTGTGCGTGCGTTCGTGCTGCGTGTGTGCGTGCGCGCGCGCGGTGTGTGTGTGTAGTTTTTTCTTTTGGTGTGTGTATTTTCTTTTTTTTTTATCTTTTTCATTTGTACGACATATCTTCTTAAGGTTTTTCCTTTTCTTAGATGGATGGCTATATGAAAAAAAGCAATCGCACTGCTTATTGAATGTACCATCTGGAAATAAAAGTTTGACTTGACTTGACTTGACCCACCTTAACAGCCACCAAAACCCACCCGGCCAAACACCCTCCTGTTCATCGGAGGTAAGGCGCCTGCCTAGAAAGCGAAAAGTCCGGGTCGGAGTGTGCAGTGGTTCGAATTCCGTTTGGGCCCAAAACTTTTCCCCCGTCCATGAGACCATGACTGATTGTCTTGGTGCTAGTCTTCCGGATGAGACGATAAACCGAGGTCCCGTGTGTTACACATCATTATTTACCGCACGTCAAAGAACCCACGGCAACAAGAGGGTGGTCCCTAGGCAAAATTCTGTCGAAAAAAGCCACTCTGATAAGGAAACAAATACAGCTGCAGACAGAAAAAAATAAAAAAAATAAAGGGTAGGCGCTGCACTTGTGGCGACGCGCTCTCCTTGGATAGGGAGAGCAGCCCGAAAATTTTTAACGCAGAGAAATCTGCTGTGATATAAATGGTGTAAAATAATTATTTAAAAAAAATTAATAATAATAATAAAATAAACTTACTTGACTTTTTCTTTCGTCCTCTTCTCCGCTGTGCATTTTGACCTCTTTGGCCACTCACAGTCACCCCAACAAAACAGACAACCACTAGACCCCACACCACCAAATCACAACACTTCATCTTTCCAAGATCACTCACTTTTCTAGGCCAAAAGACAAAACAAAAACAAACAACAACAAAAAAACCCTAATCCTTCTCCACAATACAATGCACACAAACAAAAAAAACCTGGAAGAGAGACAACACTATGATAACAGTGCTTGTTGTCTCGAAGGTTTTTCGTAGCTTGGACTTCTTTGCTAACAAGATTCCACTGTTTTATACAGGAAGAATGTGTGTCCTTTTTTCTGTCAGGGTGGAGGGGGGGGGGTATCCAATTATCAGGCAAGTGAAATAGTTAGTTGGGTGGGGGTGGGGTGGGGGTGGGGGGAGAGGAGGGTTAGAGAATAGAGAGAGAGGGGTGGTGGAGTGGGTGGGGGTGGGGGTGGGTGGGGACTGGTGGGGTGGGGGTGGGGTTGGGAGAAGGGTTGTTAAAATGGAGATAAGGTGAAGGAGGTGAGAGTTTGTTTCTTGGTGTGGTCTATTTCTGGAAGGATTGAAGGATACAGTGAGTGTGTGAGTGTGTGTGTGTGTGTGTGTGTGTGTGTGTGTGTGTGTGTGTGTGTGTGTGTGTGTGTGGTGAG
>CM060345.1:29505088-29510088 GCA_030674155.1 Stramonita haemastoma
GTGTATATGTTTTTTATTTGTATTTGCTTGTTTTTTTGGGGGGTGGGGGTGGGATGGTGAGGCTGTGCACGGTTGTCTTTGATATTGTAGTTGTGTATCCAAAATGTGTTGTTACATGCTTTCCTTGTGAAGACCCGGGTTCGATTCCCGTTCGAGGGGATTTTTCTCCCTGGAGTTAACATCAGTGCTGACTTCTCTCTCCCCAAAAGTCCTTCGGATGAGACTATAAACCGAGGCCACGTGTGCGAACGCACGCAGAACATCTTGCGCATACGTTAAATCCTGCTCCACTTTCCGTAAGAGAAGGCCATTGTGTGCCTGTGGGAACAGATGACAAGATCTACAAAACTGCATGTAAATGGGGACTGGATGTAAAAAAAGCACATGATGCTTATTCCATTATCCTCGATATAAAAGAAGAAATAAATGAATGAATGAATCGAATTTGTTCCAGATTCTTTCTCTGCAAATGAACTTACAATCAAAAAGACGAGGCTTTGCACACTTCTCTTATTTCATCATATTTTTTTCATTGTTCCTTGATTTCATTCAGTTATTACTTTTAAGGTCGGGAAAAAAATCTTACATACAACAATCAACAAACTAAAATACGAATGGCTATTTTTAGCGCTGGCGCCTAACATTCAGACAACTCTGTTATAAAGGGAAGTAATCATACTAGTGACCAGATCACCTCAGCTCAAAGCACTACTACCTCGAGTTTAAAAATGCTACAAAACCATAAAATTTCCATTCCAAACATAGTAAACCAAAAAAAAAAAAAAGAAAGGAAGGAAGAAAAAGTAACAACACACATCTAACAGACAAAATAACCGAGAAGCCATCAAACAAAACAAAACAACTGAACAAAAAATTCCCGAACACAGAGAGTCATTATTCATGATGGCCAAAACAGATGACAAACTAATGCATAGTCATGTTTTCCTCCACAGAACAATGTCTGTACTTTTCCTCCTTCCTGATTTGCCACTAGTTTCTCAAAAAATGAGTCCTGTTGTTTTTTTTTAAGTGATGCGTTAATTATTCGTGACTTTGCAATAACTAAAAACTAATCATTGCCATTTTCCCCCCCAGGAGTTATTATTGATACTGACTTCACTTCTCCCGGAAGTCCTGCCATAACATGTTATGTTTCGTCCCTTGGTCTCACTGCTTTCTAACAATGGTTAGGGGTATTTTTCATTATAGTTTTTGTCTTTCTCTTTTTATCGTCGTCTTTTGATGGCAGCTTCAAAATGTCACAGGGATATCAAATATTCTTGTAAATGCAATTAACACTTTTAAATTCTGAAAAGTGTCTTGCTGTAAGGTACCACAGCAGGTGCAGTTTCAATCACTGCTGGGACCTCTGATGAGGGCTCATCCCGGAGCTAAACCTCGAATCAGGTCAGGCTGAAGGCATCGTTCTTACTTTTAAAAAAATGCATAAAATGCTGCCACTGAAAGACATTATTTCTTAGAATTTATTTGCTTTTTTTTTTTTGAATCTTTGCTAAGTCAATTACAAAATGATTGAGAAGTTGAAAGCGACTACCTGCCCGCTGAACAGGATTTAACGTGTGCACAAGATGTTCTACGTGCGTTTGCATTCGGGGCCTTGGTTTAAAGTCTCATTCGAAGGACTTTTGGGGAGAGTGGAGTCAGCACTGATGTTAACTCCAGGAGAAAAATCTCCACGAGCGGGAATCAAACCAGAGTCGTCAGATTGCGAGTGCAATGTTCTGACCACTTAATGCCTTTCCACTGCTGTATTGTTGTCTGTTTATGATGTATGTGTATTGAAGATATCAGGTCTAAACCAAAGAATTCTGATCAGACTATAGACCGAGGTCTCGTAAGCAAAGGGATGGAGAACGTTGTGTTCCTGATGACGTTACAACCTAGTCTGCCTTTCGGAGATGAGAGAGGAGAGAGAGAGAGAGAGAGAGAGAGAGAGAGAGAGAGAGAGAGAGAGAGAAGAGAGAGAGAGAGAGAGAGAGAGAGAGAGAGAGAGAGAGAGAGAGAGAATATGAAATATGAAATACTATTTACAGAGGGTAATAGATTATGGGTCGCCAAATTGCGTGCGCAATGTTCTGACCACTATGTTATCCCTACCCACTTTTACCTTTTAATAGATTGAGTACAACGACTTTTTTTATCCAGCCCTCTAAAAGGGAATAACTACAAACACCAAAGCACAAGCAATATGTTTGGAAAAAAACACACACAATAATATGGAAAGAAAAACAATTAAGGAAACGACAAGAAGAAAAAATGTACTAGAGAGAGAGAGAGAAGAGAGAGAGAGAGAGAGAGAGAGAGAGAGAGAGAGAGAGAGAGAGAGAGAGAGAGAGAGAGAGAGAGAGAGAGAGAGAGAGAGAGAGAGAGAGAGAAGAGACAGAGAGAGAGAGAGAAGAGAGAGAGAGAGAGAGAGAGAGAGAGAGAGAGAGAGAGAGAGAGAGAGAGAGAGAGTCGATGAACACACAAGACTTTCGTGTCATTAGACAAACAGGCAGACAGACAAACTCGTCTACAAACTCACCCACAGATAAACTCACCTACAGACAAACAGGCAGACAGACAAACTGACATAGAGACACAGGCAGACGGACAAACTCATAAAAAGACACACAGATAGACAAGACAAACTCACATAAAGAGACACAAGCAGACAAACAATCTTACACAAAGACACAGAGGCAGACAAACTCACATGTAGGCAAACAGGCAGACAAACAAACTCACACAGAGAGAAAATCAGGCAGACAGACAAACTCATATACAGACACACAGGCAGACAGACTAACTCAAATGTAGACACACAGGCAGACAGACAAACTCACATAAAGAGACACAGACAGACAAACACACATAAAGACAGACAGGCAGACCAGGCAATCTCACATGTAGACAAACAGGCAGAAAAACAAACTCCCATAAAGAGACACAGGCAAACAGACAACACATATATAAAGACACACAGACATACAATCTCACATAAAGACACACGGACATACAATCTCACATGTAGACAGACAGACAGACAGACAGACAGACAGACAGACAGACAGACAAACTCACATAAAGACACACAGACAGACAGACAATCTCACATGTAGACACACAGACACACAGACAGACAGGCAGACAGACAGACAAACTCACATAAAGACACACAGGCAGATAATTTCACATGTAGACACAGAGACACAGAGACAGACAGACAGACACACAGACACACAGACAGACAAACAAACTCACATAAAGACACACACAGACAGACAAACTCACATAAAGACACACAAGCAGACAGACAAACAATCTCACATGTAAACACACAGACAGACAGACAGACAAACAATCTGACAGACAGACAGACAGACAGACAGGCAGACACACTCACGTGCAGGGCTGTCCTTGTCTATCCCTCCTTCCCTGTCTGCTCTCTCTCCGCAGCTAAAGAAATCCTCCGACCCGTCTGTCACTGGAACCAGGCCTGCATGCACACACACACACACACACACGCACGCGCGCGCGCGCACGCACGCACACGCACACACACATGCACATACATATACACACATGCATACACACACACACGCACACACATGCACACACACGCACGCCGCGCACACGCACACACACACGCACGCACACACACATACACACACACGCACGCATACACACATGTACACAACGCATGCCCGCATACACGTAGGCACGCACGCATGCACACATACACACACACATACACACATACACACATACCACACCACACACATCATATATATGCACACACGCGCCACACACACACACATACGCACACACACACACACGTGCGCGCGCGCGTGCGCGATCGGAAGTGGAAGTATTGGCTATTGTGTACCGGTGGGAACAGATAATAAAACTTAGTAGGCCGCATAAACATACACGGGTTGTAACAACACATGTGTGCTTATTTCATTTCCTGCCAAATAGACAACAAAATAAAGAATAAAATAAAGCCCCAACCCAACCCAACCCACCCCGCTACACGACACGATACTAAAAGGTAAAGGTGTCCCATAACCAAGGCGGTCGTAGGGAAGCGAGGCGTCAGAGACCTCAGCTTCTCCAGGGGCCAGCATATTGAGGGTGGCGTCCATCTCCTCTCTCTCGCTGCTTTACCTTCCCTGACCCTAGAGAGGGCAGGTACTCATTTACAGCTGGGTGAACTGGGGACTGTACTGAAGCCAAGGTGTGCAAACGGTCACCCATCCAAATGGCAACCACGCTCGACGCTGCTTAACTTTGACTGGGGGAAAGCGAGCACTCTGACCACTACACTACACTACACTACACTACACTACACTACACTACACTACACTACACTACACTACACTACACTACACTACACTACACTACACTACACTACACTACACCACATCACACCACACCACACCACACCCTACCACACCACACCACACCACCAACAGATACTCACTCCTCAACTGCAGGACAAAATCACTTCCCATTGGCTGTCCTCGCCGTCTCTTATAAACCACATCCACACAGCCGGACGTAAAACATCCCTCGACACTTTCCTCTCCTCTGTATGCCCTCACCAAGCGGCGAGTGTTGTTCTCAGACACCGTCCACACCTTGAGATACTCTCCCTTGCCTTTGTTGGAGGACAGATCCAGTTTGTCAGAAGTCATGCGCAGTCCGAACTTCCGGTGAACGCATATCCGCTTCCGGCACACACGTGGGTAATTTCCATTGGTCGGAGAAGAGTGGTGGACGGGGCTTCTTAAGAACCCGTGGGTGGTGCGTATTTGGTTGTAAGATGTGCTGCATATGTCAAAAACAGAATCTGAGAACAGAAAGATGAGGTTGGTTGGTTGGTTGGTTGGTTGGTTGGTTGGTTGGTTGGTTGGTTGGTTGGTTGGTTGAATGGTTGGTTGGGTGGGTGGGTGGGTGGGTTGGTTCGTTGGTTGGTGGTGGTGGGTGGGTTGGTT
>CM060345.1:29512588-29517588 GCA_030674155.1 Stramonita haemastoma
ACACACACACACACACACACCACACACCCAAACAAACAAACAAGCAAACACACACACACACATCACACACACACACACACACACACACACACACACACACACACACACACACACACACACACACACACACACACACACACACACACACACACACACACACAAACACACACACATGGTGCATCGGTGGTCTAGGTGGTAACGCGCCTTGCCCAGAAAGCAAAAAGACCAAGTCGGAGTGTGCGGTGGTTCTTACCCCGTTTGGGCCCGAAACTTGTTCCCCATCCATTAGACCCTGAGTGATGGTCTGGGCGCTAGTCTTTCGGATGAGACGATAAACCGAGGTTCCGTGTGTGACACATCACTATTTAGCGCACGTAAAATAACACACGGCAACAAGGGGTTTGACCCTGGCAAAATTATGTAGAAAAAAAAGCCACTCTGATAGGGACACAAATACAGTTTGCATGCAGGAAAAGAAAAAGAAAATAATGGGTAGGCGCTGCACTTGTGGCGACGCGATCTCCCCGGGTAGAGAGAGCAGCCTGAATTTCACGCAGAGAAATCTGCTGTGACATAAAGTGGTACAAAATACAAAATACAAAAAATACAAAAAATACAAAAATACACTTACCTTCAGACAGGCACTGGGCCCCAGTCAGTTGCACTCCGTCATCAGCACAGGACTCCCTGTCTGCTCCGCTCTCCGGACGCGACCTCCTCCTCCTGCTCCTCCCCCTCCTTCTCCCCCTCCTCCTCTTCCCCCATATGCTACACTCCTCCCGCCACTCACACCGTTTTCGCACCGCCTCAACACCAGCGCCACTTCTTTCTTGGATTGTCTCCCCCTCAACACTTTCTCCCCTGGGTTGTTCTCCCCTGCAGTCCTCTCCCCCCTTGAGGCAACCTCCTGGCCACGGACCGGAAGCTCTGTGACGCACTTCCGGGCGGAAGAGGAAGTGATTTGGAGGGCAGGTGAGAGTGATGTGCTCCTGGTGAGGGCGCAAGCAGTAGTGGATTGATGCTCGAGCTTTGGAAAGGACAAGAAAACAAAAATGTGAAAATTCAACACTTCAAATCAAGTCAAATTAAATCAAATCATAATTATGAAATATCAGTTATTTTGATTTTTCATGTATTTTAGTTTCATGGTGCTGGTTTCAACAACTTGACTTCAGTAAAAGATCACACAACCAGACAAGTTAATGACAGCCAGTCAGTCAGTCAGTCAGTCAGTCAGTCAGTCAGTCAGTCAGCCAGTCAGTCAGCCATCCATTCAACCATTCATCCATCCACCCACCCACCCACCCACACCTTCAGTCAGTCAGCCAGTCAGTCAGTCAACCAGTTTGTCAGTCAGTCAGCATGCTAGCTAGTAATCCATCCATCCAACCATCCGGCCATCCACCCATCCATCTGTCCAACCATCCAGCAAGCCATTCAGTCAGTCAGCCAGCCACTCACCCATCTACCCATCCATCCATCTAGCCAGCCAGTCAGTCAGTTAGTCAGCCAGCCAGCCAGTCAGTCAGTCAGTCAGTCAGTCGGTCTGTCAGCCATCTATCCATCCATCAATTCATCTATCCAACCATCCAACCATCTATCCAACCATCCAACCATCCATCCAACCATCCATCCATCCATCCAGTCAGCCAGCCACTCAGTCAGTCAGTCAGTCAACCAGCCATCCAACCACACACCGATCCAACCATCCAGTCAGCCAGTAAGCTAGTCAGTCAGCCAGCCAGCCAGCCAGCCACCCATCCACACATCCAGCGATTTAGTCAGACAGTCAGTCAGTCAATCATCCATCCATCCAACCATGCACCCATCTACCCATCTATCCATCCACCCACCCATCTATCCATCCATCCATCCATCCATTCAACCATCTATCCAACCATCCATCCGTCCAACCATCCATCACCCATCCAGCCATCCAGCCAGTTAGTCATCCATCCACCCATCCATCCAACCATCCACCCACCCATTCAGCCCATCAGTCAGTCAGTCAGCCAGCCACTCAGCCGCTCAGCCAGCCATTTAGCCAGCCAGTCAGTGCAGAACTGACCTTGCACAGGGCTGTGTCCAAAAGCAGCCAGTCTGGCGGCCATCTCTCCCACAGCCAGGTCTGCCTGCTGATGCTGACACGGCCGTTCTGCACACACACACATACACACACACGTAAACACGTGCACACACACACGCATGCACGCACACGCACACACACACACGCAAGCACGCACAACACACACGCACGCACGCACGCACTCATGCTCACACACGCATACACACAGGCACGCACGCACACACACATACACGCACACCCAGCACGCACACACACACGGACGCACGCACGCATGCACACACACACGCGCGCGCGCGCGCACGCGCGCGCAAACGGCGAAAGAGTCTTTCAGTAATTAAAAAAAAAATGTTCTGTTTTGTTTTGCTCAGAGATAGAGAGAGAGACAGAGACAGACAGACACAGAGACAGAAAACAGACAGACAGACAGACAGACAGACAGACAGAAGCACAGACTAGACAAAGACAGACAAGACAGACAGACAGACAAAGACAGAGAGTAAATAACAAGTAAATAATCAAAACCAGATCAATTCAAATCAAATCAAAGAGAGTAGTTTATTTCTTTTCATTTCGAGGACAGCAAATAAACACTCATGCGTGTGCGTGCGTATGCCTCTGTGTGTGTGTGTGTGTGTGTGTGTGTGTGTGTGTGTGTGTGTGTGTGTGTGTGTGTGTGTGTGTGTGTGTGTGTGTGTGTGTGTGTGTCTGTGTCTGTGTCTGTGTGTGTCTGTGTGTGTCTGTGTGTGTGTGTGTGTGTGTGTGTGTGTGTGTGTGTGTGTGTGTGTGTGTGTGTGTGTGCGTGTGTGTTTGTGTGTGTGTGTGACGGAGATAGACAAAGGCAGAGACAGAGACAGAGACACACATACACACACACACACACACACACACACACACACACACCACACACACACACACACACACACACACACAACACACACACACACACCAGCAAACACTAATACATCTCTTTTTTTTTTAATGTTCTTACGTTCAAACCTTAGGATAAACCCAGAGCCCGTCTCTGTCCTTCTGGGAATTCCAATGACGTAATCTATCAGCACCTTCCCTGATGACACACTGATGACGTCAGGAGGCTTCCTTACGTCACTGAGAAGATGCGCACCGGTCTTTGTGACGTGATACAGCGTCACGCGGTCTGGTGACGCAATACTGAAGTAATCTAGGTAGATGACCCAGACTGTGGTTGTGTTTGGGAATCAGGGTTTTCCGACACGCTACACTGAAACCAGCTCTCTGTATTGTCCACGGGAAATTGACGTGACTGCGTAGAATGCCGAAGTCAGCGCCAATGACGTTGTATTCGTCACACATCGTGATGACGTTGTCTGCACAGTGACAGAAAAATCAGAATTAGAAAAAAAAATATTTAGAATTGTTTTGAATGTACTCAGTGTGATGTGTATGTAAGTCTGTGTTTGGTTTTTACTGTCAGTTGGCCAATCTTTTAGCCTGAAGAAGGTTTGAAATAAACCGAAAATTTGCTCTGCCAGACACTTGGGTGTTTTGTCTTTACTTGTCTGCTTGTATAATAGAAAATAAAAAGCTGTAATTGGCAAACGCGCTCTAACTGGCAAGGGTAAAAATAGGCTTTTATAGAATTTTTGATACATGCATAACATACTGTTAAAAATCAATCAACAGTTCTAGGAATATTTCTATCATTGTTCTAAGCATTTGGTTTTCTGTTTATGAAATTCGTTTATTTTAGGCTCCTGTTATGAAATAAGAGTCATAACAAATACTTGAAAAAACGTTGAGTATTTCTAATGAGTACCTTTAAATGAGAGCTGCTTGATAAGTGATATGTATATTATTCGTGTCATTTTGCAGTTATTCTAATACATTTTGCACTGACTGTAAATGTACTGGTACTGAAGTCCATGTTTATAAGTCATTGTGAAAGCCTTATTCTCTCTCTTATACTCAACCCTCATTCACATCTCGAGAAAAAAAATCGGTGAGGATATTTGTTTCTTGAAAATGGCAATCATTAAGAAGAGTCAGGGAACAAGCAAGCAATCAGTCAATTAAGGAAGCAGCGACCAAATAGATTACCTTTAATGAGCTTGGTAAATTGACTGACTAACAGTTTTTGAGGAGAGTTTTCATAAAAAATCAAGTGAACTATTTGTTTGGTGGTTTGTTTGTTTTTTGGACATCCATGAAGTTTGATACAAAACATGAATCATACATATCAACTTTTCTTCTTCTTCTTTATCTCTTCTTCTTCTTCTTCGCAATTCTTCTTCTTCTTCGCAATTCGCAATTCGCAATTCTTCTTCTTCTTCTTCTTCTTCTTCTTCTTCTTCACAAATCTTCTTCTTCTTCTTCTTCTTCTTCTTCTTCTTCTTCTTCTTCTTCTTCTTCTTCTTCTTCTTCTTCTTCACAAATCTTCTTCTTCTTCTCCTTCTTCTTCTTCTTCTCCTTCTTCTTCTTCTTCTTCACAAATCTTCTTCTTCTCCTCCTTCTTCTTCTTCTTCTCCTCCTTCTTCTTCTTCCTCTCCTTCTTCTTCTTCTTCACAATTCTTCTTCTTTTCAGTTCTTTTTCGCCATTCTTCTTTTCCGTCGTCTTCGTCAAATGCTCAGAAAGCAACTATTCTTGTCTGTTATTTGAGCTAAAATGGCTTGTGCTGCCGTTAAGCACCTGTAAAGTCAGTCCCAGCGCATTCTTCTTCGACGTGGGAGAGAATTGCTATATTTAAAGTCTATCTGGAAAAAAAGGCAGAAGAATGGACCAAGAAGGCAAAAAATAGACAGGGAAGAGGTGACAGGAAGAAAAAGGAACAAGGCAGAAACAAAGAGAGGAATCGAAAAGAGGGAGTTTCTAGCACAACATTTCCAGAAGGGTGGTAATCTTATTTATGATAATAACAGGCCCCAAGGAGAAGACAGA
>CM060345.1:29530088-29532588 GCA_030674155.1 Stramonita haemastoma
AAAATGCACACACAAACACGAGCGCATGCACAAAAAGCGCGCGCGCATACACACACCCTTCCTAAAAAAAAAAAAAGTCGCGTTTTTTTTTCCGAAAGATGTGACAGAACGGGCTGGTTTGAGTCTCGTCCTACCCCACTTTTTGCACAGTAACAGAGCCCACGGCACCAAGAGAGTGCGGTATTGTATGCATACACACTTTTCCAGCATATTTTATGTGCGTGGCGCCGGACTTGTGGCCACGTGGCGACACCACAGCTCCGAAAAGGTTTGAATCTAACAAGTTTGTGGGAAGGTAACGCGGTACAGTGCATGCAACAAAACCTTGTGGTGCCCATATTAATAATCATAATATACAACAGTATGATGCACCACAGCAAAGTGTAGGGTCTCCACCACATGCACACACGCTCAAGAAAACGCACACACAAAATCCAGCGCGCACGCAAGCACGCGTGCACACACCCCCATCGCCCCAAAAAGGCGCGTTTTTTCCGAAAGACGTGACAGAACGGGCTGGTTTGAGTCTCGTCCTACCCCACTTTTTGCACAGTAACAGAGTCCACAGCACCAAGAGAGTGTTGTATTATATGTAGGCCTATACACACTTTAACAGCATTTTTGATATGGGTGGCGCCGGACTTGTGGCGCCACTACATCTCCGAAATTGCCCATCTATCTTGAATCTAGCAATTTTTCTGGGAAGAAAAGCCGGCACAGTGTACGCAATAAAACCTTGTGGTACCCATATTGATAATCATAATATACAACAGTATGATGCACCACAGCAAAGTGTAGGGCCTCCGCCACATGCACACACACACAAGAAAACGCACTCACAAACACCAGCGCGCTCATGCAAGCACGCGAATAGACACACACCCCTCCCTTAAAATATGGCGCGTTTCGGAAATATGTGACAGAACGGGCCGGTTTAAAGTCCCGTTCTACCCCTTTTTTGCACAGTAACAGAGCCCACGGCACCAAGAGAGGGCAGTATTGTATGCATACACACTTTACCAGCATATTTGATATGTGTGGCGCCGGACTTGTAGCGACACCGCAGTTCCGAAAAGGTTTGAATCTAGCAAGTTTGTTGGATGGAAAGCCAGTAGCCTACAGTGTACGCAATAAAACCTTGCGGTACCTATATTGATAATCATAGTATACAACAGTATGATGCACCACAGCAAAGTGTAGGGCCTCTGTCACATGCACACACACAATAAAATGCCCACACAAACACAAGCGCGCGCACGCAAGCGCACGCGCATACACACACCCTTCCTAAAAAAAATAAGTCGCGTTTTTTCCCGAAAGATGTGACATAACAGACCAGTTTGAAACAAGTCTTATCCCACTTTTTGCACAGTAACAAGCCCACGACACCAAGAGAGTGTGGTATTGTAAGCATACACACTTAACCAGCATTTTTGATATGCGTGGCGCCGGACTTGTGGCAACACCGCAACTCGAAGAGGCCCAACCTGTCTTGAATCTAGCAAGTTTGTGGGAAGAAAAGCCAGCGCAATGTACGCAATAAAACCTTGAGGTACCCATATTAATAATCATAATATACAACAGTATGATGCACCACAGCAAAGTGTCGGCCTCCGCCACTAACACACACACACAGAAAAATGCACATACAAAAACGACCGCGAGCACACACACGCAAGCACAGACACAGCCCCCTCCCAAAAAATAAGTCGCGGTTTTTTTTCCGAAAGATGTGATAGAACAGGCCTGTTTGAGTGAGTCCCGTCCTACCCCACTTTTTGCACAGTAACAGAGCCCACAGCACCAAGAGAGTGCGGTATTGTATGCATACACACTTTTCCAGCATATTTTATATGCGTGGTGCCAGACTTGTGGCGACACCGCAGCTCCCAAGAGGCCCAGACCCGCTTGAACTAACAAAATTGTTGAAAGGAAAGCGGGCACAGTGTACACAATAAAACCTTGCGGTACCCATATTGATAACTGTAATATGTAACAGTATGATGCACCACAGCAAAGTGAAGGGGCTAGGCCACATGCACACTCACAAAAAAACGCACACACAAACATGAGCATGCACACGCAAGTGTGTGCACATACACACACCCTTCCCAAAAAATAACGCGTTTTTTTTTCAAAAGATGTGACAAAAGGGGCCAGTTTGAGTCCCATTCTACCAAGAGTTTTGCACAGTAACACAGCCCACGGCACCGAGAGAGTGCGGTATTGTATGCATACACACTTTACCAGCATTTATTATATGCATGGCGCCGAACTTGTGGCGTCACCACAGATCCGAAGAGGACCAACCTCGCTTAAATCTAGCAAGGTTGTCGGAAGGAAAGCCGGTACAGTGTACGCAATAAAACCTTGCGGTACCAGTATTAATAATCATAATATACAACAGTATGATGCACCACAGCAAAGTGTAGGGCCTCCACCAAATGCATACACACAACAAAACGCACACATAAACACGAGCGCGCACACGAAAGCGCGC
>CM060345.1:29537588-29557588 GCA_030674155.1 Stramonita haemastoma
GTGCCTGTGTGCCTGCGTGCATGCGCGTGCGCGTGTACGTGTGTGTTGTGTGTGTGTGTGTGTGTGTGTGTGTGTGTGTGTGTGTGTGTGTGTGTGTGTGTGTGTGTGTGTGTGTGTGTGTGTGTTGTGCGTGTGTTTTGTGACCTACCCTATGGTAGCCTAAAGCGATCTGTGTTCTGTGACATGTTTTATTTGTTCCTTTACTTGATGTGTAGACAAACATTTGGCTTCAAAGTGCTTCGGTGGATCGGTGGTCTAGAGGTAACGCACCTGCCTAGAAATGGAAAAGAACGGGTCCGAAGTTTGCAGTGGTTTGATCCCGTTTGGTCCTGAAACTTTTTCCCATCCACTAGACCGTGGGTGGTGGCTTGGGTGCTAGTCTTTCAGATGAGACAATAAACTGAGGTCCTGTGTACTACACATATTTAGCGCGAGTAAAACAAAACCCCATGGGGAATTGTTCCTGGCAAAATTCTATAGGAAAAAAAACTCTAATAGGGAACCAAATACAGTTGCAGACAGGAAAAGAAAAATGAATAATGGGTGGCGCTGCTCTTGTAGCGACGCGTCCTCGACCAAGCAGAGCACCCCGAATTTCACGCAGAGAAATCTTCCGAGACTTAAAGTAATATTATAAAACAAAAACTATGGAACGTAACTTTGCTGTGAAATCAAATCGTTTTACCAAGTGGATTAAGCGCCTGGTGGGTATATCTTACCTTGTATGGCAGGCATACCTATGTTTCCTTTTTATCTGTATTTCTTAATATACAAACAGAAACTATCCAGAAATATCAAAAGCACACTTAAAAGATACCAAATTAAAACGGACATAATATTTTTTATCATATCTAATTCGCATGTTCTTATCATTTGTGTTTGATTTTTAAAATAAGGCGAACACAGTCCGTCACAGCAGAATTAATCAGCCAGTTTCATAGCAACTCCATTCAGTTCTAAACAAGCATTTTGTCCTGTGGGAATACCAGGGGGCCTGTCAGTATAAATAGCATCCCCGCCTTCTGGAAATTCTGTGCTAGCAATTTCCCCTTTTCTATCACTCCTTTCTGTCTGTCTTTCTCCTCACCTCTCTATCCTCTTTCTTTCAGGCCTACTTTCTGCCTACCCAGCCCATTCTCCTGCCTTTCCTCCTGCAAACAGAGGGTTTTCATGGGCTTTTTTTTTTATAGGAAAGTGAGAGTTGTTATGCTAAGAGCTTGTCATGGCTGAAGACAATCTCAACATAATATTTTACAACGTAACAACGTTCTAATGTAGGCCTCCACACTTTGCTGACATCAATAACTGACAAAGCTTTTGGCCTGGGCCAAGTAGAATTTAGAGAACGGCATTGGAATGTATGTACCCCACATATAGACTGAGTGACTGAGTGATGGATTGATTGATCGATTGATTAATAAAGTAATTGGTTGGTTGATTGATTAATTGAGTGATTGATTCGTTGATCTAACGATTGGTCGATTAGTTGATCGATTGATTGGTAACCATTGTTTTCATGGGTGACATTATATATAATCATACTTTTTTCCAGCCCTTACAAAACACAAAGAGAGAGGAAGGGAGGGAGGGAGAGAAAGAAGTTAAATGACAGTCTATATTGAAAGAGAGAAAGCAAGTGATTTGTGGATTGAGTGATTGAATAATAGTCTACACAATGACAGACAGACAGACAGACAGACAGACAGACAGACAGACAGACAGACAGACAGACAGACAGACAGACAGACACACACACACACACACACACACACACACACACACACACACACACACACACACACACACACACACACACACACACACACACACACAGGGGGAAGGAGGGAGGGAGAGACAAATTGAATGACAATCTGTACACTGAGAGAGTGATTGATTAATTGAATAAATGTTTGACCAATTATCTATAGATAGATAGAGAGAGAGATAGAGAGATAGAGAGATAGAGAGAGAGATGGATGGATAGATAGATAGATAGATAGATAGATAGATAGATAGATAGATAGATAGATAGATAGATAGATAGATAGATAGATAGATAGATAGATAGATAGATAGATAGATAGATAGATAGATAGAGAGAGAGAGAGATAGAGAGATAGAGAGATAGAGAGATAGAGAGAGAGAGATAGATAGATAGATAGATAGATAGATAGATAGATAGATAGATAGATAGATAGATAGATAGATAGATAGATTAGATAGATAGATAGATAGATAGATAGATAGATAGATAGATAGATAGATAGAGCATCTTCAGATTACATCATTATCAAAACAAACTTACATAGTTTGCATATGGGCAGAAAAGATCAAATAAATGTATTACTTAATAATCAGATTTTGATAATAATTTATTGATTGATTGAATGATTGAGTAATAATCTATGCAGAGAGAGAAGGAGAATGAATCGATGAATGAATGAATGAATGAATGAATAAATGAATGAATGAATGAATGAATGAATGAATGAATGAATGAATGAATGAATGAATGAATGAATGAATGAATTAATGAATGAATGAATTTTATTTCACAAAAGCTACAAGCCCATCAGTCAAAGGTGGCTAGATGTAAACGTCATGTTAATATAGGGATGGATATGAAATTTATTTGATTTATTGATTGATTTATTTATTCTTTTATGTCGAGGATAATGGAACAAGCATACTTTGCTTTTTTACATCCAGCCCCCGTGTGTATGCAGTTTTGTAATGTCATCTGTTCCCACCGGTACACGATGGCCTACTCTTACGAAAAGCGGAACAGGATTTAACGTGTGCGCAAGATGTTTTTGCATACAGTTACATGAGTAACAGAGAGAGAGAGAGAGAGAGGAGAGAGAGAGAGAGAGAAGAGAGAGAGAGAGAGAGAGAGAGGAGAGAGAGAGAGAGAGAGACTTGAACACTCCTGGGGTAGCATTATATTGCTGTCAATGCTGCTGCTGATCCGTGAATCACGTGCAAAATGACAGTGTTCACCCCTAGAGGGGAATGCTGGGAACTGAGTTGCCCTGTAGCCTGAGCCCTCTCACTTTCCTGACCATTTGACAAACTGAAGGCCGCCAATGCACAAGAATCTGTGTGTGCATTGTGGCTGCTCCCGCCATTTTGACCTGAACCTATAGGTAAGTTTTCTTGTCTGTTTATGGTGCTGATTTATTCTTTATGGGGTTTTTTTCAAGTATAAGAAAGTGTTTAAGCACAGGCAGAATAGCAGAATATTGTATTGTGAGTACCAAAAATAAAGTGGCACAGATGATGATCAATTTGCAGCAGTTTTTCCATTTCATCGTGGAATGCTCAAGATACCAAATCTTGCTGTGCATCATATGAGTGAAAATGTGTTGCACTGCCATTAAGCACCCAACAAGTGAGACCCAGCACGTTCATTTCGGTGTAGGAGAGAGTTGTTATATTTTTAAGTATTTTTGGATTTTTTAAAAATCGGAAAAATGGACCAAAAAAAGGCAAAAACCAAACCAGGAGGTAACACAGGAGGACGAAAAGAAACAAGGCCCAACACAGAGGAATGAAAAAGAATTGCCAGCACAGAATTTCCAGAAGGTTGTGATGCTGTTTATACACTGACAGGCCCCCTCCATACCTCCATGGGGGAAGCGTTTCCCTTTGTTCCCCCTACAGTGATTATTAGCTTATACAGGATGGGAAGTTACATGACCACTTTGTTTGGGGGTTTTTGTTCCTGTTGGCTCTGTGAGGTTTGAGCTCTAAGATTATTTTATTGATTTATTTATCTATTTTATATCGAGGATAATGGGATAAGCACTCGTGTGCTTTTTTACACCAAGTCCCCGTGTGTATGCAGTTTTATGAATCTTGTCATCTGTTCTCACCGACATTTAATGGCCTACTCTCACGGAAAGCGGAAGAGGGTTTAATGTGTGTGCAAGATGTTGTGCGTGCGTTCGCACACGGGGCCTCGGTTTATAGTCTCATCCGAAAGACTTTTGGGGAGAGTGGAGTCAGCACTGTGGTTAACTGAGGGGAAAAATCCCCTCGTACGGGAATCGAACCCGGGTGGTCAAATTGCGAGCACAATGTTCTGACCACTAGGCCATCCGTCCCTCTTAGTGCTCTGAGGTTGGTGCTGAGGTTCACCAACAGTCAGATTTTTGTATGTGACCCTCTTTTGCCCACCATGAAGGTAGCTGCATTCTGACTTTGGCTATTTAAACCTGTGTGCACGTTTGCTTTGTTGTATTCTTATGTCTGTGTGGCTGCTTTCGTTATTTTTTCAAGACTTTTCTCAGTTTTGTTGTTTTGTTTTTCTATCTGCCTTTCGTCTTTAGTTCTTTCCTTTTTATCATTTGTTTGTTTCACTTTGTTTCTCTTTCTCTTTATTCCACCTATCTCTATCTCCCAATCACTCTCTCTCTTGCTCTCTCTCTCTCTCTCTCTCTCTCTCTCTCTCGCTCTCTCTCTCTCTCTCTCTCTCTCTCTCTCTTCTCTCTCTCTCTCTCTCTCTCTCTCTCTCTTTTCTCTCTTCTCTCTCTTCTCTCCCCCTCTCCTCTCCCTCTCTCTCCGCTCGCTCGCTCGCTCGCTCTTGTTCTCTTTCTCTAAACAAATTGTCTCTCCCTCTCTCCTTCCCTCCCTCCCTCCCTCCCTCTCTCTCTCTCTCTCTCTCTCTCTTTCTCTCTCTGTCTCCCTCTACTCTCTCTCTCTCTCTCTCTCTCATCTCTTTCTCCCTCTCTGCCTCCCTCCCTCTTCTCTCTCTTTCTCTCTCTCACTCATCTCTCCCTCTCTCTCTCTCTCCCTCCCTCCCTCCCTCTCTCCCTACCTCTCTCTCTCTCTCTCTCTCCCTACCTCCCTCTCTCTCTCTCTCTCTCTCTCCCTCCCTCTCTGTCTCTCTCTCCATCTCTCTCTCCCCTCTCTCTGTCTCTCTCTCTCTCTCCCTCTCTCTCTCTCTCTCTCTCTCTCTCTCTCTCTCTCTCTCTCTCTCTCTCTCCCTCTCTCTCTTTCATCCTTTTCTTTCTCTTTTCTTTCTTTCTTTCTGTTCTCCTCTAGTGTATTGTTTTTTTTCTTCAGCAGTAACACAGACCCCACATCAGCCAGCAAGCAAATACACATGCAGGCCTGCGAAGCAAAAAGTCCAGAAAGGCTGACGGAACAGCAAGCTGAAAGAAAGAAGCCAGCCAGTTAGCCAGCCAGTTAGCCAGCCTGTTAGCCAGCCAGTGATGAAAACAAAAACAAAGCAAAAGAAGAAAAGGGGGAGAAAAAAAGTGATAACACCAACGTTGATGCTCCACGACACAAATGTGCGATGACTGAGACTAGAGCGTGTTGTATGTAGACATGCAGAAATTCCACACCATGCATCGTCGTCACAATCATAGCGCCATTTTCAACCCCAGGCCACAGGTAATTACTGTGTTTTTGTTGTGTAGTGTGTGGGCTTTTGTTGTTCCTGATTACCTTCGTTGTTTGAAATGAGCGTAATTAGTTGGGTGAGGAGGAATTGGTATTTCAGGTTGTAGAGCCTTGGGAAGGGGGGGGGGGCAAGATTTCCGTGTGCTCTCACTCCTGTGATTTTATTTCTACTTTTATAAAAATTATTTGCTTCGAGAATATAAAGGAATAAGTACTCGTGTGTTTTTACATTAAGTTTCCGTATGCGTACAGTTTTGTAAATTTAGTCAGACCTTGCTTGCTAGCAGACTTCCATTCAAACACAGCTTGGTCAGCTATGTCGCGAAAATAGGGCCAGTCTCCAACATTGAAAACTGAAACGAACTTGGGTAGCTCGGAACCAAATTCAGAACTTTGGTTATGTTCACAATTAGTTGCTGCCAAACTACCTGAAGAACAAAACGTGTGGCGACGCGCTCTCCCCGGGGAGAGCAGGCCGAATTTCATACAGAGAAACCTGCTCTAACATAAAGTGGTGTAGAAACTTTTTAAAGTTTTTTTTTTTTAAACCAAAATAAAACGGATCCAGCAAGTAGTTTGAAAAAAACGCTTGCAGTGTTTTATAATGAAACCGGCTAGCCATTTTCTGTACGTGAATATGGGTGAGGGGCACGGGAGAAAATCCTTGACATCAGTTTTTACTTGTATTCATTATCCTATGAAGATTACTTTGCATTCATTACTCTGTTCATAAATTATTCAAATAAGTATTTTTCTAACGGGTTTTTAGCTGCAAAAATGTAATGCTGTACTCCGCAGTATGTCATTAACTGTTGTAGTGGGGTTTGTTGTTGTTTATTTTTGCTAGAGATTGGAGGTTCTCCATATTATTTTTACGTTTTGTTTTCCCCTTCAGGTAGCCGCATTTTAGCTACGGGAAAGATGTGTAAACATGACGCCGGTGGTACACGCACGCATGCACGCAAGGGGACACAATCTCTCTCTCTCTCTCTCTCTCTCTCTCTCTCTCTCTCTCTCTCTCTCTCTCTCTCTCTCTCTCTCTCTCTCTCTCTCTCTCTCTCTCTCTCTCTCTCTCTCTTTCTCTCTCACCTTCAGTTAAACACTGTAACACTTCTTATCACACACGTTTTGTTTTATCTGTATTTTCAGAAACTTTGCAGCCATCTTCGTCTTACACACACTTCGATGCTTGACTACGATTCACAATGATTGTTGCCTTGTTGGGCCCATGTTTGGTAAAGTGGTATAAAACAAAATAATGTTTGGTAGTACAGGGATGGGAAAGTATAACAAAAAGAAAATTTCAACAATTTTTGTCAAGAGTTTTGCTTTCTTGTGGTCAATCCTTCAATCTTCAGAATAGGAATGTTGTGTTCTCCCCAATCCTTCAGTTTTTTTCTGTGTGGACTCCAGTTTACAGCAGTTTAGCTAGGCGTTCATCACTGAAGTTTTCATGAATGCAAAGCTTGCCTGTCACAGTTTTTTCCTTGTTCAGCTGATTTGCATATTTACTTGTATATAATTTTTCCTTTGCTCTGGTCAGATTTTGCCCCTTTAAAGTTCTGTGTCCTGGCTTTGGCTCCGGTCTTTTGTGTCCTGGCTTTGGCTCCGGTCTTTTGTGTCCTGGCTTTGGCTCCGGTCTTTTGTGTCCTGGCTTTGGTTCCAGTCTTGTGTGTCCTGGCTTTGGTTCCAGTCTTTTGTGTCCTGGCTTTGGCTCCGGTCTTGTGTGTCCTGGCTTTGGCTCCGGTCTTTTGTGTCCTGGCTTTGGTTCCAGTCTTGTGTGTCCTGGCTTTGGTTCCAGTCTTTTGTGTCCTGGCTTTGGTTCCAGTCTTGTGTGTCCTAGCTCTGGTTCCAGTCTTGTGTGTCCTAGCTCTGGTTCCAGTCTTGTGTGTCCTAGCTCTGGTTCCAGTCTTGTGTGTCCTGGCTTTGGTTCCAGTCTTTTTGTCCAGGCTTCAGTTTTGTGTGTCCATATTCCAGTCTTTGTGTCCATGTTTTGAGTCTTTGTGTCCATGTTTTGAGTCTTTGTGTCCATGTTCCAGTCTTTGTGTCCATGTTTTGAGTCTTTGTGTCTGTCGTGTCCAGGCTGCCGTCTGTGTCCAGCTTTGATTTTTGTGTGTCTGTGGTTTGTCTTAGTGTCCAGCTTCCTGTCTTCCTGTCCATGTTTTTGTCTGTTTCCTGTTTCGGTTCAGTTTGTTAAAGCTTCCCTGTCTGCTGTCTTCAAAAGATCACTGTGTGCCTTCCGATTGCAATCAGTATTTCTTGCTCAATTAAAATTATCAACTAAAATTAGTTTCAGTAAAATAAAATAAGATGAAATAAAATCATAAAACCAAAAATAAAATCCAACAAAAATAAAATGATAAATTCTGAGATAAAACAAAAAGAAGGGTTAAGTCTAAACTAGAAATAAAATTAAATAATATTAGATAAAACAAAATCAAATTAATTAAAAGGTATAATCTATACTAAGATAAACCTAAATAAAATAAAATAAAATCCTAAAAAAAAATAAAATAGAAATGAGATAAAAAACAAAAATAAATTGAAATAAAATAGTGCAAAAATTATTGTGCAAGAAATCTGAGTGCAATCTTGGTGACAGTGATCTATCTTCTCACTCGACCCCCCCATCCCCCCACCCCCCACCCCCCACAATGGCTTGAAGACTAGGGTCATGAGGCATTGTGATTTGGTCATTTTACTTTTCTGAAGGGTTTCCATAGTTCTGAAAATACCAGCATCTACAACAGCTTTGAGATGGCTTTCAGGAGGTATTGTGACTGTCATTCCCTTCATTTTTTTTAAATAGTTTTTTTCCCTTATGTCTGAAAATACCAGCGGCTTTGAGACGGTTTTCATGAGGTATTGTGACTCGGGTCATTCCCTTCCATTTTTGATAGTTTTTCCTTATGTCTGAAAATACCAGCCTCACCAACAGTTTTCATGAGGTATTGTGACTCAGTCATTCCTTCCATTCTCAAGGCTTTTCCTCGTCCTTCCCCTCCTTTATAAACATGGGTCCTAACCTGGTGGTGAGTCATTATGTGGATCATCCTGAAGACTCTTCAACAGTGGGGCCAGGTTCTGCTGATCATCACCTTGGAGTCATCTGCTGCATGAAATCCTGGCATCTGTCTGTAAGTACTTTGCCGCTAGAGTTGAGATTTTGTAAATATCATACATGATTCAGCTATCGTCTTTTTCTGTTTTAAAAAAAAAAGTTCCTTTTTCTGATTTTATTTTCTGTATAATTTTCTTATAGGCATTTTATTTCGTTCGTAGTCTCATGATTGACTCAAGTTTACATTCATTCAGAAAACGAGTTAAGATTTGTAGGTATAAAGATCTTGTGGTGTTTGGTTGTTGTAGACATGGCAGCTTCTAACTCTGCAACGGAGAGTTTCATGATTGTGTGGACAGTAAAACCTCCTTGCTTGAAAATAAGTTGAAAAATTTCTTGATATCGTGTATTTGATCAGAATAACTTGTCCTACTGAAGTTTTGGAATATTTAGCGCCATAAACTAGCTGGACTCAAATTCGACTATAAATTAGCGAAGGAGCATGGTGAAATGTCAGATGAAATTAAATCACTATGATATCAGAGCCAATAAAACTAGATTTTTCAGTCTACTGATGACTTACTGCTTTCAGGGGCTCTGGGTCTGGAATCAAGGGCCAGTGATCTGACATGTGTGAGGGCAGCCATCCTGACCTGCATTTTCTCGAAGCTAAACAAGGTATTTATATTTTTGCTTATATCTTTTTCTGAATTTTCTGATCGGATACTTTTGTTTGTCAAATTTGTTGTTGTTACTCTCTTCTATTGTTTCTGCCTGTTTTTTTTCTCGTTCCTCCAATGGTTCTCCAATGTTTTTTTTGTGTATGCGACCAACTTTTGGCCACTGTTTAGGTGTTTCGGCTAATCAAAGCAAAAGATGAAATTGGATAAAGTTTTCAAACAGTACTTGTGAAATTTTTGTTACAAAATGGAACGAAATCATTTCAATAGTTTTGCTTATAAAGCAGAGGATAAAAACGTGAAGTCTTTTAAAGAATAATTCCCAACTATTTTGCATTTACATAAACAAAGTTGTATTCACATAAATTGAATCGTTTTGAACATTTGAACTATAAAAAAAAAGGAAAATTGTCATGTCTTTGAAGAATAATTGTTAATCCATTCTGTTCCGAAGTCATGTGTCTAAAGCATATTTTTTTGTATTTGAGGTAACAAGGGAAGAGTTGAAATGAGTCAATGTCTGTAATAATCATGAATTTATTCTGTTTCGAAGAGGTAAGAGAAAATCATCGTAGCATATGAGCTAACATGCAACATTTTACCTATCACTAATGACTTCCTAAAAGTGCTTACAGGAACAACTGGACAGGAACCAAGCGCCGAAGAACAGACGCGCCATCCAGCGCCACTTGTCAGTTACCAGCACATGATCAGGTAACAGCTTTGTGTCCATTCCCCCACTCCCCCATCCACTAGACTGTGAGCGGTGGTCTAGGTGCTAGTATTTCGGATGAGGCGATAAACTGAGGTCCTGAGTGCAACACGCATTTAGCCCACATAAACGAACCCACGGCAACAAGAGTTGTCCCTGGCAAAACTCTGTAGAAAAAAGCCACTGTGATAGGGAAAAATACACATGCAGACAGGAGAAAAAAATGTTCTTGTGTGCGAAGCAGCCCTAATTTTACGAAGACAAATCTGCTGTGACTTAGTGGTATACAAATTCAAAGCATTAGTGACTATTCCCTCTGTCTTAGCATTTGTATTTGTCCTGCCAATTGGTTTGTAATACTCTTCATTTGATAGAATATCCCAGTAGCATCGAACACTATTTCTTTTAAAAGATGTTTACACATATATCCAGAATCTTTTTTTTTTTATCTTGAGTTGTCATTCAGACCAAAGATGCTAAGTAATCAGCTTTTTGGTCTTGCTGCAAAACGATAATATCCAGCAGTATGTGTAAGTTGTGTGACGCCTGAATTCTTTAATAATTACTGCTGCCAAAAGATAATATCCACCCACGCACACACACACAAGGTCACACTCACTCACACATACACACATATTCACACATATACTCTCTCTCTCTCTCTCTCTCTCTCTCTCTCTCTCTCTCTCTCTCTCTCTCTCTCTCTCTCTCTCTCTCTCTCTCTCTCTCTCTCTCACACACACACACACACACACACACACACACACACACACACACACACACACACACACACACACACACACACACACACACACACCACCCCCCATCCCACACACAGAGATCTCAAATATCCATCACCTTGCCAGAATGATAAATTTCCGCATTTCTATCTCTCCCTTCCTGTCTATTTCCTTAAACTGTCCACTCTCCCTTTTTATCTGATTAATTTTTTACCTTCCCAGTCCATTCTTTTTGTCCCCAAGCAGGTATGACAACTTTTTCGTTCTTTTTTTCAGATCCGATGACATTTTGAAGACATCTCTATCAACGACAGAACTACAGTCAGGGAAAAGGACTTTCCAGTAACCAAAACAGAAAAAAAACCTCACCGGACTGGTTAGCCAAGCGTCTCTCGAAGGAAAACCTGTTATGACAGTCCTGTGTTTACCCTTGGTTTAAATAGATTTTATTCAGAATTTTGAACAAACACTGAAAATAACAGCGTTGTAGAATCATAGCAACCACAAGCTTGTAGCTTATAGTGTGCTCAATTAAACATTGGAAATTAACATGAACACGACAGTCGTTGAGCTGCAATGTGCAAACCAACAGCAAAAACAAAAAAAAATCAATTGCAATCTTTGCTAGTAAGGGGAAAAGTATCTCAAAGAAATATATCTATTTGTAGATATAACACACAAAAGTAGTGGGAATAGAATATATTAGAAAAAACAATAACCACAAAACCGGAGAAGGAGAGAGAGAGAGAGAGAGAGAGAGAGAGAGAGAGAGAGAGAGAGAGAGAGAGAGAGAGAGAGAGAGAGAGAGAGAGAGAGACCAACTTAGGAAAATACCATCTTCAAAGCCAAAAATACTGTAAGTCAGTTATGATGATATCAGGTAATAATCTACATGAACCATGACGATTATTATGATTACGTTTGACCCGTGTGTTGACCCGACAAGGAACGTCCGTAAGGCTGATTTTTTTTAATAGGTTTAATATCAGTAGAGTTGCGAAGTTTTAAAATTTGAGATCTAATAACTTGACAAGGTGATAACTACGCCCCCCCCCCCCCCCCCCCCCCCCTCATAATGGTCTCTGTGGTCAGGGGAGTTATAAACAAGATTGGATTGGATTGGATTTTAGGATTTGTCGTTTTTTTGCCTTCAATGCAATCAGTTAAAAAGACCCCCTCCCCACCTCCCTCAATTTCCTCAGCTTGAGCTCTAAGGTTTAGCAATAGATTTCTGCATATTTATGTGACTGTTCTTGGCCACCATTAAGATAGCAGCAATCCGAATTCGGGGCTGATGTATATATTTCATCAATGAGTTATTTCACAAAATATCAGCGTTAGATCATTTTTAGGGCGATGTGTGTTTTGTTGTGCTGTGTTGTGCTATGTTGTGCTGTGCTGTGCTGTGCTGTGATGTGATGTGCTGTGCTGTGCTGTGTTGTGCTGTGTTGTGCTGTGTTATGCTGTGCTGTGCTGTGATGTGCTGTGCTGTGCTGTTATGCTGTGTTGTGCTGTGCTGTGCTGTGCTGTGCTGTGATGTGATGTGCTGTGCTGTGCTGTGCTGTGCTGTGTTGTGCTGTGTTGTGCTGTGATGTGCTGTGCTGTGGTGTGCTGTGGTGTGCTGTGCTGTGTTATGCTGTGATGTGCTGTGCTGTGTTGTGTTATGCTGTGCTGTGATGTGCTGTGCTGTGTTATGCTGTGCTGTGTTATGCTGTGCTTGTGCTGTGTTATGCTGTGCTGTGATGTGCTGTGCTGTGTTGTGATGTGCTGTGCTGTGTTATGCTGTGATGTGCTGTGCTGAGCTGTGTTATGCTGTGATGTGCTGTGCTGTGCTGTGTTATGGTGTGATGTGATGTGCTGTGTTGTGTTGTGCTGTGCTGTGCTGTGCTGTGTTATGCTGTGCTGTGCTGTGTGTGTTGTGCTGTGCTGTGCTGTGCTGTTTGTGTGTTTATGCTGTGCTGTGTGTGATGTGTGTGTGATGTGCTGTGTTGTGTTATGCTGTGCTGTGCTTGTGCTGTGGCTGTGTTATGCTGTGCTGTGCTGTGCTGTGCTGTGTTTGTGTGGCATGTGGTGCGTGGTAGTGTGCTGTGCGTGTATAGTGTGTGTGTGTGTGCTGCGCGTGCTGTGCGTGCTGTGTATGTGTGTGTGTGTGATGTGTGTATGTGTGTGTGCGGCTGTGTTTGTTTGTGATGTGTGTGTGTGCTGTGCTTTTTGTTGGTGTGTCTGTGTGTGTGTGTTTTGTGGGGGTGTGTGTTTTGGTGTGTTGTGGTGGTGTGTGTGTGGTGTGTGTGTGTGTTGTGTGTGTGTGTGTGTGTGTGTGTGTGGTGGTGTGTGCGGTGTTGTGTGTGTGTGTGCGTGTGTGTGTGCGGGTGTGTGTGTGTGCGTGTGTGTGTGTGTGCGTGTGTGTGTGCGTGTGTGTGTGTGTGTGTGCGTTGTGTTTTGTGTGCTGTGTGTGTGTATGTGTGGTGTGTGCGTATGGTGTGTGTGTGTGTGTGTGTGTGTGTGTGTGTGTGTGTGTGTGTGTGTGTGTGGTGTGTGTGTGTGTGAAAGTGGATAGTTGTAGGGAGGAGACAGCAGATTGGAAGGAGAGGGGAGGGAGGGAAAAGTGGTGTTCAGGAGGGGTGTGGATGCACATTTAGAACAGTGGGGATAGAAAAGAGGGCTTGCTAATAGACTGTGGTTTTGGTTTTTTATTTCAGTTTTTTAGTTCCCATGCTAGAGCTCCGAGGTTCACCAATAATCAGAGAGGTGTATAGCAACCATTTTTGACAACGGTTAAGGTAGCTGCATTCCGACTTCGAAGATCTTATACGGTTTCATTTTTGAATGCAGTTTGTTCAAAGCGTATCAGGCCTTAACTCACTCTATATGGTAGCAGAACTGGAATTTACGCAGACACCGAAGTCTAATGCATAGACTCAGATTTTTGATAAACAGGTGACTCTGGTTTAAAGCTCCGTATCATTGAAAAATACGTATAGCCATTGTGGTCGATAGAATATTAAACGTGAAATAAATACCATTGTGTCTATAGCTACATACTATTTGCCTACGTGCTATTGTGTCCATATGAATCTAACATTCAGACCGACCAGCTGACAGACAACCCTTCCCTGTTGTTAACTAACACTAACTCTAACACTAACCTCAACTCTTAACCCTGGCCCCACACGTGGACACAAAAGGCAGGTAGACAACATTGTGTATGCTGACACACTGGTTAAAACACTTTTGTCTTTTGGGATGAAAGGAATTGATTTGAATCGGTTATTAAGAATAAATAGATAAGCACAGAACAGCTTTGCAGCATACTTTCAAAAACAAAACAAAAAGCATACGCGAACAGTCATGATCAAAGTTTAAAAGGCACCAAAAGGATTTAAAATAATTACAACCAAATACCAATATTTTGTTTTAATGAAACGGTTCCTTTGCAAGAGCTGTAAGGTTCCTCAATGGTCAGATGTTTTCGTATAAAACCGTTTTTGCCCATCATGAAGGTAGCCGTATCCCGACTGAAGGGATAGAAGAATACATCATAGAGACTACTGCTAGGGTTGGTAGGGGCAGGGGTGCTAGATTTTGAGGGAAAAGAATGCTAGGAAGGGGTGGAGGGTGGTGTTGATTGTTCAGGTACAATTATAACATAGAGATGGAGAAAGAGGTGTAATGGATGGGGATGAGTTTCTCGTGTTTTAAGATATTCATTTTTTGAGGTGATATTCAAATTGTTTTCTACAGTATTCATACTAGGTTGTTTGGGGTTTTATTTTTAAATACAAACAGTATTCATATTCGTATTTTATTGTACGGGGATAGGGGGAGGCAGTCAAACTGTCATTGGGTTCAGGGGAGGGGGGAGAGCATTTTGGAAAAATAACTGGAACACAAAAAGTAGAGGTAACTGGTTTTAGAAAATATGCTTGGATAGATTCAAGGGGAGAGCATTTCAAAAGAAAAAGTTTGTCTAAAACGAGAAGTAGGGGTTCTCTAGTTTTAGAATGTGTGTGTGTGTGTGTGTGTGTGTGTGTGTGTGTGTGTGTGTGTGTGTGTGTGTGTGTGTGTGTGTGTGTGTGTGTGTGTGTGTGTACACGTCTGTGTGTGTACGTCTGTGTGTGTACGTCTGTGTGTGTACGTCTGTCTGTCTGTGATTACTATTGATAAAAACCAGTGGTAGAATGTTAAAGTCCGTGAGGGGGAGGGAGAGAGGGGGAGGGGGATGGGGGAGTATTTGCTGCCAGCAAAGTGCTATGGAATTTTGTACCACAGGTATTCGTCAACCTGTGTGTCTGTCTGTCTGTGTCTGTGTGTGTGTGTATGTGTATGTGTATGTGTCTGCGTGTGTATCTGTGTGTGTGTATTCTATATGGGTGTTGTAAAATAAAAAATAATGCTTAATGGAATACTAGTTACGAATTTCAGTATTCTGTGTATGGTTTATAGAAACCTGTTAAGTTGCTGGATTTGTAGCTGTAACCATCATTGACTGATTTTCCAGTTTTTGATAGGGTGATTATGAAGCGAGCGCTCCAGTATCACAAACAGAAATATAACTGCATTGTTTTAATACGAAAAAAAACCGTAATGTACACCTTAGTTAACAACCTTACATCAGAAAAGACATTTTCCCTTTTAGGTTTTTTTTCCTCCACAAAACCTTGTGTAAGAAATGTGTAGAAAACGTCGTGTATAAAAGTAGAAAATGGTTTAGTATGATTGTAGACTTATTACGAGTAGTAATACGAAACAATTGGCTGCTTTTATTGTTTTGCTTTGAATTACTTGTTGAAGTAGAAAAAAAAAACTAGGAATGCTGGTCCACAGCGAATTGCGTTTTAAAAGTGTTTGGCTTTTCCATTTTTTTCTTTTCCCGTTGGTCATATCTTATGTATTTGAAGTACTGAACGCAGAGTGAAGCAGTTTACTACTGATTTTTTATTCAAACTTTGTATTGCCCATGAATTAATTACATGATACATTTAAAATAACACGTTCAGTAATTTTTTGTTGGCATTTGATCTTTCAATATTTTTTGGGAGGCTTGAAATATCTTCACTTTATCTGGGTAATTATGTGACTGGTTTACTTGCATGTAACTATTGCAAACAATGCCCGCATTGTTCACCTTCAAATGAAGGATAGTGTATGTGTGAAGCTTGTTGCCTGTATGTTTTTTTTCTTGAAGGACATGGCTGAAAGCATATCCCTAACCTATCCATTTTATGTGAAATTATTATACAGTGGTTTTGTGGTGTCGGTAGACTTTAGCTACGCAGTTAATGCCCCTCACTTTGTGTGCTGTCCTCTCCCCACCCTATTTCCCATTATTCCAGAGTGGAAATTGTGTGTACAATATCTTAAAATATATTGGGGTTGAATCAGATTTTCAATTTCTATTTCCACGAAAGGTTGAAGTAGAACCCCCTTTGCCGGTAGCATGTTATTTTGCTTTAATGTTAAATTTAATATCCTTTGAGTTCCGAATCCAGTTAAGCTTAATCTTGAATCCCAACTGTAAAATGTGTGCATAAATTGTTTACAACCCAATTCCATCACCTGTATAATTATGTAAGAATAATTCCAAGTGTGTCCGTCACAACGAGGGAGGAAAATGTTGCATGTTCTTTTTAGAGGACCAACAAAAGATGTTCCCTGTACCAAGTATTGCTTCGATTTTTCTTATTTCATGAGTTATTGCTTTTTTCTGCATTATATGTATAGCATAATTGTACAATTACAAAATTTTTATAATTTTATACCTTTAAATTAGTGGTGAGCACACACCAATGGCACTTGACTAGCCAACTGACTTTTTTCCTGATAAAAATACCAAGCTTTGTACATCTCCCTCTAAGACTTACAGTGGATCGGTGGCCTAGAGGTAATGCGCCTGCCTAGAAAGCGAAAAGTCCGTGTTGGTAGTTTGATCCCCACTTGGGACCCAAACTTTTCCCTCACCCATTAGACTGAGTGGTGGTCTGGGTGCTAGTCTTTCGGATGAGACGATAAACCGAGGTCCCATGTGACATCCTTTTTTTTAGATAAAGTAAAAAATAAATCACGGCATCGAGAAAGTTGTCCCTGGCAAAATTCTGTACAAAAAGCTACTGATAGGTAAACAAAAGCAGTTGCATTCCGGAAAAGAAAGAAAAATTATGGCTGGCACTGCTCTTGTGGCGACGCGCTCTCTGGGAAGAGCAGCCCGAATTTCACGCAGAGAATTCTGCCGTGACTTAAAAGTTGTATAAAACATATCTTTTTTGAAAAGCTGATGTTTTGCACTTAAGGTGCTTGTACTTTCTGGCTGTAAAGATAACATAGCTTGAATTAAGCTTTTTGTCACTTCAGTGTTTTAAAAGCATGTTTAAATGAACACGTCATAGTGGTCTGAGATTTCCAAATGCTGGTATGAGAATTCAAAATCAGACAAAAAGTCAGTTGGTGGGTCATTGTCACGTCACTGCTGGTCAGAGCATTGGGAAAAGCCTACCTCCCACTTCAGCTCCAAAAGAAAAGCTGGAGTTAGGGTTGGGTAGCCGGCTCGCAGCTGAAAAGAAAACAAAATAAGAAAACTTAGTGATCTTAACACGGTGTCAAAACCTGATGAAACGTGGTGCCAAAGAAGTATGAAAATAAAAACAAATTGACCACATCTTTGTTTAGAGTTACATTCATGGATAAAATGTGGAGTATGAGAACAAGATCTGATGCATATATAAACCTCTCTCTCTCTCTCTCTCTCTCTCTCTCTCTCTCTCTCTCTCTCTCTCTCTCTCTCTCTCTCTCTCTCTCTCTCCTCTCTCTCTCTCTCTCATAATATACAATAACACGATGTATCAGAGCAAGGTGCAGGGCTTTCGCCACATGCGCGCGCGCACACACACACACACACGCGCGCACACGCACACACAAACGCACACACACACAAGAAAATCCACTTACAAACACGAGCGTACGCGTGCAGAATAAGGTGCGTTTTTCGAAACGATGGAGAAAAAAAACCCGCCGGATTGAGTCCCGTCCTACCCCAACTTTCGCACAGTAACAGAGCCCATGGCACCAAGAGAGTACTGTGCTGTGTGCATACATACTTAACTTGCATTTTTGGTACAGTGTACGCAATAAAACATAGCAGTACACATGATAATGATAATGATAATAATAATAATAATAATAATAATAATAATAATAATAATAATAATAATGTTTTGACAATAGTGTTTTTACAGCATCTTTGAAGTCGGAATGCGGCTATCTTTATGGGAATTAAAATAGTCGCCTACATAAAATCTGAGTTATGAAAGGACTCTCAGTGAGAATCGAAAAATAAAACTGGCAACTGAAGTGAATCCCCTTGTCAGCCAGACAAATTTATACGAATGTTTGATTATTTTTTTATAGTGAAGTTATCATAAAAATGGGTAGGCGCTGCACTTGTGGCAACGCGCTTTCCCGGGGAGAGCAGCCCGAATTTCACGTAGAGAAATCTGCTGTGACATAAAGTGGTATAAAATATAAAATAAAATAAAAAATAAATAAAATCATAGAATGGTGACATTTCGGCAAGTACGGCACAATTACATAGGGACTAGTAGTCACCAGGCAAGTTTCTCCAATTAACTCCCTTGCCTTTATGAATTTTAGTAACCCCAAAGAAGGCAACAGCGTTCTTCAACCATGGGAGAGAATCTAGAAGCTGTACGCATGCGCGTGAATTAACTCCCATGATAGAGCGAGCCTTTATGAATTTTAGTCACCCCAAAGAAGGCAACAGTGTTCTTTGTCAGGGGAGACGATTAAACAGTGTCGTTACGTTTGAGTGAAGTGTGTCGTAGCGTGTGAAAAAGAAAAAAATATACTGCAAATATTTTTCCCTGATTTTGCCCTCATATTTTTTGGCGTTACTGTCGCAAACAGTAAATCTTAACAGCGCAGCCAATAGATTATTGTTATGCACACTTTTTAGAAAAGTGAGGCTAGAGTGAGGGGTAGTATGCGTGTGTATTCCTTGCACACCTCCTACTGGGAGACTATAAAAGATAATTTTTATATCAAACATTTCCCCTGTGTGCCGCACTCTGTCCTTAAATCGGAAACCTCCGCTGGGACGATAATTTAATCACACCAACAACAAAATAGATCTATGTGCCGCAGCGTAAAATAAAACCATAGACCCTAAAAGTAATTATCATAGAGCATGGTGTCAGGTTAATGGTAGGCCTACTGTCTAAAAAATCAGACAGCTCTATTGCCAGTCTAATCAAATCCAATTAGCCAATATTATTTTGACGTATGCATTTTTTGCTTGATAGAAGGGTTATCTGATGCAGGCGTAAAATCCGATAACTCCGCAAGAATGAACTCAACATACATTTTATGTTTTATTTACTTTTATTTTTTCTTTCTCTGAATCAGAGAGAGAGAAAGAGAATAATCTACTTGCAGACAGGAAAAGAAAACAAAATGATGGGTGGCGCTGCTTCTCTGATAACGCGCTGTCCCTGGAGAAAGCAGCCCGAATTTCACGCAGAGAAATCTGCAGTGACTTAAAAGTGGCAGTATTCAATACAGTTCAGTGACCCTTAAAACAATGGTGACGAAATACCAAGAACCCCCTAGTGACAAAATACCAAGAACCCCCTTTTTTCCTTATATTCGTAAACACCCTCTATGACAAGTAAAACTGGTATCGAGATTTTCCTTGACCCTAGAGGTTGCGTGAGGGACGTAACCTTCAGGACTAGAAAATGCTTTCAATGTTATTTCTCTTAGTTTTGGGAGCTTTGGTTTGGTTTGGTTTTTAACGTAGCAAGATCTTCCAAGAGCCTGATCTACAATATTTACCCTATTTTCTGTACTCGTTCAGATCTGAAACAGTTTCCTTTTTTTGTTCCTTCTCTCTTTTTTTTAAAGCAGTGTTTTCACGTTTGCAATGTTTCAGTAAATACAAGTACAATTTTTCTTCTATGTGTAAAAAAAAAAAAAAAGAAAGATGCACCACAGCAAAGTGCAAGACCGCCACAACATTCACACACGACACAAAACGTATAAACAAACACAAGCGCGGGCAATCATGCGCGCACGCACACACACACACACACCTAAAGAATAAGACGCATTTCGAAAAGATATGACATAGGGCCGGTCTTTCACCAGTTGATATGCTTTCTTGCTGTTGTTTTTTCTTGATGTTTTCTTCAATGTTCTGGCACTGTTCACTAATCCATTTCTCTTTTGCTTCTGTCATGAACTTCCTGATTCTTTTGTTGAGTGCCCTATAGGATAATGTTCTGCTTTTTCTGCTGTTATCATGAGCATTGCCCTGCCTTATCAGCGTTGACTCCACTCTCCCCAAAAGTCCTTCGGATGAGACTATAAACCGAGGCCCCGTAAGCGAA
>CM060345.1:29565088-29577588 GCA_030674155.1 Stramonita haemastoma
TGTGTGTGTGTGTGTGTGTGTGTGTGTGTGTGTGTGTGTGTGTGTGTGTGTGTGTGTGTGTGTGTGTCTACACAGTCTGTGTGTCTGTCTGTCTATCTGTCTGTCTGTCTGTCTGTGTGTCTGAGAGTGTGTGTGTGTGTGTGTGTGTGTGTGTGTGTGTGTGTGTGTGTGTGTGTGTGTGTGTGTGTGTGTGTGTGTGTGTGTGCGTGTGTGTGTGAAAGAGAGAGAGGCTGAGTGAGAGAGAGAGAGAGAGAGACAGATAGACAGACAGACAGACAGACAGAGACGTACAGAGACAAAGACAGACTGACAGAGACAGAGAAAGGCAGTGAATGTGTGTAAATGGATAATGGACATGTTTAACCTACTTCACTTGACCCCACCCCCAACAACACACCATTTACTTCTTCAGAGAGAGACAGAGAGAGACAGAAAGAGACAAGGAGAGAGACAGGAAAAGAGACAGAGACAGAAACAGAGAGAGACAGGCAGACAAACAGAGGAACATAGAGAGAGAGGGAGAGAGACAGAGACAGAGAGAGACAGAGACACACAGAGAGAGACAGAGAGAGCAGTAGTTAAAATGATGATTATCAACGTGAATTAAATCTACCGTTAAATCCAGTCAAAAAACTGTGCACTACACTCCCTGGGAATAAAATACATAGACTAAAGAATACAGAATAAAATACAGAGTAAAATACACAGAATAAAATACACTGTCGAAACCTTATTTCATGTTACATGTCTCCCTCAAAAATACAGTTTAGTGTTATAATCGCAAGAGGAGTAAATGCATTGTATTTTAGAATGAAATTAAATGCATTCATCACAAAATTTTGCAAAAATGTCAAATGTCTATGAGGAGATCATATGACAAATACTCATATCATATTTGAGTGCCCAATTGTAAAGCCCTTCTTACCTGTATTTTCCGAGCAGTCTCTGAAAAAAGTATTTGAAAATTCAAAGTTAGCCTTTGCCATTGCTAGATGTTTATTGCACAGTCCACTTGAATATTTGTTGTAGTTACATTATTGATGTTTAATGTTCACACTTTGTTAAATTTAAGCTTTTTCTCATGTCTAAGATTTTTTTTTAAGTATTATTACCTTTTCATGTACAAAAACATCCACCCACACGCTAATTCTTCAGTCTTTTCTTCTCCCACTCCTTCCACTCCCTTCTTCAACTTCTTTACTTTCCACTTTCCTCGTCTAATATCACTGAGTGTGAACAGACGTTAAATTGAAGACAACAACAACAACAACAACAACAACAACTGTTGAAACCATCACACCTGGCCATCACTGGCAGACCATAATTCTTTTTTTTTCTTTTTTTTTTTTTTTTATTCTTTTAAATCGAGGATAATGGAATAAGCACCCATGTGTTTTTTTACATCCAGTCCCTTTGTGTATGCAGTTCTGTATATGTCATCTGTTCTCACCGGCACACAATGGCCTGCTCTTACGAAAAGCGGAACAGGATTTAACGTGTGCGCAAGATGTTCTGCGTGCGTTCGCACACGGGGCCTCGGTTTAAAGTCTCATCTGAAGGATTTTTTGGGGAGAGTGGAGTCAGCACTGATGTTAACTCCAGGAGAAAAAATTCCTCGAACGGGAATCGAACCTGGGTCGTCAAATTGCGAGCGCACTGTTCTGACCACTAGGCTACCCTGTCCCTCTGCATACAGGATAAGGTTGCATGCACCTATAGCTGACTATCAGTGCTGACTCCTCTCCCCCCCCCCCCCCAAAAAAAAAAAGTCCTTCGGATGAGACTTTAAATCGAGGCCCCGTGTGCGAACGCACGCAGAACATCTTGCGCACTCGTTAAATCCTGTTCCGCTTTTTGTAAGAGTAGGCCGTTGTGTGCCGGCGGGAACACATGACAAGATTTACAAAACTGCATACACACGGGTACTAGATGTAAAAAAGCACATGAGGGTTTATTCCTTAATCCTCGTAATAAGTTGATAAAATAAGATAAAATAAATAGATAAAAAAAAAAAAAAGCTATTTCCAAATATATCGCAATGTCGGTAGCCATACTTCGGTTTAAGGGAATGTTTCTTTTATCTTTTTTTCATGAAGAGTGAAAGTTTCTATTCTGAGAGCTTCTCGCTCGTGGCTGAATTCAATTTCAACGTCCCATTTTTGAACCGTGACACTATTGCAATATCAAAGGCTGTGACACTTTGCTCACTTCAATAACACACACACACACACACCACACACACACACACACACACAAATCTTTTTGTCAAACCATATTTAGATCAGACGTCACCTCGGTCTGAATGAGCTATTGAACCAGAGTGGAATGACACACGTTATATCTATACATAATATGCTACTTTGATATCGTACTGGTCTCTCTGTCTCTTTGTTTCTGTCTCTCTCTCTGTCTCTGTCTCTCTGTCTTGTCTCTGTCTGTCTCTGTCTTCTGTCTCTGTCTCTGTCTGTCTGTCTGTCTGTCTGTCTGTCTGTCTGTCTGTCTGTCTGTCTGTCTCTCTGTCTCGTCTCTCTCTCTCTCTCTCTCTCTCTCTCTCTCTCTCTCTCTCTTCTCTCTCTCTCTCTCTCTCTCTCTCTCTCTCTCTCTCCTCTCTCTCTCTCTCTCTCTCTCTCTCTCTCTCTCTTTCACATACACACTCACAAACACATACACACAACACACACACAGACACACAACACACACATACATACATACATACATACATACATACATACATACATACATACATACATACATACATACATACATACATACATACACGCACGCACGCACGCACACACACGTACACGTGCACACACACACACACACACACACACACACACACACACACACACACACACACACACACACACACACACACACACACACACACACACACACACACACACACACACACGCATTATATACACAGACAAAAAGACACACAGACAGGCAGACATATAGACAAGACACCTACATACACACAGGCACGCACGCTCGCACAGACATACACACACACATACACACACAGAACATCATGCGCACACGTTAAATCCTGTTAATGTTCCGCTTTTCGTAAGAGTAGGCCATCGTGTGCCGGTGGGAACAGATGACATTTACAAAACTGCATACACACGGGGACTGGATGTAAAAAAGCACACGAGTGCTTATTCCATTATCCTCGATATAAAAGAATAAAATAAATAAATAAATAAACACACAGACACAGACACAGACATCACACACACACACACACACACGCGCGCGCGCGCGCGCGCGCGCGCTGGCGCGCATGCATACCCACACACACCTACGATCAATGAAACTCTGACAAGTGTGTATCCAAAAAAACTGGACTTGTTGACACTAATCCTGTAACTTACAGAAAACCTTGGCACACAGTAGTGACCATAGAGTCTGTTATCGTTACACTAACCACTATGACCATTCACTTCGCTATCATTAATATGTCTCCAATCACCATGACTTTTCACTTCAGTATCATTTCTCCAACCACCATAAGTGGTCAGAGCGCTCATTTTCCCCAAATCAAGTTAAGCAGCATCGAGCGTGGTTACCAGTTGGATGGGTGACCGTTTGCGCGCCTTGGCTTCAGTACAGTCCCCCCAGTTCCACCCAGCTGTCAATGGGTACCTGCCCTCTTCAGGGTCAGGGAAGGTAAAGCAGCGAGGGAGAGGAGATAGGCGCCACCCTCAATATGCTGGCCCCTAGAGAAGCTGAGGTCTCTGATGCTTCGCTCTCCTACGACCACATAGGTTATGGGACACCTTTACCTTACCTTTACCTTTATCATTTCTCCAACCACCATGACCTTTCACTTCAGTATCAAAAACAACCACTATGACCATTCACTTCAGTATCATTAAATTCTCTCCAATCATCATTACTATTCACTTCATTATCAGATCTCCAACCACCATAGTCTTTCGCTTCATTATCATTTATCTTTTTTTAACGTTCTTGTTCAAAATGTTCATGTCGCACAATAAAAATTCAAAACATACGAACAGTTAATTTGAAATAGCTAGCTAACGTTGAAGGTTAGTGCCTTGATTTTTTTTTAATGGCTCAGGCCGAAAGCATTGTCAGTTATTGATGTCAGTTAATTGCCGAGGCCTACACTAAAATGTTGTGATGTTGTAAAATGTTGTGATGAGATTGCCTTCAGCCATGACAAGCTCTTAACAGAACAACCTGCAATTTCCTTTAGAGGTGAAAAATCTTCTGAAGTCAGAGTATGGCTGCCTATATGGCGAGGCACTTGAAAACAATCATACATGCAAACTTCTTATTCAGTGTGCAATTTAAATCTCACAGTGATTCCCAAGTGGGATGAGTGAGTCAGAGTGTGGCACATTCTGGGTGACCCCCAGAATGTTAAGCTGGGGAACGCACCACAACAACATTTGCTTTCACAAGGTATATAATATATATATATAATATATATAATATATATATATATATATATATATATATATATATATATATATATATTTGTGTGTGTATGTGTGTGTGCGTGCGTGTGTGTGTGTGTGTGTGTATGTACGTATGTATATACATACATGAGCCTGTGTGTATTCCATGTAGCAGCAGCAGCAGCAGCAGCAGCAGCAGCAGCAGCAGCAGCAGCAGCAGCAGAGTAGTAGTAGTAGTAGTAGTAGTAGTAGTAGTAGTAGTAGTAGTAGTAGTAGTAGTAGTAGTAGTATAGTAGTAGTAGTAGTGTTATCATTATTATTATTATTACTAATATCATCATAATTATCATCAATACCAAAAAGTAATCATCGTTCCTGAAACTAAAGGCAACAACAGCGACAGTAGCAACAGCAACAGCAACAGCAACAGACCGTGGGGTCATGTTCACAGCTAGCTAGTCCTGGAGTCAAAGAGAGGGGATTGCAGTGTAATCACTCTCCTCAGTGCTGCCCCCGTCAATATTGACTGGAGTCATCAGGGGCTGTGTCAACACCGACTCCCCCCTCTGGGCTCATTATTGTATTGGTCTCAGCTGTGCAGTGAGAATGGGACAGGGGCAGGTTTGTCACCTGTGAAAAAAATTGTCTCACCTGCTCCATTCTCTATCTTTTGCACAAAAAAAACAACAAGGTCTTTACCTTCGCCTTCTCTCATCCTGTAGTCTGGTAGACTGTTGGGGCACCACTGACGATTTTGCAACCAGCTTCCTCCACTTCTCGAGGGTTTTTTTTTCATTATTTTCTGTAGCAAGTGGTTCCACTCCAGGCCAGTCCACTCTCTGATGTTGTTGAGGGGGGCGGGGGGCGGGACAGCCTAGTGGTCAGAACACTGCGCTCTCAATTTGACGTCCCGGGTTCGATTCCTGTTTGAGAGGATTTTTACTCTGGAGTTAACATCAGTGCTCACTCTCTCCAAAAGTCCTTCCGGTGAGACTATAAACCAAGGCCCCGTGTGCGAACGCATGCAGAACATCTTGCGCACATGTTAAATCTTGTTCCGCTTTTTGTAAGAGTAGGCCATTGTGTGCCAGTGGGAACAGATGACAAAATTGACAAAACTGCATACACATGGGGATTGGATGTAAAAATAAAAATAAAAAAAAGCACATGAGTGCTCATTCCATTGTCCTCAAAATAAAAGAATAAATAAATGAATAAAATAAATAAATAAATAAATAAATAATCTTCCCATCGTTTTCTTCTGTCTGCCTCTTCGTTTCCTCCCTTGTACTGTTCCCTGTAGGACAGTCTTGGCCAGTCCAGATGTTCGTATGACGTGCTAGACCCTCTCCAGTGTGTGTTTTTTTTCACTGAAGTCAGAAGGAGCTCTTTATATGTCCCGACTGTATGTTTGTTAACTTAAAAAAAAGCCGAAAGTGCCACATTCTTTTCCATAAGGAAGGCGAGATCATTTTGGTTTGTTGCGGGGAAAAAAATAACTTCTTAATCAAGCGTAATAGTCTTATTGTTCAATAAGGCAGGCTCAGGTTTGTTACCTGTGAAAAAAATGTCTCGAACGTAACATTTTTATCCTTTATAAAGATGGGGTCAACTATAACTGGTTACTTGTGAAAAAAAATGTCTCAAGTGGAACATTCGACTTGTTGTCACGAAGATTGAGTACTCGATTAGAATAACTGTTCAATTTCGGATGATTTGATATTATGAATAGTTAATGCTGTTGTTGTTGTTGTTGTTGTTGTCGTCGTCGTCGTCGTCGTCGTCATCGTTATTAGTAGTAGTAGTAGTAGTAGTAGTAGTAGTAGTAGTAGTAGTAGTAGTAGTAGTAGTAGCAGCAGCAGCAGCAGCAGCAGCAGCAGCAGCAGCAGCAGCAGCAGCAGCAGCAGCAGTAGTAGTAGTAGTAGTAGTAGTAGTAGTAGTAGTAGTAGTAGTAGATAGTAGTAGTAGTAGTAGTAGTAGTAGTAGTAGTAGTAGTAGTAGTGTTGTTGTTGTTGTTGTTGTTGTTGTTAATGTCTGAATTGTCGTTGTTGGTATCGAGTCTGCAAATTGTATGAAAATAATGAGGCAAACAGACTACGGCAGTTTTTCACAATCATCAGTGTCGTCGTTGTCGTTGTCGTTATCATCATCATCATCATCATCATCATCATCATCATCATCATCATCATCATCATCATCATCATCATCATCATTAACATTCTGGTCGTCATTGTTAGTTGCAGCAGCAGTGCTAGTGGAGTTATGGTCCATCAGGTTCAATGACACTTTACAATAATAATTATACGTGTGAAAACACACACACACACACACACACACACACACACACACACACACACACACACACACACACACACACACACACACACACACACACTGTTGCTAGGTGAAAAGACTTAAAAGAGTAGTGTGGGAACAGCAGAACAAGAACGTCACACAAGATGAAAGCACAAAAAAAAAATCCTTTTCCTATGTAGACATTTCTGTCTCTGAGCCTTACTCCATTTCCTAATCTTTACATACAAAATATCGCTTTCTTCATACATGGATATTTTGTGTGTTTTTTTAAATCTAGGGGAGAGAACTACGCCTGCTACTGTAAGCAGTAGCAACAGGACGTGACGTCAGGAGCATGCCAGAGTACAGGGCCCTGAAGTCAAAGTGCCCGGATTATGGGCTAATCATGTTTTTCACTGCTCCTTCCGCTAATATTGATTCGACATATTGACCCAGTATATTGACTCAGGATCAACTAGCTCCGTCATTCCTCGTGAAAAAAATATATACCTATTAGGGGTGAGGCGAAAGTGGTGGTGGGTGGGGGTGGAGTGGGAATGATTTGAGAGGGAGGGAGGAGTGTGTGTGTGTGTGTGTGTGTGTGTGTGTGTGTGTGTGTGTGTGTGTGTGTGTGTGTGTGTGTGTGTGTGTGTGTGAAAGTCAGTCAATGTCAAAGTCAAAATTTTATTTCCCTATAGTACATTGAGTAAGCTATGACTTTGCTTTTTTTCATAAAGCCATCTATCTAGAAGAAAAACAAAACAAAAACAAAAAACAGACAAACAAACTAACAAAATGAAAGAACAAACAGACAAGCAAAATACAACGCGTGCGTGCGTGCGTGCGTGCGTGTGTGTGTGTGTGTGTGTGTGTGTGTGTGTGTGTGTGTGTCTGTGTGTCTGTGTGTCTGTGTGTGTCTGTCTGTGTCTGTCTGTGTGTGTCTGTGTGTCTGTATCTGTGTCTGTGTGTATGTATGTGTATGTGTTTGTGCACGCGTGCTTGCGTGTGTGCGAGTGTGTGCGCTCGTCTGTGTGTCTATGTGTCTATGTATGTGTGTGTGTGTGTGTGTGTGTGTGTGTGTGTGTGTGTGTGTGTGTGTGTGTGTGCGTGTGTGTGCGCGCGTCTGTGTGTCTATGTGTGTGTGTGTGTGTGTTTGTGTGCCTGTGGAGACAGGGCATAATAGTTATGATAGTGTGGTGTTGTGGTAAAGCTATTAAAGGCTGTTGGCTAATCTATTTACTCATTCGTCTTCTCGTTTACTCGGTTATTTTGCTCTTGTAGTAGGCACCCATCATTCTCGAAGAACTATGGAGTTGTGCTCTAGTCTTTAGAGCGCAAAGCCTGGGTAAGTAAGTATGGAGGGCAAGCTGTTACCCATACAGCAGACCCCCCCCCCCCCCCCCCCCCCCCCCCCCACACACACACACACATTCTCCACGCCACTGGAATGGTCAATTGGAAAGGCAGTCGCCGATACGAATGGTTCCAGTACCGTCGCAGGAGCCACCAGAACGTTGCCATATACAGCCCCGAGCCGCCCTGGGGACTCCAACTCCCCGATTTTTCCTTAGGGATGGTGTCTAAATACGACACCTGTGTGCATGCTGGTTTTTTAAAAAATAATTTTGTCATCCACTCCTAACGGCACACGATGGCCTGCTCTTCCGAAAGGCGGAACGGGGTTTTAACGTGTGCGCAAGATGTTCTGCGTGCGTTCGCACACGGGGCCTCGGTTTATAGTCTCATCCGAATGACTTGTGTGTTGCTCTTGTGGTGACTGGCTTTCCTGGGGAAACCATCTTGAACATCACGCAGAGAAATATGCCTTGACTGATCTGAAAGTAATGTACAGTGTAATTCATTTGTGCATTTAGTTAGTTAGTTAGTTAGTTAGTTAGTTAGTTAGTTAGTTAGTTAGTTAGTTAGTTAGTTAGTTAGTTAGTTATAGTTAGTTAGTTAGTTAGTTAGTTAGTTAGTTAGGTAGGTAGGTAGGTAGGTAGGTAGGTAGGTAGGTAGGTAGGTAGGTAGGTAGGCAGTCAGTTATTCACTTACTCACTTACTCACTTACTTACTCATTCTTTTACTTCGAGGATAATGGAATAAGCACTCATGTGCTTTTTTACATCCAGTCTCCGTGTGTATGCAGTTGTGTCAAATTTGTCATTCTTTCCCACCCGCACACAAGGGCCTACTCTTCCGGGTAGCGGAACAGGTTTTAACGTGTGCGCAAGATATTCTACCTGCGTTCGCACACGGGACCTCGGTTTATACTCTCATCCGGACTTTTTTTTTTTGGGGGGGAGGGGGGGCGTCGGCACTGATCAGAGGAACAATCCTCTTGAACTAAAATCGAACCCGAAAGAGAGACAGAGACAGGCCGACAGGGTCTGACAGACAGAGACAGACAGGCAGACAAACAGACAGAGAAAACTTTGGTGCCAAAAAAAACAAACCAAACCCTTACAGAAGCACACAAACCTCAAACAAAACAAAACCCCAATGGATTTCAGAAACGGAAGGCCATAGTTTTGCCAGACTAAGTCAAGAATCAGACAGCAAACACGGCACTTGTGGACCACAGAACGACTGAGGGATGACTGATCTGACTAAGTCTGCCAGTCACTGTTTGTCTTTCTGTTCAGGTTACACAGAACAGTTCGATGTTGGCAGTTTTCCTTCGATTTTCATATATTATCACACCTGCACTAGTACTATACTGCACGTACTAAGGCATCCACAGAAATAAAAACCACTTCTTTTTTTTAGAAAGACCAGCCCCTGACTTCAAAAAAACTCAGGACAATACAAATTTGGTAGGTTTGAACTTTTTTTGTTGTTTTTTAGCAAACAGTGTAGCATCCTCCCCCCCTCAGTCCTTTGTCGTCTGCTGGCTGCCTCACCACAATATGCATGCGCGGGGGTCAACGTTGTAGGAACACAAGCAATCCTTATTTGAGGATCATTTCCCACTTTCTCATCCCTACCTGCAGACAGCTCACCGACGCCTTTGAAGTAGATACCGGAGTAAGGCAAGGATGCTTACTATCTCCTTTCCTGTTCCTGCTGGCCATCGACTGGGTCATGAAAACCTCAACGGACCAGAAACGTAATGGCATCCAATGGACACCTTGGAAACAGCTAGACGACCTTGACTTTGCAGATGACCTGGCCCTTCTCTCCCACACCCAGCAACAGATGCAGGAAAAGACCAACATCGTTGTGGAGAACTCAGCTAAACTGGGCCTCAACATCAACAGAGGAAAGAGCAAGGTACTGAAGACAAATGCAGCCAATGCGACACCCATCACAGTCAAAGGAGAAGCGCTGGAAGAGGTGGAAAGCTTCACATACCTCGGCAGCATCGTGGACACACAGGGAGGAACAGACACAGACGTCAGAACCCGCATCGGTAAAGCAAGGGCAGCCTTCAAGCAGCTCAGAAACGTCTGGGGATCAAGCGACATCAGCATCGCCACCAAGACCAGGCTCTTCAACACCATCATCAAGCCAATACTAATGTATGGAGCAGAGACCTGGAGAAACACCGTCACCACCATGAAGAAAATCCAGGTCTTCATCAACACCTGCCTCAGGAAGATCCTCAAGATACGCTGGCCAGACAAGATCAGTAATGAAGAATTATGGCAAAGAACCAGACAACAGCCTGTTGAGAAAGAAATCCTACAGAGACGTTGGCGATGGATAGGACACACCCTACGGAAACCTGTATCCAGCATCACAAGACAAGCTCTCACCTGGAATCCACAAGGGAAAAGAAAGAGAGGGCGGCCTAGAAATACCTGGCGCCGAGACCTGGATGCAGATGCAAAAAAGATGGGCAAGACGTGGGGACAACTGGAACGCCTAGCCCAGAGCCGAGATGCCTGGAGACAGCTAGTTGGCGGCCTATGCCCCAGAAGGGACCACAGGCAGACATGACATGACATGACATCCCTACCTGGTGTTGATCTATGGCTTCAACACCCCAAAACAAGTACACAGTGCACTTTTTCCATACTTTAAAAAAAAATCTGTGAAAACCAGCAAACCTGTTTCTGACTGGCGCTCTATTGAAGATACTACTTGACACTGGAAGCTAACCGTTATGTGTAGCCTCAGTGCAGGGCCTGCATTGCTTAACAAAGGGATGTAGCGTTGTCTGGGTTGAATGGTTAGAGTATTAGGGGTCTTCTCTTATACAAGGGGCCACCAGTTCCAGTCTTCTATCAGTTACTTTGTGGGGAATTCTCGCCCTTCTCAAATTGGCCAAAATTTTGTTGTTTCTGGCCTTATTGATTTGTGCTGTATTATATTGTTTTGTATTGTATTGTAAAAGGTAAAAGGGTAAAGGTTTCCTATAACCTGTGTTGTCGTAGGGGAGCGAGGCGTCAGAGACCTCAGCTTCTCTAGGGGCCAGCATGTTGAGGGCGGCGCCCATCTCCTCTCCCTCGCTGCTTTACCTTCCCTGACCCTAAAGAGGGCAGGTACCCATTTACAGCTGGGTGAACTGGGGGACTGTACTAAAGCCAAGCCGCGCAAACGGTCACCCATCCAATTAGTAACCACGCTCGACGCTGCTTAACATTGGTAATGTATTGTATTGTATTGTATTGTATTGTATTGTATTGTATTGTATTGTATTGTATTGTATTGTATTGTATTGTATTGTATTGTATTGTGTTGTATTGTATTGTATACCACTTTAAGTCACAGCAGATTTCTCTGCGTGAATTTCGGGCTCCTCTTCACAGGAGAGAGCGCTTCGCCACAAGAGCAGCGCCACCCATTTTATTCTCTTTTTTTCTTGTCTGCGTGTGTATTTTTTTTCTTATCAGACGCTTTTTCTATTTCCAACGGTCAACTCTCCTGTTGCTGCAGGTTCTTTTACGTGCGCTAAATGTGTGATACACATGGGACCTCGATTTAATCGTAGCATCCAAAAGACTAGCACCCAGACCACCAGTCACAGCCTAGTAGAGAGGGGGAAAACGTTTAGGCACAAACAGGAATCAACCCGACACACACTTGGCATTCTTCTTCTTATTCTTCGCAAATTTTCTTCCCCTTCGCAATTCTTCTTCTTCGCAATTCTTCTTCGCAATTCTTTGCAATTCCTCTTTCTTTTTCTTCTTCGCAATTCTATTCTTATTCTTTGCAAAACTTCTTCTTCTTCTCCTTTGCAATTCTTCTTTTTCACAATTCGTCGCAATTCTTCTTTTTCACAATTCTTCTTCGCAATTCTTTTTCTTTTTATAATTCTTCTTCGCAATTTTTCCTCTTCTTTGAAATTCTTTTTCGCTATTCTTCTTCGCAATTCTTCTTCTTTTCAATTCTTCTTTACAATTCATCTTCTTCTTCTTTTCTTCTTTCTTCTTCTTCTTCTTCTTCTTCTTCTTCTTCTTCTTCTTCTTCTTCTTCTTCTTCTTCTTCTTCTTCTTCTTCTTCTTCTTCTTCTTCACCGCAATTCTTATTCTTCGCAAATCTTCTACACAATTCTTCTTCGCAATCCTTCTCCGCAATTCTTCTTCTTCGCAATTCTTCTTCACAATTCTTCTTCGCAATTCTTCTTCGAAATTCTTCTTCTTTGCAATTTTTCTTCACAATTCTTCTTCGCAATTTTTCTTCGAAATTCTTCTTCACAATTCTTCTTCTTCGCAATTCTTCTTTGCAATTCTTTGCAGCTCTCCTTCTTCGCAATTCTTTTTAACTTCTTCTTCGCAATTCTTTTTAACTTCTCCTTCTTCGCAATTCTTTTTAACTTCTTCTTTGCAA
>CM060345.1:29604946-29620735 GCA_030674155.1 Stramonita haemastoma
AATTTTTTAAAATTTAAAAAAACGTTAACACACAGTGTGCACACACAGACTCTGTGTGTGTGAGTGTGTGTGTGTGTGTGTGTGTGTGTGTGTGTGTGTGTGTGTGTGTGTGTGTGTGTGTGTGTGTGTGTGTGTGTGTGTGTGTGTGTGAGAGAGAGAGAGAGAGAGAGAGAGAGACAGTGTGTGTGTGTGTGTGTGTGTGTGTGTGTGTGTGTGTGTGTGTGTGTGTGTGTGTGTGTGTGTGTGTGTGTGTGTGTGTGTGTGTGTGTGTGTGTGTGTGTGTGTTTATTCTTTTCTATCTAGGATAATGGGATAAGCAATCGTTTGCTTTTTTACATCCAGTCCCCGTGTGTATGCAGTTTTGTAAATGTCATCTGTTCCCACCGGCACACGATGGCCTACTCTTACGAAAAGCGGAACAGGATTTAACGTGTCTGCAAGATGATCTGCGTGCGTTCGCACACGGGGCCTCGGTTTACAGTCTCATCTGAAAGACTTTTGGGGAGAGTGGAGTCAGCACCGATGTAAATTAACTCCAGAGGAAAAATCCTCTCGAACGGGAATCGATTCCGGGTTGTCAAATTGCGAGCGCAATGTTGTAACCGCTAAGCTATCCCGTCCCCCCTTGTTTGTGCGTGTGCGTGTGCGTGTGCGTGTGCGTGTGTTGTGTGTGCGTGTGCGTATGTGTGCGTGCGTGTGTGTGTGTGTGTGTGCATGTGCGTGTGTGTGTGTGTGCGTGCGTGTGCGCAAAGTTTGCCAGTATGTCTATTTTCAACTACTCCCTGACTGGGTTTGAGCCACAATGACCCTTCAAAGGGATTTATCTTTGGAGTTAACGTACATCAGTGCTGGGTCCACTCCCCTGAAAGTCTTTCGCATGTGACTGCAAACCGATGCCCTGTGTACAAATGCACACAAAGCATCTTGTAAAAGGTAGTAGTAGTCTTCAAGTTTACGTCCTTCCACATACAGTGATACCGGAATTGTAAAAGGTAAAGGTAGGAAAAGGTGTCCCATAACCTATGTGGTCGAAGGGGAGCAAGGCGTCAGAGACCTCAGCTTCTCTAGGGGCCAGCATGTTGAGGGCAGGCGCTCATCTCCTCTCCCTCGCTGCTTTACCTTCTCTGACCCTAAAGAGGGCAGGTACCCATTTACAGCTTGGGTGAACTGGGGGGACTGTCCTGAAGCCAAGGCGCACAAACGGTAACACCCATCTAAATGGCAACCACGCTCGATACTGCTTAACCTTGGCTGGGGCAAAGCGAGTGCTCTGACCACTGAGCTATCCTGTCCCCATCGAATGCACACCTTGAAACCTGTTTCACTTTTTGGAAGAGTAGGGAATAGGCTATTCGTGGCAGTAAAAGCGGATGACAAAATATGAATATTAAAAAAAAAACTAAACACTTGAATACTGGTGTTGTGCTTAGACATCATCCCTGGAAGTCGGAATGCGGCTACCTTAATGGATAGCAAAAGCGGTGGCATACGCAAAATATCTCACCATTGGCACAGCTCCGAAGAGGTCCAACCTGGCTTGTATCTAGCAAGTTTGTCCGAAGGAAAGGCGGTACTGTGTACGCAATAAAACCTCGCTGTACCCATATTGATAATCATAATATACAACAGTATGATGCACCACAGCAAAGTGTAGGGCCTCGGCCACATGCACAGACTCAAGAATACGCCCACACAAACACGAGCACGCACACGAAAGCGCGCGTGCAGACACGCCCCCTCCTAAAAAATTAGGCGCGTTTTTTCAGAAAGATGTGACAGAACCGGTGGGTTTGAGTCCCGTCCTACCCGACTTTTTGCACAGTAACAGAGACCACGGAACCAAGAGAGTGCGGTATTATATGCATACACACTTTACCAGCATTCTAAATGCATGGCGCCGGACTTGTGGCGGTACCACAGCTCCGAAAGGGTTTGAATCTAGCAAGTTTGTCGGAAAGAAACGCGGTGCAGTGTACGCAATAAAACCTCGCTGTACCCATATTGGTAATCATAATATACAACAGTATGATGCACCACAGCAAAGTGTAGGGCCTCCGCCACATGCACACACACAAGAAAACGCACACACAAACGCAAGCGTACGCACGCAAGCAAGCGCACAGACACACACCCCTCCCAAAAACTACGGCGCGTTTTACCAGAAGAGGTGACAAGACGGGCCGGTTTGAGTCCCGTCCTACCCCGAATTTTGCACAAGAACAGAGCCCACAGCACCAAGAGAGTGCGGTATTGTATGCATACACACTTTACCAGCATTTTTATATGCATAGCGCCGGACTTGTGGCGACACAACAGCTCCGAAAGGGTTTGAATCTAGCAAGTTTGTCGGATAGAAACGCGGTACAGTGTACGCAATAAAACCTTGCGTACCCATATTAATAATTACAATATACAACAGTATGATGCACTACAGCAAAGTGTAGGGCCTCCACCACATGCTCACACACAAGAGGACGCACACACAAACACCAGTGCTGGCAGGCAAGCGTGGGCGCATACACACCCCCTCCCCAAAAATAAGGCGCTTTTTTCCAAGATGCGACAAAAGGGGCCGGCTTGAGACCCGTCCTACCCCACTTTTTACACAGTAGCAGAGCCCACAGCACCGAGAGAGTACGGCATTGTATGCTTACACACTTTACTAGCATTTTTGATTCGCGTGGTGCCTTGCTGGTGGCGACACCACAGTTTCGAATAGGCTTGAATCTAGCTAGTGTGTCATAAGGGAAGGTGGTACAGTGTATGCAATAAAAGCTTGCAGTACCCATATTGGTAATCATAATATACAACAGTTTGATGCACCAAAGCAAAGTGCAGAGCCTCCGGCACATGCACACACACAAGAAAAATCACACAGAAACACGAGGGCGCTCATGCAAGTGCGCGAGCAGACACACACCCCTCCCTAAAGAAAGTGCGTTTTTTTCCGAAAGATGTGACAGAATGGGCCGATTTGAGTCCCGTCCTACCCCACTTTTGTGCACAGTAAGAGAGCCTATGGCACCAAGAGAGTGCGGTATTGTATACATACATACTTTACCAGCATTGTTTACATGCGTGGCACTGGACTTATGGTGACACCACAGCTCTGAAGGGGCCCAACCTGGCTTGAATCTAGCAAGTTTGTTGGAAAGAAAGCCGGTACAATGTACGAAATAAAACCTGGCGGTACCCATACTGATAATCATAATATACAACAGTATGATGCACCACAGCAAAGTGTTGGGCCTCTGCCACATGTACACACACGAGAAAAATCACACAGAAACACCAGTGAAAAAAGACACCAAAGAAAAAACGAGACCTTCAGAGATAAGAAGATACATTGAATCTGATTTAAACTTAAGAAATTCTCTGAAAACCCATGGTATAAATGAACAATTTAGGACACAAAGGTATACAGCTAATTTTCTTAAGCGTAGATCAAAACCTGGTTACTTTTAACAGTTAATGCACATCCAAGATAATCAAAGCTTTCAAAATTAACAAGCATAGACGCAACCACTTGCTAATATTTCCAAGAATCAGAAATAACCTTTTCAAATGGAGTTTTTTGTATTCAGACAGTGATTGTCAAATAAGATTGTCAAACTTTTGAAAGTTATCAAAGGCACAGATCAGTTTCAAACACATCTAAAATATTACTCGTATTTTTTTTTATTACGTTTTTATTTTACGAGTTGTAAAGATGTACACTTATCTCTGCTTTATGCATCATCCTTTTCTGTTTCATTTGAACATCTTCATAATGGGGTTTACTGTTGTAACTGAAATCAATATAATGTTGCATGTAGCATGTGTGCATGGGGTGGGGAGATGGAGGTGCCACGGATGTTATTATTGTCATTACAAATGTTGTATGACTCAAGTTTATACAGTCATATGTATTGATAGAGATTATCTAGGAGTACTGATCTGTTGATGTGGTGATATGATATTAGGCCCTGACGGGCTTTGGGGGTTTGTGGGGAGGGGGGGTGAATGTGTGTGTGTGTGTGTGTGTGTGTGTGTGTGTGTGTGTGTGTGTGTGTGTGTTGGTGATGTGTGTGTTTGTATCTGTGTGTGTGTGTGTGTGTGTGTGTGTGTGTGTGTGTGTGTGTGTGTGTGTGTGTGTGTGTGTGTGTTGGTGAATGTGTGTGTTTGTATCTGTGTGTGTGTGTGTGTGTGTGTGTGTGTGTGTGTGTGTGTGTGTGTGTGTGTGTGTGTGTGTGTGTGTGTGTGTGTGTGTGTGTTTTACATCATGGGTGATTTTCCTTTCCTTTTAATGGAATCCCATATTTACGATTTTTTTATTTTAGAAAAGAACATTAGATCCAATACCTTGAATCTTTTCTTGAAAATGGCCAAGGCAACAACCTGTGATAAATTCCTCCTTGAAATTCCTTGAAAGTCAAGGCTTGTCTATGGAAAGTATTCTCATTAAGGATGATGATAAACTAAATAATCTATACATTTTTGTTCTGAAATAGTAATAAAGGTTGAAATATGTGTGAGAGCGTGCGAAATCAATGTGATGTTTTCTTGTGAATTGGCTGATGGATACTGACACCTCACTGAGATTTATTCTATTTACTGCAGCTGGCTCCTACCCAGATTGAGTCTGCTGTGGGCTCAAAGGAAAGACTGGGACCACAGTGTCAAGCTTCATCCACGTCACGGATGCCATTTTTAAGAATGTTGCTGGAACTACTTGACCAATACTACAGTTGTCTTTTTTTTTCTTTTCTTTTTTTTTTTTTTTTTTTTGGGGGGAGGTCGTCAGCTAGAGCTCCAGTTTCACCGATAGTGAGATTTTTTTGGATGTGACCGTTTTTGCACACCTTGAAGGTAGCCGTATTCCGACTTCGTGACTCTGTATGTTGTTGTTTTCTTAATCCACGAGCACTGATCTTTAGCATGCATAACTGTGATCTTCTGCATATGTATTTACACGAATTGATTAAAGCACTGGCAGGTCTGGACTTGAAGTTGACCTGGGAGATTGTAATAGTCACCACCCTTAATTGGCCAAACGCCGCGGGATTCGAACCTACGACTTTATGGAATCGGGTCAACTTCAATTTCGTGGAGTTTAATCCAGGGGAAACTACTGGGAAACTGAGATGTAGTATTCCTGTAAAAGTTGTTACCTCCTTTTAACTGAAAGTCGTCTTGACTAGGGTTTTTTTCCGGTTTGTGTGTGTGTGTGTTTGGGGTGTGTGTGTTGTGGTGTGTGTGTGTGTGTGTGTGTGTGCGTGTGTGTGTGTGCGTGTGTGTGTGTGCGTGCGTGCGCGTGCGCGTGCGCGTGCGCGTGTGCGTGTGTGTGTGTGTGTGTGTGTGTGTGTGTGTGAGTGTGTGTGTTGTGACCTACCCTATGGTAGCCTAAAGCGGCATGTGTTCTGTGACATGTTTTATGTGTTCCTTTTCTTGATGTGTAGACAAACATTTGGTTTCAAAGCACTTCCGTGGATCGTTGGTTTAGAGGTAACCACCTGCCTAGAAAGGGACATTTTACAATTTCAATTTTGATTTATTTTATGATTTATTCTTTGATATTTCTTCTTTTATTCGAAGTGTGCAGTGGTTTGATCCCCGTTTGGTCCTAAAACTTTTTCCCATCCACTAGACCGTGGGTGGTGGCTTGGGTGCTAGTCTTTCAGATGAAACAATGAACTGAGGTCCTGTGTACTACAAATATTTAGTTCAAGTAAAACAAGAACCCATGGGGAATTGTTCGTGGCAAAATTCTATAGAAAAAAACACTCTAATAGGGAACCAAATACAGTTGCAGACAGGAAAAGAAAAATGAATAATGGGTGGCGCTGCTCTTGTGGCGACGCGTCCTCGACCAAGCAGAGCACCCCGAATTTCACGCAGAGAAATCTGCCGTGACTTAAAGTAATATTATAAAACAAAAACTATGGAATGTAACTTTGCTGTGAAATCGAATCGTTTTACCAAGTGGATTAGGCGCCTAGTGGGTATATCTTACCTTGTATGGCAAGCATACCTATGTTTCCTTTTTTTTCTGTATTTCTTAATATATAAGAAGAAACTATCCAGAAATATCAAAAGCACACTTAAAAGATACCAAATTAAAACAGACATAATATTTTTATCATATCTAATTCGCATGCTCTTATCATTTGTGTTTGATTTTTTTTTTAAAGGCGAAAGCAGTCCGTCACAGCAGAATTAATCAGCCAGTTTCACAGTAACTCCATTCAGTTCTAAACGAGCATTTTTCTCCAGTGGGAATACCCGGAGGCCCTATAGGTATAAATAGCACCCCCGCCTTCTGGAAAATTCTGTGCTAGCAATTTCCCCTTTTCTATCACTCCCTTTCTTTCTGTCTTTCTCCTCACCTCTCTATCCTCTTTCTTTCAGGCCTACTTTCTGCCTACCCAGCCCATTCTCTTGCCTTTCTTCATGCAAACAGAGGGTTTTCATAGATTTTTAGGAAAGTGAGAGTTGTTATGCTAAGAGCTTGTCATGGCTGAAGACAATCTCAACATAATATTTTACAGCATAACAACATTTTAATGTAGGCCTCCACACTTTGCTGACATCCATAACTGACAAAGCTTTTGGCCTGGGCCAAGTAGAATTTAGAGAACGGCATTGGTATGTATGTACCCAACATATAGACTGAGTGACTGAGTGATGGATTGATTGATCGATTGAGTGATAAAGTGATTGGTTGATTGATTGATTAACTGATTGATTGATTTGTTGATCTACTGATTGGTTGATTAGTTGATCCATTGATTGATAACCATTGTTTTCATGGGTGACATTAAATATAATCATACTTTTTTTCGAGCCCTTACAAAATACAGAGAGAGAGAGGAAGGTAGGGAGGGAGAGAAAGAAATTAAATGACAGTCTTTATATTGAAAGAGAGAAAGCAAGTGATTAGTGGATTGAGCGATTGAATAATAGTCTACACAATGACAGACAGACAGACAGACAGACAGACAGACAGACAGACAGACACACACACACACACACACACACACACACACCACACACACACACACACACACACACACACACACACACACACACACACACACACACACACACACACACACACACACACACACACACACACACACACAGGGGGAAGGAGGGAGGGAGAGACAAATTGAATGACAATCTGTACACTGAGAGAGTAATTGATTAATTGAATAAATGATTGACCAATAATCTGTAGATAGATAGATAGATGGATAGATAGATAGATAGATAGATAAAGATAGATAGATAGATAGATAGATAGATAGATAGAATAGATAGATAGATAGATAGATAGATAGATAGATAGATAGATAGATAGATAGATAGATAGATAGATAGATAGATAGAGCATCTTCAGATTACATCATTATCAAAACAAACTTACATAGTTTACATATGGGCAAAAAAGATCAAATAAATGTATTACTTAATAATCAGATTTTGATAATAATTTATTGATTGATTGAATGATTGAGTAATAATCTATGCAGAGAGAAAGAAGGAGAATGAATGAATGAATGAATGAATGAATGAATGAATGAATGAATTAATGAATGAATTTTATTTCACAAAAGCTACAAGCCCATCAGTCAAAGGCGGCTAAATATAAACATGTTAATATAGGGATGGATATGAAATTTATTTGATTTATTGATTGATTTATTTATTCTTTTATGTCGAGGATAAAAGAATAAGCATACTTTGCTTTTTTACATCCAGTCCCCGTGTGTATGCAGTTTTGTAATGTCATCTGTTCCCACCGGCACACGATGGCCTACTCTTACGAAAAGCGGAACAGGATTTAATGTGTGCGCAAGATGTTCTGCATGCAGTTACATGAGTAACAGACAAGAGAGAGAGAGAGAGAAGAGAGAGAGAGAGAGAGAGAGAGAGAGAGAGAGAGAGAGAGAGAGAGAGAGAGAGAGAGAGAGAGAGAGAGAGAGAAAGCTTGAACTCTCCTGTGGTAACATTACATTGCTGTCAATGCTGCTGATCCGTGAAGCACGTGCAAAATGACAGTGTTCACCCCTAGAGGAGAATGCTGGGAACTGAGTTGCCCTGTAGCCTAAGCCCTCTCACTATCCTGACCATTCGACAAACTGGAGGCCACCAATGCACAAGAATCTGTGTGTGTGCATTGTGGCTGCTCCCGCCATTTTGACCTGAACCTACAGGTAAGTTTTCTTGTCTGTTTATGGTGCTGATTTATTCTTTATGGTTTTTTTTTCAAGTATGAGAAAGTGTTTAAGCACAGGCAGAATAATAGAATATTGTATCCTGAGTACCAGAAATAAAGTGGCACAGATGATGATCAATTTGCAGCAGTTTTTCCATTTCATCGTGGAATGCTCAAGATACCAAATCTTGCTGTGCATCATATGAATGAAAATGTGTTGCACTGCCATTAAGCACCCAACAAGCGAGACCCAGCACGTTCATTTCAGTGTGAGAACGAGTTGTTATATTTAAGTATTTCTGGATACAAAAAAGTCAAAAAATGGACCAAAAAAAGGCAAAAACCAAACCAGGAGATCACAGGAGGAAGAAAAGGAACCAAGCCGAAATGGAGGAATGATTAAAAAAAAAAATTGATAGCACAGAATTTCCAGAAGGTTATGATGCTGTTTATACACTGACAGGCCCCCTCCATACCTCCATGGGGGAAGGGTTTCCCTTTGTTCCCCCTACAGTGATTATTAGCTTATACAGGATGGGAAGTTACATGACCACTTTGTTTGGGGGGGGGGTTGTTCCTGTTGGCTCTGTGAGGTTTGAGCTCTAAGATTATTTTTTGATTTATTTATCTATTTTATATCGAGGATAATGGGATAAGCACTCGTGTGCTTTTTACACCAAGTCCCCGTGTGTATGCAGTTTTATGAATCTTGTCATCTGTTCTCACCGACATTTAATGGCCTACTCTCACGGAAAGCGGAAGAGGGTTTAATGTGTGTGCAAGATGTTGTGCGTGCGTTCGCACACGGGCCTCGGTTTATAGTCTCATCCGAAAGACTTTTGGGGAGAGTGGAGTCAGCACTGTGGTTAACTGAGGGGAAAAATCCCCTCGTACGGGAATCGAACCCGGGTGGTCAAATTGCGAGCACAATGTTCTGACCACTAGGCTATCCGTCCCTCTTAGTGCTCTGAGGTTGGTGCTGAGGTTCACCAACAGTCAGATTTTTGTATGTGACCCTCTTTTGCCCACCATGAAGGTAGCTGCATTGCGACTTTGGCTATTTAAACCTGTGTGCGTGTTTGCTTTGTTGTATTCTTATGTCTGTGTGGCTGCTTTTGTTATTTTTTCAAGACTTTTCTCAGTTTTGTTGTTTTGTTTTTCTATCTGCCTTTCGTCTTTAGTTCTTTCCTTTTTATCATTTGTTTGTTTCACTTTGTTTCTCTTTCTCTTTATTCCACCTATCTCTTATCTCCCAATCACTCTCTCTCTCTCTCTCTCTCTCTCTCTCTCTCTCTCTCTCTCTCTCTCTCTCTCTCTCTCTCTCTCTCTCTCTCTCTCTCTCTTATTCTCTTTCTCTCTCTCTCTCTCTCTCTCTCTCTCTCTCTCTCTTTCTCTCCCTCTCTCTCTCTCTCTCTCCTCTCTCTCCCTCTCCCTCTCCCTCGCTCGCTCGCTCGCTCTTGTTCTCTTTCTCTAAACAAATTGTCTCTCCCTCTCTCCTTCCCTCCCTCCCTCCCTCTCTCTCTCTCTCTCGCTCGCTCGCTCGCTTACTCTCTTAAGTTATCTCTTTCTCTCTCTGTCTCCCTCTACTCTGTCTGTCTGTCTGTCTGTCTCTGTCTGTCTGTCTGTCTGTCTGTCCTGTCTGTCTCTCCTCTCTCTCTCTCTCCTCTCTCTCTCTCTCTCTCTCATCTTTTCTCCCTCTCTGCCTCCCTCCCTCCCTCTTCTCTCTCTCTCTCTTTCTCTCTCACTCATCTCTCCCTCTCTCTCTCTCTCCCTCCCTCCCTCCCTCCCTCTTTCCCTCCCTCTCTCTCTCTCTCTCCCTCCCTCTCTCTCTTTCTCTCCCTCCCTCTCTCTCTCTCCCTACCTCTTTCTCTCTCTCTCTCTCTCTCTCTCTCTCTCTCTCTCTCTCTCTCTCTCTCTCTCTCTCTCTCTCTCTCTCTCTCTCTCTCTCTCTCTTTCTCTCCTTTCCTTTCTCTTTTCTTTCTTTCTGTTCACCTCTCAAGTGTATTGGTTTTTTTCTTCAGCAGTAACACAGACCCCACATCAGCCAGCAAGCAAATGCACATGCAGGCCTGCGAAGCAAAAAGTCCGGAAAGGCAAAGGGAACAGCAAGCTGAAAGAAAGAAGCCAGCCAGTTAGCCAGCCCGTTAGCCAGCCCGTTAGCCTGCCCGTTAGCCAGCCAGTTAGCCAGCCAGTGATGAAAACAAATACAAAGCAAACGAAGAAAAAGGAAAACCCAAGAAGTGATAACATCAATGCTGATACCCCCGCTATTGGGCAACGACTGAGACCAGAGCTGTTGAATATAGGCATGCAGAAAATCCACACCATGCATCGTCGCCACATAGCGCCTTTTTCACCCCCAGGCTACAGGTAATGACTGTGTTTTTGTTGTGTAGTGTGTGGGCTTTTGTTGTTCCTGATTACCTTCGTTGTTTGAAATGAGCGTAATTAGTTGGGTGAGGAGGAATTGGTATTTCAGGTTGTAGAGCCTTGGGAAGGGGGGGGGGGGCAAGATTTCCGTGTGCTCTTACTCCTGTGATTTTATTTCTACTTTTATAAAAATTATTTGCTTCGAGAATATAAAGGAATAAGTACTCGTGTGTTTTTACATTAAGTTTCCGTATGCGTACAGTTTTGTAAATTTAGTCAGACCTTGCTTGCTAGCAGACTTCCATTCAAACACAGCTTGGTCAGCTATGTCGCGAAAATAGAGCCAGTCTCCAACATTGAAAACTGAAACGAACTTGGGTAGCTCGGAACCAAATTCAGGACTTTGGTTATGTTCACAATTTGTTGCTGCCAAATTAGCTGAAGAACAAAACTTGTGGCGACGCGCTCTCCCCGGGGAGAGCAGGCCGAATTTCATACAGAGAAACCTGCTCTAACATAAAGTGGTGTAAAAACTTTTTAAAGTTTTTTAAAAAACCAAAATAAAACGGATCCAGCAAGTTGTTTGAAAAAAAACGCTTGCAGTGTTTTATAATGAAGCCGGCTAGCCATTTTCTGTACGTGAATATGGGTGAGGGGCACGGGAGAAAATCCTTTACATGAGTTTTAACTCGTATTCATTATCCTATGAAGATTACTTTGCATTCATTACTCTGTTCATAAATTATTCAAATAAGTATTTTTCTAACGGGTTTTTAGCTGCAAAAATGTAATGCTGTACTCGCAGTATGTCATCAACTCGTGTAGTTTTTTTTTTTCTTTCTTTGGATAGAGCTTAGAGGTTCTCCAATGATGAGATATTTGCAAATGCGACCAGCTTTGTTCTCCCATTCAGGTAGCCACAATTTGCTGCGGAAAGATGTCTAACATGACGCCGGTGGTACACGCACGCATCACGCAAGGGCCACGCAAACTCTCTCTCTCCTCTCTCCTCCTCTCTCTCTCTCTCTCCTCTCTCTCTCTCTCTTCTCTCTCTCTCTCTCTCTCTCATCTGCTTTGCTCGCTCCTCTCTCTCTCTCTCTCTCTCTCTCTCTCCTCTCTCTCTCTCTCTCTCTCTCTCTCGCTCTCTCTCTCTCTCTCTCTCCTCTCTCGCTCTCTCGCTCGCGCTCTCGCGCTCTCGCGCTCTCTCGCTCTCTGCTCTCGCTCGCTCTCGCTCTCTCGCTCTCGCTCGCTCGCTCGCTCGCTCCTCTCTCTCTCTCTCTCCTCCTCTCTCTCTCTCTCTCTCTCTCTCTCTCCTCTCTCTCTCTCTCTCTCTCTCTCTTCTCTCTCTTCTCTTCTCTCTCTCTCTCTCTCTCTCTCTCTCTCTCTCTCTCTCTTCTCTCTCTCTCTCTCTCTCTCTCTCTCTCTTCTCTCTCTCTCTCTCTCTTTCTCTCTCACCTTCAGTTAAACACTGTAACACTACTTATCACACACGTTTTGTTTTATCTGTATTTTCAGAAACTTTGCAAGAATCTTCGTCCTACACACACCTCGATGCTCGACTACGATTCACAATGATTTTTGCCTTGTTGGGCCCATGTTTGGTAAAGTGGTATAATTTTTTTTTAATAAAATGTTTGGTAGTACATGGCTGGGAAAGTATAACAAAAAGAAAATTTCAACAATTTTTGTCAAGAGTTTTGCTTTCTTGTGGTCAATCCTTCAATCTTCAGAATAGGAATGTTGTGCTCTCCCCAATCCTTCAGGGGTTTTTTCTGTGTGGACTCCAGTTTACAGCAGTTTAGCTAGGCGTTCATCACGGAAGTTTTCATGAATGCAAAGCTTGCCAGTCACAGTTTCTTTCTTGTTCAGCTGATTTGCATATTTACTTGTATATAATTTTCCCTTTGCTCTAGTCAGATTTTGCCCCTTTAAAGTTCTGTGTCCTGGCTTTGGCTCCGGTCTTGTGTCCTGGCTTTGGCTCCGGTCTTTTGTGTCCTGGCTTTGGCTCCGGTCTTTTGTGTCCTGGCTTTGGCTCCGGTCTTTTGTGTCCTGGCTTTGGCTCCGGTCTTTTGTGTCCTGGCTTTGGCTCCGGTCTTTTGTGTCCTGGCTTTGGCTCCGGTCTTTTGTGTCCTGGCTTTGGCTCCGGTCTTTTGTGTCCTGGCTTTGGCTCCGGTCTTTTGTGTCCTGGCTTTGGCTCCGGTCTTTTGTGTCCTGGCTTTGGCTCCGGTCTTTTGTGTCCTGGCTTTGGCTCCGGTCTTTTGTGTCCTGGCTTTGGTTCCAGTCTTGTGTGTCCTGGCTTTGGTTCCGGTCTTGTGTGTCCTGGCTTTGGTTCCAGTCTTGTGTTTCCTGGCTTTGGTTCCGGTCTTTTGTGTCCTGGCTTTGGTTCCAGTCTTGTGTGTCCTGGCTTTGGTTCCGGTCTTTTGTGTCCTGGCTTTGGTTCCAGTCTTGTGTGTCCTGGCTTTGGTTCCGGTCTTTTGTGTCCTGGCTTTGGTTCCAGTCTTGTGTGTCCTGGCTCTGGTTCCAGTCTTGTGTGTCCTGGCTTTGGTTCCGGTCTTGTGTGTCCTAGCTTTGGTTCCAGTCTTTTATGTCCTGGCTTTGGTTCCAGTCTTTTGTGTCCTGGCTCTGGTTCCAGTCTTTTGTGTCCTAGCTCTGGTTCCAGTCTTTTGTGTCCTAGCTCTGGTTCCAGTCTTTTGTGTCCTAGCTCTGGTTCCAGTCTTTTGTGTCCTGGCTTTGGTTCGTCTTTTTGTCCAGGCTTCAGTTTTGTGTGTCCATGTTTTGAGTCTTTGTGTCTGTCGTGTCCAGGCTGCCGTCTGTGTCCAGCTTTGATTTTTGTGTGTCTATGGTTTGTCTTAGTGTCCAGCTTCCTGTCTTCCTGTCCATGTTTTAGTCTGTTTCCTGTTCCGGTTAAGTTTGTTAAAGCTTTCCTGTCTGCTGTCTTCAAAAGATCACTGTGTGCCTTCCGATTGCAATCAGTATTTCTTGCTCAAATAAAATTTGATATAAACTAAAATTATTTTCAGTAAAATTAAATAGGAACTAAAATCGTAAAACCAAAAATAAAATCCAACAAAAGTAAAATGAGATAGAATTAAAAATTCTGAGATAAAACAAAAAGTTAAGTCTAAACTAGAAATAAAATGAAACAAAACAAAATATTATGAATTAAAAGTAAGGCATAATCTATACTAAGATAAACCTAAATTAAATAAAATAAAATCCTAAAAAAAATAAATTAAAGTAAAAATCAAATAAAAACCAAGAATAAATTGAAATAAAAGTTTTAAAATTATTGGGCAAGAAATCTGAGAGCAATCTTGGTGACAGTGATCTATCTTCTCATCCGAAAACACCCCCAACCCCTACAATGGCTTGAAGACTAGGGTCATGAGGTATTATGATTTGGTCATTTTGCTTTTCTGAAGGGTTTCCATAGGTCTGAAAATACCAGCATCTACAACAGCTTTGAGATGGTTTTCATGAGGTATTGTGACTGTCATTCCCTTTAATTTTGATAGTTTTTTCCCTTATGTCTGAAAATACCAGCGGCTTTGAGACGGTTTTCATGAGGTATTGTGACTCGGTCAGTCCCTTCCATTTCTGATAGGTTTCCTTTTCTGAAAATACCAGCACCACCAACAGTTTTCATGAGGTATTGTGAACTGGTCATTCCTTCCATTCCTAAGGTGTTTCCTCGTCCTTCCCCTCCTTTATTAAACATGGGTCCTAACCTGGTGGGGAGTCATTATGTGGATCATCCTGAAGACTCTGCAAAAGTCGGGCCAGGTTCTGTTGATCATCACCTTGGAGTCATCTGCTGCATGAGATCCTGGCATCTGTCTGTAAGTACTTTGCCGCTAGAGTTGAGATTATGTAAATATCATACATGATTCAGCTATCGTCTTTTTCTGTTTTTAAAAAAAGTTCCTTTTTCTGATTTTATTTTCTGTATAATTTTCTTATAGGCATCATTTTATTTCGTTCGTAGTCTCATGATTGACTCAAGTTTACATTCATTCAGAAAACGAGTTAAAATTTGTAGGTATAAAGATCTTGTGGTGTTTGGTTGCTGTAGACATGGCAGCTTCTAACTCTGGAACGGAGAGTATCACAATTGTGTGGACAGTAAAGCCTCCTTGCTTGAAAATTAGTTGAAAAATCTCTTGATATAGTGTATTTGATTAGAATACCTTGTCCTACTGTAGTTTTGGAATATTTGGCTCCATAAACTAGCTGGACTCAAATTCGACTATTAATTAGCGAAGAAGCATGGTGAAATGTCAGATGAAATTAAATCATTATGATATCAGAGCCAACAACACTAGAATTTTCAGTCCACTGATGATGACTTACTGCTTTCAGGGGCTCTGGGTCTGGAATCAAGTTCCAGTGATTTGACATGTTTGAGGCAAGCCATCCTGACCTGTATTTTCTCAAAGCTAAAGGTATTTATTTTTTTGCTTTTTTTCTGAAATTTCTGATGTGAAATTTTTGTCACATTTGTTATTGCTCTCTTCTATTGTCTGTTCTCGTTCCTCCAATGGTTCCTTCAATGGTGATTTTTTGTGTGTATGCGGCCAACTTTTGGCCACTATTTAGGTGTTTCGGCTAATCAAAGCAAAAGAAGAAATTGGATAAAGTTTTCAAACAGGACTTGTGAAATTTTTGTTACAAAATGGAATAAAATCATTTTGACAGTTTTGCTTACAAAGCAGAGGGTGAAAATGTGATGTCTTTTAAAGAATAATTCCCGACTAGTTTGCATTCACATAAACTAAGTTGTATTCACATAAATTAAATCGTTTTGAACTTTTGAACTATTAAAAAAATTGTGATGTCTTTAAAGAATAGTTAATTCATTCTTTTCCCGAAGATCATTTGTTAAAGCAATTTTTTTTTTAGGTAACAAAGGAAGAATTGAAATGAGTCGATGTCTGTAAAAAAAAAAAAATTCTGTTTCAAAGTGGTAAGATAAAATCATTGTAGCATATGAGCTAACATTCAACATTTTCCCTGTCACTGATGACTTCCTAAAAGTGCTTACAGGAACAGCTGGACAGGAACCAAGCGCCGAAGAACAGACACGCCCATCCAGCGCCACTTGTCAGTTACCAGCACATGATCAGGTAACAGGTTTGTGTCCATCCCCCTCCCTCATCCACTAGACTGTGAGCGGTGGTCTAGGTGCTAGTATTTCGGATGAGGCGATAAACTGAGGTCCTGAG
>CM060345.1:29628335-29643335 GCA_030674155.1 Stramonita haemastoma
ACATTTCCAACATATTTTGTCTTAAAGCAATTCAATTTCCATCTACAAGCTAAGGAAACAATCTGCTTTGAACAATATACATCACGTTCTCGTGTTTTAACAAAAGAATCAAATTTACGTAGTTCTTTGTGAGCACCTAGACACCCGAACCTCATTTCCTCGCACTGAAATAACTTTTCTTGTGATTTTATTACAATATGATAACACTCTTGAAGTGAAAATGGGAGTACTAAATGTGGCACCTCCAATGAACCCTTTGCTCCTTTCTTTGCTAGGATGTCCACTTTTTCATTGTAGTAAAAACCACTGTGGGATGGAATCCAACAGAAGGTTAGTTCCGAGCCCTTTAAAGATAAAACATGAATTAAATGACAAATTTCAATAACGATTTCAGATCTAACTTTTGTTTGCAAGGAACTAATGGCATGAATTACAGATTTAGAATCTACACAAAACAGAATCTGAAAGATTGTTTTAGGAAAACTAACCAGAAAATTTAGGGCCATCAATATTGCGATTAGTTCCGCTGTAAATATCGAGATATCTTTTCCAAGATGAAATTGGTTTTCAGATTTTAGATCTGGTATAATATAAGCAGCACCAGCGTTATTGTTTAATACTGAGCCGTCTGTGAACACTTTTAAGTGATTGGGATAATTGTCTTCCAAATGAATTTTGGCATGAGAAGACACTAAATTGATATTGTCTTTTTTCGCTAGATCAATATAATTGATGTCAAACTTTGCTCTGTTGAGTTCCCAGAATGGAACTGGGGGCACTACATCCCGCTGTGCTATATTACCTGTTGGATTCAACCCAGACTTTGTAAAAATGTCTGATGTGTATGTTCTCAATGTGATATGTGATGATATAGATCTTGCTCTCTTTGGAAAATGGTTATCCGACTTAAGATTAATGACTGATTCCAAATCGTTTTGAACAGTCAGACTTCTCAATACAAATTTACTGCAAGCAACACTCCTATAATCTTCCAAAGGTAAAACCCCTGAGGCACTGTATGTTTTTAAACATGAAGCGTGGATAGGTAGGCCAAGAGCAAGTTTATATGCCCTGCAGTCTGTGCTTTGGATGGGTGTGCTTCTGCATAGGTGTGACAATGATAGTTACTCGTTTCATGCTGAATGTTTCTTTGTTTGGGTTTTTTGGGGGGGGTTACAGTTTCTGTTGGTATTTATAATGTTTGAATTCAGTCGTTTGATGTTAGGTTTTTTCTCCTGTTAAATGAATTAGGTGTGTGACTTTCCATATACAGAGATGTGTTAAGAAGTTCAGTCTGGAAAAAGTCTTGAACTCTTGATGATGAAGATAAGTGCAGTTCTTATCTATATGAAAATGGCTTCTTTTAGGGCGAAATCATCATTCTAGATTTTCAAAGTTCATGTTTCCTTTTACACGATTGGTATTCTTTATCATGTATGTGCATAGACAATTATTAAGAATTCTTATTATCCTTGTGTGTGTGTGTGTGTGTGTGTGTGTGTGTGTGTGTGTGTGTGTGTGTGTTGTGTCGTGTGTGTGTGTGTGTGTGTGTGTGTGTGTGTGTGTGTGTGTGTGTGTGTGTGGTGTGTGTATGTATGTGTGTAGGTTGTATATGTGTGCGCACACACATGCACATGAGTGCGAAACCTGTACAGACTTGTATGTGTTGCTTGCACAGGAGACGAAATGCGTTGATTTTTTTGTATTAAAAAAAAGCTTCAAGTACTTGGGAGCCGTTGTATCAGACAAGGGGTCCAAGCCAGAGGTAGTATGTAGGATTGCATAGACAATAACAGCACTACAGCAGCCATAGAGACAGTTGACATGTGAGGAGGTATCGCGTTTGTATTATCTTTTGTCTGTTTTCTTTGTTTGTTGTTTGTTCTCAGTTTGTTAACCTGTTCATTCTATCTACTAGTTTTCGTCGTGTATGGTTTGATATTTTTTGTGTGAATCATTTTTTTTCTGTTTTATTTTTTAATTCAGTCTGCTTTCTTTTATCACGTATTTCATAGCTGTTACACTTAATTAATTTTGTTAAAATTTTTATTTAATCTTTTTAATGCCAAAGAAAAACAATAAGCATTTTATGTGTCTGTTTACATCTAGTCCCCGTGTGCAAGCGCTTTTTTGTGCATTTTGTCATCTTTTCCCACAGGTATACTATAGCCTGATCTTTCGAAAGGTGGACCAGGTTCTAATATGTGCGCAAGGTTATAGTACTTTTTCTGTCGTTTTTTCTTATTTTCCTTTGTTCGTCTGTTTCTTTCTTTTTCTTTTTTTTTTTTTTTTGCTTCTTTCTTCCTTTGCTTTCACACACACACACACACACACACACACACACACACACACGCACGCACGCACGCACGCACGCACGCACGCACGCACGCACGCACGCACGCACGCGCACACACACACACACACACACACACACACACACACACACACACACACACACTTTCCCTTGCTTTCACACAACAATAAAAATGTATTTGAAAAAAAGTGGGTCAGTGTCCCAGTTTTAACGACAGAACAGCTGAAACTTTAGGGGCATGGGAAGTAACCAGTGACAGAAAATTAATGATCTCCCTTCTCTCTGCCAAGAGTTTATCGCAAGGTCAGTGTTAATTCCGTGATTTCTTTGACAGTGTGTGTGTGTGTGTGTGTGTGTGTGTGTGTGTGTGTGTGTGTGTGTGTGTGTGTGTGTGTGTGTGTGTGTGTGTGTGTGTGTGTTAGGTCTGTGTGTAGGTCTCTGTGTTTGTGCGTGTGTGTGTCTGTGTGTGTTGTGTGTGGGGGGGGGTCTGTGCGTGTGTGTGTAGGTCTGTGTGTATGTCCACGCGTGCGTGTGCACGCGCATGTGGCATAGTTTAAGCTAAGGGGTGTGCTATTGTAGTTGCTGAAGGCATCAATCCCGCGTGTTTGATATGGGAAACGCTCAAACGTAGTAACACATTGATTTGTCACGAGTATTTCTGGACTATTGCATGAACGAGGTCCAACCTAAAAACTGTATTTTAAAAATATAATAATAATAATAATAATAATAATAATAATAATAATAATAATAATAATAATAATAATAATAATAATAATAATAATAATAATGATAATAATAATAATAATAATAATAATAATAATAATAATAATAATAATAATAATAATAATAATAATAATAAATAAAGATTAAAAAATAAAATGAAATCAGAAAGCCATCGTGTGCTGGTGGAAACAGATGACAAAATTTACAAAACTGCATACACATGAGACCTGGGTGTCAAATAAAAAAATGTTTAAAAAGCTAATGAGTGTTTATTCCATTATCCTCGATTATAATTATTTTTCCCAGTCAAGTTAAGCAGCGCCAAACCTGGTTACCATATGGATGGGTGACCGTTTGCGCGCCTTAACTTCAGTACAGTCCCCCAGTTCACCCAGCTGTAAATGGGTACCTGCCCTCTTTAGGGTCAGAGAAGGTAAAACAGCAAGGGAGAGGAGATGGGCGCCACCCTCAATATGCTGGCCGCTAGAGAAGCTGAAGTTTCTGACACCTCGCTCCCCTACGACCGCCTAGGTTATGGGACACCTTTACCTCTTACCTTTTTTTTAATTTCTGAACTATTCCATGAACAAGCGCTAGCCGAGAAAATGTAAAAAAAAAAAAAAATTAAAAATGAAATAAACCAGAATTCTAACACAGTCTCCTGGACCATGTGAGAAATGAGGAAGGGTGCAGCAGCATCAGACAGACCACACATCGCTTTGAAGGTAAAGGTAAAGGGGTCCCATAACTGTGTGGTCGTACGGGAGCGAGGTATCAGAGACCTCAGCTTCTCTAGGGGCCAGCATGTTGAGGGTGGTGCCCATCTCCTCTCTCTCTCTCTCTCTCTCTCTCTCTCTCTCTCTCTCTCTCTCTCTCTCTCTCTCTCTCTCTCGCTGCTTTACCTTCCCTGACCCTAAAGAGGGCAGGTACTCAATTACAGCTGGGTGATCTGGGGGAACTGTACTGTAGCCAAGGCATGCAAACGGTCACCCATCCACTTTGTAACCACGCTCGACGCTGCTTAACCTCAGCTTGAGGAAAGCGAGCGCTCTAACCACTGAACTATCCCGTCCCCTGCTTTGAAGACCTCCTTATATTTTTTTATGCACAGAAATGTATCTTTAGTTCACCCCCATACTTAAAGAGCAAACGTTCTACATACACGAGTAAGAGTAAGAGTAGGCCATCGTGTGCCGGTGGGAACAGATGACATTTACAAAACTGCATACACACGGGGACTGGATGTAAAAAAAAAAAGCACAAGAGTGTTTATCCCATTATCTTCGATATAAAAGAATAGAATAAAATAGAATAGAACAGAATAAAAACCATAGAACCTCCATTTCGAAAAAAAAAAAAAAAAAGCTTAACTGAAAAATGAACGGTATAAAGCTAACACTCTTTTTTTTTTTTATCTCAAACGTTGGCAGGAAGACAAGAAAGCTTAACGTCACTTTTCCGTTATCGCAGAAAATGATGGCGTCAACAATTGTGGGGTTTAGAGCACTGGAAACAGACTGGGGGTTGTGATAAGGCAGGACACGTCTGGACAATGGACAGTAGTAGCCTACACTTCATGGACAGGTTTCACCTCATTATCTTCACCCTATACTAGCCCCTACAGTACAGCATACATAGAAAGAGGGGGGGGGGAGGAGGAGGGAGAGAGAGAAAGAAAGAGAGGGGGGGAAGAGAGGGAGAGAGAGAGAGAGAGAGAGAGAGAGGGAGAGAGAGGGAGAGAGAGGGAGAGAGAGGGAGAGAGAGAGAGAGGGAGAGAGAGGGAGAGAGAGTGGAGAGAGAGAGGGAGAGAGAGTGGAGAGAGAGAGAGACAGAGACAGAGAGAGAGAGAGACAGACAGACAGACAGACAGACAAACAGACAGACAGAGTATGTGTGTGTGTGTGCGTGTGTGTGTGTGTGTGTGTGTGTGTGTGTGTGTGTGTGTGTGTGTGTGTGTGTGTGTGTGTGTGAGTGTGTATGTGTGTGAGGGAGGGAGGGAGGGAGAGAGAGAGAGAGAGAGAGAGAGAGAGTGTGTGTGTGTGTGTGTGTGTGTCTGTCTGTCTGTATGTATGTCTGTCTGTCTGTCTGTGTGTCTGAGAGAGAGAGAGAGAGTGTGTGTGTGTGTGTGTGTGTGTGTGTGTGTGTGTGTGTGTGTGTGTGTGTGTGTGTGTGTGTGTGTGTGTGTGTGTGTCTACACAGTCTGTGTGTCTGTCTGTCTGTCTGTCTGTCTGTCTGTCTGTCCGTGTGTCTGAGAGAGAGAGAGAGTGTGTGTGTGTGTGTGTGTGTGTGTGTGTGTGTGTGTGTGTGTGTGTGTGTGTGTGTGTGTGTGTGTGTGTGAAAGAGAGAGAGACTGAGTGAGAGACAGACAGACAGACAGACAGACAGACAGATAGACAGACAGACATACAGACAGACATACAGAGACAAAGACAGACTGACAGAGACAGAGAAAGTCAGTGAATGTGTGTAAATGGATAATGGACATGTTTAACCTACTTCACTTGACCCCACCCCCAACAACACACCATTTACTTCTTCAGAGAGAGACAGAGAGAGACAGAAAGAGACAAGGAGAGAGACAGGAAAAGAGACAGAGACAGAAACAGAGAGAGACAGGCAGACAAACAGAGGAACATAGAGAGAGAGGGAGAGAGACAGAGACAGAGAGAGACAGAGACACACAGAGAGAGACAGAGAGAGCAGTAGTTAAAATGATGATTATCAACGTGAATTAAATCTACCGTTAAATCCAGTCAAAATACTGTGCACTACAGTCCCTGGGAATAAAATACATAGACTAAAGAATACAGAATAAAATACAGAGTAAAATACACAGAATAAAATACACTGTCGAAACCCTATTTCATGTTACATGTCTCCCTCAAAAATACAGTTTAATGTTATAACCGCAAGAGGAGTAAATGTATTGTATTTTAGAATGAAATTAAATGCATTCATCACAAAATTTTGCAAAAATGTCAAATGTCTATGTGGAGATCATATTACAAATACTCATATCATATTTGAGTGCCCAATTGTAAAGCCCTTCTTACCTGTATTTTCCGAGCAATCTCTGAAAAAAGTATTTGAAAATTCAGTTAGCCTTTGCCATTGCTAGATGTTTATTGCACAGTCCACTTGAATATTTGTTGTAGTTACATTATTGATGTTTAATGTTCACACTTTGTTAAATTTTAACTTTTCTCATGTCTAAGATTTTTTTTTAAAGTATTATTACCTTTTCATGTACAAAAACATCCACTTACTTTCCACTTTCCTCGTCTAATATCACTGAGTGTGAACAGACGTTAAATTGAAGACAACAACAACAACAACAACTGTCGAAACTATCACACCTGGCCATCACTGGCAGACCATAATTCTTTTCTTTTTTTTTTTAATTTATTTATTCTTTTATATCGAGGATAATGGAATAAGCACCCATGTGTTTTTTTACATCCAGTCCCTTTGTGTATGCAGTTCTGTATATGTCATCTGTTCTCACCGGCACACAATGGCCTGCTCTTACGAAAAGCGGAACAGGATTTAACGTGTGCGCAAGATGTTCTGCGTGCGTTCGCACACGAGGGCCTCGGTTTATAGTCTCTTCCGAAGGATTTTTTGGGGAGAGTGGAGTCAGCACTGATGTTTACTCCAGGAGGAAAAATTCCTCGAACGGGAATCGAACCTGGGTCGTCAAATTGCGAGCGCAATGTTCTGACCACTAGGCTACCCTGTCCCTCTACATACAGGATAAGAATGTTGCATGCACCTATAGCTGACTATCGGTGCTGACTCCACTCTCCCCAAAAGTCTTTCGGATGAGACTTTAAACCAAGGCCCCGTGTACGAACGCACGCAGAACGTCTTGCGCACATGTTAAATCCTGTTCCGCTTTTCGTAAGAGTAGGCCATCGTGTGCCGGTGGGAACAGATGACAAGATTTACAAAACTGCATACACACTTGGTACTAGATGTAAAAAAAAAATGTATAAAAAGCACATGAGGGCTTATTCTTTAATCCTCGAAATAAGTTGATAAAATAAAATAAAATAAATAGATAAATAATTTTTTTTAAGCTATTTCCAAATATATCGCAATGTCGGTAGCCATACTTCGGTTTAAGGGAATGTTTCTTTTATCTTTTTTTCATGAAGAGTGAAAGTTTCTATTCTGAGAGTTTCTCGCTCGTGGCTGAATTCAATTTCAACGTCCCATTTTTGAACCCTGACACTATTGCAATATCAAAGGCTGTGACACTTTGCTCACTTCAATAATACACACACACACACACACACACAAATCTTTTTGTCAAACCATATTTAGATCAGACGTCACCTCGGTCTGAATGAGCTATTGAACCAGAGTGGAATGACACACGTTATATCTATACATAATATGCTACTTTGATATCGTACTGGTCTCTCTGTCTCTTTGTCTGTCTCTGTCTCTCTCTCTGTCTCTCTGTCTCTCTGTCTCTGTCTCTGTCTCTGTCTCTGTCTCTGTCTCTCTGTCTCTGTCTCTGTCTCTGTCTCTCTGTCTCTCTGTCTCTCTGTCTCTCTCTCTCTCTCTCTCTCTCTCTCTCTCTCTCTCTCTCTCTCTCTCTCTCTCTCTCTCTCTCTCTCTCTCTCTCTCTCTCTCTCTCTCTCACACACACACACACACACACACACACACATGCACAGACACAAATACACAAACACACAAACACACATACATACATACATACATACACACACACACACACACACACACACACACACACACACACACACACACACACACACACACACACACACACACACACACACACACACACACACACACAACGCATTATATACACAGACAAAAAGACACACAGACAGGCAGACATATAGACAAGACACCTACATACACACAGGCACGCACGCTCGCACAGACACACACATACACACACATACACACACAGAACATCATGCGCACACGTTAAATCCTGTTAATGTTCCGCTTTTCGTAAGAGTAGGCCATCGTGTACCGGTGGGAACAGATGACATTTACAAAACTGCATACACACGGGGACTGGATGTAAAAGAGCACACGAGTGCTTATTCCATTATCTTCGATATAAAAGAATAAAATAAATAAATAAATAAACACACAGGCACACACACGCGCGCGCGCTGGCGCGCATGCACACCCACACACACCTACGATCAATGAAACTCTGACAAGTGTGTATAAAAAAAAAACTGGACTTGTTGACACTAATCCTGTAACTTACAGAAAACCTTGGCACACAATAGTGACCATAGAATCTGTTATCGTTACACTAACCACTATGACCATTCACTTCGCTATCATTAATATGTCTCCAATCACCATGACTTTTCACTTCCGTATCATTTCTCCAGCCACCATGACCATTCACTTCACTATCATTAAATTTTCTCCAACCGCCACGACTATTCATTTCATTCTCATTTAAACAACCACCATGACCTTTCGCTTCATTATTATTTATCTCTTTTTTTTTTAATTTCTTGTTCAAAATGTTCATGTCGCACAATAAAAATCCCAAACATACAAACATTTAATCTGAAATAGCCAGCTAACGTTGAAGGTTAGTGCCTTGATTTGTTTTGTTTTTAATGGCTCAGGCCAAAGGCTGTGTCAGTTATTCATGTCAGCTAATTGCCAAGACCTACACTAAAATGTTGTTATGTTGTAAAATGTTGTGATGAGATTGCCTTCAGCCATGACAAGCTCTTAACAGAACAACCTGCACTCTCCTTCAAAGGAGAAAAATCCTCTGAAGTCTGAGTATGGCTTCCTGAATAGCGCAGTACTTGAAAACAGTCATGCAGGCAAACTTCTCATTCAGTGTGTGCAATTTCAGTCTCACAGTGATTCTCAAGTAGGATGAGTGAGTCAGACTGCACATTCTGGGTGACCCCCCAGAGTGTTAAGCTGGGGAACGCAGCACAACTACAAAATTTGTTTTCGCAAGGTGTGTGTGTGTGTGTGTGTGTGTGTGTGTGTGTGTGTGTGTGTGTGTGTGTGTGTATATATACATACATACATACATACATACATACATACATACATACATACATACATACATACATACATACATACATACATACATACATACATACACACATATATATATGTATATATATATATATATATATATATATATATATATATATATATATATATATATATATATACATATATATATACATATATATATATGTATCGGTGTGTGTGTGTATGTGTGTGTATTCCATGTAGTAGTAGTAGTATGTAGTAGTAGTAGTAGTAGTAGTAGTAGTAGTAGTAGTAGTAGTAGTAGTAGTAGTAGTAGTAGTAGTAGTAGTAGTAGTATCATTATTGTTGTTGTTGTTGTTATTATTATTATTATTATTATTATTATTATTATTATTATTATTATTATTATTATTATTATATTATTATTATTATTATTATTATTATTATTATTATTATTATTATTATTATTATTATTATTATTATTATTATTATTATTGTTGTTATTATTATTATTATTATTATTATTATTATTATTATTATTATTATTATTATTATTATTATTATTATTATTATTATCATTATCATTATCATTATCATTATTACTAATATCATCATAATTATCATCAATACCAAAAAATAATCATCGTTCCTGAAACTAAAGGCAACAACAGCGACAGTAGCAACAGCAACAGCACAGAACAGGCCGTGAGGCCATGCTCACAGCTAGCCCTGGCTGGAGTCAAAGAGAGGGGATTGGAGTGTAATCACTCTCCTCAGTGCTGCCCCCGTCAATATTGACTGGAGTCATCAGGGGCTGAGTCAACACCGACTCCCCCACTGGGCTCATTATTGTATTGGTCTCAGCTGTGCTGTTAGAATGGGGCAGGGGCAGGTTTGTCACCTGTGAAAAAAATGTCTCACCTGCACCATTCTTTATCTTTTGCACAAAAAAAACAAGGTCTTTACCTTCGCCTTCTCTCATCCTGTAGTCTGGTAGACTGTTGGGGCACCACTGACGATTTTGTTACCAGCTTCCTCCACTTCTCGAGGGTTTTTTTTTTTTTTATTGTTCTGTAGCAAGTGGTTCTTCTTAATAAGGCCAGTCCACTCTGATGTTGTTGAGGGGGGCGGGATAGCCTAGTGGTCAGAACATTGCGCTTGCAATTTGACAACCCGGGTTCGATTCCCGTTCGAGGGGATTTTTTCTCCCCTGGAGTTAACTTCAGTGATCACTCTCTCCAAAAGTCCTTCCGATGAGACTATAAACCGAGGCCCCATGTGCGAACGCATGCAGAACATCTTGCGCACATGTTAAATCTTGTTCCGCTTTTTGTAAGAGTAGGCCATTGTGTGCCGGTGGGAACAGATGACAAAATTGACAAAACTGCATACACATGGGGATTGGATGTAAAACAAAAAAAGCACATGAGTGCTTATTCCATTGTCCTCAATATAAAAGAATAAATAAATGAGTAAAATAAATAAATAAATAATCTTCCCATCGTTTCCTCTGTCCGCCTCTTCATCTCCCTCCTTGTACTGTTCCCTGTAGGACAGTCTTGGCCAGTCCAGATGTTCGTGTGACGTGCTAGACCCACTTCAGTGTGTGGTTTTTTCACTGAAGTCAGAAGCAGCTCTTTCTATGTCCCGACTGTACGTTTGTTAACTTAAAAAAAAGCCGAAAGTGCCACATTCTTTTCCATAAGGAAGGCGAGATCATTTTGGTTTGTTGCGGGGGAAAAAATAACTTCTTAATCAAGCGTAATAGTCTTATTGTTCAATAAGGCGGGCTCAGGTTTGTTACCTGTGAAAAAAATGTCTCGAACGTAACATTTTTATCCTTTATAAAGATGGGGTCAACTATAACTGGTTACTTGTGAAAAAAAAATGTCTCAAGTGGAACATTCGACATGTTGTCACGAAGATTGAGTACTCGATTAGAATAACTGTTCGATTTTGGATGATTTGATATTATAAATAGTTAATGTTGTTGTTGTTGTTGTTGTTGTTGTTGTTGTTGTTGTTGTTGTTGTTGTTGTTGTCGTTGTCGTCGTCGTCGTTAGTAGTAGTAGTAGTAGTAGTAGTAGTAGTAGTAGTAGTAGTAGTAGTAGTAGTAGTAGTAGTAGTAGTAGTAGTAGTAGTAGTAGTAGTAGTAGTAGTGTTGTTGTTGTTGTTGTTGTTGTTGTTGTTGTTGTTGTTGTTGTTGTTGTTGTTGTTGTTGTTGTTGTTGTTGTTGTTGTTTGTTATTAATGTCTGAATTGTCGTTGTTGTTGGTATCGAGTCTGCAAATTATATGAAAATAATGAGGCAAACAGACTACGGCAGTTTTTCACAATCATCAGTGTCGTCGTTGTCGTTACCATCATCATCATCATCATCATCATCATCATCATCATCATCATCATCATCATCATCATCATCATCATCATCATCAACATTCTGGTCGTCATCGTTAGTTGCAGCAGCAGTGCTAGTGAAGTCATTCATGGTCATCAGGTTCAATGACTATTTACAACTAATAATTATACGTGTGAAAACACACACACACACACACACACACACACACACACACACACACACACACACACACACACACACACACACACACAGAATATATATATATATATATATATATATGTATATACACATACACACATACACACATACACACATACACACACATTATCCTCGATATGAAAGAATTTTTTTAAAATTAAAACACAAACACACACACACACACACACACACACACACACACACACACACACACACACACACACACACACACACACACACACACACACAGAGTTGCTAGGTGAAGAGACTGAAAAGAGCAGTGTGGGAACAGCAGAACAGGAACGTCACACAAGATGAAAGAAACAAAATAATTCCTTTTCCTATGTTGACATCTCTGTCTCTGTCTCTGTCTCTGTCTCTCTGAACCCTACTCCATTCCTAATCTTTACATTACAAAATATCGCTTTCTTCAAACATGGATATTTTGTTTTAAAAAAAAAATCTAGGGGAGAGAACTACGCCTGCTACTGTAAGCAGTAGCAACAGGACGTGACGTCAGGAGCATGCCAGAGTACAGGGCCCTGAAGTCAAAGTGCCCGGATTATGGGCTAATCATGTTTTTCACTGCTCCTTCCGCTAATATTGATTCGACATATTGACCCAGTATATTGACTCAGGATCAACTAGCTCCGTCATTCCTCGTGAAAAAATATATACCTATTAGGGGTGAGGCGAAAGTGGGGGTGGGTGGGGGTGGAAAATGATTTGAGAGGGAGGGAGGAGTGTGTGTGTGTGTGTGTGTGTGTGTGTGTGTGTGTGTGTGTGTGTGTGTGTGTGTGTGTGTGTGTGTGTGTGTGTGTGTGTGTGTGTGTGTGTGTGTGTGTGTGTGAAAGTCAGTCAATGTCAAAGTCAAAATTTTATTTCCCTATAGTACATTGAGTAAGCTATGACTTTGCTTTTTTTCATAAAGCCATCTATCTAGAAGAAAAACAAAACAAAAACAAAAAACAGACAAACAAACTAACAAAATGAAAGAACAAACAGACAAGCAAAATACAACGCGTGCGTGCGTGCGTGCGTGCGTGTGTGTGTGTGTGTGTGTGTGTGTGTGTGTGTGTGTGTGTGTGTGTGTGTGTGTGTGGTGTGTGTGTGTGTGTTCCTGTGTGTGTCTGTGTGTGTCTGTGTGTTCCTGTGTGTGTCTGTGTGTTCCTGTGTGTGTCTGTGTGTGTGTGTGTGTGTCTGTGTGTGTCTGTGTGTCTGTGTGTCTGTGTGTGTCTGTGTCTGTGTGTGTGTGTGTGTCTGTGTGTGTCTGTGTGTGTGTGTCTGTGTGTGTCTGTGTCTGTGTCTGTGTCTGTGTGTATGTATGTGTATGTGTTTGTGCACGCGTGCTTGCGTGTGTGCGTGTGTGTGCGCGCGTCTGTGTGTCTATGTGTGTGTGTGTGTTTGTGTGCCTGTGGCGACAGGGCATAATAGTTATGATAGTGTGGTGTTGTGGTAAAGCTATTAAAGGCTGTTGGCTAATCTATTTACTCATTCGTCTTCTCATCTACTCAGTTATGTTGCTCTTGTAGTAGGCACCCATCATTCTCGAAGAACTATGGAGTTGCGCTCTAGTCTTTAGAGCGCAAAGCCTGGGTAAGTAAGTATGGAGGGCAAGCTGTTACCCATGCAGCAGACCCCCCCCCCTCCACACACACACACACACACACACACACACACACACACACACACACACACACACACACACACACACACACACACACACACACACACATTCTCCACGCCACTGGAATGGTCAATTGGAAAGGCAGTCGCCGATACGAATGGTTCCAGTACCGTCGCAGGAGCCACCAGAACGTTGTCATATTCAGCTCTGAACCGCCCTGGGGACTCAAACTCCCCGATGTTTCCTCAGGGATGGTGTCTAAACACGACACCTGTGTGCATGCTGGTTTTTTTTTTTTAATATAATTTGATCATCTACTCCTACCGGCACACGATGGCCTGTTCTTCCGAAAGGCGGAACGGGGTTTTAACGTGTGCGCAAGATGGTCTGCGTGCGTTCGCACACGGGGCCTCGGTTTATAGTCTCATCCGAAGGACTTGTGTGTTGCTCCTGTGGTGACTGGCTTTCCTGGGGAAACCAGCTTTAACATCACGCAGAGAAATATGCCATGACTGATCTGAAAGTAATGTACAGTGTAATTCATTTACGTAGTTAGTTAGTTAGTTAGTTAGTTAGTTAGTTAGTTAGTTAGTTAGTTAGTTAGTTAGTTAGTTAGTTAGTTAGGTAGGTAGGTAGGTAGGTAGGTAGGTAGGTAGGTAGGTAGGTAGGTAGGTAGGTAGGTAGGTAGGTAGGTAGGTAGGTAGGTAGGTAGTCAGTTACTCACTTACTCACTTACTCACTTACTCACTTACTCATTCTTTTACTTCGAGGATAATGGAATAAGCACTCATGTGCTTTTTTACATCCAGTCTCCGTGTGTATGCAGTTGTGTCAATTTTGTCATCCGTTCCCACCGGCACACAAGGGCCTACTCTTCCGGATAGCGGAACAGGTTTTAACGTTTGCGCAAGATATTCTACGAACGTTCGCACACGGGACCTCGGTTTATAGTCTCATCCGGACTTTGAGGGGAAATGGAGTCGGCACTGATCAGAGGAAAAATCCTCTTGAACTAGAATCGAACTCGAAAGAGAGACAGAGACAGGCTGGCAGACATACAGACAGACACAGACAGACATACAGACATACAGACACACAGACAAAGGGAAAACTTTGGTGCCAAAAAAAACAAACCAAACCCTTACAAGAGCACACAAACCTCAAACAAAACCCCAATGGATTTCAGAAACGGAAGACCATAGTTTGCCAGACTTAAGCCAAGAATGAGACTGCAAACACGGCACTTGTGGACCACAGAACGACTGAGGGATGACTAACCTGAGTAAGTCTGCCAGTCACTGTTTGTCTTTCTCTTCAGGTTACACAGAACAGTTAGATGTTGGGCAGTTTTTCCTTCGATTTTCATAATTATATCACACCTACCTGCATTCGTACTACTGCACGTACTAAGGCATCCACAGAAATAAAAACCACTTTTTTTTTAGAAAGACCAGCCCCTGACTTCAAAAACTCAGGACAATACAAATTTGGTGGGTTTGAACTTTTTTTGTTGTTTTTTTTAGCAAACAGTGTAGCATCCCCCCTCAGTCCTTTGTCGTCTGCTGGCTGCCTCACCACAATATACATGCGCGGGGGTCAACGCTGTAGGAACACAAGCAATCCTCATTTTTGATGATCATTTCCTAACTTTTTCATCCCTACCTGGTGTTGATCTATGGCCTCAAACCCCCCAAAACAAGTACACAGTGCATTTTTTCATGCTTTAAAAAAAATCTGTGAAAACCAG
>CM060345.1:29648335-29650835 GCA_030674155.1 Stramonita haemastoma
TGGAAGAAAGTTTGTGTTTGGTGCCTACCAGCATGGCTTCAGTTTTATCTGCATTTAGCTGTAATTTATTCTGTATCATCCAGTTTTGGATATCTTCAAGGCAGTAGGACATATTTATCAAGAGAGAAGGTAGATTTTCAGGAGTATCACAGCTTAGAATCTGAGAGTCATCGGCATAGAAATGATAGTTGATTTGATGACGGTTTATTATATGTGACAGTGGAGCAGTGTATAGAGTGAAAAGAACAGGGCCCAGAACTGATCCCTGCGGGACTCCACATTCCAGTTTGACAGGTTTGGATTGAATCTTGTTTACTGCAACTGTTTGGAATCGATCGGTAAGGTATGAATTAAACCATGTGAGAGCTGTGCCTGTGATGCCAAACGTTTTTTGAAGACGAGAGAGAAGAATTGAGTGGTCTATAGTGTCAAAAGCTGCAGATAGATCGAGAAGAGTGAGAAGGGATATTTTTCCTGTATCAGAAGCGTGTAGAAGCGTATTTAAGGTGTGCACTAGGGTGGTTTCAGTGCTGTGGTTGGCGCGATAGGCAGACTGGAAAGGCGGAAGGAGGCTATTGGAATGAAGATGGCTGTTGAGTTGTCTGAGAACGACTTTTTCAAGGACTTTTGAGATAAAAGGTAGGTTAGAAACAGGTCTATAGTTCTTCAGAATGTTAGGGTCGAGATCGTGCTTTTTTAGTAGAGTGTGTGACTATAGCGGTTTTGAGAGCTGGTGGAAAATTTCCTGAAAGAAGTGATGAATTTACTATTTTCGTGATCGTAGGTATTAGCTGTGGAATGCACTGAGTGAAAAGGGAAGCAGGTACAGGATCGAGATCGCATGATTTTATGGTCATTTCTCTGAGAATTGTCTGAATTTCTTTCTCGGTTGTTGGACGGAAGAAAAGGAGAGGAGTGCCTGTAAATTGGGGATCAGGAGGCACAGGTTGGAAAGAAGTTTGATCCAGTTTGGAACGAATGTTGCGGACTTTGTCAGAGAAGAAAGAAGAAAATATAGCGGGAAGTTCAGAGTGGCTATGGACAGTAGGAAGAGGGCTTGCCTTTGTAGATCCAAGAAGAGTTGAGGTGAGGGAAAAAAGGGATTTCATAGACGTGGCATCAAGAACTTGAGCGGAATAGTATTTTGTCTTTGCTGAATGGATTAAGGTTTTAACTTTGTTAATTTGTTTTCGAAAGAGCTGTTTGTTTATTTCAGTTTTTGTCTTTCGCCACTGCCGCTCTAGTTGTCGGCGTTTGCGTTTTGCGACCAGGATATCGTGAGTGTACCATGGAGCACAGGGCCGATCAGGCAGAAAATGGTCAGTAGGGGGTGCATGCTCGTCAAGCAGTTGGCTAAGAACCGTATTGTAGTGTTTAGAAGGGTCAGTATGTTCAGGGGTTTCTGATAGGCGTTCGGCAGCTTGAGAAGAGAAAGTTGGAATATCAATGGCCTTGAGATTGCGACGGGTAACGCACTTTTTCTTTTTGATAGGCTTAGCGATGTTTAGAGAGAAGAGAATGGCAGAATGGTCAGAAAGAAGTGCGTTAGTGACGGATATAGATGTGATGAGGTCTAGTGAGGCATCGGTAATGAGCCAGTCTAAGATGTGGCCTGATCTGTGTGTTGGTTCGTTTACAAGCTGTGAAAGAGAGTGGTTAGACAGGGAAAGGAAAAGACGCTTGACATCAGGAGAAGACTGGTTGTCGAAATGGAAGTTAAAGTCACCGAGAATGATGAGTTTCTTGGGAGAGAGGCTGTAATGATCAAGGAGGGACTGAAACTCTTTATGGAAAACTGAAGGTGTTAGATTGTTCTTACGACTAGGAGGTGGACGGTACAGACAGCAGAAAGTAATAGAATGGCCGGGTAAGCTAAGGTTGAGTTCACAGACTTCGAAAGATTCAGGTGAGAAAGGAAGAGAGTGGCAGAAAGAAAGCGCTGGATGCAGAGTGTCTTTATAGATGACAGCGATGCCACCTCCACGGGAGAGTCGGGGGAAGGAAAGAGTTTTATAGCCAGGGCGGCGTCAGTTGTTGTATCTTAGGCTCGTGGCCTTGCGGTTTTAACCAGGTTTCTGTGAGAAAAATGACATCTATGTTTTGTTCAGAAAGAAAATCAGAAAGAAAATCGGCCTTTCCATCTGGGCAGATAGACTGTACATTGTGTAGACAAATATGTAGGAGGTTTGAGGGAGGCAGAGAGGATGAAGAAAGTGGTGAGTTAGGGCAGCAGAGAGAGGACGAAGATGAAGGCGATGGTGGAGATGTGGACTGTGGGAGAACAGAGAAGAGTTTGAGTTGTGAGGTGGGTGTAGAGGGTAGTTGCAGAACTGGATCAGTTGGGGAAGCACTAGAGGGGTGGAGGTGACCAGTAGAGGAAGGCAGCGTGGAGATGTCTGAAGCAGAGGGACGACAGGTAGGTGAAGCAGCGTGGTCAGTGGTTTCAGTCGTTAAGGAAGTGACGTCAGGGGTGGCTGGAGAGACAGGTGAAAGATAGTGC
>CM060345.1:29658335-29660835 GCA_030674155.1 Stramonita haemastoma
ACACACAATTAACAACAATTTACAGTTTTAACAAATTCGAATGTACACACACACGCACGCACGCAGCACGCGCGCGCGCACACACACCTACAAACGTTATGCACTTTGGCAGTCCATTGACCCAATGTCAGAGTTTTATGTGGATGCGAATAACATGTCCAGAGTTTCTTTTTTTTTAATTCTTTTATATCGAGGATAATGGAATAAACACTCATGTGCTTTTTTTACATCCAGTCCCCGTGTGTATGCAGTTTTGTAAATCTCGTCATCTGTTCCCACCGACACACAAAGGCCTACTCTTACGAAAAGCGGAACAGGATTTAACGTGTGCGCAAGATGTTCTGCGTGATTCGTGTATTCGTGTAAGCCTACAGGTGGATGACATTCTGTCATTAAAGGTCTGTATAATTACCATGGTCCAGGCCTTGGTCTATTGGTTAAGTGTCACAATTCCAGTGCTGAAAGTTCTGTAATTAGGGTCTAGGCTGTCTTCTGCTCCTGAAGCTGCGTGTCTGAGAAAACTGGCGAAAGATGACAGTTTGAAATAAAATATAATTCTTATTTGCTGTTGTAGTTTTTAGTTTGCCAGTCATTGTATCTTTTTTTTCAGTGATGGGAATTTTTGTTAGTTTGGTGTTGTGTAATGACACAAGTTTGATGAGGACGTTTAAATATCAAGTAAAGTGATAATTTATGTTTCTTTTTTCTCTCTCTGTGTTAAGGATTGACTGGCATATACATAATTATTCCCATTGTTGAGAGTAGTCAAGTTGTTTGTATTCTTCTTGGAACAGTTTCGGATTGGATGGGACTGTTGTGACAAGTGCACGTGCATACACAAACACACACACGCACGTACACACACACACACACACACACACACACACACACACACACACACACACACACACACACACACACACACACACACACACACACACACACACAGGCCCCGTGTGCGAACGCACACAGACCATCCTGTGTACACGTTAAATCCTGTTCCGCTTTTCGTAAGAGTAGGCCATCGTGTGCCGGCGGGAACAGATGACAATATTTACAAAACTGCATACACACAGGGACTGGATAAAAAAAAAAGCACATGAGTACTTATTCCATTATCCTCGATTTAAAAAAAATAAAATAGATAAATAAATAAAAAAGAAACACACACACACAAACATGCACGCACGCACACACACACACACGCACGCACACACACACACACACACACACCACACACCACACACACACACACACGCACGCACACACACACACACACACACACACACACACACACACACACACACACACACACACACACACACACACACGCGCGCACACACATAGGGACGGAAATAAATAAAACAAGTGTTTTCCTGTGCAAAGTGATTGATACGATCAACTGATCAAAGGTGAGACACCATTCCTCTTGATTTGTTATATATTCATTTATTTATCTATTTATTTTATTCTTTTATGTTGTACATAATGGAATAAGCACACATGTTGTTCTTTTCATATCCAGTCCCCATGTGTATACAGTTTTGTAAATTTTGTCATCGATCCGTTCCCACTGGCACACAATGGCCTACACTTCTGAAAAGCACAACGGGTTTTATCGTGTGTACAAGATGTTCTGCGTGCGTTGGCACACGGGACCTCAGTTTATAGTCTTACCTTTTTTTGGTCTGTTTGTCTGCCAAGCTATGTATGTATGTATGTATGTATGTATGTATGTATGTATGTATGTATGTATGTATGTATGTATGTATGTATGTATGTATGTATGTATGTATGTATGTATGTATGTATGTATGTATATGTATGTATGTATGTATGTATGCGTGCGTGCGTGCGTGCGTGCGTGCGTGTGTGTGTATGTGTGTGTGTGTGTTGCGTGCGTGCGTGCGTGCGTGCGTGTGTGTGTGTGTGGTGTGTGTGTGTGTGTGTGCATGCATGTGCGTACATACTTACGTACATACCTACGTATGTACCTGTGTACGTGTTTCTCTGTCTCTCTGTCGGTCTGTGTGTCTGTCTATCTATCTATTTATCTATCTATCTTTCTATCTATTTAACTGTTTATCTATCTTTCAACATATATATATATATATAATATACATATCTTTCCATCTATCTATCTATCTACCTACTTGTCTGTCTGTCTATTTATATATCTATTTGTCTGTCTGTCTATCTGTCTATCTGTCTATCTGTCTGTCTATCTATCTACCTATCTTTTAATCTATCTATTTATATATATATATATATATATATATATATATATATATAAGTACCTGTCTATCTCTTTATTTGTCTAACTCTGTGTCGGTCTGTATGTATGTATGTACGTCTGTCTGTCTATCTACTTATGTATCTTTCTATCTGTCGATCTATCTATGCTTTTCTAACTCTGTCTCTCTGTCTGTCTCTGTCTCTCTGTCTCTCTGTCTCTCTGTCTCTCTGTCTCTCTGTCTCTCTGTCTCTCTGTCTCTCTCTC
>CM060345.1:29670835-29673335 GCA_030674155.1 Stramonita haemastoma
GTGTGTGTGTGTGTGTGTGCGTGTGTGTGTGCATGCGTGTGCCCGTGCGTGCGTGTGTGTTTGTGTCTGTGTGTGCGCGCGTGCGTGCGTGACTGCACACACGTGCGGGTGCACGTATGTTTGTACAGGAGAGGCCTCCTACTTGGTGGTGTCACCAGATCGGCAGCACATTCTGTCTTACCGCTTAAGGACAGAGATCTGGACGCCCATTCGGGACCTGACCCACTTCGGGGTGGCCACACTCCACAATTACCTCTACATCCTCGGCGGCTTTGACCGTGTGCATGCCAATCACCTCAGCCGTGTGCTCAGGTAGGTAGGTAGGTAGGTAGGTAGGTAGGTAGGTACGTACGTACGTACGTACGTACGTACGTAGTTGGTTGGTTGGTTGGTTGGTTGGTTGGTTGGTTGGTTGGTTGGTTGGTTGGTTGGTTGGTTGGTTGGTTGGTTGGTTGGTTGGTTGGTTGGTTGGTTGGTTAGTGAGTTATTCTTTTATATTGAGGATAATGGAATAAGCACTCATGTGTTGTTTTTTTCACATCCAGACCCTGTATGTATGCAGTATTGTAAATCTTGTCATCATTATGTTCCCCCGGCACACAATGGCCTACTCTTACGAAATGCGGAACAGGATTTAACGTGTGCACAAGATGTTCTGCGTGCGCTCGCACACGCGGGTCTCGGTTTATAGTCTCATCTGAAGGACTTTTGGGGAGAGTGGAGTCAGCACTGATGTTAACTCCAGAGGAAAAATCGAACGGGAATCAAATCGGGTTGTCAAATTGCGTTTATTGGTCAAGCAAAGATAAGTGTTTTGTGAACTGCCTGTTCATTGGTCAAACAAAGATAAGTGTTTTGTGAACTGCCTGTTTATTGGTCAAACAAGGCTAAGTGTTTAGTGAACTGCCCATTCATTGCTCAAGCAGAGATAAGTGTTTTGTTAACTGCCCGTTCATTGGTCAAGCGGAGATAAGCGTTTTGAGAACTGCCTGATTATTGGTCAAGCGGAGATAAGCGTTTTGTAAACTGCCTATTTATTGGTCAAGCAGAGATAACTGTTTTGTGAACTGCCCATTCATTGGTCAAGCAGAGAGAGATAAGTGTTTAGTGAACTACCCCTTCATTGGTCAAGCAGAGATAATTGTTTAGTAAACTGCCTGTTCATGGGTCAAACATAGATTGGTTTTTCATGAGCTGTTCATTCATTAGTCAAACAAAGATTGGCGTTTTGAAAACTGCCCATTCTCTGATAAAATAAAAAAGATTTAAATTCATAGGCTGGTTATTGATTGGTCCATCAAAAAGCTGTGTTGCTTAAAGCGTTAGCTGATTGGTTACAGATATGACCCCTCAGAGGCCACGTGGACGACATGTGCCTCCATGCATTGCCCACGTGCCAAGTTTGGCGTCTGCACTTCTGGCACAAACATCTTCGTGTGTGGTGAGTCAGCTTCCTCGTTTACGTCGTTGTCATCAGTGTCATGATCACCAGTGTCATTATACCCTTCATCATCATCGTCGCCGTCATCGCCATTATAGTTATCATCGTTGCTATCATTATCATTATCATCATCACCGTCACCATCATCACATCAGCAGAAGATCGGTGGTCTAGAGGTAACGCACCTGTCTAGAAAGCAAGAAGTGTATGTTTGTGCCCGAAACTTCCAGCCCACCCCCACCCCCTTCCATCCACTAGACTTTGTGGTGGTCTGGGTGATAGTCTTTTGGATGAGATGTCAATCCGAGTTTCTGTGCACTCAGCTCACGGAAAAGAAAAACTGGCAAAAAGTTGCCCCTGGTGCAAAAATGCCACTCCACTACGGAAACAAAATTAGATATGCAGACACGAAAAAAAAAAGAAAAGCAGGGAGACTGTACTTGTGGTAAAGTGTACTTCCCAGGAAGAAGCAGCTTATGTTAATTTCTTGCAGAGAAATCTAGGGTGTCTTAAATCAAATTACAATACAATACAATACAACATGATATAATGTAATGAAATAAAGTACACTACACTATACTTCACTACCCTTATCACTATCTTCATCATTATAATGATCATGACGATGATGACGATGATGATGACGATGACGATGACGATGATGATGATGATGATGATGATGATGATGATGATGATGATGATGATGATGATGATGATGATGACGACGGTGGTGGTGGTGGTGGTGGTGGTGTGGTGGTAGTGGTGGTGTGGTGGTGGTGGTGGTGGTGGTGGTGGTGGTGGTGGTGGTGGTGGTGGTGGTGAGGATATCATCATCATCATCACCACCACCACCACCACCATCATCACCATCATCATCATCACCACCACCACCACCATCATCATCATCATCATCATCATCATCATCATCATCATCATCATCATCATCATCATCATCACTACTCTCAACGGACCAGGCGGTGAGAAAAGTGACGGGAAGGTGACCCGCAGCTGTGAGATGTACGATTCAGAAACAGACACCTGGACCAAAACTGCAGTCCT
>CM060345.1:29678335-29683335 GCA_030674155.1 Stramonita haemastoma
TGGCCATGTGTGGTTATTTACGGGGCAGATCATTATTGGTCAGCACTGGTGAAGACAGACTTGGTATTTATTGGCTACACATCTTTGTTGACATACCTGGTATTTATTGGCCGCACATCTGTGTTAACAGACCCGGTATTTATTGGCCAGAAATATGTGTTGACAGACTTGATAATTATTGGCCATGAATCTGTGTTGACAGACCTGATAATTATTCGGCCATACATCTGTGTTGCTAGACCTGATAATTATTTGGCCATATTTGGTATTGACAGACCTGATAATTATTGACCACGCATCTGTATTGGCAAACCTGATAATATTGGCCATACGTCTGTATTGACAAAGCTGATGATTATTACCAATATATCTGTATTGACAGACCTACCCCAGGGTTACTAGCCATATTTGGTATTGACAGACCTGATAATTATAGGCTATACATCTATATTGACAGACCTGATGTTTATTTGGCCATAGACTGGTATAGGCAGACATGTCAGGCGTGGATATTGACATCAATATCAGTTTTGTATCTATGAAGAGGATGGGTCGTGTAAAATTTCTGAAATTTTGGTCTATGTGAAGTACTGACAATGCCATAGTTTCATGTGACGTTATATGTCGTCATTGGAAGCATCATTGGACACATAAATGTTCTCTTCATCTGAGAATGTGAAAGAGACATGAGAGTATGTATTTTGATCCTATTTTGATCCTATTTTATCCTATCATTTTCGGATGTTTGCACGGGTGTAAATGATTTGAATGCAAGCGCTTGAATTTGTTCGCTTTACAAGATTCAGCGCTGTATGAATTTGGTATATGATCATTATCATTATCTCGCCTTTATCCCTTCTATTTCTGTACTCCTTCCTTCCTTCCTTCCTTCCTTCCTTCCTTCCTTCCTTCCTTCCTTCCTTCCTTCCTTCCTTCCTTCCTTCCTTCCTTCCCTCCTCCTTCCTTCCTTCCTTCCTTCCTTCCTTCCTTCCCTCCCTTCAATCAGGTTTCAGTGTCCTGTCTGTCTCCATCACCACTGTACTGTTGTTGGATCTGCAGTTTGTGTTGTTCAGTGTCAGTCAGCATCGCTGTCGGTGCAGAAATACACATTTGTCAAAGCTTCGTCTGGGAGTTTTCTTTCTTCCTTTCTCTCCTTTCTCTCACCTTATACCTTTTATTATCCTTTCCTTTGATTGTTATATTTCTTATTTATGAGGAGGCAGGATAGCTCAGTAGTCAGAGCTCTCACTTTCCCCCCAGTCAAGTTAAGCAGCGTCGAGCGTGGTTACCAGTTGGATGGGTGACCGTTTGCGTGCTTTGGCTTCAATACAGTCCCCCCCCCCCCCCCAGTTCACCCAGCTGTAAATGGGTACCTACCCTCTTTGGGTCAGGGAAGGTAACGCAGCGAGGGAGAGGAGATGGGCGCCGCCCTCAACATGCTGGCCCTAGAGAAGCTGAGGTCTCTGACACCTCATTCCCCTACGACCGCCTAGTTTATGGGACACCTTTACTTTTAGTTGTAGTAACTACTAAAGTAGTAGTAGTAACTTAGTAGTAATAGTAGGCACCCATCAGTCTTGGAAGACTATGGAGTTGCGCTCTAGTCTTTAGAGTGCAAAACCTGGGTAAGTAAGTGTGGAGGGCAAGCTGTTACCCATGCAGCAGACCCTCCCCCCTCTCCACGCCACTGAAATGGTCCACTGGAAAGGCAGTTGTCTATACGAATGGTTCCAGTACCGTCGCAGGAGCCGCCAGAACGTTGCCATGTACAGCCCCGAGCCGCCCTGGGGTGGTGTCTAAACACGACACCTGTGTTTTTTTATATGATTTTGTCATCCGCTCCTACCGGCACACAATGGCCTGCTCTTCCTAAAGGCGGAACGGGGTTTTAACGTGTGATGTTCTAACGTGTGCGCAAGCTGTTCTGCGTGCGTTCGTACACGGGGCCTCCGTTTATAGTCTCATCCGCATGACTGACATTCAGTTCGATTTTTTTTTCGTCAAACTGGGATGGAAGGTGAAAGGATGGTTAAGACTTTCGCCTGCCAATAAGTAAACCGTGAGGTTCTGGGTTCGATTCCCAGCCTCGCCCTTTCTCCAGACTTAGTGGGCCACAACATCACAACATTGACATTCCCAATCATTCAACTGTAAGAGTAGGAGAGGGAAAATTGGCCAGAGTTTTGTTGTTTTCTTTTTTTAATCAACTGTACACTTATGAAACACTTTACACATGTAAAATCACTGCTGAATCAACAGTCAGAACAAAAGTTTTTTAAAAAAGAAAAACTGTCAGGATTATGAAAAGTATCGAAATTTGATGTTGTAGTAGTAGAATGTACAAAAAGTTCTGATTTTTTTTAACTAAAAGAAATTTTTGGAATTTAAAAAAACAAATAACAGGACAATTTCTTTTCCCCCAACTTCATCATGTTTATAAAAAAAAAATTATTATAAACATTATCCCCCCTCACTCCCCCCCCCCCCCCCCCAAAGAAAAACAACCATAAAACAAACAAACAAAGCCACACTCACAAAACAACCCCCAAAACAAACAAAACCCCCACAAATGAAAATCATTGACCTTAAACCCCAAATTTATCAATAGTACACACATTGCTAAACAGAGAATTGAACGTGTATTTTTTGGAAATATGGTGGGGAAAGGGGTAGCTTAGCTGGGTCCCTTCATTAAGATATTTCTATCAATGTTATAGCTTTGTTTTTATACACAAAAATATTCTGGTAAATAATAATAATAATAATAATAATAATAATAATAATAATAATAATAATAATAATAATAATAATAATAATAATAATAATGATAGTTTGATTGTAAAAGGTGACGGCCATTAAAAAGTTTGACGGGTTTTCTACAAACACGCAATTTCTCTTTTGTTTTAAAAAAATCAAAGTTTTCATTAAGAAAACAAAAAAGAGGGAGGGGGGATTACTTTTGAAAGTGACAGATTTCATGATCATCAGTTGTCAAACGTAACTCATGACACAGGTTTTCCAAGTGAAAAACCCTTTCTGATGTGATGGACGTTTTCTGATGTAAAAGACATTTTCCAAAGAGAAAGAAGTTTTCTGATTTGAAGGAAAGAAAGAAGTTTTTCTATGTCGAGGACGTTTTCTGATGTGAAAAGTTTTCTGATGTGAAAGAAGTTTTCTGATGTGAAAGAAAGAAGTTTTCCAATGTGAAGGAAAGAAGTTTTCCCATGAGAAAGAAATAAGATTTCTTATGTGAAAGAAGTTTTCCTATGTGAAAGGAAGAAGTTTTCTGATGTGAACAAAGAAGTTTTCTGATGAGAAAGAAAGAAGTTCTCCTATGTGAACAAAAGAAATTTTCTGATGTCAAGGAAAGAAGTTTTCCACATGAGAAAAAGAAGATTTCTGATGTCAAGGAAAGAAGTTTTCCCATGAGAAAGAAAAGATTTCTGATGTCAAGGAAAGAAGTTTTCCCATGAGAAAGAAAAGATTTCTGATGTCAAGGAAAGAAGTTTTCCACATGAGAAAGAAAAAAGATTTCTGATGTCAAGGAAAGAAGTTTTCCCATGAGAAAAAAAAGATTTCTGACATCAAGGAAAGAAGTTTTCCCATGAGAAAGAAAAGATTTCTGATGTCAAGGAAAGAAGTTTTCCCATGAGAAAGAAAAGATTTCTGATGTCAAGGAAAGAAGTTTTCCCATGAGAAAGAAAAGATTTCTGATGTCAAGGAAAGAAGTTTTCCCATGAGAAAAAAAGATTTCTGATGTCAAGGAAAGAAGTTTTCCCATGAGAAAGAAAAGATTTCTGATGTCAAGGAAAGAAGTTTTCCCATGAGAAAGAAAAGATTTCTGATGTCAAGGAAAGAAGTTTTCCCATGAGAAAGAAAAGATTTCTGATGTCAAGGAAAGAAGTTTTCCCATGAGAAAGAAAAGATTTCTGATGTCAAGGAAAGAAGTTTTCCCATGAGAAAGAAAAGATTTCTGATGTCAAGGAAAGAAGTTTTCCCATGAGAAAGAAAAGTTTTCGTTTGAGAAAGAATTTTTCCGATAAGAAAGAAAAGTTTTTCAATGTGGAAGAAATAATTTTTCCCATAAGAAAGAAAAGTTTTCAGATGTGAAAGTAAGAAAATGAGGAAGAAAATGAAATTTTTCCATGAGAAAGAAAGAAGTTTTCCCTTGGGAAAGAAAGAAGTTTTCTGATGTGAGTGAAGGAAAGAAGTTTTATGATGTAAATGAAAGAAGTTTTCCCATTTGAAGGAAAGAAAGAAGTTTATGATGTGAAAGAAAAAAGTTTTCCCATTTGAAGGATATTTTCAGATATGAAAGAAGTTTTTCGATGTGAAGGAAAGAAAGAAGTTATCCGATGTGAAAGAAAAAAGTGTTCCCATTCGAAGAATGTTTTCAGATATAAAAGAAGTGTTTCGATGTGAAGAAAAAAAAGTAATCAGATGTGAAAGAAGTTTTTCGATGTGAAGGAAAAAAGTTTTCAGATTTGAAAGAAGTTTTCTGATGTCAAGGATAGATTAAAAAAAATTCAATATAAAGGAGAGACATCCCTCCCCCCCCCCCCCCCCCCCCCCAATGTGAAGACAGTCTCTGTTATCCCCTACACACCAAAGCTTCACCACACACCTCACACACAACGTCCTCCATCACTGTCTTGACCCTATCTCCCTGTCCCTTTACCCTGTAAGGTCATAACCTACTTCAGGTAAAAAGAAGTTCATAAGCTACTTCAGGCAAAGAAAAAAAGTTCAGAAGCTGCTTCAGGTAAATATAAGTTCAGAAGCTACTTCAGTTTAAAAAAAAGTTCAGAAGCTACTTCAAGTAAAAAACAAAAATTCATAAGCTACTTCAGGTAAATATAAAGTTCAGAAGCTATTTCAGGTATAAAAAAAATAATAAAAAAGGTCATCAGCTACTTCAGGTTAAAAAAAAAAAAAAAGGTTCATAAGCTACTTTAGGTAAAAAAAAAAAAAAAAAGTTCAGAAGCTACGTCAGGTAAAAC
>CM060345.1:29688335-29698335 GCA_030674155.1 Stramonita haemastoma
CTTAAATGTTCCAAATCATTATTTTTCCAGTCTTCACACTTTATTAAGTTGTTGGCTATCCCAACAAAATGGTTATTCAGCGTCAAGGAAGAAATATCTTTTACTGTAGTTTGTGCCTTTTTGTTTGTTTTGTTTGTAAGTAGATTAATGGCTTTCCAAATGTGTCTGCAGTTTTTTCTGTCAGATACAAGATCTTGAAAGTACTTTTGTTTGGCTGCACGCTTCATGTTTGTCACCTTGTTTCTTTGGTTTTTAAAATCTTTATCATGTTTAGACTTTAAAAAGTCTCTTACTTTTATTTCGTTCTCTATTTCTTCTGATATCCATGGAGGTTTTGACTTGGATTTCACGCGTTTTGTTTTTAATGGAGCATGTTTATTATAAATTTCAGAAAAGGTGTGTATCCAGAAGTCTATGGCTTTGCATGGATCAGTGTACTGATAAACATGAGACAAAGTGGAGTTTGCTAAATCACTAAGAAAAACATCTTTTTTGAACTGTTTAAAGCATCTATATTGTATTGTTTTGTGACCTGTCCTGGGGATTTTTATCCCTTTTTTTGACCAAGTTACACAAATAGGGAAATGGTCACTGCACGAAAAAACAGGTGAACAAACTTCAGCTATATTCTGTTTGGAAGAAACGTAAACATGGTCAATGAGTGTGCTGGTGGTTTCTGTAATACGTGTTGGACAGTCGATAAGCTGATTTAGATTAAAGGTTTTGAAAAGCTGAACCCATTGAGTCTGCGGTTTTAATAGATCAATATTAAAGTCACCTAATAGTATTATTTCATTGTTATAAAGTGTGGCAGCGTCCATCATTGTATCAAAATCAGTATACCAGTTTATTCTTTCAGAGGGATTTCTGTAGATAAAGCCAATAAGTAATGGTTTTGTATGTTTTAACTTGACTTCTACCCATATAGATTCAACATGGTACTGTTCTAATTTAAAGATTCTATTCAATGTGACAGACTGATTATAATATAATAATAATCCGGTTTCTTTAGAAGTTTTTGGATCACGACGAATGACATTGTAACCAGGGAATAACAGGTCAGAATCTGGTATTTGAAAACGCAATCGTGATTCAGAAAGACAAAACAAATGAAAATTTTTACCAAAGTTGTCCAAAATTATTGCAATTTCATCTAGTTTGTTATACACATGATTTATGTTTAAATACCCAACTCGCAATCCTTCTTTTGAAGGCCATTTTTTAAGAGTTAAAGACATCATGCAAAAAGATACATGAATATATTACACCAAATAACAAATTCAAAAAGGAAATCAAAATAACGTATATAATAATTGTAAGGGAAGGTCAACTTATGTAGGATTACAAAAAAAGAGGAAAAAAGAAAAGAAACAACTGCACAAAGACAGTGGTTACTATTTGTTATGACAAATAAATTTGCAAATCTAGTGTATAAAACACAAGCAGTCGTACTTGAACATCAAATCACATATGCCAAAAATTGCCAAAAAAAAAACAACCAAACAAACAAAAATCCACAGAAGCCCCAGCTGGCAGAATGAAAAATACTCAACCAGTTTACCAGCACGAGGTGATTTCAGGACAAAAATTCTTATATATCGGCCTTGCTGTCACTGCGACACATACACACACACACACACACACACACACACACACACACACAAACACAAACACACGTGCACGCACACACACACACGCACGCACACACACACACACACACACACACACACACACACACACACACACACACACACACACACACACACACACACACACACACACACACACACACACGCATCAACAAAACTGTGCACGCCCAGAGGGGCTGGATGGTACACCATCACACACAAATTAGGTTAACATATATTATAGATATAGGTTATACATGTGTGTACCTCACAGGCACATCTTCGTATGAAAAGTTTGATACAAAAATAATGCATATATATACACAAATATATCATATTAAATTTCAACACACACACAAATTTTAATACCAATGTTTGTGGTCATTTATATTTCATGACAAAACCCTCATTGTATGGGCATGATCTGAGACATGAGGAAGTCTCTTAAAGATAAATCCCACGGGATGTTAGCTGGGGGGCGCATGACATTCTGACCAAAGTCTGCAACAGCAGCAGTTTCTGTTGGATGTGCAGATTCGAACCACCCCACACTCCGACCCGGACTTATCGCTTTATAGGCAGACACATTACCACTTAGACCACCGATCCATCAAGCTCTTCATTCCCCTCCTGTTTGTGTACACATAGAGAAAATCAAACATGGGCGTTAAAGGTCCTCTAATTCATGGAGACGGAATAGCTCAGAGGTCAGAGCACTCGCTTTTCCGGAAGCTACGGTTAAGCAGCATCCAGTGTGGTTACCAAGTGGATGGGTGACCCGTTTACGCGCCTTGGCTTCAGCACACTCCCCCCCCCCCCCCCAAGTTCACCCAGCTGTAAATGGGTACCTGCCCTTTTTAGGGTCAGGAAAAGTAAAGCAGCGAGGGAGAGGAGATGGGCACCGCCCTCAACATGCTGGCGCCCAGAGAAGCTGAGGTCTCTGCTGATGCCTCGCTCCCCAATGACCACATAGGTTATGGGACGCCTTTACCTTTTCACCTTAAACTTTAATTCATGCCAGCGTTGGATTGATGGGTTTTTAAAACACGAACATACCCAGCATGCATCCCCTCAGTTAGAACGTGATTACCTTCATAGTTGGCAAAAACTGTCGCATACGCAAAGTCTCACCATTTATTTATTTATTTACTTATTCTTTTTTATCGAGGATAATGGAATATAAGCACTCATGTACTTTTTTACAACCAGTCCCCGTGTGTATGCAGTTTTATCAACCTTATCTGTTCCCACCGGCACACGATGGCCTACTCTTACGAAAAGCGGAACACGATTTAACGTGTGCGCAAGATGTTCTGTGTGCGTTCGCACACGGGGCCTCGGTTTATAGTCTCATCCGAAAAACTTGTGAGGAGAGTGGAGTCAGCACTGATGTTAACTCCATTTAGTGGTGAAGCAAGGAATGGAAAAAAAAACTTGCTGGAAAAAAAATTGTCAGTCATGAGCGGTTTGGAAATCGAATTTGGAAGCAAAAGCAACAACAACAACAACACAACCCAACAACAATCATAACGATAAAGCGAAATAGTCCTACCAGTCTTGTTTCTAAAGATGTCCGCCTGTTTCTTTAGGCTCTTCAGGGTAATACTGACTGACTGACTGACACAGAAGGCGCTAAGCTGTATGTCCCTGCTGACTATAGCACTTTGCACAGTCGTGTTGGACAAATGCTTGAGTAACAACTACTCCCCGCGTTTGTCTGTCCGGTAGCCTGCACATTGCTGCACGTGACAATCGTGACAGAGACGATGATGTGGTCACACAGATGGGAAAATTATTATAAAATTATAATATAAAAGCAGCATGCACACAGGTGTCATGTTTAGACACTATCCCTAAAGAGCAGCTCGGGGCTATATATAAAAAAAAAATTAAATAAATAATGGGTAGGTACTGCACTTGTGGTGACGCGCTCTCCCCCGGGGAGAGAGAGCAGCCCAAATTTCACGCAAAGAAATCTGCTGTGACATAAAGTGGTATAAAATAAAATATACATAGATAAAGATAATTATGGTGGATCGGTGGTCTAGAGGTTATAACGCGCCTGACTAGAAAGCGAAAAGTCCGGGTCGGAAGTGTGTGCGGGTGTTTGAACCTCGTTTGAGCCCAAAATGTTCCCCCCATCCATTAGAGGTGGTCTGGCTGCTAGTCTTTCGGTCGAGACGTTAAACCGAGGTTCAATGTGTTACACAAAATTATTTAGTGCACGTAAAAGAACCCACGGCAATAAGAGAGTTTCCCTGACAAAATTCTCCGGTAAAAAGCCACTCTGGTAGAGAAAAAATTACAGTTGCAGACAGGAAAAAGAAAATAAAATAATGGGTGGCGCTGCTTTTGTGGCGACACGCTCTCCCCGGGGAGAGCAGCCCGAATTTCACGCAGAGGAATCTGCTGTGACATAAGGTGGTGAAAATGTAAATGAAGTGACATCCTCCTGTTTCATCTCTTAGATTTGTCCCTGCCTTCAACAGCCAAAACCTCCATCACCCTGCTAAAGTGTATAACCTCTGTGTGTGTGCGTGCGTGCGTGCGTGCGTGCGTGTGTGTGTGTGTGTGTGTGTGTGTGTGTGTGTGTGCGTGTGTGTGTGTGTGTGTGTGTGTGTGTGTGTGTGCGCGCGCGTGTGTGTGTGTGTGTGTGTGTGAATGTGTGTGTGTGTGTGTGTGTGTGTGTGTGTGTGTGTGTGTGTGTGTGTGTGTGTGTGTGTGGTGTGTGTGTGTGTGTGTGTGTGTGTGTGTGTGTGTGTGTGTGTGTGTGGCATGCGTGCGTGAGAGAGAGAGAGACAAAGCACACCTTGCATGTTTATTTCCCTCTCCTCACAAGTTACAATATTAGATGACAGTGTATGGCTTTCACTTCATTCACTTCTCTTCTGTTCATTCACTTCACTTCACTTTCACTTCACTTCACCACTTCTCCTCACTTCATTCAATTCAATTCAATTCACTTTACTTCACTTCACTTCACTTTACTTCATTCACTTACCTCGCTTCACTTCATTCACTTCACTTTCACTTCACCTCATTCACTTCACTTTACTTTACTTTACTTTACTTCACTTCACTTCACTTCACTTCATGTCCTCTTTAATTTAACCTTTTTTTCTGTGTCCTGTCTTCCTTGCTTCCTGTCTCCCTTGCTTCCTTGCTTCTTTGAAAAAATCTTCCCCCAGAAAGACAAAAGAAAACAATTCTCTCCCGTGCTGTAGTCAGATGGGCTGGGCCTGACTTCTCAGGTGTTTGATGGCAGCGCAACGCAGTTTTACTCATATGACAGACAGCAGTAGTTGCTGTGTGAGCGTTCGAGAACGAAGTTATCGATGAAATAGCCTGTCTTTTATTTCTGATTAGTTACAGCCCTCAGTTTACAATGTGTCATAACTGACCTTGTTATGTTTCTGCTTGTCATAATAGTGGCATGCCATGTTTCTGCTTGTCATAATAGTGGCATGCCATGTTTCTGCTTGTCGTAATACTGACATGCTATGTTTTCTGCTTGTCATAATACTGTCAGTGCTATGTTTCAGTGTGTCATAATACTGTCAATGCTATGTTTCTGCTTGTCATGATACTGACATGTCATGTTTCAGCGTGTCATAATACTGCCAGTGCTAATGTTTCAGCGTGTCATTTCTGTCAGTGTCATGTTTCAGTTTGTCATAATTCTATCAATGTCATGTTTCAGTGTGTCATAATTCTGTCATGCCATGTTTTATTATGTCATAATGCTGTTGGTGCCATGTTTCAGTGTGTCATAACTCTGTCAATGCCATGTTTCAGCGTGTCATAATACTGTCAATGCCATGTTTCAGCGTGTCATAATACTGTCCGTGCTAATGTTTCAGCGTGTCATAACTCTGTCAATGCCATGTTTCAGTGTGCAATAATACTGTCAGTGCCATATTTCAGCGTGTCATAATATGGACATGTTATGTTTCAGGGGGCGTGTCTAACGTGGCCTGCACCCTGCTAGCTGTGCCTAGAATTCCTGTCAGCGAACGGAAAATGGCCTACCGGTTAAAATGGGTGATGTGGTGACGTCAGTGACCTTTCAGATGACGTCATCGTGACTCTTTACAACGTCATAGATCCTGACATCAATGCAAGGCAACTACAGCCATAGACACTGATATTAGCCATAAATACACATTTGGGAAAAGGACTGAAGTGATTGGTGTTGGCCATGCATTTCTGTGGACAGTCTGGATAATTTAATTGTTGGACATTTATTGGCCATGTGTGGTTATTTACAGGGCGGATCATTGTTGGTCAACACTGGTGAAGACAGACTTGGTATATATTGGCTACACATCTGTGTTGACAGACCTGGTATTTATTGGCCAGAAATATGTGTTGACAGACATGATAATTATTGGCCATGAATCTGTGTTTACAGACCTGATAATTGTTGGCCACACATCTGTGTTGCTAGACCTGATAATTATTGGCCATATTTGGTATTGACAGACCTGATAATTATTGACCACGCATCTATATTGGCAAACCTGATAATATTGGCCATACGTCTGTATTGACAAAGCTGATGATTATTACCAATATATCGGTATTGACAGACCTACCCCAGGGTTACTAGCCATATTTGCTATTGACAGACCTGATAATTATAGGCTATACATCTATATTGACAGACCTGATGTTTAATTGGCCATAGACTGGTATAGGCAGACATGTCAAGCGTGGATATTGACATCAATATCAGTTTTATATCTATGAAGAGGATGGGTCGTGTAAAATTTCTGAAATTTTGGTCTATGTGAAGTACTGACAATGCCATAGTTTCATGTGACGTTATATGTCGTCATTGGAAGCATCATTGGACATGCATATATGTTCTCCTTCATCTGAGAGTGTGGAAGAGACATGAGAGTATTATTTTGATCCTATTTTATCCTATCATTTTCGGATGTTTGCGCGGGTGTAAATGATTTGAATGCAAGCGCTTGAATTTGTTTGCTTTACGAGATTCAGCGCTGTATGAATTTGGTATATTGTCATTATCATTATCTCGCCTTTATCCCTTCTATTTCTGTACTCCCTCCCTCCCTCCTTCCTTCCTTCCTTCCTTCCTTCCTTCCTTCCTTCCTTCCTTCCTTCCTTCCTTCCCTCCCTCCCTCCCTTCAATCAGGTTTCAGTGTCCTGTCTCTCTCCATTACCACTGTACTGTTGTTGGATCTGCAGTTTGTGTGTTGTTCAGTGTCAGTCAGCATCCCTGTCGGTGCAGAAATAAACATTTGTCAAAGCTTCGTCTGGGAGTTTTCTTTCTTCCTTTCTCTCCTTTCTCTCCTCTTATACCTTTTATTATCCTTTCCTTTGATTTTTATATTTCTTATTTATGAGGAGGCAGGATAGCTCAGTAGTCAGAGCTCTCACTTTCCCCCCAGTCAAGTTAAGCAGCGTCGAGCGTGGTTACCAGTTGGATGAGTGACCGTTTGCGCCCCTTGGCTTCAGTACTGTCCCCCCAAGTTTACCCAGCTGTAAATGGGCACCTGCCCTCTTTAGGGTCAGGGAAGGTTAAGCAGCGAGGGAGAGGAGATGGGCGCCGCCCTCAATATGCTGGCCCCTAGAGAAGCTGAGGTCTCTGACACCTCGCTCCCCTACGACCGCCTAGTTTATGGGACACCTTTACTTTTAGTTGTAGTAACTACTAAAGTAGTAGTAGTAACTTAGTAGTAGTAGTAGGCACCCATCAGTCTTGGAAGACTATGGAGTTGCGCTCTAGTCTTTAGAGTGCAAAACCTGGGTAAGTAAGTGTGGAGGGCAAGCTGTTACCCATGCAGCAGACCCTCCCCCCTCTCCACGCCACTGGAATGGTCCACTGGAAAGGCAGTTGTCTATACGAATGGTTCCAGTGCCGTCGCAGGAGCCGCCAGAACGTTGCCATGTACAGCCCCGAGCCGCCCTGGGGTGGTGTCTAAAACACGACACCTGTGTGCATGCTGGATTTTTTATATGATTTTGTCATCCGCTCCTACCGGCACACAATGGCCTGCTCTTCCTAAAGGCGGAACGGGGTTTTAACGTGTGATGTTCTAACGTGTGCGCAAGCTGTTCTGCGTGCGTTCGTACACGGGGCCTCCATTTATAGTCTCATCCGAATGACTGACATTTAGTTCGATTTTTTTTCGTCAAACTGGGATGGAAGGTGGCAGGATGGTTAAGACTTTCGCCTGCCAATAAGTAAACCGTGAGGTTCTGAGTTCGATTCCCAGCCTCGCCCTTTATACAGATTTAGTGGGCCACAATATCATAACATTGACACACACCCGATCATTCAACTGTAAGAGTAGGAGGGGCGAAAATCGCCCAGGGTTTTGTTGTTGTTTTTCTTTAATCAAATGTACACTTATGAAACACTTTACACATGTAAAATCAATGCTGAATCAACAGTCAGAACAAAAGTTAAAAAAAAGAAAACTTTGTCAAGATTATGAAAAGTGTCGAAATTTGTTGTTGTAGTAGTAGAATGTACAAACAGTTCTGATTTTAAAAAAATAAAATAAAATAAAATTTTTAAATTAAAAAAAAACAACAAATAAGAGGACCATTTCTTTTCCCCCAATTTAATCATGTTCATAAAAAAAATTTGATTATAAACATTAGCCCCACCCCCACCCCAAAAAATAAAACAACCATAAAACAAACAAACAAAACCACACTCACAAAACAACCCCCAAAACTAACAAAACCCCACAAATGAAAAGCATTGACCTTAAATCCCAAATTTATCAATAGTACACACATTGCTAAACAGAGAATTGAACGTGAATTTTTGGGAAATATGGTGGGGAAAGGGGTAGCTTAGCTGGGTCCCTTCATTAAGATATTTGTATCAATGTTATAGCTTTCTTTTTATACACAAAAATATTCTGGTAATAATAATAATAATAATAATAATAATAATAATAATATAATAATAATATAATAATAATAATAATAATAATAATAATAATAATAATAATAATAATAATAATGATAGTTTGATTGTAAAAGGTGACGTCCATTAAAAAGTTTAAAGGGTTTTCTACAAACACGCAATTTCTCTTTTGTTTTAAAAAAATCAAAGTTTTCATTAAGAAAACAAAAAAGAGGGAGGGGGGATTACTTTTGAAAGTGACAGATTTCATGATCATCAGTTGTCAAACGTAACTCATGACACAGGTTTTCCAAGTGAAAAACCCTTTCTGATGTGATGGACGTTTTCTGATGTAAAAGACATTTTCCGATGAGAAAGAAGTTTTCTGATTTGAAGGAAAGAAAGAAGTTTTTCTATGTCGAGGACGTTTTCTGATGTGAAAAGTTTTCTGATGTGAAAGAAGTTTTCTGATGTGAAAGAAAGAAGTTTTCCAATGTGAAGGAAAGAAGTTTTCCCATGAGAAAGAAAGAAGATTTCTTATGTGAAAGAAGTTTTCCTATGTGAAAGGAAGAAGTTTTCTGATGTGAACAAAGAAGTTTTCTGATGAGAAAGAAAGAAGTTCTCCTATGTGAACAAAAGAAATTTTCTGATGTCAAGGAAAGAAGTTTTCCAATGAGAGAGAAAGAAGTGTTCTGATGTGAAGGAAAGAAGTTTTCCCATGAGAGAGAAAGAAGATTTCTGATGTCAAGGAAAGAAGTTTTCCACATGAGAGAGAAAGAAGATTTCTGATGTCAAGGAAAGAAGTTTTCCACATGAGAGAGAAAGAAGATTTCTGATGTCAAGGAAAGAAGTTTTCCCATGAGAAAGAAAAGATTTCTGATGTCAAGGAAAGAAGTTTTCCCATGAGAAAGAAAAGATTTCTGATGTCAAGGAAAGAAGTTTTCCCATGAGAAAGAAAAGTTTTCGTTTGAGAAAGAATTTTTCCGATAAGAAAGAAAAGTTTTTCAATGTGGAAGAAATAATTTTTCCCATAAGAAAGAAAAGTTTTCAGATGTGAAAGTAAGAAAATGAGAAAGAAAATGAAATTTTTCCATGAGAAAGAAAGAAGTTTTCCCTTGGGAAAGAAAGAAATTTTCCAATCTGAGTGAAGGAAAGAAGTTTTATGATGTGAATGAAAGAAGTTTTCCCATTTGAAGGAAAGAAAGAAGTTTATGATGTGAAAGAAAAAAGGTTTCCCATTTGAAGGATGTTTTCAGATATGAAAGAAGTTTTTCGATGTGAAGGAAAGAAAGAAGTTATCCGATGTGAAAGAAAAAAGTGTTCCCATTCGAAGAATGTTTTCAGATATAAAAGAAGTGTTTCGATGTGAAGAAAAAAAAGTGCTCAGATGTGAAAGAAGTTTTTCGATGTGAAGGAAAAAAGTTTTCAGATTTGAAAGAAGTTTTCTGATGTCAAGGATAGATTAAAAAAAATTCAATATAAA
>CM060345.1:29705835-29718335 GCA_030674155.1 Stramonita haemastoma
CACAATTCCTGACAGAATTACATACATAGAATATTATTAAGAAGAAAAAGTCTGCCAAAAAATATATATCAAGCTCGATGGACTGAGGAATGCATTTCCTAACCAGGTATTTCATTATCATCGAAATAAAGTAAATAAATAGATAGATAAATGAATAAATAAATGAATAAATAAAATAAATGAACAGATAAATGAATAAATGTACAGATGAATCAATAATCTTTCCAATGATGTTAAAGCTGTTTTTGGTCAAAGGAGAATGCATCTTTACTTTCAGTAAATAGACTTTTTTTTTTCAAGCAAGAAATCGTAAGCCACATTGTCGAACATTTTACACAAGGACGGTATTAATAGCACAACCAGTCAAAAACAGGCATGACTCATTATTTCATAAAGCGAATTTCTTTTTTTATAGAATATATCAAACATTTTGGAAGACAAAAAATCACCCACCGCCCACACTTTCTGTGCTAAAAATAGATCTGATTTTAAAACAAATATATTGCCACATTCTCTGTGGTAAAAGATAGACCTGGTGATAAAAATAATAATAAAACTGACAACAACATTAAAATTTTAAAATGGAAAAAAAGGAGCAAACTATATCCCAGATATTGATTCAGCAGAAGAGGTTTGTTCATGACATGTTGATGTACTCGTAGATTTCTATCATTATCAGACCCAAACGTTTTCCATTAACGCTTCTCTTCTTTTCAGTTCCAAGGGCCAACATTTTCTGAGGATATCTCTGCTGCCTTAGCAACACCTAATTATTATTATTATTATTATTATTATTATATTATTATTATTATTATTATTATTATTATTATATTATCATTATTATTATTGTTGTTGTTGTTGTTGTCATTGTCGTTGTTGTTATTATTATCATTATTATTATTATTATTATTATTATTATTATTATTATTATTATTATTATTATTATTATTATTATTATCATTATTATTATTATCATTATTATCATTATCATTATCATTATTATTATTATTATTATTATTATTATTATTATTATTTTGTGAAGAAAAGTTATGGAACTTCTCTGTCCCATGAAAAGAAAATACCCATTGTTCCCAGGGTACACTTTTGGCACACGTTTGCTTATTCCATTATCCTCGATATAAAAGAATAAATAAATGAATTAAAAGAAAATAAATAAAATTGTTAAGTACAGTGCCTTCAATACATGAAGCTTTGTGGGGGGGGGGGGGGTCTTTTTTTTATTATTATTATTATCATTATATTATTATTATTATTATTATTATTATTATTATTATTATTATTATTATTATTATTATTATTATTATTATTATTATTATCATTAAAGGCGTCTGCGCATCTTTCATTTTCTTAGCTACGTACTAACTCAGGTTGGAACCCAAAGCTTAAGTGTCAGAGACCATCGTTGTTTTTTTTCCCAGTTTCTCGGCTAGAACTCCGAGGTTCACTAAAGGTGAGATTTTTACAAATGCTATCGCTTTTTTCCCCCAGTACTTATTTATTTTTTATTCATTTTCTTATTTTATTCATTTATATCGAGGATAATGGGATAAGCACTCCTGTGCTTTTTTTACATCCAGTCACCGTGTGTATGCAGTTGTGTAAATATTTGTTCCCACCGGCTCACGATGGCCTACTCTTACGAAAAGCGAAACAGGATTTAACGTGTGCGCAAGATGTTCTGCGTGCGTTGGCACACGGGGCCTCGGTTTAAAGTCTCATCCGAAGGACTTTTGGGGAGAGTGGAGTCAGCACTGATGTTAACTCCAGGAGAAAAATCTCCTCGAACGGGAATCGAACCCGGGTCACCGAATTGCGAGCGCAATGTTCTGACCACTAGGCTATCCCGTCCCTTAAGGTAGCCGCATTCAGGCTTCGTGCATGAACCTTCGGATGAGACTATAAACCGACGCCCCGTGTGCGAACGTACGCACAACATCTTGCGCACACGTTAAATCGTGTTCCACTTTTCGTAAGAGTAGGTCATTGTGTGCTGGTGGGAACAAGATGACAAGATTTACAGAACTGCATACACACGGGGTCTGGATGTGTAAAAAAAAAAAAATAAATAAAAAGCACATGAGTGCTTATTCCATTATCGTCGATATAAAAGAATATGAATTTTTTTTTTTTTTTTAAAATTAAAAACCGATTTAAAAACGTACATCTCCGAAGTAGGACTGCAGCTACTTTAATGATGGACAAAAACGTTCTCATACGCACAAAAAATCTAACATTGGAGCTCTAACAGAGGAGTGGATGGAGTGGGGAGGGAGGGGGGAACCAACACCCTAACCCCCCTAAATAGACGTTTTTATCTTTCAGTGTCATCTCTCTACAGTTTTGATTAAAAAGCCAAACAGGCTGAAAATGTCATGACAATACCAGGCCTCTAATTATCAAGTTTGTAAGAGTGGCGTGTATTATTATTATTAAGCTCTTCAGATTAAGATGTTACAGCATGTAGTCATAAAACACCAAGTATAAAAAAATCTTTGTTAAAAACATCACACGGAATCATACTGGGTTTGTTTTTTGTTGTTGTTTTTTTTTTTTTTTGGGGGGGAGGTATTTTTTTCTCTTTGACCTTCAAGAAATACACATAAAACGTGACTTGTAAAAAATCTCTGTAAACCATTTGTAAGACGTATTAAAGTTAACAATATAAGTTGACATAAAGTGGTATAAAATATTTATAAATAAATAAATAAATAAAAACACTCCACAGTTATGCCCAGTTCTCCTCGGCTAACACACAACTGTCAGATAGGAAAGGGGACAGGAAAGCTCAGTGGTTAGAGCCTTGCACTTGTGCCTCCATGGGGACTCGAACAGCCCTCAGATCGTAAGAATTAACACTAAACCACGAAGCTACCCTGTCCAAGTGTGGTCAGTTCCTGCTTTGATAATAATATTAGCACTGGCTGCTGGTCACATCTAGGCTGGGGTGGGATGGATTAATTAAATTAGCAGCTGAGAGGAGACTGAAAATTGGGGGGGAGGAGGAAACTGACAGTTATGGAGTCTTCAAATTATCACCATGGACACATCCTGCAGAACTCTTTGTCATGAAGACTTGAACCCGTAACCACAACCTTTTCACTTGGACTAGAATCATCATAAACACACCTGTCCATACACCAGTCTTCAAGGATGTCCTAGCTAGCCCGGCTGCATAGTTGCGAAGTGGTTCAGCAACATCTGGGCAATGTCACCGCGCTCTTGGCTCAGGGCCACCGCGACAGGATCCACAGCGAGGGGAGGCTGGAGGTCTGCCCCGTGATCCAGGAGCACCCTCACCACCTGGGTGTGGCCCTGGCGACAGGCCAGACTCAGGGCCGTGTCCCTGAAGTTGTTCACCACGTTCACGTCCACCCTTCGGGTCAGCAGCGACTCCACCACGCTCACATACCCGCAGCAACTAGCAGACAGGAGCGGCGTGAACCGGCGCATGTCCGCCATCCCGGGGTCGGCCCCGCGGTCCAGCAGGCGATTCACGGAGTCCAGGTGGTCCAGAGTGCAGGCCACGTGCAGAGGCGTGAAGCCCAGGTGGTCCTGCGCGTCGACAGCCAGTATAGGCATTTGGAGAAGGAGCTCCAGGATTTCCCCGCGGTTCTCCAGAACAGCCACGTGGAGGGCGTTGTGTCCCAGGTCGTTCCTTCCGTTCACCTCAGCACCCTGTTCCAGAAGAGCTCTGACCACGTCGGGGTGGTTCCCCCGAATGGCTTTGTAGAGCGGCACGTCGTTATAGCGGTCTCGGACGTTGACGTCCCCCCCGCCGCCGCCTCCTCCTCCGAGGCGAAGCAGCAGCCTGACCACGCTGAGGTGGCCGGCCAGACAGGCCACGTGCAGAGGCGTGTCCGGGTTGGAGTTGGTCATGCTGAACTCGGGAGGCTTCTCCCGGAACAGCATCTCCACCAGGTCACCGTGACCCAGGCGGCAAGCCAGCAGCAGAGGCGTCTCCCCTATACAGCACCGCTTCTCCAGACAGGCCCGGAACACCTGGTACCGCTCTGCCCGCATTCTCCGTGCCGTTTCGCGGTTGTTCCCCAGACAGGCGTGGTGCAGAGCGGTCCTGCTGCCGGAGTCACATTCAGACAGGGAGGCTCCTTTCTTGAGGAGAGCCAGGACGCCTTGCCACGTGCCTTTCTGGCAGGCGAGGAACAGCTGCTTTTGGAGGTCGTGCTTTCCTTTGCTCGATGCCCTTGCCATTGTTCCAACCGGAGTGGAGTTTTCTGTTGGTTTTTTTTTTTTAATTGGTCTGGAAAAAAAATTCAGAGGAAATTTTGATTTTTTTAAATTGTGTATGTTGTTTATAGCACTAGCAACCTATCTATCTATCTTATCTATCTATCTATCTATCTCTACTATATCTATCTACTCTTCTATCTATCTATCTATCTATCTATCTATCTATCTATCCTGTCCTGTCCGATCCGTCCGTCCGTCTCTCGTCGTCCGTCCGTTCCGTCCGTCCGTCCGTCCGTCGTCCGTCCTCGTCTCGTCTGTCTGTCGTCGTCCGTCGTCTATCTATCTATATCTATCCCTTAGTCTGGCGACAGGGGGGGCACCCCTGAAGACTTGACAACCAGTTCCCCCCATTCTTCTCTCTGTTCTGCCTTTCTCAAAGTTTCGTTTGAGTTCTAGGCCTGTCCATTCCCTGATGCAACCAGGAAGGCTATATATTCAGGGCTGTCATTTGGTTCATTTTCCGTGTGTTCCAGAGACATTGACTTCCAAGTTGAAAACGAACACCTTCTAATCCCTTCAAATATCTAATACCGTCTTTCTATATATAAAAAAATTAATTTAAAAAAATTAAATGACATAATACCTGAACAATTTCATTCCTTAAGTCTAATAAAACCAGGCTGTGCTGAGGACGCCAGCCATTCCGTTTAGTTTATCCTCCCCAACTTACAAGGTCAGGTAAAGGTAAAGATGTCCTATAACCTAGGCGGTCGTAGGGGAGCCAGGTGTCAGAGACCTCAGCTTCTCTAGGGTCCAGCATATCGAGGGCGGCGCCCATTTCCTCTCCCTCGCTGCCTTACCTTCCCTGACCCTAAAGCGGGCAGGTACCCATTTACAACTGGGTGAACTGGGGGAACTGTACTGAAGCCACGGAGAGCAAACGGTCGGTCACCCATCCCATTGGCAACCACGTTCGACGCTGCTTAACTTGACTGGGGGAAAGCGAGTGCTCTGACTACTGAGCCATCCCGTCCCCAGTTTACAAAACAAAGGAAAAAAGGGGAATAGTTCAGATTACAAAATATATCTGCTATACCTCAGGGGTAAAGAACACAGCAGAATGGACATCCTGTACCCAGCTAAGTGTAAAGATATCATCCCTACAGGGGTGCCTGAACAAAGCAATTCAGGCAAAACGTCATAATGAAAACAAAAAGAAAATATATGAAAAGATGTGGTCGAAAAAAGGCAGAGAATAGATTAGGACAGTAAAAAATAAGAAATATAAAAAAATAAGGAAAAAGACAGAAACAAAGAGATTGATGGAGAAGAGGAAATTTCTAGCACAGAATTTCCAGAAGGTGGGATGGTGCTGTTTATACTGATAGTGCCCCCAACATCGCCACAATGGTATTGGATGGCTACAGAAGATTGTTGAGCTCAGCACAGAGGAGAGAGAGAGAGAGAAGAGAGAGAGAGAGAGAGAGGGAGAGAGAGAGAGAGAGAGAGAGAGAGAGAGAGAGAGAGAGAGAGAGAGAGAGAGAGAGAGAGAGAGAGGAGCAAGGCAAGCAGGCAAGGCAAGGCAAGGCAAGGCAAGCAAGGCAAGATTCTTCTATTCGAGGATAATAGATAAGCACACATGTGCTTTTTTACATCCAGTCCCCGCCCCTTTCAGGGATAACATCAAGATAAAAAGACAGCCTCAACTAAAACAAGAACAATGAGAGAGAGAGAGAGAGAGAGAGAGAGGAGAGAGAGAGAGAGAGAGAGAGAGAGAGAGAGAGAGAGAGAGAGAGAGAGAGAGAGAGAGAGAGAGAGAGGGAGGGAGGGAGGGGAGGGAGGAGGAGGGAGGAGAGAGGAGAGAGAGAGAGAGAGAGAGAGAGAGAGAGAGAGAGAGAGAGAGAGAGAGAGAGAGAAGAGAGAGAGAGAGAGAGAGAGAGAGAGAGAGAGAGAGAGAGAGATGGCAAACCCGTAGCATTACGTGGAGCTCCTACCGACAACAGCGGTGTTGGAGACAGTTGAGTCTATCGATACAATCTATCGTTTCTGATCAATAGTTCTAGCATGCTGGTTTAGACCAAAAAGAGTTTTCCTCAGGGGAGCCCGGGGGAGGGGGGGGGGCATAAATGGAAATGCTGCTTACTGGTATTGCTGAGAACACAAAACACACCACACGACATGGCCTAGAAACTTCACAGCCTGTTGAAAGTAAAAGGTAAAGGTGTCCCATAACCTAGGCGGTCGTATGGGGAGCGAGGTGTCAGAGACCTCAGCTTCTCTAGGGGCCAGCATGTTGAGGGCGGTGGTGCCCATCTCCTCTCCCTCGCTGCCTTACCTTCCCTGACCCTAAAGAGGGCAGGTACCCATTTACAGCTGGGTGAACTGGGGGACTGTACAGTGCACACACACGGTCACCCATCCATTTGGTAGCCATGCTCCATGCTGCTTAACATTGGCTTGGAGGAAAACCAGTGCTCTGACCATTGAGCTGTCCTGTCTACACCATGTTGCCTGATGTCTAAAAGAAATTACCACTGTTTGCGGTGTGCAGTACTTAACTGAAAATGATAGTTTTCATAGCGTTAATCTAGTGCCCTCTCCTTCCCCCCCCCCCCCCCCCCTTTTTTTTTTTTTAATTTTTCTAAAGCGATCAGTTCTTTCTGCAGTGACAATGTTTGTAAGCAGATTATCCCAAAATATTTTTAGTCAATTGGGGGGGGGGGGGTTAATTTCTAACTCCTGTTAAACTAGTTTCCATGTTAAGCAATATTATTATAGGTGTGTCTTTTTTTTTCCTTCCTCGGCTCCGAGGTTCACCAATTATGTGAAATTTGTGCATGTGTCCATCTCACCCCCGCCCTCCACACCCACACACACACACACACACACACCACACACACACACACACACACACACTCTAACACAACACCACACACACACAACACACACACACGCACGCACGACACGCAACGCACGCCACAGCACACACACACACGCACGCACGCACGCACACGCACACACACACACACACACACACACACACACACGCAACACACACACACACACACACACACACATTCTCTAATGACACACACCACGCACGCACGCACACACACACACATCACACACATACACACACATACACACACACACGCACACGCACACACACACGCACACGCACACACACACACACATGCACACACACACACACACGCACGCACGCACGCACGCACGCACGCACGCACGCACACACACACACACACACACACACACACACACACACACACACACACACTTCCCACCATTAGGGTAGCTGCATTCCGACTTCGGAGATTCAGTTTGGAGGGGAACCCAGCAATTTTGCCAGGACAGTCGAAAGGTACCGCGCTGCTTTTTCCAATTTTCCACTGTCGTGGGTTCTTATAACACGCACAAGTCCATAAGCACACCAGTTCGACTAGTTTCCGAGTCTCTCCCCCCAAAAGACTTGACATTCAGTTCGATTTTTCCGTTAAACTGGGGAATGAAAAAGGTAGGAACTGGGAATCGAACCTAGAACCTCGCGTGTGTACTCGTTAGACATGTGAACGTCTAAACCCGCCCTGCTGCCTTCCTTCTTCGAAAATTTGCATTAAAAGGATGAAGACGATGATGACGAAGATGACGATGATGACGATGATGACGATGATGATGATGACGACGACGATGATGATGATGGTGATGATGAGGTTAATAATAATTCTTAAAAACAGTTCTTGTAGTACCAAAATCACAGTAGTTGTGAAACTCATTTTCCTATCTCAAACTTGGAAAGTCAACCTGGTCAGAATGCGAAGCAAAAACAAAGTAAAAAAGAAATCACAACACAGAGTCTGCTACCTGTAAAATTAATAATGTCTGTAGAGACTTCTGTTTGTGAATCCGCTACTAGCACAACAAAAAACACACAGCCGGTGTGATCGGTCTTGTCGACTGGTCCAGAAGGGGAGGAGGGCTTATATATTATACATTATACATATACACGATGTGTTCCCAACTTGCACACTTTGCCAAGAGAGGAGTCAGTTGATCAGGTCTAAACCATGCACGTGAAAACTGTGAGATTAAGAGCTGGACTCTTAGACACTTCTGTCTGTGTGTCTGTCTGTCTGTCTCTTTCTGTCTGTCTGTGTCTGATTGTTTCTTTCTGTCTTATTCTGTCTCTCCGTGACTTGCTCTGTTGTCTGTCTGTCTGTCTCTCTGTCTGTATGAAAAAAAGCACATGTTGCTTATTCTGTTATCCTCGATATAAAAGAATAAATAATAATAATAAAATAAATATCTGTCTTCTTCTGTCTCTCCATGACTTCTGTCTGTGTGTCTGTCTGTTGTTGTCTGTCTGTCTGTCTGTCTGTCTGTTCTGTCTGTCTGTTATTTGTCTGTCGTCTGTCTTCTGCTTTTGTCTGTCTGTCTGTGTCTGTCTGTTCTTTCTGTCTTCTTCTGTCTTCGTGCTTGCTCTGTCTGTCTGTCTTTGCTCTACTGTGTCTGTCTGTCGGTCTGTCTCTTTCTGTCTGTCTGATCTTTTCTGTCCTGTGTTTTTCTGTCTGTCATTTGATTGATTATTATTATCATATAAAAATGAACAAAAAGATAGAATACCAAAAGGAGTATGAGCACCTGAAGTTGGGATACAGCGTAGCGTATTACTTCCCTTGCACCGTGTGTGTGTGTGTGTGTGTGTGTGTGTGTGTGTGTGTGTGTGTGTGTGTGTGTGTGTGTGTGTGTGTGTGTGTGTGTGTGTGTGTGTGTGTGTGTGTGTGTGTGTGTGTGTGTGTGTGTGTGTTATTTTATTCTTTTATATCGAGGATAATAGAATAAGCACTCGTGTGCTTTTTTTACATTCAGTCAACATCCGTGCAGCCCTGCTAATGTTTCATATTCACCTCTACAAACCGAGGCCCCGTGTGCGAACGCACGCAGAACATCTTGCGCACATGTTAAATCCTGTTCCACTTTTCGAAACAGTAGGCCATTGTGTGCCGGTGGGAACAGATGACAATATTTACAAAACTGCATTCACACGAGGACTGGATGTAAACAATATATATATTATATATATATATTATATATATATATATATATATTATATATATATATATATATTATATATATATATATATATATATATATATATATATATATATATACCCACCCTTCCTCTGCTGGTTTCATACTTTTTCGGAGTTGGGTTTTTTCTTGATTTTCTAATACTTCTTCGTCAAACGCTCAGACAGCAACTCCGGAGGCCCTGACAAATGCTGTGCTCTGAAGGCCCTCCAGGGGTCCGAAGAGCTTGTCCCTCATCGGCAGGTCAGTAGGCCAGATATCGGCCCTCAGGTTTTGGAGTGTTGGACAGGTCTGGAGGAAGTGTTCCACTGTCATAGGAGAAGTGCCACAGGGGCACGCCTCAGAATCTCCTATGTGGAACTTGGTAAGCATGTGAAGTCTGAGTCTGCAGTGTCCAGTCCTCAGTCTCACAGTAGTTGGTCTTCTCTGGGCAGGAGGTAGTAGTCATCCTTATTGCTGAAAATTAGGGTGCTGCTGAAGCCATCTTCTCTTTCGCTTGTCTCCCGCTGTTGCTTTTCCTTCACTAAGTGAGAGACATGAGAATTCAGCAATAACAATTTGTATACGTATAATTTTGCATTTTTCTATCAGTAAAACACACTGAATGATAATGAACAAAAATGTCGAGGCAGTAATGTTTTAAACGAAATGTAGATAAAGAACTCATAATGGTTGCACTTTTTCTTCAATTCTTCACTCAAAAATACAATTCACATTTCGTGAGAGAAGGAAACTAAAACGCCTACAGCTTGAGGAAAAAAGCGGAGGAAGCGTTCATTTATATAACCTGCTGTTTCACGGAGAAACAAAACTACAAGGTGTGCAAGACGCATCCCTACATGGCCATCTCCCACTCTCCCTTCATGCCCATCGGGATGTGAGCAACAACATTGTATCTGCTGTGCCGATGAGAACTGCAATCCACAATAATTTAGAAACTTATTACAGAAAATACCAGAAAAAAAACACCTATTCACATATTTTAGGGGGTTTACACCGGTTCACTTCGCGCTAATGAGCGACGCTCTGCATTCCCTCCCCTGATAAGAAAAAACACAGTTGCCTTCTTTAAAACTACTAAATTTCATAACGGCTTATCGCCCCATGCTTGAATCGCCTCCCTTGCCAAAAGCACTGTTGCCTTCTTTGTAGTCACTAAAATTCATAAAGGTCGGCCGCTTCAGGGGAGTTAATTAAAGACACCCACACGATAACTCCTCGACGGCTAGTTTTTCTGTGATGAGTCGACACCAGATGAGATTAGAAGAGGAAAATAGCATGTGGCATTTGCATCCAATCATTTCAAATTCTTTATTTTGTTTCCACAAGATGATGTTGCCTAATTTGCCGAAAGGGTTTTCGGACTGTAAAAAGACACGAGCACTATGTTCTAGCAGCGTCAAAATTTTATCGAAATGCCAAAATAGGATCAAAAACAGTAGGCTACCAACACAGTGCTTATTTGGGAAAGTTGGAAACTGGCTGGAAAAGAAGAGTGGGTTTATTATTGAACTGCTATAAAATGCTATGTCTTCAGATATTATATGTTTTCTCTACAATGCTAAGTTTTGTAGTAACTTGCCAGAATCGTGTAAACAGATGAAAGAAAGCCGTGTTAGGCATATCTAAGAGGCTGTTCAAATTTAAAGACACATCTCTTCCATCGTATCAATAATTGTTTGGTCACAAATCCAAACAATTCTTTCAGTATGAGGCTGGTATATGGAATCTTGAAGGGTCAGTTTATAAAGTGAAAAGACTCGCTTATTTTCAGTGAAGAAATATTTAGGGGTTGAAATGCTACCTTCCACGGTTTTTTTTGTTCGGGGAAACTGGAAGACATTCTTTTTCCAGAAATTCGACCGTATATTTATTTTCTTTTTGGTTTAAATCAACTACAATTAACGGATTTGGATTACTTCAAAAATGCCTCAAGGTGCTGATTTAACTAGATGTACAAAACGAATAACAAAAAAATAGAATGGGTGTCAAACATTCATCGTAAACTAGGTATGCAAGAATGTAGTTGTGTTTGTATAAATCTTGGCATTGAAAAAAAGGGCTCTGTTTTAGTGACTTAAAGTGGGCAAATTAATTGTCTGGAAGAATCAGGAAGGGAATTTCTGTTAAACAGTGACACGTTCATTGTTTGTAGAATGTTCCGCAAATTGTCTGGGGATGGATCGATCATATTTCACTTATAGATCTACACAGATATCTGAAAGCTGTAAGGACAAGATTTAGACTTTTTTTAAAAACTGAAATTGCTAGGTGTCAGTTTGGCTACCAGTGCTTACAAGAATATCTGACAGCTGTAATGACAAGATTTAGACTTATATTTTATTAAAATTGCTAGGTGTCATTTTGGCTGCCAGTGCTTACAAGACTATTAGTTTATCTGCTTTTTCCCTGTGTGTGAATAAGGTAAAGATGTGATTAGTTTTGCTAAGTGTGATCCTTTACTTAGAGATCTGAGAGGACATAACATTCCTGTTCAGTTTGATAGATTTGATATTTTTAGAGACTCTCTCTCTCTCTCTCTCTCTCTCTCTCTCTCTCTCTCTCTCTCTCTCTCTCTCTCTCTCTCTCTCTCTCTCTCTCTCTCTCATTATTATTATTATTATTATTATTATTATTATTATTATTATTATTATATTTCCTTTATTTTCCTTTTCAGTTTATTTTGTTATTATGAGTTGTAACAATGTTGTAGCTAATATATTTTCGGGTAGGGTTTTCTTGGTTGTACTTTTCTGTTGGCTTGCTGTTTCACTTTTGTTAGTTTGCCTGTTTTTTTGTTTAAGTTGTTTTTTTTTGTTTTTGTTTTTGTTGTTTTGTTTGGATTTTTTTTGGGGGGAGGGGGGGATGTTTTGTTTTAGTTTGGGGTTTTGTTCTGGTTTTTTCTTTTCTTTTTATTTTATTTTTTTACTAGATAAATGGCTTGATGAAAAAAGACAGATCTATAGCTTACTCATTGTACCATCTGGAAATGAAAATTTGGTTTGATTTGATCACACACACACACACACACACACACACACACACACACACACACACACACACACACACACACACACACACACACACAAGCACACACACACATGCACGCCCGCGCGCGCGCACACACACACACACACACACACACACACACACACACACACACACACACACACACACACACACAC
>CM060345.1:29738335-29740835 GCA_030674155.1 Stramonita haemastoma
AGACCACAGGGCCAAAGACGTTGGGAGGGGGGGGGGTGATGGGGAGGAGGGTGATCCATTTGAATGTCACTGTCGTCTGCTGGCTTTGTCTGAATTTTTTTTTTTTTTTTACTTCTGGGGTCTGAAGAGAGAGGAATTGATGAATGCCTTTTTTTTTTAGGGGGGAAGGGGGCTAAAACGATTGTGAGTTGGGGTTTGAGAAAGGAGGGAGGTTGGGAGGTGTGTGTGTGTGTGTGTCTGTGTGTGTCTGTGTAATAGTAGTAGTCGTCTTCAATTTTACGTCCTTCCACATACAGTGATACCGGACTGGGTTTGGGGAGGAAAAAATCATTAAAATAGATTAAAAAGAATAAATAAGAACATAAATAGATGAGTAAATAAATTTAAAATAAAGAATAAAAACACAATTGCAAATCCAGAAATATAAAAAAATATAATAAAAGTAAAACGACACCAATAAAAACTAAAACACTGATAAAATTAAGACAGAAGGGGAGACAGAGAGAATTGTGGGGGGTGGTAGGGATTAAGTTGTTTTGGTTTTTTTTAATGATGGCATGTGTGGGTGTGGGTGTGGGTGCGTGTCTCTGTGTTCGTACTCGTGTTCGTGTGTGTGTGTGTGAGTGTGTGTGTGAGTGTGTGTGTGTGTCTGTGTGTCTGTGTGATATACTACGATTTAATACACAGCAATGCAATACACCGCGCCACACCACACCACAATACATATCAATGCCTACACAGTACAATTCACCACACTACAGTACAATGCACTGTATTGATGTATAATACTGTACAATACGATACACCACTCTATAGGACAAGACATCCTCATTATTACAAACTATCTGAACAGAAAAATATACAAACTTTAATGGAGATATTGAATATGTGGTGAGCAACTAAAGTTACATAGGAAAAAAAAAACATTCAGTGCAGTTAAAGCTCGGTGTATTATTTATTTATTTTTTCATTCATTTATTATATTTATTTATCTATTTATTTATTCATCTATCTATTTATTTATCTATTTATTTATCTATTTATTTATTCTTTTATATCGAGGATAATGGAATAAGCACTCGTGTGCTTTTTTTTATATCCAGTCCCCGTGTGTATACAGTTTTGTAAATCTTGTCATCTGTTCCCACTGGCACACATAGGCCTACTCTTACAAAAAGCAGAACTGGATTTAACGCGTGCGCAAGATGTTCTGTGTGCGTTCGCATACGGGGCCTTGGTTTAAAGTCTCATCGAAGGACTTTTGGGGGAGAGTGGAGTGGAGTCAGCACTATGTGCGTGTGTCGTGTGTCTGCACGCATGTGTTCGTACGTACGTGCGTGCGTGTGTGTGTAGTGAAATTTTGCATATGCGACCGTTTTTACTCACCATTGAGGTAGCCACATTCTGACTTCGGGGATGATATCTAAACACGACACCCGTATGTATGCGTTTCTATAAAATAAAAAAAAAAAATCAAGTCATCCTACTTGCAAGCAAAGACCTACTCGCCCCAAAGGTGGAACAAGTTTTGATGTGTTCACAAGATGTTCTACGTGCATTTGCAAACTAGGGGGGCCTAGGTTTATAGTGTCATTCTAAGGACGTTCGGGGGCAAGTGGAATCGGCACTGATGTACACTCCACGGGAAAAATCCCCTGGAAAAGGTGCCTCAGTGAGATGGTTCGATCCCGGCCTGTCAGATCACAAGAGCAGCGTTCTAACCACTTGGCTATCCCGCCGCCGCCCCCCCCCCCCCCTACACAGGTTAATGAAAGACGTCCGACCCAGAGGACTATCTGTCTGTCTGTCTGTCTGTCTGTCTATCTATCTATCTGTCTATCTATCTATCTATCTATCTATCTATCTATCTATCTATCTATCTATCTATCTCTCTCTCTCTCGCTCTCTCTCTCTCTCTCGCTCGCCTCTCTCTCTCTCTCTCTCTCTCTCTCTCTCTCTCTCTCTCTCTCTCTCTCCTCTCTCTCTCTCTCTTTTCTCTCTCTCTCTCTATCTATCTATCTATCTATCTATCTATCTATCTATCTATCTATCTATCTATCTATCTATCCCTTAGTCTGGCGACCATGGGGGCATCCCTGAAGACCTGACAACCAGTTTTCTTCACTCCTTTCTCTGTTCTGCCTTTCTCAGGGTTTTGTTGAGTTCTAGGCCTGTCCATTCGCTGATGTTGCCCTCCCATCTCTTCCTTGGTCTGCCTCTTTTTCTTCCTCCTTGGACAGTGCCTTGCAGTATTGTTTTTGCAAGTCCTTTCGATCTTGTGACATGCCCGTACCATTTAAGTTTACGCTTCGTAGAAGATTTTCGTAGGGCCAATGGTTTGCTGAATCCTGTTGTGCACAACATAATCCAGCAACCCAGAGGACCCCCATGGCAAAATGACCCATGGGTACACACATGGCTGTGTGCAGGTTTGCTGTGTCAGGAGAAAGCAGGCCCCTGTTCACCGTCCCCCTGCCTCAATGGGGCCACATGTCAAGTC
>CM060345.1:29745835-29753335 GCA_030674155.1 Stramonita haemastoma
ATTTCAAGGATTTTTTTCTTAAGTCTTAAATAATGGTTGGTGACATTGAAACTGATGTAAGCTGTTGTTTGATATTATTTGAATTTTCTTAAAAAAAACCTTAAATGTGTGCATGTGTGTACGTTGTTTATGTTATTTCCACTCAGTGGTGATGGATATTATCATATGGTATTGTTGCTTTTGTTGACTTTTCTTTTCTTCCTCCTAACATATAATCCGTGTGGATTGGGTTTTTTGTTGTTGTTGTTTTGGTTTGTTTGTTTGTTTGTCTTTGTTAGTTTGTTTTTTTTGTGGTTTTTTTTGGTATTCTGTTGTTTTTTTTTGGGGTGTGTGTGTGTGTGTGTGTGTGTGTGTGTGTGTGTGTGTGTGTGTGTGTGTGTGTGTGTGTGTGTGTGTGTGTGTTTTCCCTTTCTTTTTTCTTTTGTTTGATTGTATGTTTGTTAGCGTATATCTGTTATTTCCTCTCAGTTGTGATGGATATTATTATAACGTATTGTTGCGTTTGTTGTTTTTTCCTTATCTTCTTTTTAAAGATATAAAGTATGTACTGAAGCATAGAGATATTTGATTCTGACATAAATTGCTTATTGACATTTTGTGGATTCTTTTTTTTTTTTTTTTTTTTTTTTTTTAAAGTCTAAAATAATGGATTTTGGTTACATTGTATCTGATATAAGCATGTGTGTGTGTGTGTGTGTGTGTGTGTGTGTGTGTGTGTGTGTGTGTGTGTGTGTGTGTGTGTGGAGGGGGGGGGGTTGTTGTTTGTTTGGTTGGTTTTTTGTTTTTTTGTTTTTTTGTTTGTTTGTTTTTTTTTTGGGGGGGGAGGGTTGACACTATATGATTTTTTTAAAGACTCAAAATGTATGAATGTACGTACGAGTATACGTGCTGAGGAGATGAGTGCAAACCGTGTGTGTGTGTGTGTGTGTGTGTGTGTGTGTGTGTGTGTGTGTGTGTGTGTGTGTGTGTGTGTGTGTGTGTGTGTGTGTGTGTGTGTGTGTGTGTGTTGTGTGTAGTGTGTGTGTGTGTGTGTGTGTGTGTGTGTGTGTGTGTGGTGTGTGTGTGTGTGTGTGTGTGTATGTGTGTGTGTGTGTGCGCGTGCGTATGAATTTTGAGTGGGAGTGTGGGTTTTTTTGTGTGTTTTTTTTTTTTTCGTGTGTGTGTGTGTGGGTGTGTGTGTGTTTTTGTTTGTTTTTTCTCCTCTTATGGTTGTTTAGTTGCTATTGTTGCTTGTTTTATCTATAGACATATTCTATTTTAAGGTTGTTGAAATCATGTTAGCTAATTAATGTTGGTGAAATGTTTGTTTTTGTTTTATTTGTTTCTTTGTTTGTTCTTTCCCCTTTTCTTTCTTTGTTGGTTTTATTGTTTTGCTAGGGATTTTCTGCTTTGATTTTTGTTGGGGTTTTTTTGTGTTGCTTTATTTTGTTTTTTGCAGTTGTTTTGATTTTGTTTTTCTTTTCTTTAGATAGATGGCTTGATGGAAAAAAGCAAATCGATGCTTACTCAATGTACCATCTGGAAATAAAAATTTGATTGATTGATTGATTGATTGATTGACACACACTCACTCACTCACTCACTCACTCACTCACTCACTCACTCACTCACTCACTCACTCACTCACTCACTCACTTTACGGAAAATGTCATCATGGGTGAACCTTGGAGCTCTAGCTGAAGAGGAGGGCGGACTCAAACGTTATACTTAAGTGCTGCATACTTTGATTTCTGCAGAAACAAGATGTATGTGAAGCCAGTCCCTGTGCCAACAATGGCACGCTCTGGTTGTTGAAGAAACAAGATATATGCGAAACCAGGTTCTGTGCCAACAATGGCACGCTTTGATTATTGCAGAAACAAGATACTGTTGCAGAAACAAGATATATGTAGCACCAAGCTCTGTGCCAACAATGGCACATTCTGCTTGTTGCAGAAACCTCTGTGCCAGCAATGGCACATGTTTTATTGTTGCAGAGACCTCTGTGCCAACAATGGCACGCTCTGATTGTTGCAGAAACATCTATGCCAACAATGGCACGCTTTGATTGTTGCAGAAACAAGGTGTCTGTGAAGCCAATCCGTGTGCCAACAATGGCACGTGTACTGAGGTCCTCAACGGCTTCCGGTGCGCGTGCACTCCCCAGTTCACAGGTCAGAGGTGCCAAGAGGATGTGGACGAATGTTCTATGGCGGCCCATTCCTGTCAACATGGGGGAACTTGTGTCAACACGTACGGTGGCGTCAGGTGTGCTTGTGTTCCAGGTAAGAGGGTAGTAGAGGCACTCTTGTATGTGTGTGTGTGTGTGTGTCAAGTCAAGTCAAGTCAAGTCAAACTTTTATTTCCAGGTAGTACATTGAATAAGCAGCATTGATTTGCTCTTTTTCATCAAGCCACCTATCTAAGGAAAGAAAAACAACAAAAAGCAAAAGCAAAAAACAAACAAACAAAAAAACAATTTCACCAACATTTATTGGTGTGTGTGTGTGTGTGTGTGTGTGTGTGTGTGTGTGTGTGTGTGTGTGTGTGTGTGTGTGTGTGGGGTGTGATTCCCACTTAAGGGCAGCTCATAAAAAAAAAAAGTTCGTAAGACTGTCTTACTGTTTTTGTTTTAGAGGGTTTTTTGTTGTTGTTGCTTCTTTGTTGTTTTTCTTACTATTTGGTGTTTGTTTCTTTGTTGTTTTTTTGGTTGTTTTTTATTACTGTTTGTAAATTGTTTCTTTGTTGTTGGTTTCTTACTGTTTGTGGGTGATTGATGTGTTGTTATTGTTTTCTTACTGTTTGTTGGTTTTTCCTTGTTGTTATTTTGTTATTACTGTTTTTTTGTTGTTTCTTTGCTGTTGTTGGTTTTTTCTTACTGTTTGGTAGTGGCTTTTTTGACGTTGTTTGGTTGTTTTTTTCTATCTGTTTGTTGGTTGCTTCTGTGCTTTTTCTTACTGTTTGTTAGTTGTTTCTTTGTTGTTGGGTGTGTTTTTTTTTTACTGTTTGTTGGTAACTTCGTTAACATTGTTTAGTTTTTTTAATTATTTTCAATCTTCTCCCCCCCCCCCCCCCCCCCCCCCCAAGGTTACACAGGAGTGGTGTGCGAGACGGAGATCAACGAGTGTGACAGCCAGCCCTGCCTGTTTAACGGCACCTGCACTGACCTGGTCAACAACTTTCGCTGCACGTGCACCCCGGGGTTCATGGGGCCCCAGTGTCAGGCAGTGGTCAGACGATGCCAGCTGGACAATCCCTGCGGTCAGCATGCCGTCTGTGTGGAGAAACCCGCAGGTGAATAGTGGGGGTGGGGGAGGTGGGGGGGGGGGTAGGGGGGGGGGGTGTGGAGGGTGATGGTATTCCACGCTATCTGTATTTGTCTTGTCTGTCTGTCTGTCTGTCTGTCTGTCTGTCTGTCTGTATATCTGTCTGTGTATCTGTCTATCTATCTATCTATCTGTCTATCTGTCTGTCTGTCTGTCTGTCTGTCTGTCTATCTATCTATCTATCTATCTATCTATCTATCTATCTATCTATCTATCTATCTATCTATCTATCTATATCTATCCCTTACTGGTGAGATTTTGTGTTTGCTACCGTTAACACACCATTGTGGTAGCTGCATTCCGACTTCGGGGATGATGTCTCGGTGGGAACAGATGACAATATTTACAAAACTGCATACACACGGGGACTGGTTGAAAAAAGCACATGAGTGCTTATTCTATTATTCTCAATATAAAGGAATAATCAAATAAACAAATAAATGTCTCAACACAACACCAGTATGTATGCGTGTTTTTCTGTTGTTGTTGTTTTTTAATTCTATCATCAGTTCCATACCCGCACGGAATGAATGACCTATTCTTCAAAAAAAACAGGAAGGGTTTTTTTTATGTGTACGCAAGAAGTTCTCCATGTGTTCATACACGGGACTTCGGTTTATAGTCTCATCCGAAGGACTTTTTAGGGGAAGTGGGGTCTGCACTGATGTTAACTCCAAAGTCCTTCGGATGAAACCAGATCCCGTGTGTGAACACACGCAGAACATCTTGCGCACACGTTAAATCCTGTTCCACTTTTTGTAAGAGTAGGCCATCGTGTGCCGGTGGGAACAGATGACGTTTACAAAACTGCGTGCACACGGGGACTGGATGTAAAAAAAAGCACAAGAGTGCTTATCCCATTATCCTCGATAAAAAAAAAAAAAAAAGAAAGAAAGAAAGAAGAAAAAAATCTCCTTGAAGGGGCCAGCATGTGATGTTTCTCCTTCTGCAGGCGGCTTCAGGTGTTTCTGTCAGCCCGGGTATTACGGAGAGCGGTGTGACCAGGAAATCAACGAGTGTTTGTCCACCCCTTGTCAACATGGCGGACGCTGCCAAGATGGCGTCAACAAATACACGTGTCAGTGTTTGCCAGGTCAGTCTTGTCTGTCTGTCTTTCTGTCTGGCTTTCTGCCTGTCTTTCTGTCTGTCTGCCTGTCTCTCTGTCTGTCTGCCTGTCTGTCTGCCTGCCTGTCTGTCTGTCTGCCTGCCTGTCTCTCTGTCTGCCTGCCTGCCTGTCTCTCTGTCTGTCTGCCTGCCTGTCTCTCTGTCTGCCTGCCTGCCTGTCTCTCTCTGTCTGCCTTTCTGTCTGTCTTCCTTTCTTTCTGTCTGTCTGCCTGTCTTTCATGTCTTTCTTTCTGTCTTTCTTTCTGTCTGTCGGCCTGTCTGTCTTTCTGTCTGGCTGGCTGGCTGGCTGGCTGTCTCATAACAATAATGTCTCTTATCTGCATCAACCAATAGGCCTATGGGACGGATGCTAGGCTTACGAAGTCTACCAAAAAGATTGAATTTTCTCCACCAAAGAGAAGTAAACCTCATTCCACCAAACCCTGCCTATTTCAACAGACGAAAAAAAAAAAAAAAAAAGCTAAAAATTCTTCTCCGTCGTCGTGGAACGCTCAGACAGCCAACTATTGTTGTCTGTCACATGAGCGAAAATGCGTTGCGCTGCCGTTAAGCGCCTGACAAGTCAGGCCCAGCGAATCCGACTGCGGCGTTGGAGAGAATTCACCCACTCACTCAGTCCCATGTCCCAAAGGACGTAGGGGGGACATGAGAGAAGTGGAGACATGAGTGGAGAGAATTACCTTTTCTTTTAAATTCTTTCTGGGGGAAAATGCAGAAGACTGAACCAAGAAGGCAGAAAATATGCAAGAAGGAGATGAGAGGAAAGGAAATAACAAGGCAGAAACAAAAAGAGGGATAGAAAAGAGGGGGAATTCCTAGCACAACATTTCCAGAAAGTGAGGATGGTATTTGTATGGACGCCGCCCTCAATATGCTGGCCCCAAGAGAAGCTGAAGTCTCTGACGCCTCGCTCCCCTACGACCACACAGGTTATGGGACACCTTTACCTTTTTTTCTTTTTCTTTTTACCTTTTTCTACGATTATCGCCCTCAGGATTCACGGGACGCAACTGCGAGAAGGACATTGCTGAGTGTGAGTCCAGCCCTTGCCAGCATGGCGCCAACTGCTCAGAACCAGCCCCCAACCTGTTCCTCTGCCACTGCCCTCCCGGCTACACCGGCGCCCTCTGTGACACAAACATCAACGACTGTTTGGGGGTTGTCTGCCCTGTCAATCACTCCTGTGTGGACCTTGTGAACGGCCACAGGTGAGCAAGTTCATCTTCTTCTTCCATTAATGTTCCGTGGTCAGTAGTTTGACCATTACTAACATTGTTTGGCGAAGTGCATGTGTGTGTACCTGTCATCTGTTCCCACCGGCACACGATGGCCTACTCTTACGAAAAGCGGAACATGATTTAACGTGTGTGCAAGTTGTTCTGCTTGCGTTCGCACACAGGGCCTCGGTTTACAGTCTCATCCGAAACACTTTTGGCGAGAGTGGAGTCAGCACTGATGTTAACTCCAGGGGAAAAATCCCCTCCAACGGGAATCGAACTCGGGTCGTCAGATTGCGAGTGCAATGTTCTGACCACTAGGTTACCCCGTCCCCAGGTGAGGAAGTTAGAAGTGTTTGTATGTTGCTGTTGTTGTTGTTGTTGTTGCTGGGTGTTCCCTAGTTTTCGATTCCCGTTCAAGGGGATTTTCCCCCTGGAGTTAACATCAGTGCTGACTCCACTTTCCCCACAAGTCCTTCGCAGGAGACTATAAACCGAGACCCTGTGTGCGAACGCACACAGAACATCTTGTGCATATGTTAAATCCTGTTCCACTTTTCGTAAGAGTAGGCTATTGTGTGCCGGTGGGAACATGACAAGTATTACAAAACTGCATACACACGGGGACTGAAATGTAAAAAAAACACATGAGTGCTTATTCCATTATCCTCGATATAAAAGAATAAATAAATAGTTTAAGACTCTGCAGAATATGCACTCTGACTCACTCATATGTATATAATTCACTGTGAGATTGAAAGTACACATTGGATGAAAAAAGTGTCTGTGTGTCTGTGTCTGTGTGTGTGACTTTTTAAGTGTGTCTTCATATGAAGACTATTGGCATATATATATATATATATATATATATATATATATATATATATATGTGTGTGTGTGTGTGTGTGTGTGTGTGTGTGTGTGTGTGTGTGTGTGTGTGTGTGCAGCCAGCCATCGACTGAAATTTTGAAGTTAGAATAATGCTTGGGGTTGTAAAATTTGAATGTTTAAACTTGAATGTTAGGAAGAGTTAAAACTTTCAACAGCAAAATGTTTGAAGGTATATATTTTTTTTTAAAATTAATGCCTCACCCATAAAACGTTTAGAAGCTGAACAGCCCCCCCCCCCCCCCCCCCCCCCCCAAAAAAAAAATCTTTGGAAACAGAAAGTAACACTTGTTACGATGTGCGATTAAAAAAAAAAAAGTTAGATGATTACTCCTGAGGGAAAATCTCCTTGAACGGGTGTCTCAGTGGTGGCGCGAACTCAGTCACATCACCAGCGCAACGCTAAAAACCCTGGGCTACCCTGCCTCCCAGGAATAAATCAATATATGTTGTTGTTGTTGTTGTGTGTTCCCCAGCTTAACACTCTGGGGTTCACCCACAATGTGCCACTCTGACTTACTGATCCCACCTGGGAATCACTGTGAGATTGAAATTGCACACTGCTGAATGAGGTTTGTGTTTGTGACTGTTTTCAAGTACCTCGCCATACAGGCAGCCATACTCCGACTTCAGGTGATTTTTTTATCCTTTATAGGAGTGTGCAAGGTTGTTATGTGAAGAGCTTGTCATGGCTGAAAGCAATCTCAACGCAACATTTTACAACATAACAACATTTTAGTGTAGCCTTGGCAATTAAGCTGACATCAATAACTGACACAGCTTTTGGCCTGGGCCATATCAATAAAATTATGATACAGAAAGTGCGACAACAGGTTGTAAAGGACTGTTTTAAAACTTTATTTCCTAGAGAAATAAAACACCGTCATGTATTGATCTACCCCCACCCCACCCCCCAACTTGCTTCCCCTTTTCAGATGCGTCTGTCCTCGGGGAATGACGGGCGA
>CM060345.1:29758335-29784018 GCA_030674155.1 Stramonita haemastoma
CAGGCAGGCAGGCAGACAGACAGATTTGTGTGTTTGTGTGCGTATGTGGGAAGAAAGGACAGGCTGGGAATCGAACCCAGAACCTCTTGGTTCCCTTGTTAGGCAGGTGAAAATTGTGAACGAAATAGAAACTAAACTCGAGTTTCCTTTTGTTTTTTATGGTCTCCGTTGAATAGAATGCCGATTGTTTTTGGATTATTGTTTGTTTTGTTTGTTTGTTTTTTCCCAGGAAAATCTTGCGAACACAACATCGACGAATGCCAGACCAGTAAACCCTGTCGAAACAACGCCACGTGTCGGGACACGATTGGTGGATTTGAATGCAACTGCAGCGCTGGTTGGTCAGGAAAGACCTGTGACGTCAATGATGACGACTGTGCGAACGTGACTTGTCAACATGGCGGCACATGTCGGGACAGCGTGGCCAACTTTACCTGCTCCTGTCAACCCGGATTCACTGGTTAACAATCTGTATTGTCACTTACGGGGACGGGATAGCTCAGTGGTCATAGCGCTCGCTTTCCCTCAGCCAATGTTAAGCAGCATCGAGCGTGGTTACCAGTTGGATGGGTGACCGTTTTCGCGCCTTGGCTTCAGTACAGTCCCCCAGTTCACCCAGCTGTCAATGGGTACCTGCCCTCTTTAGGGTCAGGGAAGGTAAAGCAGTGCGGGAGAGGAGATGGGCACCGCCCTCAACATGCTGGCCCCTAGAGAAGCTGAGGTCTCTGACGACTTGCTCCCCTATTACCACATAGGTTATGGGACACCTTTACCGTTATCTATTGTCACGTAACATTGTTTGGGCATATGCTTAACCCCCCCCCCCCCCCCATCTTTTATGGAAGATTTTAGAAGCAGTTCACACTTTTTATGATACAGGAAGGAAGCAGTTTAGTTTCGAGAAGACAAAATCCAAAGGATAAAAGGAAGAGATGAAAGAAGGAAGAAATGAAGAATGAAAATGTCTTCCTGGGGTGGGTGTGAATGACTTGGATACGACTGTTTTTGAGGAAAATTTAATGTCGAAGTACTTTAAATGGCACGTTTGTCTTTTTTTTCCTTCTTTCCTTCGTTCTCTCTTCTTTGTTCTTATTCCTCCCTTCTCTTTTTCCTTCATTCTGCCTTGTTTTTTTATCTCCTAACTTCAATTCCTCCCTTCTTTCTCATTCCTGTCTCCTCTCCTTCTTTTTCTCCATTCGTCCTCTCTCCTTCCCTTCCTTTCTTCTCTCTTTCTTTCTCTCTTTCTTTCTTTCTTTCTTTCTTTCTTTATTTCTTTTTTCATTCTTTCTTTCTTTCTTTATCTATTTATTCATTTCCTTGTGTTTCTCTTCTTTTCTTCCTACCTTTCTTCCTTTTCTCCGTCTTTTTTTTTTCTCCCACCATCATTCCTTTCCTTCTTTTCTTCTGTGACTTGTTCTGTGACTGTGTTCAGTGTGTTTTCTCGCTTCCTTTCTTCTGTCCTTCCATCCTTTGTTACTTGCTTCCCTCATTTATTTCCTCTTCTTTTTTTTCTTCCTTTCTTCATTCTTGACTAGGGGGTGGGATAGCTCAGTGGTCAGAGCACTCGCTTTCCCCCTAGTTAATGTTAAGCAGCGTCGAGCGTGGTTACCAGTTGGATGGGTGACCGTTTTTGTGCCTTGGCAACAGTACATTTCCCCCAGTTCATCCGGCTGTCAATGGGTACCTGCCCTCTTTAGGGTTAGGGAAGGTAAAGCAGCGAGGGAGAGGAGATGGGCGCCGCCCTCAACATGCTGGCCCCTAGAGAAGCTGAGGTCTCTGACGCCTCGCTCCCCTATGACCACATAGGTTATGGGACACCTTTACCTTTACCATTCTAGACTCTACGTTTTTCTCTATTTCACCCGTCTCCTCCCCTCCCCATCCCCTTTGTTTCTTCATTTCTACCATGGTTGTTTCTTTCTACCTTCTGTCCATCCGTTGTCTTCTGTGTTATGTACGTACATCAGTGTGAACTTCATCACTAGGCCTAACTAACAAAAGTTCTTCGGATGAGACTATAAACCGAGGCCCCGTGTGCGAACGCACGCAGAACATCTTGCGCACATATTAAAACCTGTTCATTTTTTCGTAAGAGTAGGCCAACGTGTGCCGACGGGAAAAGATGACACGATTTACAAAAAATCTGCATACACACGGGGACTGGATGTAAAAAAAAACCATGAATGCTTATTCCATTATCCTTGATATAAAAGAATAAATAAAGAACAAATAAATAAATAAATAACCTCGTTGCACAGGGCGGCACTGTGAAACAGAAATCAACGAGTGTTCCATGCAGCCCTGCCAGCACAACGCCACCTGTGTGGATCGGGTGGATTCTTTCAGCTGCTTTTGTCCTTCTGGATTTACAGGTATGGGTCGTGTGTTGCTGTTATTGTTGTTGGTGTTGTTGTTGTTGTTATTGTTGTTGTTGTTGTTAAAAGTAGTAGTAGTAGTAGTAGTAGTATCATTCTCATTATTATTAGTATCATCGTCGCCGTAATCTTTTTTATTATCATTGTTGTTATCATTATTACCATCATCGTGACGTCACTATTGTTCTCCTTGTTGGTGTGGTCAGGGCGGCTGTGTGAGCTGGATATGGTCATCATCACATATCATCATCACCATATCATTATCATCATCATCGCCGCCGCCATCATCATCATCATCCATTATCATAATCACATCCTAATCATCTCATCATCATCATCACCACCATCATCATCGTCGCCGCCATCATCATCATCATTCATTATCATCACCACATCATGATCACATCATCATCATCATTCATTATCACCACACAATGATCACCTCATCATCATCACATTTTCATCACCACCATCATCACCACCACCACCATCACTACCACCATCACCACCACCACCATCACCACCACCACCATCATAATCATCACTATTATCGTCATTATCACTCATCATCGTTACTGTTATTCTCCTTGTTGTTGCTGTGGGTGGTCAGGACGGCTGTGTGAGGTGGACGTGGATGACTGCCAGTCTCACCCCTGTCCTAACGGCAGCACCTGTGTGGATCAGCCTGGAGCCTTTGTCTGTGTCTGCCCTCCAACACTGACAGGTGGGCAGTTAGTTATCACCTCTCTTTCTGTCTGATGTCTGTCTGCCTCTCTCTCTGTCTCTGTCTGTCTGCTCTGTCTGTCTGTCTGTCTGTCTATCTGTCTGTCTGTCTGCTCTGTCTGTCTGTCTGCTCTCTCACTCTCTCTCTCTCTCTCTCTCTCTCTCTCTCTCTCTCTCTCTCTCTCTCTCTCTCTCTCTCTCTCTCTCTCTCTCTCCCTCTCTCTCTCTCTCTGGGTTTTTTTTTTTGGGTCATATGTTCTCACCGGCCTATTCTTCCAAAAGGCAGAACGGGTTTAAACGTTTTAAACTATATTTTCTGTGTGCGTCCGCACACAGGGCATTGGTTTATAGTCTCAGCCGAAGGATTTTCGTGGGGAGTGGAGTCAGTTCTGATGTAAACTCTAGGGAAGGGGGGGGGGGGGGGCACGAACCTAGGCCGTCAGACCGCGAGCTCAAAGCTCTAACCACTAAGCTATCTCGACCCCCTCCTTGACATTATATAACCCTTTCATCGTAACAACAAACAAAAAAAACCACCACCCTTCAACTGGTGATCGATTTGAAAGACGTTTGCTGTTATTTTCTTCTTAATTTATTCTTATGCTACCGGTTATCACTGTAACTATCAACCCAATACTGCCTGACCCATCTCTTACATTTTTACATCAACCAGGCCCGAAATGCGACCAGAAGATGAGCCAGTGTCAGTCCTCGCCCTGCCAACATGGCGGACTGTGCACAGAAAAGGATGACGTAGGCTTTTCCTGCAGTTGTCCGGGCGGCATAGCCGGAAGCCGATGCCAGGAGGTGCGCACAGCCAATTTCAATGGTTCCCACGTGCTGTCTCTGCCGCCATTGTCACAGCTGGTGGAGGAGGGAAAGAAGGAGGATGGAGGGACGGGAGGAGGAGGGAGAAGGAGGAAGAGGGAGACAGGGTCTTCCTCAGTGCATATTCGATTCACCATGACCTCCACGGTACCCAAAGGAGTTGTCCTGTTTGCTTCTGGGGTAGGTTGGTGGAATGGATGTAATGGTTTTACTGTTGTTGTTGTGTTGGTGTGGTGGTGGTGGTGGTGGTGGTGGTGGTGGTGGTGGTGGTGGTGGTGGTGGTGGTGTGTGTGTGTGTGTGTGTGTGTGTGTGTGTGTGTGTGTGTGGCATTCGAATTTCGTTAAATTTCCTAATTGTTATTAGTTGCATGTATAAGAATAGATTGAGTGCTAGCGCTTTGATTTGATTTTTTACAAAATATAATGCCTTATCAATTTCGTTCATTATTATGATTATCATGATCATTATGATTATTATCATTAATATTATTATTATCATTGTTGTTGTTATCATTATTTACAACTATTTTAACAATAATTATCATATTATTATCATCCATCCTCTGTATCCTCACACCAGACGTCTTCCTCTGGTCATCCGCAACACCTGTCACTGGAAATCATCTCCAAATCTCTCCACATCTCTCAAAGCGACGGCGCCTACATGTTGCGAGCCCGTCTCCCCCTCCCTGACCCCAACCTTGACCTCTATAGCCTCACTGTGGACCTGACCCTCGCGACCTCCACCACGTCCTTGACCTTGGAACCGCAGCGGTGTGCGGCGAACGCGACGTGGTGTCGGCGAACGCTGTCTCCGCCGGCGAACGCGACGGAGTTACGGCTGACGGGGGCGATGTTTGTGGGAGGGGTAGTTCGGGTGACAGCTTATATGAGGAGTGTGTTGAGTACGGTGGCTGGATTTGTGGGGTGCTTAGGGGTAAGTGGAGAAATTATGGTGTTCTTGTATTGTTTGTTGGTTGTTTTTTTGTGGGTTTTTTTTTTGCATTTAAAATTGTTGCGGAAAATTCTTGTGTGGTACTTTTTTTTTTTTTTTTTTTTTTGGGGGGGGGGGGGTGCGTTTAACATTCTTGCAGGTTTTTTGTCATCATTTTAAATGCTGTTTTACCTACCTTAAAATTCTTGTGTTGTTTTTTGTTTGCATTCCGAGCTCTTGTAGGTTTGCGGGGGGCGCGGGGGGGGGGGGGGGGGGGGGGGGGTTCGCGTTTAGAATTCTTGTTGGGGTTTTTTGTTTGTTTTTTGTTGCGCTTAAAGTTTTTGTGGGGGGTTTTGTTTGTTTGTTTGCGTTTTGAATTCTTGTGGTTTTCTTTTCGTTTTGAATTCTCGTGGATTTGTTACGTTTAACATTGTTTTGGGGGTTTTTTTCATAACAAACAGTAATGTGTACATCTACAATATTAGTACGTATCTAGGTGAGAAAAGTAGAATAGTAACTGTGGTTTTTATGTGCTCTCAGTGCAAAAAATCATGTATCATACCTTGTGTTTAACATGTATGGTTGGTTCCGTCTTTTTTTTTTGGGGGGGGAGGTTATTACTTTTGTAGCATAAATGAAATTCTAGGCAAGAGGACTGATCTTGAAACTTCAGTACAATGTACAGTCTTATTTTCATTTGGTAGTTAAATGGAGAGGAGATGCTTTCGCAAACTCCGTGGTATTTCATACAGAGATCACATCACTAATGAAGAAGTGAAAGCTAGAATAAAGAATGCCATCGGACCATAGAAAGAGCCCTGACTTCAGTGATAAAACACAAGCTAAAAGTGGTAGGGCACATCACACGAAAATCTGGACCTGCCAATACTGTCCTACAAGGAACAGTAAAAGGAGGGAGACGAAGAACCAGACAGAGGAAATGATGGGAAGACAGTATCAGAGAGTGGACAGGCCTTAGGTGGAGCGACCTGCTACGGAGGGCGGAGGACCGTGAGGAGTGGAGAAAGCTGGTTGCAAAATCTTCAGTGGTGCCCCCACGGTCCGCGGGACTCTGAGACAGGTGAAGGTGAAGAAGTTAAAAAGGTTAAGGTTATCTGATATCAACTGTTTGCGCGCCTTAGCTTCATTACAGTCCCTCCAGTTCACCCAGCTGTAAATGGATATCTGCCCTCTTTAGGGGCAGGGAAGGTAAAGCAGCGAGGGAGAGGAGATGGGCACCGCCCTCAACATGCTGGCCCCTAGAGAAGCTGAGGTCTCTGATGCCTCACTCCCTATGACCGCCTGGGTTATGGGACACTTTTACCTTTTTTTTTTACCTTTTTTTACAACATAAGCTGGAATTAACTTGAGATAACATCAAAATGTCTTTGGTTCTCTTTCAGAACTTGGTGATCAACGGCCGTGTGATCAACCTGATGCCTTCATCCTCCACTCCAGTAACCACCAACACCAACACACACCACCTCCACCACCACCACCACCACCACCACCACCAACAACAACAACAACACCAACAACAACACACTACCCACCTCCCAGCCCACACCAGGCTGCAAAAGCCACACCCCGTGTCTTGCCGCCATGTGTCAAAATGGAGGACGCTGCGTCGATGATTGGACCAGCAAGTCATGTGACTGTGTCACGGGGTACACAGGGGCCACCTGCACCTTCCAAAACGTGGCGCATTTCCAGCCGCAGTCCATGCTCCACTTCGGCAGCTATGCCGAGATCACGGAGATTTCCTTCTGGCTAACAGCCACCCAGCCTTCGGGACTGATTCTGTACACGGTGAGAGAAAGTTTTGGGTCAGAATTAATGAGTATTGGTGAGGTAAAGAGTTGGGGGGGGGGATTGGGGGGGGGTTGAAGTTGGTTGGGAACTTGATTCTTCTTCTTCTTCGTTGTTGTGGAATGTTCAGACAGCAACTATTGTTTGTGATATGAGGAAAAAAATGTATTGGCTTCCGTGTTATTTGTATTGTCTATTTTGTGCCACTTTATATTACAGCAGATTTCTTTGCGTGAAATTCGGGCTGCTCTCTCCGGGGAGAGCGCGTCGCCACAAGTGCAGCGCCTACCCTTTTTTTTTTTTCTTTTTCCTGTCTGCAACTGTATTGTTTCCCTATACGAGTGGCTTTTTTCTACAGAATTTTGCCAGGGTCAACCCCCTTGTTGCCGTGGGTTCTTTTACGTGCGCTAGATAGTGATGTGTAACACACGGACCTCAGTTTATTGTCTCATCCGAAGGACTGGCGCCCAGACCACCACTAAGGATCTAATGGATGGGGAAAAAGTTTTGGGCCCAAACGGGGTACAAACCACCGTACACTCCGACCCCGACTTTTTGCTTTCTAGGCAAGGCGCGTTACCACCTAGACCACCGATCCACCGATGTTAAGTCAAAGTCAAACGGTTTTTTGCAAATAGTACATTGAATAAGCAGTGCAATTGCTTTTTTTCATCAACCCATCCATCTAAAAAAAATCATATAAATGCATATTTGAGAGAGAAAACCTTAAGAAAATATGTCCTACAATAATATGGACCATGTTAAGCACCTGACAAGTCAGGCCTAGCGCATCCGACTTGGTCATGGGAGAGATTGTTATGGTTGACTGCTAGGTTAATGCTCTTTTTTTTTGGTTGGGTTGATTGATTTTCGTCCAAAAACTGGTAACCACGTTCGATGTTGCTTAACTTTGACATGGGGGAAAGCGAACGTTCTGACCACTTAGCTATCCCGCCTCCAAATGTATATAGCTGTACTTAAACATCTAACGAAGTGAAAGCCTGTTGTGGTCGACAAGGCTATAAACAATTATGTTTGTGTTCAATTGAAATCATTTTGATGGACTGACCAAACATCCAAATAATGATCTGTTCATTTTTGTTTCTGGCAGCTGACTACAGACATGTTGGCCCTGATGCTGGAAGGGGGACAACTGCGACTGCAGATCGTGTCACGTGACAGCGACAAAGTGAGCCTGCGTGGGCAGCAATCTGACCAATGGGGAGTGGGTACAGGTGGCCCTCACCGTCGGCAATGGCCGCTACTCTATGCAAGGTCAGCTTGCAAGGAAGATTGCTGCCTTTTTTTTTGTGTGGATAATTCGAATCCTTGGTGGTTTTTTCACTGCTTTTTGTGCCTGTGTTGTGGGGTTTTTTTGTGTGTTTTCCTCTTGCCTGTGTCTATTCTTCATGAGTGTGATTTAATCGCGGATTTGGTATTGAGTGTGTGTGTGTGTGAGTGTGTGTGTGTGTGTGTGTGTGTGTGTGTGTGTTGGTGATAGGGGGAATGTTCATACACACACATGCACGCACGCACGCGCTCAACACACACGCGCCGAGCAGTCTGCCTGTCTAACTGGTGTGTGTGTGTGTGTGTGTGTGTGTGTGTGTGTGTGTGTGTGTGTGTGTGTATGTGTGTGTGTGTGTGTGTGTGTGTGTGTGTGTGTGTGTGTGTGTGTGTGTGTGTGCGTACGTGTTCGTGTGTCTGTGTGTCTGTGTGTTCTGTTTTTGTATGTGTGCTTGCGTGCGTGCGTGCGTGTCTGTGTCTCTGTGAATATGTACGCGCGCATGTTCACACAGTGTACCGAGAGAGTGACGGGCTGTACGGCAGAACTACGGGCACTGTGGCCAACTTCATCCTGGTCACCCGCCCTCTCTTCCTGGGTACCCTCCACCCCCACCCCGCCCTCAACAAGTGGAGACGCAGACCTGTGCCCCTCGCCGCTAATGACAGGTAGGTCCTGGGTACCTGCTGAGAGTGTGGGGGGGTTTTTTGTTTTGTTTTGGGGGGTGGGTAGGGGGGGGTGGCTACAGCGTCAGTCAAAGCCAGATCTAAGAGAGTAGGGCTCTGACAAGACTTACAAAACTGCGTACACACGGGGACTGGATGTAAAAAGCCACATGGCTTCAGCGTCAGTCAAAGCCAGATCTAAGAGAGTAGGGCTCTGACAAGATTGACAAAACTGCATACACACGGAGACTGGATGTAAAAAATAAAAGCACATGAGTGCTTATTCCATAATCCTCGATATAAAAGAATAAATAAATAAATGAATGAATAAATAAATAAATAAACTAACTCATCCCCCCATCCCCTACCCCAGTTTCACAGGGTGTCTGAAGAACCTGACCATCAGCAAGCGGCCAGTGGACCTGCAGACGGCCCAGAGCTCCGTCCTGGGTAACGACCACCCCGACCCACCCCGGGGTGTCCCCGGGAAGACACGTGCAGCCACAACCCCTGTGCCAATGGAGGCCGGTGTCGGCCCCAGTGGGGTGGCCACTCCTGCGTCTGCACTGAGGGCTTTCAGGGAGCCAACTGTACTGAAGGTGAGTTGGGTGGTGGGTTGGGTTGGTTGGTTGGGTTGGTTGGTTGGTTGGTGGTGGTGGTTGGGTGGTGTGTTGGGTGGTGTGTGTGGGTTGTTGGTGGGGTTGGGTGGTGGTTGGGTGGTGGGTGGTTGGGGTGGTGATGGTGGTTGTTGGTTGGGTTGGTGATTGGCTGATTTGATGGTCGGTGAGTTGGGTGGGTGGGTGTGTTTGATTAGAATGAAGTTTGCAAAGTCTGGTCTTGTACACCTGGATGTTCAAACGCTAAACATATCTTCTCTCATTCACACTTCTTCAGCGGCGTCCATGACCTTCGATGGCCGTAGCAGTGTGATGACCTTGACAATGGACCGAACCCAGTTTGGTTTCGGTGAATATGGCGGATTCAGCTTCCGTACAAGGGACGCCACCTCCACGTTACTCCTAGTGCAGTTCCGGGCCCTGCCAGGGGGCGCTGATCAGTTTCTGGAGTTTCGTCTGCACCAAGGTCGCATGCAGGTGTTCTCCAGTTTTAGTCAAAGTGAGTTGTGGGTTGTTGTTTTTTTCTTTATTTGAAAGTATTTTTTACGTGTTGTAAACAGATGGTAATAGAGTGATGTTGTCTAGAATTCAGTTTTTGGAATACCTCTTCTTGTTAGTTTGTTTTTCATTTATTTTTGGTTGTTTTATGCGATTGTTTCACACTGTGTGTGTGTGTGTGTGTGTGTGTGTGTGTGTGTGTGTGTGTGTGTGTGTGTGTGTGTGTGAAGTAAAGTCTAGTCAAAATGATTTTTATTGAAGGTAAAAGTGAGTGCGTGTGTGTGCGCGCGCGTGTGCGCATGCTTGCTTGCTTGCGTGTGTGTTGTTGTGTGTGTGTGTGTGTGTGTGTGTGTGTAGTATTATTATATATATATATATATATATATATGTGTGTGTGTGTGTGTATGTGTGTGTGCTGTGTGTGTGTGTGTGCATTTGTGTGTGTGTGTGTGTGTGTGTGTGTGTGTGTGTGTGTGTGTGTACACAGACCAGATCACCGCTCAGACGCAGTTCAATGACGGCGACTGGCACAAAGTGACCTGGCAGAGGATTCATTCCTACCTGCTCCTCTTCTTCGATGCTTCTGCCATGTATCTGAGGGCCAGCGTCAACCCCTATGACCCCGCTTCCAGCAGACCCTGCTGATGTACCTAGGGGCCAAGCCCTTCAGAACAGGTAGGGGAGAGAGAGAATGAGAGAGAGAGAGGGAGGGAGAGAGAGAGGAGGAGAGTGAGAGAGGAGAGGAAGGGAGAGAGAGAGGGGGGGAGAGAGAGGGGAGAGAGGAGGGAGAGGAGAGGGAGGAGAGAGGGAGAGGGAGGGAGGAAGGGGGGAGGAGAGAGAGAGAGAGAGAGAATTAAGCTCCCTATAATCAGGAACTATACAACAAACAATAGCACTATCCTGTAGAATTTATTTCTTTGCATTTGATGACTAAGGCCTCTGTGTTTTAGATGACAAGTACAATTGTCTGAAACACGAAACTGGGAAGTATGGTTTCCATGCTGCGTAACTTTTAGTTTTGCTGCATTAGGAAATGTTTTGGCTTATTCTGTTTGTAAGATACTTAATCAAACGTAAAATCTGTGGTGTGTAGACGTATGTGCTTCGGATTAGCAGCTTGTAGTTAAGAATTTGAACCTCCCCCCGTCCCTTCCAAATATATTAAGAGCACAGTTTGATCGGGAATATTCACAAGTGGGGACCGGATAGCTGAGTGATCAGAGCACTCGCTTTCCCCTGCTAAGGTTAAGCAGCACTGAGCGTGGTTACCAGTTGGATGGGTGACCTTTTTGCGCGCCTTGACTTATGTACAGCCCCTCAATTCACCCAGCTGTAAATGGTTACCTGCCCTCTTTAGGGTCAGGGAAGGTAAAGCAGCGAGGGAGAGGAGATGGGCGCCGCCCTCAATATGCTGGCCCCTAGAGAATCTGAGGTCTCTGATGCCTCGCTCACCTACGACCACACAGGTTATGGGACACCTTTACCTTACCTTTACTACCAGTAAACGAATACCTCATCATTCTGGTGCTGTTGTTCCCAGGGGACGACAGCTACCTCATCGGCCATTTCAAAGGCTGTCTGCGCAACCTGACCTTCAACAAGGTCACGGTGCCTCTCCAAGGTCGCGCGGTGGCTCCGGGCGTGGTCCTCCAATCCCAAAACCTACAGGCGGGTTGCCCTGGCGACGCCGTGTGTGACGTCAACCCGTGCCCGCCCAACTCCTACTGCCGCAAAGGCTGGAACGCGTTCACCTGCCCCTGTGTGGAGGGCTGGGAGGGGGCGCAGTGCAAAGACAGCGTGGACGACTGTAAAGACAACCTGTGCCGCAACAACGCAACGTGCGTGGATCAGCACAGGGGCTACAACTGCTCCTGCTCATCAGGGTGGACGGGGAAGTTTTGTGAAACGGCGTTCCGGCCTTGCGAGAACGATCCGTGCACCGCCAACACCACTGTCAGCTGCGAGTCTTTACAGGGCGGGAACTACTCTTGCCAGTGTGCTGCCGGCTGGACCGGGCGCCATTGCGAGATCAACGTCAACGATTGTGCCAGCAATCCGTGTCTTAACGGAGGGAATTGTACAGACTTGGTCAATTCTTTCCGGTGTGTGTGTCCCGCTTCGCATTTCGGGGAGCGTTGTGAGAACGTGTACATATGCGCGTCAGGCCCGTGTTTCAATGGCGCTACGTGCGTTTCCAACCAGAGTAACGATCGTTTTGAATGTCGGTGTACTGAGGAGTATGTGGGGGATGTGTGCCAGACGTTCAATTATTGCAAAGGACACAGGTGCTTGAACAACGCCACGTGTGTCATCCAAGCTCAGTCCTATTCCTGCACCTGTCGGCCAGGGTTTTACGGCGCTTTTTGCCAGTTCACTGATTTCTGTGCCAGCTCTCCCTGTTTCAATAAAGGGACGTGCCGGAACGACCAGGACACTTTCCGCTGCCTGTGTCCCGTGTACTATTCCGGCTCCCAGTGCCAAACTCCGGTCAACCAGTGCCTGTACAACCCCTGTCTCCACGGGGCCACGTGCGTGTTCAATTCTTCCAGCAACTCCACCAACTCCACCACCTGTGTGTGCAGGGCAGGTTACACAGGGGAGAAGTGTGAAACGGATATCAACGAATGTGCCTCAGGCCCTTGCCAAAATGGCGGAACGTGCGTGGAAAGCGGCACCAACGCTACGAGCTATGTCTCTCCTGGTTTTGTGTGCAAGTGTCAGGGAGGGTACACAGGAGCCACCTGCCAAACTGACATCGACGAATGTGCGTCCGGGCCTTGCCAAAACAATGGCACGTGCAAGGACAAAGTGAACGGGTATGAGTGCGCATGTCCGGAACTGTTCGAGGGAAGTCACTGTGAGACGGACAAACGAGGCTGCCTGTCAGGGCCCTGTCAAAATGGCGGGGAGTGCAGGACAGCGGGGCAGAGTTATGAGTGTCAGTGCAAGGAGGGCTTCAGTGGCCGGCATTGTGAGGTCAACATCGATGACTGTGCCAACAGCACCTGCGTCAATGGAGCCACCTGCGTGGATGGCATCCAGAACCACACCTGCCTGTGTCTACCTGGTTATACAGGTCAGTGTGTAAACACCTAGTACGGTGACTTTTTTATGTATAGGTATATTTTGTACAGGGATGGGATAGATCCGTGGTCAGAGCACTTGCTCTCCCAAAGCTAAGGTTTTTAAAAGCAGCATTGAGCGTGGTTGTCTTGCAGATGGGCGATCTTTCGTGCGCCTTTGCTTCAGTACAGTCACCCAGTTTACTCAGCTGTAAATGGGTGGGTACCTAGCTGCTCTCTTTAGGGACAAGCAAGATAAAGCAGCAAGGGAGAGGAGATAGGAGCTGCCCTTAATTAAGATTCTGGCCCCTAGAGAAGTTAAGGTCTCTAACATCTTGCTCCCTAACGACCACATGGGTTGTATTTTTTATACTCTATCTCTTTTATGGAAATTCAGTGTATCTTAGAAACGACATATATGTTTTGTGGACAACATTTATATCTACGTACGTGTGTGTGTGTGTGTGTGTGTGTGTGTGTGTGTGTGTGTGTGTGTGTGTGTGTGTGTGTGCTACAATAATATATAAACTGTGTGCCCCTGTTCTATATATGTACGCCTCAGTGTTTGCACACACACACACACACACACACACACACACACACACACACACACACACACACACACACACACACACACACACACACACACCTCTGTAATCCTCCCATCTTCGCTAGTTTAATAATAAATAATGAAACTCTCCACACTGACACACGAAATCTCTGAACGAGCTTTCCACCTGCACTACAAACCCCACCCACACCTCCCCCTATTTATTTATTTCACTTATTTCTTTTTATATCGAGGAAAATGGAATAAGCACTCGTGTGCTTTTTTCATTCACTCCACGTGTGTATGTAGTATTGTAAATGTTATCTGTTCCCACCAGCACACGATGGCCTACTCTTACGAAAAGCGGAACAGGACGTAACATGTGCGCAAGATGTTCTGCATGCGTTCGCGCACGGAGCCTCGGTTTACAGTCTCATCCGAAGGACTTTTAGGGAGAGAATGGAGTCAGCACTGATGTTAACTCCAGGGGAAAAATCCCCTCAAACGGGATTCGAACTCAGGTCGTCAAATTGCGAACGCAATGTTCCGACCATTATGCTTATCCCGTCCCCTTACCCCACAGGTGCCACATGCCAGAACATCGCGGACGCCTGCTTCAGCCAGCCCTGTCTCAACCGGGGCCGCTGCTCCTACCGGGGCTGGTGCACCTGCTCTGACGTCATCGTGCGCTGCGGTTGGCACAACGACACGTGCCAAAAAGACATCTGCTCCAACCGCATGGACTGTCAGGCGCACGCTACGCCCTTCACGTGCCACTGTGCCGGCACGGGCTACACGGGCCCTCAGTGCGCTGACGATGTGGACGAGTGTCAGACGGTGGGGGTCTGTCTGAACCGTGGGCGGTGTCAGAACACGTTGGGCGGCTACCGGTGTGCGTGTGAGGGCACGGGATACCGGGGCCAGCGTTGTCAGGACGATGTGGATGAGTGTGCCCAAGGCAGCAGCAGTAGCAGTAACAGCAGCAGCAATAACAGCAGCTCTGTCTGTTATAATGGAGGTGAGTAGCTTTGTACAAAGAGAATTGATATTTTCTGTTCGATTTCCCCCAGCCAAAGTTAAGCAGCGTCGAGCGTGGTTGCCAGTTGGATGGGTGACCGTTTGCGTGCCTTGGCTTCAGTACAGTTCCTCCCAAGTTCACTGAGCTGTAAATGGGTACTTGCCCTCTTTAGGGTCAGGGAAGGTAAAGCAGCGAGGGAGAGGAGATGGGCACCGCCCTCAATATGCTGGCCCCTAGAGAAGCTGAGGTCTCTGACGCCTCGCTCGCCTACGACTACACAGGTTACGGGACACCTTTACCATTGACCTTTTTACCATCTAGAGCTGCGAGGTTCACCTATGGTAACATTTTGCCTGCTTCAAAACACAAGGCGGCTACCTCTGTCACTGTATGCCAGTATCCCAAAAGTCCTCCGGATGAGACTATAAACCAAGGCCCCTTTACGAACTCACACAGAACATCTTGCGCACACGTCAAATCCTGTTGAGTAGGCCATTGTGTGCCGGTGGGAACAGATGACAAGATTTACAAAACTGCATACACACAGGGACTGGATGCAAAAAAGCACATGAGTGTGGGTTCCATTATCTTCCATATAAAAGAATAAATAAAATAAATAAATATTCCCAATCTTTTCCTTCTTAACACAGGCACTTGCTTCAACTTAAGTCTGCCACTGTATGCCAGTATTCCCAATCTTTTCTCTTTGCTTCAACATGCAAGGCCAGTACCCCCAATCTTTCCTGATTTAACACAGGCGCCTGTATATATGCATCTGCCACTGTATGCCAGTATTTCCAGTCTTTTCCTTATGTAACACAGGCACCTGCTTCAACACTCAAGGCAGCTACCTCTGCCACTGCATGCCAGTATTCCCAATCTTTTTCTTATCTAACACAGGCACCTGCTTCAACAAAAAAAAAGCACATGAGTGCTTATTCCATTATCCTCAATATAAAAGAATATATAAATAAATAAATAAATAAATAAATAAATAAATCTTTCTTTAACACAGGCACCTGCTTCAACACAAAAAGCACATGAGTGCTTATTCCATTATTCTCGATATAAAAGAATGAGTAAATAAATAAATAAAAATATCCCCAATCTTTCCTTATTCAACACAGGCGCCTGCTTGTATGCATCTGCCACTGTACGCCAGTATTCCCTATATTTCTTTATTTAACACAGGCACCTGCTTCAACACACAAGGCCAGTACCCCCCAATCTTTTCCTCATTTAACACAGGCACCTGCTTCAACACTCAAGGCAGCTACCTCTGCCAGTGCACTCCAGGCTGGACGGGGAAGCAGTGCGGGGAGAACGTCAACGAATGCGCCTCCACCCCCTGCTACAACAAGGGCGTGTGCCACGACACCGTCAACGGCTACGGCTGTGACTGCACCGGCACCGGCTTCAAGGGTAACCGCTGTGAGGAGAACATCGACGACTGCGTCAACAACCGCTGTGAACACGGGGCGCCGTGCGTTGATGGCGTCAGGCGATACTTTTGTAACTGTACTGGTAAGGAGGAGGAGGGGTGGTGGGTTAGGTTGGGTTGGTTTGGGCTGGGGTGGGGTGGGGGGGGCTGGGTTAGGTTGGTTTGGGCTGGGTTAGGTTGGGTTGGGTTGGGCTGGGCTGGGTGTGCGCAGAGTTGATACAGTGTGTTGTTTGGTGTTGTGTGTCAGGGCATGGGTTGATACAGTGTGTTGTTTTTGGTGTTGTTTGGTGTTGTGTGTCAGGGTATGGGTTGATACAGTGTGTTGTTTTTGGTGTTATGTGTCAGGGTATGGGTTGATACAGTGTGTTGTTTTTGGTGTTGTGTGTCAGGGCATGAATTGATATAGTGTGTTGTTTGGTGTTGTTTGGTGTTGTGTGTCAGGGCATAACGTGCTGTGGTATACACTACATATCATTGGTCTTTGGTCTGTACTGGGGTGGGCTGGGTATGTTCAGAGTTGATGCAGTGTGTTGTTTGGTGAGGTGTGTCAGTGAATAATGTGCTGTTGCATAACATCGTGTAATTTGTCTTTGGCGTTCAGTGTTGTTTGCGTTTTGGGGGCATGATAGCACAGAGGGTGGTCAGAGCACTTAACTCTCCCCAAGCTAAGGTTAAGCAGCGTTGAGCGTGGTTAAGCGAAGGGAAGCAGAAAGTAGGTCGACCAAAAAAGACCTGGTGCAGAAGCATTGAAGCAGAGACGAAGGCAGCCGGAATGATTTTGGCCGAGCTGAAGAGGATCTTCCAGAACCGAGTCCATTGGAGGAGTGTTGTTGTGGCCATTTGTTCCCACGGGAATTCACAGGCATAAGTCAAGAGCGTGGTTGCCCCACGGATGGATGACCATTCGTACACCTTGACTTCAGTACAGTCCCTCAGTTCACCCAACTGTAAATGGGTACCTGCCATCTTTAGGGACAGGGAAGGTAAAACAGAGGGAGATGTTCACACATGGGGCCTTGGTTTATAGTCTTTTCCAAAGGACTTTGGAGGGAATGGAGACAGCACTGATGATAGCTGGGTGGGGGGGGGGGGGGGGGGGGAGGATCCCTTGAAAGGGCGTCTCTGTGGTGGCTGTTATTACATGCTTTTTGTTACTATAGTTATTCACCACAAACAAGGTTAGTTTTGAGGGTTCGGGCATTGGTTTTATCTCAATCGAGGAGAAATAAATAAATAAATGAATAATTTTCTCTCTGTGTGTCTCTCTCTTTTCGGAAGGAACGGGGTACGAAGGAGAGTTCTGCCAAACGACACAGACGAATGCGCGTCTCAGCCCTGCCAACATGGCGGCACCTGTGCGCAAGGCAGTGTGGGTAGCTTCCGGTGCACGTGCACCGATACGGGGTTCCGGGGTGCACGGTGCGAGCAGGACATTGACGAATGCAGGGAGGGGACCCACAACTGCACGGAGAAAGGGTCCCCTGTGTCAACCTGCTGGGCAAATACCGCTGCGGATGTTTGCAAGGGGACAAGAGTAAGTTTTTGTGTGTGGTGTGTGTGTGGGAGGGGGGGGGGAGGAAGAGGGGGGGGGGAGGAAGAGGGGGGGTGTTGTGTTGTGTGTGTGTGTGGGGGGGGGTGTTGTGTTTGTATGTGGGGGGGAGGTTGGGGGGGGGAGGGAAGGTTGTGTGTGTGTCTGTCTGTCTGTCTGTCTGTCTGTCTGTCTGTCTGTCTGTCTGTCTGTCAGTGTTTGGGGGGGATGTGTTGTGTGTGTTGGGTTGGGCGTGTGTGTGTGTGTGTGTGTGTGTGTGTGTGTGTGTGTGTGTGTGTGTGTAAGTTGTGTTGCGTGGTGGTGTGTGTGTGTTGCGTTGCGTTGCGTTGCGTTGCGTTGCGTTGTGGTGTGTGTGTGTGTTGTGTTGTGGGGGTGTGTGTGGGGTTGTGTGTGTGTGTATGTATGTGTCTGTGTGTGCATGCACGCACACACAGACACGCACACATGCGTGCGTGCTTTTTTTTCCTTTTTTCCTGGTTAGTAGATTGGGTGGGTAACCACAAACGACATCCGAGGCATGGCCACCAGGCCCGGACACCAGATGAACACTAATCCAAGCAGTTTTCACCAAACTGTCCTCAGGAAAATGCTCACAGGGTATCCTGCAACAAGCACCGCTCTCAAAATGTCTGGAAAAAAATAAGGCGATGATTCAAAAACAAAAAAAAGAAGATAAATTATACAACGAACCACAAAACAGTATCATATCAAACCAAAGCTTCGCAGTCTCAGAGAAAGTGTATTCATTGTATTGTGTTGTTTTGTGAAGTTTTGTATTGTGTGTTCTTGTATTGTATTGTACTGTGTTGTGTGCTACTTTCAGTTACAGCAGATTTCTCCACATTAAATTCGGACCGCTCTCCCAGGGAGAGCGTATCGCCACAAGAGAAGCACCGTTTAAAAAAAAGTATTCGATGCATTATTGCCAAAGGCAGCTCTGTGGGAGGGGGGGGGGAGGGTTACTACGCTGAATGCGTGTTGCACACAGGATATTGGGTTTATCGTCTCATCCGAAAGACTAGCACACAGACCACCACTCAAGGTTTCAAACAAGTGTCAGAACAGCACATCTTGCTTTCTAGGCAGGTGCGATACCTCTAGGCCACCAATTTATAATATAGATCCCATAATCCACACAGACTCTAACCCACATAAGAAACACCCCCCCCCCCCCCCCCCCCCCCCCCCCCCCCCCCGCGCCCCTAGCCACACACATCCCCATTCTGCATAAACCCTTAATCCACACCGACCCCAATCCACACTGACCCCCCTCCCCAATCCACAGGGTCCACCCAATCCACACAGACCCCAGTCTGCATAAACCCCCAATCCACACAGACCCCCAATCCACACTGACCCCCAATCCACACTGACCCCCAATCCACACTGACCCCCAATCCACACAGACCACCCAATCCACATGGACCCCAATCCACACTGACCCCCAATCCACACTGACCCCCAATCCACACAGACCCCCAATCCACATGGACCCCCAATCCACACTGACCCCCAATCCACACTGACCCCCAATCCACACAGACCACCCAATCCACACTGACCTCCAGTCTGCATAAACCCCCAATCCTCATGGACCCCAATCCTTTAAAAGGTAAAGGTGTCCCATAACCTTTGTGGTCGTAGGGGAGCGAGGCATCAGAGACCTCAGCTTTACCTTTACTAGTTCCAAAATCGCGAGATTGGTCTAAAGAGCCTCTTTTGCGCTGATAGTGGGGCTCCGCATTTGACTCAACCTTCGGTTAAGCTGAGAGAGAATGAAGGAAGGAAGAATTAAATGATGTTTAATACGCAAAGATATAAAGATTTGAGGCCAAGAGTAGTCTTACAATCTTTCCTTTCGAACATAGTACCTACTTGAAAACAAGGAATAAAACACGTAGATCAATAAAGAATAAAAACCGCATACAAAATTAAGTTACGACACTAAAAGCGCTATTAAAAAGTCATACGACGCAATAATACTAATCTCTTCTTAAAACACACACACACACACACACACACACACACACACACACACACACACACACACACACACACACACACACACACACACTTTAAGAAATGAAATCCTGACACACAGTTATATACAAAAAGAGAGAGAGGGTGAGGATGTCAATGACAAAGAGAGAGGATATGCAACAGAAGGAGCTTTCTTGATGAACTCTCGGTGCAAAGACAAATGTGGGTTAAAATCGATAAGTGCAGACTAAGATATGCTGTTCATGCATATGGAAACGTACAGACACATATCTGATGACGACAGTTCTCCAAGGTAAGGTTGAGGGCAGAAGGAAAAGAGGCAGACCACCAACATCCTACATTGCCAACATCACTGAGATCAGTGGTCTGGGAGGGCTACAGGAGATCGTAGAACTCAGCAGAGACACAGAGAGATGGTGAACCCTGGCGGCATTGCGTGGAGTAAGACACCAGACCTGACCTGACTATTTTCTTAATAAAACGTGCTGAAGGACAGCTTAAGGCTAAAATTCAAAAGTAAATGTCCAACTTTTTGGAGCTTTTTTGTCACATCACAAAGACTTAAGACGTCACAGCATTTGATTTAGCAGCCTGGTGATTCAAAAGTAAATGTTCAACATTTTGGAGCTTTTTTGTCACATCACAAAGACATAGGACGTTACATGTTCAACATTTTGGAGCTTTTTTGTCACATCACAAAGACTTAGGACGTCACAGCATTTGCTTTAGCAACCTGAGCATCCCTATCCCGCCTTCCCTGGAGAAGACTGGAAAAGACTCTACACCGAAATAAGCCCTTCAGGGTCTCCTTGTACCTGGACCCTAAGAAACAGTAGACGAAGAAGTTGAAGGAGGCATTGAGGTAGGAGAAGAGCTCAAAGACACTGACCATCAAGTTAAAGGCGTTGTAGTAACGACCTCGCAAGTTAAAACTCCGCCACGGTCAGAATGCACACCCCCAGCGCTAACGTCGGCAGCATGCAGACGACATACAACACGGACACACCAATCAGCATGCGAGTCAGCGCCAGGTCACGTGCAGACACGGAGGCCGAGGACGTCTGCTCCCTCCAGTGCGCCAACTGCCGGAGCTTCCAGAGGGTAACGGCTGTGGTGGCCACGACCACAGAGACATACAGCCCGGGCAACACCAAGCCGTACACGATCCCGTCCAGGATGTCCAGAACGCGCTTGTGGCGGATGTAGAACTGACTACCGTAGATGGTGCTGGTGGTGGTGTTGGTGGCGGGGTCGTAGACGCAGACGATGTCCCACCTGGTGCAGACGACGAAGAAACCGCCGAGGATGAGGAGAGAGGCCACGGCGATGACGAAAGCCGTGGTGCCTGTCTTCAGCACCGTTTTGGAGCGGAGAGGGCTCAGCACGCAGAAGCATCTCTCGCACGCGATCAGCATGGACAGGAACCCAGACACCCAGCTGAAGCCGCGGAAACCCACCATCTTGTGCCGGACGATGAACTGGAAAACGACTCCCAGCTGGGAGGAGGAGGAGGAGGAAGAGGAGGAGGGTGCAGAAGTGTAGAGCCTGTCCACGTTGAGGAGGAAAGAATGAAGCATGTAGAGCAGATCCGCGGCAGACAGACAGAAGAGGCAGAAGTTGATCCTCTCCCTCACGCCCTGTCTCCAGAAGACCAGCACGTTGAGCGTGTTCGTTGTCGTGCTGAGGAGGAAGAGGAGGGGGAGGAACACCACCCCCACCGCCACGTCCACCGCCCCTCCACCTCCCGGCTGACCAGGTTGTCCGGGTTGTCCCAGGGAAGGAAGCCTCCCGTGGACAGCACCACGCATCCTGGAGGAGCAGCCTGGAGCTCTGGCTGCTGAGAGAAGGGGAGCAGGGGTGATGCCGTGTGTGTCAGAGATGTGGTCATTTTCAGCATGAGGTGGGGTATAGCTTGCTCAGTGGTCAGAGCGCTCGCCTTCCCCAAGTTTAAGCAGCGTCGAGCGTCGTTACCAAGTTGGATGGGTGACCGATTGCGCGGTGCCTTGGCTTCAGTATAGTTCCCTCCCCAGTTCACCCAGCTGTAAAATGGGTACCTGCCCTCTTTAGGGTCAGGGAAGGTAAAGCAGCGAGGGAGAGGAGATGGGCGCCGCTGCCCTCAATATGCTGGTCCCTAGAGAAGCTGAGGTCTCTGATGCCTTGCTCTCCTACGACCACACAGGTTATGGAACACCTTTACCTTTACCTCTTGACTGGTGTTTTGAGCTTTGTTGGTGGTGGATTTGGGGAGGTTTTTTGTCGCTGTTTTTTTTAATAATTATTTGTTGATGTTGTTTTTATGTTTCACTCCAATAGCTCCCCAACAAAGGGAGGAGTAGTTTGGCAATTTTAAGTCAGCAACTATATATTTTTAGTAATATCATTACTGCTTTTATAATACGTGATGTACTAATAACAAAAAAAACAAAGGCAAAAATTGAATAAAGGATGCGAAGCTGTATTAATTTCATCAAACGAGTATGAAATGTGATGTAAACTGTACACAAGTTTCCTTCTTACATAATAGCAAAGCAGTTCATACGTTGTGGAAACAGAGTGTGTTTGATAATAGACATTGATTTATCAGTTAAACAAACGAGAAAGGAGAAGAGGGGGGTAGGTTGCAGTCTATTAGGCAAGGAACTCACAAACGGCAGTTAATTATAAAAGGTCGTATGGTGAGACGCTCAGAGATGTTTCTTTATAAATGGAACTGAACAACGAACAATCTCTAAAATTTTAATGCATTTTCTTTTCCTCGAGTTTTCTCTCCAGACAATTTTATCATTTAAATTTAATCAATTGCGGCAGTGCCTGTTCATTTGCGCTTACGTGCGCACAGGAAGATGTGTGTATGTGTGTGTGTTTGTGAGGGAGGGGGCTGTGCGCGCGCGCGCACGCGCGTGTGTGTGTGTTTGTGAGTGCGTCTCTCTCTCTCTCTCTCTCTCTCTCTCTCTCTCTCTCTCTCTCTCTCTCTCTCTCTCTCTCTCTCTCTCTCTCTCTCTCTCTCTCTCTCTCCCTCTCTCCCTCCCTCTCCCTCTCTTTCTCTCTCTGTGCTATGTATGTGATTTATTAGATAATACAGGGAAATGTTAGTATACGTGTACACATGATTGTATGGGGGAGGGGGGGTAGTGTGGGCGCGTGCGCGCGACGCACAAGTACACACGTTAGCATTTAGGCTATTTTTTTCGATGCTTATACCTGCTTTTATATGCTGTACAATTTTATGTACAGCTCAACATATACGCACGCGTACGCGCGCAAGCAAAAATATGCACACAAACACGCGCGCAAACACGCGCACATACACACACACATAAACACGCACACATACACACACGCACGCACGCGCACACACACACACACACACACACACACACACACACACACACACACACACACCACACACACACACACACGCACGCACGCACGCACGCACGCACGCACGCAATCTCGCACGCACGCACGCACGCACGCTCGCACACCACGATTCACGTTTGCACATACGCACACACGGAGTTGCACGCACACGCAGAGGTGGAAACACACCACAGAGGCACACCAGCGAACGCTTGTGCGCGCAGGCACCCTCTCTCTCTCTCTCTCTCTCTCTCTCTGTCTCTCTCTCCCCTCTCTCTCTCTCTCTCTCTCTCTCTCTCTCTGCCTGTCTGTCTGTCTGTCTGTCTGTCTGGATTACTGGCGTTCGTCAGTGTTGCCATTGAAGTTTTCGTTTTGATTTGGTTTAGTTTTATTGGATTGGTTTGTCATGGTGTAATTTTTGTTCTCTCTCTTACATTATTCTTGTCCTTTTTTTTTAACCATCGTTTGTTTGTTTCTTTGATGGAAATATGTTCCTTTGTTTTTCTTTTGCTGTTGTTGCTTTCTCCTCTCATTCCATTTTTTTTCCCTCTTTCTTTTTAGTGATTATTATATATATATATATATATATATATATATATATATATTATATATATATATATATACGTGTGTGTATCTTTGTGTATGTGTGTGTGTGTGTGTGTGTGTGTGTGTGTGTGTGTGTGTGTGCGTGTGTGTGTGTGGAGTGTGTGTGTGTGTGTGTGCGTGTGTGTGAGTGTGTGTGTGTGTGTGTGTTTACTCTCTCTCTGTGTTACTCTCAGTGTGTGATGCTCTGTGTGTGTACGTGCCCTTGCGCGCGCATATGCGTGTTGTATGTGTGTGTGGGGGGGGGGGGGGGGGGGTGCATATGCGTACATGTGTACGTGTGTGAGCGCGCGCGTGCGTGTGTGTTTGTGCGCGCATGCACATAAGGGCGTGCTTACACATGTGTATATACGTGTATGTTTTGTAATTTGCTTTTTTTTTTTTTTTTTTGGGGGGGGGGACTTTTTTGAGGACTGGATAAATAAAAGCCTTTGTATTCATTCTATGACACTCTAAATTTAAAGCGCTTCTCTCTCTCTCTCTCTCTCTCTCTCTCTCTCTCTCTCTCTCTCTCTCTCTCTCTCTCTCTCTCTCTCTCTCACACACACACACACACACACACACACACACACACACACACACAACACACACACTGATCTCCGCTCTCTGCTTTCAGCGGAAGTGTGTCAGAGCCTTCTAGGCGGTGACGACAACAACACCACGAACATCAACACCATCGTCATCGCTTTGATCGTCATCATCCTCCTCGTCACCGCTGCGGCTATTTACGTCACCTGGCACGTGCGGCGTTCGCGCCGAATGAAAGGTCATTACAAGCCCTCAGAGGCCGAACAGAACAACGGTACCGGTATTCCCCTGGACAAGATGACCACTGATGCCTTCGGGGAGAGACTGATCTAGGTCCTCGAGTGGGGAATGAAGAAGAGAGGAGCGAAATCATTTTTTGTGGGTTTTTTTTTTGACCGGTGGTAAGGGAATGGTTTGGTTAAGATTGGGACGTACTCATGTTTTTTTAGTGGTTTGGTCAGTTGGGGTGAGTGAGTGGGTGGGTGTCCATCTTTTTTTTTTTTTTTTTTTTTTTTTTTTTTCTTTTTTTTTTTTTTTTTTGAGAGAGAGAGAGAGAGAGAGAGGAGAGAGAGAGAGAGAGAGAGAGAGAGAGAGAGTTTGTGATTTGTCAGCGAAAGAGTGCAAATTTTCGGAATGGGGGAAGTTTTGTGGGCTTTTTGTTAGAGAGAGAGAGGGGGGGGGGGGGCAGTTTGTCAGAGAAAAAGGGCATAAGTTCTGAGAGTCAGACATTTTTATTTTAGTCAGAGACACTTTAGTTAATGAGACCAGACCAAAAAAAGAAATTAAAGGAAAAACCACCCAGAGATTGCTATCGGACAGAATAGAAGGGCATAAGTTCTGAGTGTGAGAGAAAACTGAATTTCTAAGAGCAGAAAAGCGACAACAACAACAACAAATCCAGAATTTAATGTTTGACAGAGTCAAACGGACATACGTTTCAAGGTCAAAACAATACTGCAAGGCACTGTCCAAGGAGGAAGAAAAAGAGGCAGAGCAAGGAAGAGATGGGAGGACAACATCAGCGAATGGACAGGCCTAGAACTCAACAAAACCCTGAGAAAGGCAGAACACAGAGAGGAATGGAGGGAACTGGTTGTCAAGTCTTCGGTCGCCAGACTAAGGGATGGATAGATAGATAGACGTTTCAAGGGTGGAAGAAAGTGTAATTTCTAGGGGTGAAGAAGAGATCAAAGACAAAGAATAGCAACAACTAACGAGAACATAAGAAATCAGTACTTTCTGGAAGTGGTCGATTGTCCATCTTCAAGAGTGAAAGGTTCTGTACTTCTTTAAGTAAGAGCAATCTCTTAGAATAAGGATGCCTTTCACTCGAAAATTGAGAGTCTGTGTTTTTTTATGTAGTCTATGTGGTTTTGTTTGGGTTTTTTTTTTTGTTTGTTTGTTAGTTTGTTGGGGGGTGGGGTGGGGGGTTTGGAGTGAGAGAATCTGATTTGTAAGAGAGAGTCAGTGCTCTTTGTGAGAGTGAGAAAGTCAATCATTTTATGTATTTATTTTATTTCATTCTTTTATATCGCGGATAATGGAATAAGCGCTCATATACTTTTTTTTACATCTACTCCCCGTGTGTATGCAGTTTTTGTATCATTTCTTGGAGTGAGAGAGTTCGTCATTCTTAAAGTGAGAGAATCTTTTATATCACTTTTTTAGAGTGACAGGATACAAGTCAAAAGTCTTCAGAACGAAAGAGTGTGACATTTCTATGAGTGAAAGTTCAACATTCTAAGAGAGTTGGGGAATCTGTGATTTTTGAGAATGGAACAATGTCTTCTTTTTTTTTTGAGAGTGGGAGAATTCTGTGATTTCAGCTATCTAGTAA
>CM060345.1:29799118-29808866 GCA_030674155.1 Stramonita haemastoma
GGCGTCAGGTGTGCTTGTGTTCCAGGTAAGAGGGTAGTAGAGGCATTATTGTGTGTGTGTGTGTGTGTGTGTGTGTGTGTGTGTGTGTGTGTGTGTGTGTGTGTGTGTGTGTGTGTAAGACTGTCTTACTGTTTTTGTTTTTGAGGGTTTTTTGTTGTTGTTGCTTCTTTGTTGTTTTTCTTACTATTTGGTGGTTGTTTCTTTGTTGTTGTTTTTGTTGCTTTTTATTACTGTTTGTAAGTTGTTTCTTTGTTGTTGGTTTCTTACTGTTTGTGGGTGATTGATGTGTTGTTATTGTTTTCTTACTGTTTGTTGGTTTTTCCTTGTTGTTATTTTGTTATTACTGTTTGTTTGTTTCTTTCTTTGTCGTTGTTTTTTCTTACTATTTTGTTGTTGTTTCTGTGTTGTTGTTTTTTCTTACTATTTTTTGGTTGTTTCTTTCCTGTTGTTGGGTTTTTTTCTTACTCTTTGGTAGTGGCTTTTTTGACGTTGTTTGGTAATTTTTTTCGTACTGTTTGTTGGTTGCTTCTGTGTTTTTTTCTTTTTGTTCGTTGGATGTTTCTTTGTTGATGTTTTTCTTACTATTTGTTGGTTTTTTCCGTGTTCTTTTTTCTTCTTACTGTTTGCAGGTAACTTTTTTAACATTGTTTGTTTTGGTTGGGGTTTTTTTCCCAATCTTCTGTCCCCGCACCAAGGTTACACAGGAGTGGTGTGCGAGACGGAGATCAACGAGTGTGACAGCCAGCCTTGTATGTTTAACGGCACCTGCACTGACCTCGTCAACAACTTTCGCTGCACGTGCACCCCGGGCTTCATGGGGCCCCAGTGTCAGGCAGTGGTCAGACGATGCCAGCTGGACAATCCCTGTGGTCAGCACGCCGTCTGTGTGGAGAAACCCGCAGGTGAATAGTGTGTGTGTGTGTGGGGGGGGGGGGGAGGGGGAAGATATTCCACGCTATCTGTCTGTCTTGTCTGTCTATCTGTCTTTTTATTAATCTATCTATCTGTCTCTATCTATCTATTTATCTATCTATCTCTATCTAGCTATCTAGCTATCTATCTCTATCTATTTATCTATCTATTTATTATCTATCTTATCTATCTCTATCTACTTATCTATCTGTCTATCTATATTTCTTTCTATCTATCTATCTATCTATCTACCTATCTATCTACCTATCTATCTATCTACCTACCTATCTATCTATCTACCTATTTATCTATCTACCTACCTACCTATCTATCTATCTATCTATCTATCTATCTATCTATCTATCTATCTATCCCTTAGTGGTGAGATTTTGTGTTTGCTACCGTTAACACACCATTCAGGTAGCTGCATTCTGACTTCGGGGATGCTGTCTCAACACAACACCGGTTTGCATGTGTGTTTGTTTTATTTGTTGTTGTTGTTATTTTGATTCTATCATCAGTTCCATACCTGCACGGAACAACCTACTCTTCCGAAAAACAGGAAGGGTTTTTTATGTGTGTATGCAAGAAGTTCTGCGAGTGTTCGTAAACAGGGCTTCGGTTTATAGTGTCATCCGAAGGACTTTTTAGGGGAAGTGGGGTCTGCACTGATGTTAGCTCCAAAGTCCTTCGGATGAGACTATAAACCGAGGTCCCGTGTGTGAACGCACGCAGAACATCTTGCGCACACGTTAAATCCTGTTCCGCTTTTCGTAAGAGTAGGCCATTGTGTGCCGGTGGGAACAGATGACGTTTACAAAACTGCATACACACGGGGACTGGATGTAAAAAAAAAAAGCACAAGAGTGCTTATCCCATTATCCTCGATAAAAAAAAAATAGAAAAAAGAAAGAAAGAAGAAAAAAATCCCCTTGAAGGGACCAGCATGTGATGTTTCTCCTCCTGCAGGCGGCTTCAGGTGTTTCTGTCACCGGTATTACGGAGAGCGGTGTGACCAGGTAATCAACGGTGTTTGTCGCACCCTTGTCACAGCGGAAATGCAACGATGCTGTCCCCCAATTTCAACATGCCGAGCATTTGCCAGGCGCACAAATACACTTGCAGTTTTGCCAGGTCAGTCTTTTCTTTCGGGCTTTCTGTCTGCCTTTCTGTCTGTTTGTCTGCCTGTCTTTGTATCATGTCTCACACCAATTATGCATCAATAATAGGCCTATGGGACTAGTGTATTGAATCATTTTTAAAAAATCAGAAAACAAGCACATACCTTCTAATGTGCCCAGACTAAAGCGTTTGCTTTGTCTTTGTTTTCTGTCGCTGTTGATTTTGATATTATTCTGCGTTTGTTTGATTGCTTCTGACTAAAAAAAACAAAAACAGCAGCAGCAGTGTCGTATTTGTAGTTCTCCCAGGGACCATCCTAGTTTGGCCCTTATAGTTCTTAGGGCGTTGATATGAGGTACGACTGAGGTGGTGGTGTCCCTAACCTATGTGGTTGTAGGGGAGCAAGGCGTCAGAGACCTCAGCTTCTCTAAGGGCCAGCGTATTGAGGGCGTCGCCCATCTCTCTCTCTCTCTCCCTCGCTGCTTTACCTTCCCTGACCTTAAAGAGGGCAGGTAGCCATTTACAGCTGGGTGAACTGGGGAACTGTACTGAAGCCAAGACGCGCAAACGGTCACCCATCTATTTGGTAACCACGTTCGATGCTGCTTAACCCTTGCTTAAGAAAAGCGAGTGCTCTGACCACTGAGCTATCCCGTCCCACGTTTGAGGAGTTGGTTTAATTCCTTGTGTTTAAATCTGTGCACAGTTTCACAGCTTTGACCTGAGCTTGACCACTTGATAGGGTGAAAGTTCAGATAATAATAATTATGGCCTCTGTGGTCAGCTAGGTAAGTGGTAGTATGTAACTGTAGTTAAGTAGCAGTAGGAGATGTGGAGACTTCATCATTATAACATAACCTACATGTAGCTGTTACTATAGAACCCATCGATTTTGATGTCAGAATAATCACGACACTACATGGCCATCAGGGTTTAATGCCGAAAATATCATTATCACCATTAGGATTCAATTCCAACACTATTATCGCCATCAGGATTAAATCCCGACACTATATCGCCATCAGGATTAAATCCCGACACTATAATTTTCGCCATCAGGATTAAATCCCGACACTATAATTTTCGCCAACAGGATTTAATATCGACACTATATCGCCATCAGGATTTAATCCCGACACTACAATTATTATGGGGACGGGATAGCTCAGTGGTCAGAGCGCTCGCTTACCCCCAGCCAATGTTAAGTAGCGTCGAGCGTGATTACCAGTTGGATGGGTGACCGTTTGCGCGCCTTGGCTTCAGTACAGTTCCTCCAGTTCACCCAGCTGTAAATGGGTACCTGCCCTCTTTAGGATCAGGGAAGGCAAAGCAGCGAGGGAGAGGAGATGGGTGCCGCCCTCAACATGCTGGCCCCTAGAGAAGCTGAGGTCTCTGACGCCTCGCTCCCCTACGACCACACAGGTTATGGGACACCTTTACCTTTTCTTTTTTTTTACCTTTTACTACTAGTACTAGTACTACTAGTACTAGTACTATCTACTACTACTACTACTACTACTACTACTACTACTACTACTACTACTACTACTACCACTACCACTGCTACTACTACTACCACTGCTACTACTACTACTACCACTACTACTACTTCTACTACCACTACTACTACTTACTACTACTACTACTACTACTACTACTACTACTACTACTGCTGCTGCTGCTTCTACTACTACTACTACTACTACTACTACTACTACTACTACTACTACTACTACTACTACTACTACCACTACTATTACTACTACTACTACTACTACTACTACTACTACTACTACTACTACTACTACCACTACTACTACTACTACTACTACTACTACTACTACTACTACTACTACTACAACTACCACCACCGCAACTACCACCACCACCAACTACCACTACCACTACCACTACCACTACTACTACTACTACTACTACTACTACTACTACTACTACTACTACTACTACTACAACAACTACCACCACCACAACTACCACCACCACCACCACTACTACTACTACTACTACTTCCACTACTAACTACTACTACTACTACTACTACTACTACTACTACTACTACTACTACTACTTATCACCCTCAGGATTCACGGGACGCAACTGCGAGAAGGACATTGCCGAGTGTGAGTCCAGCCCTTGCCAACATGGCGCCAACTGCTCAGAACCTCGGCCCAACCTGTTCCTCTGCCACTGCCTTCCGGGCTACACTGGCGCCCTCTGTGACACAAACATCAACGACTGCTTGGGGGTTGTCTGCCCTGTCAATCACTCCTGCGTGGACCTTGTGAACGGCCACAGGTGAGCAAGTTCTTCTTCTTCTTCCATTAATGTTCAATGGTCAGTAGTTTGACCATTATTAAACGTTTTTTGGCGAAGTTCATGTGTGTGTGTACCTGTCATCTGTTCCCACCGGCACACGATGGCCTACTCTTACGAAAAGCGGAACAGGATTTAACGTGTAAGCAAGATGTTCTGCGTGCGTTCGCGCACGGGGCCTTAGTTTATAGTCTCATCCGAAAGAAAGTTAGAAGTGTCTGTATGTTGTTGTTGTTGTTGTTGTTGTTGTTGTTGGGTGTTCCCTTGTTTTCGATTCCCGTTCGAGGGGGTTTTTCCCTTGGAGTTAACATCAGTGCTGACTCCACTTTCCTCACGAGTCCTTCGGATGAAACTATAAACCGAGGCCCCGTGTGCGAACGCACGCAGAACATCTTGCGCATATGTTAAATCCTGTTCCGCTTTTCGTAAGAGTAGGCCATTGTGTGCCGGTGGGAACATGACAAGGTTTACAAAAACTGCATACACACGGGGACTGAATGTAAAAATAAAAGCACATGAGTGCTTATTCCATTATCCTCGATATAAAAGAATAAATAAATAAATAAATAAATAGTTTAAGACTCTGCAGAATATGCACTCTGACTCACTCATATACATATAATTCACTGTGAGATTTAAAGTACACATTGGATGAGAAAAGTGTGTGTGTGTGTGTGTGTGTGTGTGTGTGTGTGTGTGTGTGTGTGTGTGTGTGTGTGTGTGTGTGTGTGTGTTGTGTGTGTGTTTTTGTGTGTATGTTAGTGTGTGTGTGTGTGTGTGTGTGTGTGTGTGTGTGTGTGTGTGTGTGTGTGTGTGTGTGTGTGTATGTTAGTGTGTATGTTAGTGTGTATATGTGTGTGTGTGTGTGTGTGTGTGTGTGTGTGTGTGTGTGTGGTGTGTGTATGTTAGTGTGTGTATGTGTGTGTGTCTGTGTCTGTGTGTTTTAAGTGCCTCTTCATATAGGCAGCCATCCGTCGGCTAGAAAAAGCTTGAAAATTTGAGGTTTTAGAATAATATTTGAGGTTGTAAAATTTAGATGTTTAAAGTTGAACGTAAGAAAGAGTTCAAACTTTCAACAACAAAATGTTTGAAGGTTGTTGTTTTTGTAAAGGTAAAAGGTTTAGAAGCTGAACTTATAAAAAACAACAACAAATCTTTGGAAATAGAAAGTAACACTTGTTACAATGTGCGACTTAAAAAAAAACAGGTTGGATACTTATTCCAGGGGAAAATCCCCTTGATCTGGTGTCTCAGTGGTGGCTCGAACCCCGGCTCAATCTCCAGCCCTCAAATCGAAGCGCAACGCTATAACCCCTTGGCTACCCTGCTTCCCAGGAATACATCAATATATGTTGTTGTTGTTGTTGTTGTGTTTCCTCGCTTAACACTCTGGGGGTCACCTACAAAGTGCGCTCTGACTCACTCATCCCACCTGGGAATCCCTGTGAGATTGAAATTGCACACTGAATGAGAAGTTTGCGTGAAGGACTGTTTTCAAGTACTTCTCGCCGTATAGCCAGCCATACTCCGACTTCAGAGGATTTTTTTCTCCTTTATAGGAGTGTGCAAGGTTGTTATGTGAAGAGCTTGTCATGGCTGAAAGCAATCTCAACACAGCATTTCACAACATCACAACATTTTAGTGTAGGCCTTGGCAATTAAGCTGACATCAATAACTGACACAGCTTTTGGCCTGGGCCATATCAATAAAATTATGATACAGAAAGTGCGACAACAGGTTGTAAAGGACTGTTTTAAAACTTTATTTCCTACAGAATTAAAACACCGTCATGTATTGATCTCCCACCCCCCCCCCCCCCCCCCCCCCCCCCCCAACTTGCTTCCCCTTTCAGATGCGTCTGTCCTCGGGGAATGACGGGCGACAACTGCACTGTCCCACGCAACGACTGTACGGGTAGTGCCCCTTGCCAACATGGTGGCACCTGTGCGGAGAAGGGAGGTAACTACACCTGCACCTGCTCTTATCCCTACACTGGGCCTCGTTGTGAGGTGAACTCTGACCCCTGTTTCCGCTCCCCTTGTCTCCATGGGGGAACTTGCGTCCTGGATAGCACAGCGGATGGTGGCTACACCTGCTCCTGTGCTGCTGGTTTTATTGGCAAGAACTGTCAGGTGGGTAGATCTAGAGTCTAGTAGTTTTTTTTTGTTTTTTTTTCTTTTATATTGAGGATAATAGAGTAAGCACTCATGTGCTTTTTCATCCAGTCCCCGTGTGTATGCAGTTGTGTAAATATTGTCATCTTTTCCCACCAGCACACGATGGCTTACTCTTACGAAAAGTGGAACAGGATTTAACATGTGCGCTAATTCAGTAGCGTAATGTGTGCGTTACGTTACTCAGTTACTTTCTACTGTTTGTGTTCACAGTGTCACGTTACTGAATTACTTTCTACTGTTTATATTCACAGCGTTATGTTACTGGATTACTTTCTACTGTTTATATTCACAGCGTTATGTTACTGGATTACTTTCTACTGTTTATATTCACAGCCTTACGTTACTGGATTACTTTCTACTGTTTATATTCACAGCCTTACGTTATTGAATTACTTTCTACAGTTTGTATTCACACGCAGAATTACGTAACCGAATTACTTTTGACAGTTTGTGTACTCAGAGCTACGTAACTGGGGTTACTTTTTCTGTCCATAAAGGCACAGGTATGTAGCCCTTTACTGTTTACAGACGCAGAATTGTGTAACTTGAATAGCAAAGTAAGAGGCTGTAGGATCAGTGGCTTTCCCACTCATGGAATTCCACTTTACAGCTTAGTCTTTAGTGATCGACTATGACACTCTGACTAGGAGGCTGGACTTGCACAGTCCTAATGTGCTGCAGCCCTGGGGGCTAGTTGGCCTTTGGGGAAACATCCCCAACACTGACTGTCCTTATGCCCTCATGGCCGAGAGAGTGGGGGTGTACTGTGGGCAAGGCATCTCCACTATAATCAAATTTTTGCCCAGTGTCTGAAACAGCAGCTGCCTCCTCTGCTGTTTTGGAGGTCATCGTCGGACACGACGGACAACACAACGTAGCCGTTGATTTCATTTTCACTGTGCTCAACGCTTGCTGGTTGACTTAACAGGGAGACCTGTACGACTGTGCATCCAGCCCCTGTCAGAATGGGGGCACCTGTGAGGAGCGCACGGACGGGGTCAGGGGGTTCACGTGCCGCTGTGCCCCTGCCTTCACGGGCAGACTGTGCCAGGACAACCTCACCGCCTGCTCCTCCCTTCCCTGCCTCAACGGAGCCAACTGCTCTCTCGTGGGGGCTCAAGGTCAGAGTGTGTGTCAGGCTGTGTCTGTGTTGTGTGTCGGTATATATATATATATATATATATATATATATATATATATATATATATATATATATATATATATATATATAAAACTTAGGGTATAATATATATAAACAGGTAAGAATAGTGAAAGAAAACAAGTCCATATATGTATGTCAGTGTGTGTGTGTGTGTGTGTATATATATATATATATATATATATATATATATATATATATATATATATATATGTGTGTGTGTGTGTGTGTGTGTGAAAATTATTTGTTTGGTAGTCATTTCTGTTTTAGTTTTGGTTGTTTGCAAGATTTTTTGTTTTACGGTTTCTTTCTTTCTTTCTTTCTTTCTGTGTGTGTGTGTGTGTGTGTGTGTGTGTGTGTGTGTTGTGTGTGTGTGTGTGTGTGTGTGTGTGTGTGTGTGTGTGTGTGTGTGTGTGTGTGTGCGTGCGTGCGCGCGCGCTCGCGCGTGCGTGCGTGTGTCTGTGTGTATCTGTGTGTGTATGTGTGTGTGTATGTGTAGGGGGTGTTTGCTGAGGGCAGAAGGGAGGGGGGGGGGGTCTTTAAGTATATTCCTGTCTGCCTGGTTTGCTAACTGAATTATTTTAGCAAACATTCCCTTTTTTTCAAAAACAGACTTCCAATGCCACTGCAAAGAAGGCTGGACAGGGCAACGCTGCGAAAACGACGTCAATGAGTGTCTACAATCCTCCTCCCCCTCCTCCAATTCTTCCTCCTCCTCTCAACCCTTATGCCAGAACGGTGGGCAGTGCATCAACCTGGCTGGGGGCTTCCAGTGTGTCTGCACCCTCTTCTGGAAGGGACAGCGATGCGAAACGGATGTATTGGAGTGTAACGGCGAGGGCGTGGCAGGGAAGAAGGAGGGGGGTGGTAGTGGTGGGGGTGGGGGCTACTGTCAGAACTCTGGCACCTGTCAGGAACGGCGAGGCATGGCGCCTGTGTGTCAGTGTTCACCTGGTGAGTGAGAGTGAGTGAGTGTTTTTGTGCTATGCCTTCATCAGTGCCTGGGCTTTATCACAGTTCTTGATTGAACCATTGACGCTGGGGGCAACAGCAAAGTGAGAGGCTGTATGATCAGTGGCTTTATCCCAGTACTTGATTAAACCATTGATGCTGGGGGCAACAGCGAAGTGAGAGGCTGTGTGATCAGTGGCTTTCTTTCCCACTCATGGAATTCCACTTAACAGCTTAGTCTTTTAGTGATCGAATATGATTCTCTGACTAGAAGGCTTGACTTGCACAGTCCTTATATGCTGCAGCCCTGGGGGCTAGTTGGCCTTTGGAGAACATCTCCAACGCTGACTGTCCTTATGTCCTCTTGGCCGAGAGAGTGGGGATGTACTGTGGGCAAGGCACCTCCACTATAATCCAATTTCTGCCCAGTTTCCGAAACAGCAGCTGCCTCCTCTGCTGTTTTGGAGGTCATCGTCGAACATGACGGACAAACAAACATAGTCCGGGTCAAATGTTCGGTTATAAGGAGCAAAAAAGTAGTAGTCATAGTCTAGATTTTTTTATTTTGTTCCCCAGCGAGAGCTCAGAAATTCGCCAACTGGTGAGAATTTTTGCGTATGCGACCGTTTTTGCCCACCATTCATTAAGCCGCATTCCGACTTCAGGGATGATGTCTATACGCGACCACCTGTGTGCATGCATTATTTTCATATATCGTTTAGTCATCCGTTTTTATCAGCATGAATGCTCTACTCTTCCATAAGGCAGAACAGGTTTTAGAGCGTGGGCGCCACAGATGCCAATTCCCCCTATTTTCAGCTCCTCTCAGCTGCTAACCAATCCACCCCATCCTAGCCCAGATGGGCCTAGCTGGTGCTATTCATAGCAGGAACTGACCACACTTGGACTAGGTAAAAGCAAAGGGTACACTAGATATAGCCCTCTTGACTGAGTGATGTTGGATTTACGCGCTGTTGGGCAAGATGTTCTGCGTGCGTTTGCACACAGTAGTAGTAGGCACGCATCAGTCTCGGAAGACTATGGAGTTGCGCTCTAGTCTTTAGAGCGCAAAGCCTGGGTAAGAATGGAGGG
>CM060345.1:29808966-29811466 GCA_030674155.1 Stramonita haemastoma
TTGGGGTTTGGGGGATAAATGATGAGGTATGGTGGTGTGGGCTGCTGTTTGCTGCTGCTGTTGTTGTTGCTGCTGCTTTGCTATTCACAAATCTCAGCTAAACACACAAGGATGGACAGGGGCTATATGTGAGGTGTCCGTAGCTGGCTGTCAGTCCTTACCCTGTCAGGACCGACCCTGGACTTTTCTCTCACAAGAGAATTGTAGCGATTCCCAGCGAGAACAGATAGATAAGAGGATTACATGCATGGCAGCATTTTAGCACCTCGCTATGTAGGGGACAAGATAGCTCAGTGGTCAGAGCACTCGCTCTCACCAAGCTAAGGTTAAGCAGTGTTAAAGTGGTTGCCTAGTTAATAGATGTTTGTCGTATACCTTTGCTTCAGTGCAATCCCCCAGTTCAACCCAGCTATAAAATGGGTACCTGCCCTCTTTAGGGACAGGGAAGGTAAAGCAGCGAGAGAGAGGAGATGGGCGCCACCCGTAAAATGGCTGGCCCCTAGAGAAGCTGAGGTCTCTGAGCCCTTGCTCCCTTTACGTTTTTGTACGTAGGCAGCTAGCTACATACAGGCTTCAGAAAATTATTTCCATTTTCCCCTTTGTTAAATATGGGAAAGCTTTTTTTTTCATACTGATGCGTTAAGCTGTAGACCTGCAGACAGTAGATAGATAGAAAGACAGACAGACAGGCAGGCAGGCAAGCAGGCAGATAGATAGATAGATAGATAGATAGATAGATAGATAGATAGATAGATAGATAGATAGATAGATAGATAGATAGATAGATAGATAGACAGATAGACAGACAGACAGATAGATAGAAAGATAGACAGACATACAGATAGACAGACATATAGATAGACATATAGATAGATAGACAGACAGACAGGCAGGCAGGCAGGCAGGCAGGCAGACAGACAGATTTGTGTGTTTGTGTGCGTATGTGGGAAGAAAGGACAGGCTGGGAATCGAACCCAGAACCTCATGGTTCCCTTGTTAGGCAGGTGAAAATTGTGACTGAAATAGAAACTTAACTCTTGTTTCCTCTTTGTTTCTTTATGGTCTCCGTTAAATAGAATTCCGATTGTTTTTGGATTATTGTTTGTTTTATTGTTGTGTTTTTCCAGGAAAGTTTTGCGAACACAACATCGACGAATGCCAGACCAGTAAACCCTGTCGAAACAACGCCACGTGTCGGGACACGATTGGTGGATTTGAATGCAACTGCAGCGCTGGTTGGTCAGGACAGACCTGTGACGTCAATGATGACGACTGTGCGAACGTGACGTGTCAACATGGCGGCACGTGTCGGGACAGCGTGGCCAACTTTACCTGCTCCTGTCAACCGGGATTCACTGGTTAGCAATCTGTATTGTCACATAAGGGGACGGGATAGCTCAGTGGTTTAGAGCGCTCGTTTTCCCCCAACTAATGTTAAGCAGCGTCGAACGTGGTTACCAGTTGGATGGGTGACCGTTTTTGTGCCTTGGCTTCAGTACAGTCCCCCCAGTTCATCCAGCCGTAAATGGCTACCTACCCTCTTTAGGGTCAGGGAAGGTAAAGCAGCGAGAGAGAGGAGACGGACGCCGCCCTCAATATGCTGGCCTCTAGAGAAGCTGAGGTCTTTGACGACTTGCTCCCTTAAGACCACATAAGTTATGGGACACCTTTACCTATTGTCACATAACATTGTTTGGGCATATGTTTAACCCCCCACCCCCACCCCCATCTTTTATGGAAGATTTTAGGAGCAGTTCACACTTTTTATGGTACAGGGAGGAAGCAGTTTAGTTTCGAGAAGAAAAAATCCAAAGGATAGAAGGAAGAGACGAAAGAGGGAAGAAATGAAGAATGAAAATGTCTTCCTGGGTGGGTGTGAATGACTTGGATACGACTGCTTTTGAGGAAATGTCGAAGTGCTTTAATTGGCACGTTTGTCTTTTTTTCCTTATTTCCTTCGTTCTCTTCGTTGTTCTTATTCCTTCCATCTTTCTTTCCTTCATTCAACCTTCTTTTTTATCTACTAACTTCTTCAATTCCTTCCTTTTTTTCTCTCCTTCCTTTCTCCTTTCCTTCTTTTTCTCCATTCATCCTTGCTCCTTTCCTTTTGTTTTTCTTTCTTTCTTTCTTTCTGTCTGTCTTTCTTTCTTTCTTTATTTTTTATTTATTTTCTTGCTTTCCTCTTCTTTTCTTCCTACCTTTCTTTCTTTTCTCTGTCTTTTTTTTCCCACCATCATTCCTTTGCTTCTTTTCTTCTGTGACTTGTTTTTCCTCTCTTCCTTTCTTCTGCCATTGCATTCTTTGTTTTTTGCTTCCCTCTTTTATTTCCTCTTCTGTTTTCTTTCCTTATGCTGCTGGCCCCTAGAGAAGCTGAGGTCTCTGACACCTCACTCCCCAACACTTTAGACTTGGGGGTGGGATAGCTCAGTGGTCAGAGCACTTATTTTCCCCAAGCTACAGTTAAGCAGCATTGAGACGTGGTTACCAAGTGGATGGGTGA
>CM060345.1:29816466-29831466 GCA_030674155.1 Stramonita haemastoma
GGACTGGCCAGTACTGTTCTACAGGGAACAGTAAGGGGAGGGAGACGAAGAGGCAGACAGGGGAAACGATGGGAAGACAGCATCAGAGAGTGGACAGGCCTTGGGTGGAGCGACCTACCACGGAGGGCGGAGGACCGTGGGGAGTGGAGAAGGCTGGTTGCAAAATCTTCAGTTGTGCCCCCACGGTCTGCTGACTACGGGACAGGTGAAGGTGAAGAAGTTAAAAAGGTTAAGGTTATCTGATATCCACGGCAGTTGTTGTTTTTTTCCAGATTGAAGAATCGTAGTGCTGAACAAGACTGACACTTTTTAACATAGCAGCAACATAAGATGGAATTAACATAAAACCAAAATGTCTTTGGTTCTCTTTCAGAACTTGGTGATCAACGGCCGTGTGATCAACCTGATGCCTTCATCCTCCACTCCAGTAACCACCAACACTACCACCACCACCAACACCAACAACACCAACAACAACACACTACCCACCTCCCAGCCCACAGCAGGCTGCAAAAGCCACACCCCGTGTCTCGCCGCCATGTGTCAAAATGGAGGCCGCTGCGTCGATGATTGGACCAGCAAGTCATGTGACTGTGTCACGGGGTACACAGGGGCCACCTGCACCTTCCAAAACGTGGCGCATTTCCAGCCGAAGTCCATGCTCCACTTCGGCAGCTATGCTGAGATCACGGAGATTTCCTTCTGGCTAACAGCCACCCAGCCTTCGGGACTGATTCTGTACACGGTGAGAGAAAGTTTTGGGTCAGAATTAATGAGTATTGGTGAGGTAAAGAGTTGGGGGTAGGGGTGGGGGGTGGGGGGGGTTATTTATTTATTTATTTATTTATTCTTTTATATCGAGGATAACGGAATAAGCAATCATGTGCTTTTTTTCATCCGGTCCCCGTGTGTATGCAGTTTTTGTAAATATTGTCATCTGTTCCCACCGGCACACGATGGCCTACTCTTACGAAAAGCGGAACAGGATTTAACGTGTGCGCAAGATGTTTCTGCGTGCGTTCGCACACGGGGCCTCGGTTTAAAGTCTCATCCGAAGGACGAAGTTGAAGTTGGTTGGGAACTTCATTCTTCTTCCTCTTTGTTGTTGTCGAATGTTCAGACAGCAACTATTGTTTGTCTGTGATATGAGCAAAAAAAATGTATTAGCTTCCATGTTAAGTCAAAGTCAGAGTCAAACTTTTATTTCCAAAGAGTACATTGAATAAGCAGTGCAATTGCTTTTTTTTCATCGAGCCATCCATCTAAGAAAGAAAAAATCATATATATGCATGTTTGAGAAAGAAAACCTTAAGAAAATATGTTGCACAATGACATGAAGAAGAGGTTTAGTTAGGCCTAGTGAGGAACACACTGATTTACTGATGTACATAACACAGAAGAGGGTTAGTTAGTGATGAACACACTGATATACATACAGAACACAGAAGACAACGGAATGACAGACGGTAGAAAGAAGCAAACATGATAGATATGAAGAAACAAAGGGGATGGGAGAGGGAGGGGGGAAGGAGACGAAAGAAATAGAGAAAAAAAGTGGAGTCTAGAATGTTAAAAGTAAAGGTGTCCCATAACCTATGTGGTAATAGGGGAGCCAGGCATCAGAGACCTCGGCTTCTCTAGGGCCAGCATGTTGAGGGCGGCGCCCATCTCCTCTCCCTTGCTGTTTTACCTTCCCTGACCCAAAAGAGGGCAGGTACCCATTGACAGCTGACCAACATCCAAATAATGATCTGATCATCTTTTTTTTCTGGCAGCTGACTACCGACATGTTGGCCCTGATGCTGGAAGGGGGACAACTGCGCCTGCAGATCGTGTCACGTGACAGTGACAAAGTGAGCCGCGTGGGCAGCAATCTGACCAATGGGGAGTGGATACAGGTGGCCCTCACCGTCGGCAATGGCCGCTACTCTATGCAAGGTCAGCTTGCAAGGAAGATTGCTGGGGGGGGGTTTGTGTGGATAATTCGAATCCTTGGTTGTTTTTTCACTGCTGTTTGTGCCTGTGTTGTGGGGTTTTTTTTGTGTGTTTTCCTCTTGCCTGTGTCTATTCTTCATAAGTGTGATTTAATCGCGGATTTGGTATTGAGTGTGTGTGTGTGTGTGTGTGTGTGTGTGTGTGTGTGTGTGTGTGTGTGTGTGTGTGTGTGTGTGTGTTGCTGATAGGGGGAATGTTCATATACACACATGCACGCACGCACGCGCTCAACACACATGCGCCGAGCAGTCTGCCTGTCTAACTGATTGGTGTGTGTGTGTGTGTGTGTGTGTGTGTGTGTGTGTGTGGTGTTTGTGTTTGTGTGTTTTCTGTTTTTGTATGTGTGTGTGCGTGTGTGTGTGTGTGTGTGTGTGTGTGTATGTGTGTGTGTGTGTGCGTGTGTGCATGCGTACGTGCATGTCTGTGCGTGCGTACGTGCGTGTCTGTGTCTCTGTGAATATGTGCGCGCGCATGTGTGTGTCTGTGTCCGTGCATGTATGCGTGCGTTCACACAGTGTACCGAGAGAGTGACGGGCTGTACGGCAGAACCACGGGCACTGTGGCCAACTTCATCCTGGTCACCCGCCCTCTCTTCCTGGGCACCCTCCACCCCCACCCCGCCCTCAACAAGTGGAGACGCAGACCTGTGCCCCTCGCCGCTAATGACAGGTAGGTCCTGGGTACCTGCTAAAGGTGTGTGTGTGTGAGGGGGGTTGTTTTGTTTTGGTTTTGGTTTTTTGGGTGGGTTGTTCTGTTTGGGTTTTTTTTGGGGGGTGGCTTCAGCGTAAATCAAAGCCAGATTTAAGAGAGTAGGGCTTTGACAAGATTGACAAAACTGCATACACACGGAGACTGGATGTAAAACGCCACATGGCTTCAGCGTCAGTCAAAGCCAGATCTAAGAGAGTACGGCTCTGACAACATTTACAAAACTGCATACACACGGGGACTGGATGTAAAAAAAATAAAAAAAAAGCACACGACTGCTTATTCCATAATCCTCGATATAAAAGAATAAATAAATAAATAAATGAATAAATAAACAAACTAACTCATCCCCCCATCCCCCCACCTACCCCAGTTTCACAGGGTGTCTGAAGAACCTGACCATCAGCAAGCGGCCAGTGGACCTGCAGACGGCCCAGAGCTCCGTGCTGGGTAACGATCCACCCCGACCCACCCCAGGGTGTCCCCGGGAAGACACGTGCAGCCACAACCCCTGTTCCAACGGCGGCCAGTGTCGGCCCCAGTGGGGTAGCCACTCCTGCGTCTGCACTGAGGGCTTTCAGGGAGCCAACTGTACTGAAGGTGAGTTGGCTGGTTTTGTGGGTTTGGGTGGGTGGATGGGGTGGGGTGGGTGGGTGGGTTGGGTTGATTGGTTGGTTGGGTGGGTTGGTTGGTTGGTTGGTTTGGGTTCGTAGGTTTTGGATGGGTGGGTGGGTGAGTTGATTGATTGGGTTGGTTGTTTGGGTTGATTGGTTGGTTAGGTTGGTTGGGTTGATTGGTTTTCTGGGTTGATTGGTTAGGTGGATGGGTGGGTTGGTTGGGATGGTGGGTGGGTGGGTTGGTTGGTTGATGGGTTGGATAGGTGGTTGGGTAGATGGGTGGGGTGGTTGATTGGTTGGATGGGTTGGTTGAATGGTTCGGTTGATCGGTAGTTTGGTTGATTGGGTGGGTTGCTTGGTTGGGTGGGTTGATTGGCTGATTTGATGGTCGGTGAGTTGGGTGGGTGGGTGTGTTTGATTAGAATGAAGTTTGCAAAGTCTGGTCTTGTACACCTGGATGTTCAAACGCTAAACATATCTTCTCTCATTCACACTTCTTCAGCGGCGTCCATGACCTTCGATGGTCGTAGCAGTGTGATGACCTTGACAATGGACCGAACCCAATTTGGTTTCGGTGAATATGGCGGATTCAGCTTCCGTACAAGGGACGCCACCTCCACGTTACTCCTAGTGCAGTTCCGGGCCCTGCCAGGGGGGGCTGATCAGTTTCTGGAGTTTCGTCTGCACCAAGGTCGCATGCAGGTGTTCTCCAGTTTTAGTCAAAGTGAGTTGTGGGTTGTTGTTTTTTCTTTATTTGAAAGTATTTTTTTACGTGTTGTAAACAGATGGTAATAGAGTGATATTGTCTAGAATTCAGTTTTTGGAATACCTCGTCTTGTTAGTTTGTTTTTCTTTTTTTTTTGGTTGTTTTATGCGATTGTTTCACACTCTGTGTGTGGTGTGTGTGTGTGTGTGTGTGTGTGTGTGTGTGTGTGTGTGTGTGTGTGAAGTAAAGTCTAGTCAAAATGATTTTTATTGAAGGTAAAAGTGAGTGCGTGTGTGTGCGCATGCCTGCCTGCTTGCTTGCTTGCGTGTGTGTGTGTGTGTGTGTGTGTGTGTGTGTGTGTGTGTGTGTGTGTGTGTGTGTGTGTGTGTGTGTTATATATATATATATATATATATATATATATATATATGTGTGTGTGTGTGTGTGTGTGTGTGTGTGCGTGCGTGCGTGCGTGCGTGCGTGCGTGCGTGCGTGTGTGTGCCTGTGCATTTGTCTGTGTGTGTGTGTGTGTGTGTGTGTGTGTGTGTGTGTACACACAGACCAGATCACCGCTCAGACACAGTTCAATGACGGCGACTGGCACAAGGTCACCTGGCAGAGGATTCATTCCTACCTGCTCCTCTTCTTCGATGCCTCCGCCATGTATCTGAGGGCCAGCGTCAACCCCTATGACCCCCGCTTCCAACACACCCTGCTGATGTACCTAGGGGCCAAGCCCTTCAGAACAGGTAGGGGAGAGAGAGAGGGAGGGAGAGGGGGGAGGGAGAGAGAGGGAAGGAGAGAGAGAGGGAGTGAGAGAGTGAGAGAGGAAGGGAGAGAGAGAGGGGGGGAGAGAGAGGGAGAGAGAGAGGGAGGGAGGGGGAGAGAGAGGGGGGAGGGAGGGAGGGAAAGAGGGGGGGGGGGAGAGAGAGAGAGAATTATGCTCCCTATAATCAGGAACTTTACAATAACAACAGCAGTCACAAACACTCTCCTGTAGAATTTATATCTTTGATGACCTTATATTAGGTCTCTGTAATTGTTTGAAACACGAAACTGGGAAGTATGGTTCCCATGCTGCGTAACTCTTTTAGTTTTGACTGATGAATTACTTTCCCTTTGCCTACATGTTGGCTTATTCTGTTCCTAAGATACTTAATTAAATATAAAACCTGTGGTGTGTAGAGGTATGTGCTTTGGATTAACAGCACGTAGTTCAAGAATTTGAACCTCCCCCCTCCCTCCCAAATATATTAAGAGCACAGTTTGTTTGGAATATCCACAAATGGGGACGGGATAGCTCAGTGATCAGAGCACTCGCTTTCCCCTGCTAAGGTTAAGCAGCACTGAGCGTGGTTACTAGTTGGATGGGTGACCTTTTTGCGCGCCTTGACTTCTGTACAGCCCCCCAGTTCACCCAGCTGTGAATGGGTACCTGCCCTCTTTAGGGTCAGGGAAGGTAAAGCAGTGAGGGAGAGGAGATGGGCGCCGCCCTCAATATGCTGGCCCCTAAGAGAAGCTGAGGTCTCTGACGCCTCGCTCCCCTACAACCACACAGGTTATGGGACACCTTTACCTTACTTTTACCTCCAGTGAACTATGACCTCACCTAGCGCTGTTGTTCCCAGGGGACGACAGCTACCTCATCGGCCATTTCAAAGGCTGTCTGCGCAACCTGACCTTCAACAAGGTCACGGTGCCTCTCCAAGGTCGCGCAGTGGCTCCGGGCGTGGTCCTCCAATCCCAAAACCTACAGGCGGGTTGCCCTGGCGACGCCGTGTGTGACGTCAACCCCTGCCCGCCCAACTCCTACTGCCGCAAAGGCTGGAACGCGTTCACCTCCCCTGTGTGGAGGGCTGGGAGGGGGCGCAGTGCAAAGACAGTGTGGACGACTGTAAAGACAACCTGTGCCGTAACAACGCAACGTGCGTGGATCAGCACAGGGGCTACAACTGCTCCTGCTCTGCAGGATGGACGGGGAGGTTTTGCGAAACGGCGTTCCGGCCTTGCGAGAACGATCCGTGCACCGCCAACACCACTGTCAGCTGCGAGTCTTTGCAGGGCGGGAACTACTCTTGCCGGTGTGCTGCCGGCTGGACCGGGCGTCACTGCGAGATCAACATCAATGATTGTGCCAGCAATCCGTGTCTTAATGGAGGGAATTGTACAGACATGGTCAATTCTTTTCGGTGTGTGTGTGTCCCGCTTCGCATTTCGGGGAGCGTTGTGAGAACGTGTACATATGCGCGTCAGGCCCGTGTTTCAATGGCGCTACGTGCGTTTCCAACCAGAGTAACGATCGTTTTGAATGTCGGTGCACTGAGGAGTATGTCGGGGATGTGTGCCAGACGTTCAACTATTGCAGGGGACACAGGTGCTTGAACAACGCCACGTGTGTCATCCAAGCTCAGTCCTATTCCTGCACCTGTCGGCCAGGTTTTACGGCGCTTTTTGCCAGTTCACCGATTTCTGCGCCAGCTCTCCCTGTTTCAATAAAGGGACGTGCCGGAACGACCAGGACACGTTCCGCTGCCTGTGTCCCGTGTACTATTCCGGCTCCAGTGCCAAACTCCGGTCAACCAGTGCCTGTACAACCCCTGTCTCCACGGGGCCACGTGCGTGTTCAATTCCTCCAGCAACTCCACCAACTCCACCACCTGTGTGTGCAGGGCAGGTTACACAGGGGAGAAGTGTGAAACGGATATCAACGAATGTGCTTCAGGCCCTTGCCAAAATGGCGGAACGTGCGTGGAAAGCGGCACCAACGCTACGAGCTATGTCTCTCCCGGTTTTGTGTGCAAGTGTCAGGGAGGGTACAGAGGAACCGCCTGCCAAACTGACATCGACGAATGTGCGTCCGGGCCTTGCCAAAACAATGGCACGTGCAAGGACAAAGTGAACGGGTATGAGTGCGCATGTCCGGAACTGTTTGAGGGAAGTCACTGTGAGACTGACAAACGAGGCTGCCTGTCGGGGCCTTGTCAAAATGGCGGAGAGTGCAGGACAGCGGGGCAGAGTTATGAGTGCCAGTGCAAGGAGGGCTTCAGTGGCGGGCATTGTGAGGTCAACATCGATGACTGTGCCAACAGCACCTGCGTCAATGGAGCCACCTGTGTGGACGGCATTCAGAACCACACCTGCCTGTGTCTACCTGGTTATACAGGTCAGTGTGTAAACACCTTGTACGGTGACTTTTTTATGTATAGGTATATTTCGTATAGGGACGGGATAGATCCGTGGTCAGAGCACTCGCTCTCTCCAAGTTAAGGTTTTAAAAGCAGCGTTGATCTGGGTTGTCTCGCAGATGGTTGATCTTTTGTGCGCCTTTGCTTCAGCACAGTCACCCAGTTTACTCAGCTGTAAATGGGCGGGTACCTAGCTGCTCTCTTTAGGAACAGGGAAGGTAAAGCAGCAAGAAAGGGGAGATTAGAGCTGCCCTTAATTAAGATTCTGGCCCCTAGAGAAACGAAGGTCTCTGACATCTTGCTCCCTAACGACCGAATGGGTTGTATTTTTTTTTACTCTATCTCTTTTATGGAAATTCAGTGTATCTTAGAAACAACATAAATGTTTTGTGGACAACATTTATACCCGCATATGCTTACTGTTGTTTTTTTTACCTCATACACAGATCTGTCAATGGAGATCAGCTAGCCGTGGTTTATACTTTGAACGCTAACAAAGGATCCTTTTATCTTTTATCATGATTTTGTTCCTCAGCTAGATCCTCTGTGTGTGTGTGTGAGTGTGTGTGTGTGTGTGTGTGTGTGTGTGTGTGGTGTGTGTGTGTGTGTGTGTGTGTGTGTGTGTGTATTGGTGTTGGTGTTGGTGTACGCGTGCGTTTACGCATGCGTTCATTCTACTCTGTGGTGTTACAATATGATGTAAACTATGTGCCCCTGTTATGTGTTTTTGTACGCCTCGGTGTTTGCACACACACACGCACACACACACACACACACACACACACACACACACACACACACACACCACACACACACACACACACACACACACACACACACACACTGACCTTATTCCATTATCCTCGATATAAAAGAATGAATAAATAAGATAAACACACACACCTGTAATCCTCCCATCTTCACTTCCTTAAATAATAAAACTCTCCACACCTACACACGAAACCTCACTAACCCCACCCACTCCTCTCCCTACCCCACAGGTGCCCAATGCCAAAACATCGCGGACGCCTGCTTCAGCCAGCCCTGCCTCAACAGGGGTCGCTGCTCCTACCGGGGCTGGTGCACCTGCTCTGACGTCATCGTGCGCTGCGGTTGGCACAACGACACGTGCCAAAAAGACATCTGCTCCAACCGCATGGACTGTCAGGCGCACGCTACGCCCTTCACGTGCCACTGTGCCGGCACGGGCTACACGGGGCCTCAGTGCGCTGACGATGAGGACGAGTGTCAGACGGTGGGTGTCTGTCTGAACCGTGGGCGCTGTCAGAACACGTTAGGCAGCTACCGGTGTGCGTGTGAGGGCACGGGATACCGGGGCCCACGTTGTCAGGACGATGTGGATGAGTGTGCCCAAGGCAGCAGCAGCAGCAGTAGCAACAGCAGCAGCAGCAGCAATAGCAGCTCTGTCTGTTATAATGGAGGTGAGTAGCTTTGTACAAAAAGTGAATCGATATTTTCTGTTTATTCCTCAGCTAGAGCTCCTAGGTTGATCTTTCGTGTGCCTCTGCTTCAGTACAGTCACCCAGTTTACTCAGCTGTAAATGGGCGGGTAGCTAGCTGCTCTCTTTAGGGGCAGGGAAGGTAAAGCAGCAAGGGAGAGGAGATGGGCGTTTCCCTTAAGATTCTGGCCCCTGGAGAACAGACACTCAGGACCTCGGTTTATCTTCTCATCCTAAAGACTAGCGTCTAGACCACCACCTCATGGTCTAATGAATGGGGGAAAAGTTTGGGACCCAAACGGGATTCGAACCACCCCAAACTTCGACCTGGATTTTTCACTTTCTGGACAGGCGTTATTACCTCTAGACCACCGATCCACACATTATGTAAATGCCTGAGTTTCTTTAGAACAGCTTTAACGAGACATTGTACATGCGTTTAGTATATTTATACTGCTGCTGTGTTTGTTCGCATAGTTATCACTGTTTTTATGCATGCATGCACATGTGTGTAGGTGTTCTTTTTTTGTATAATTACAGAAATTTCAAGTATATTTCATATAAAAACCATAATGTCTTCTTCACACACACACGCACGCACGCACGCGCGCGCGCGCGCACACACACACACACACACACACACACACACCCCACACACACACACACCAACACACACCATTCACGCCAAAACCTTAACAACCCCACCACAGAATCTCTCCCAACCCTAGACCATTCCCAATTTTCCTTAGTGTATGCACCTGCACCACAGGCACACTAGGGCCTATCTTTGCCACTGTATGCCAGTATTCCCCATCAAAAAGCACATGAGTGCTTATTCCATATATAAATATAAAATTCCTCGATATAAAAGAGTATATAAATAAAATAGATAAATAAATAAATATCCTCAATCTTTTCCTATGTAACACAGGCACCTGCTTCAACACACAAGTCCAGTATCCCTATCTTTTCCTCATTTAACACAGGCACCTGCTTCAACACTCAAGGCAGCTACCTGTGCCAGTGCACTCCAGGCTGGACAGGGAAGCAGTGTGGGGAGAATGTCAACGAATGCGCCTCCAGCCCCTGCTACAACAAGGGGGTGTGCCACGACACCGTCAACGGCTACGGCTGTGACTGCACCGGCACCGGCTTCAAGGGTAACCGCTGTGAGGAGAACATCGACGACTGCGTCAACAACCGCTGTGAACACGGGGCGCCGTGCGTTGATGGCGTCAGGCGATACTTCTGTAACTGTACTGGTAAGGAGGAGGAGGGGTGGTGGGGTGGTTTGGGGTGTGGTGGGTTAGGTTGGGTTGGGTGTGGTCAGAGTTGATACAGTGTGTTGTTTTGTGTTGTTTGGTGCGGTGTGTCAGGACATAACGTGCTGAGGTATACCTGCGTATCACTGGTCTTTGGTCTGGGCTGGATGTGTATGTTCAGAGTTGATACAGTGTGTTGTTTGGTGTTGTTTGATCTGGTGTGTCAGGGCATGATGTGGGGTGGCATAACATCATGTACTTTATCTTTGGTGTTCAGTGCTGTTTGTGTTGTTGGGGCAGGATAGCTCAGTGGTGGTCAGAGCGCTTACCTCTCCGCAAGCTAAGGTTAAGCAGCGTTGAGCATGGTTACCTCGCGGATAGGTGACCGTTCATGTGCCTTGACTTCAGCACAGTTCCTCAGTTCACCCAGCTGTAAATGGGTACCTGCCATCTTATGGGGCAGGGAAGGTAAAGCAGAGGGAGATGTTCACACATGGGACCTTGGCTTACAGTCTTTTCCAAAGGACTTTGGAGGGAGTGGAGATATCACTGATGAAAGCTGGGGGGGGGGGGGGGTCCCCTTGAATGAGCATCTCTGTGGTGGCTGTTGGGTTGCAAGTGCAACGTCCTAACCCCTGGGCTCTGTACAGTAACTGTGCCAGTAGATTGGGGATTTTTGTTGTTGCAAAACGCTATCTACCCTTCACACTTCCATTGCTGCTGCCAGATCTTCAACATGTGCCCAACACATGCAGCATGCCGACACTTCATCTATGATCTCATTTGAAAGTCTAGAACCCAGACGGCAGTCAAGATCTCTGAGAAAAGGCTTTGAGTGAATATTTATGATCGCTCATTAAATTGTTTGGGTTTTTTTTTTAATAAAACAACTTTGTTCTGTTCAAAGTAAAACGCATGTGCTGTCTGCAACTTAAATCGTGAATCTTGCTTTGAAAATACTGGCATGGTGTTTGTCATAAGCTACTAAATTATCACTTTCTGGACTCAATTATCATGAATAATTAATAATTAGGTAACAACTTTGCTCAGGTTGTGCTTCTGATTTGAGCTGTTTTTTGTAGTGAATGCTTACTTTTTAAAAAAAATATTTAGACATGCTTATATAAATTTCTTACGCTTTTTAAAATGACAAAGTGTTCAAAATCTATTCACAATGAAGTTTGTTAAAATGACTGAGCATCTTATGGAGAGAAATTTCTTCAAGGAGAATCATACACTTTCTGTCTAATATCAGTGTAAGTGTCATAGTCATTTACCTTTTGCTTACCACTGTGGGCAAGGCATCTCCATTATAATCAAATATCTGCCCAGTTTCCGAAACAGCAGCTGCCTCCTCTGCTGTTTTTGGAGATCATCGTCGAAAACGACGAACAAACCCATAGGCCTATACATATACAGTACACGCTTTTTATTACTTTAGTTATTCACCACAAACAAGGTTAGTTTTTGAGGATTCGTGCATTGGTTTTTATCTCATTCTAGGAGAAATAAATTTATAAATGAATAATTTTCTCTTTGTGTGTCTCTCTCTTTCCCGAAGGAACGGGGTACGAAGGAGAATTCTGCCAAACAGACACAGACGAATGCGCGTCTCAACCCTGCCAACATGGCGGCACCTGCGCGCAAGGCAGTGTGGGTAGCTTCCGGTGCACGTGCACCGATACGGGGTTCCGGGGTGCACGGTGCGAGCAGGACATCGACGAATGCAGGGAGGGGACCCACAACTGCACGGAGAAAGGGTCCCCCTGTGTCAACCTGCTGGGCAAATACCGCTGTGGCTGTCTGCAAGGGGACAAGAGTAAGTGTTGTCTGTGTGGGTGTGTTGGGGGGGGGGATGTTGTGTGTAGGGGTGAGGGAGGCTGTGTGGGGGGTGTTGTGGGGGGGGGGGGGTGTTGTGTGTGTGGGGGGGGGAGGTGTTGTGCGTATGTGTGTGTGTGTGGGGGGGGGGGGATTAAGAGAGAGAGGAGAGAGTGGTGTGTGTGTGGGCGTATGTGTGTGCGTGCGTGTGTGTGTGTGTGTGTGTGTGTGTGTGTGTGTGTGTGTGTGTGTGTGTGTGTGTGTGTGTGTTGTATGTCTGTCTGTGTGTTGTCTGTCTGTGTCTGTGTTTGTGGGGGGAGGGGGTGTTGTGTGTGTGTGTGTGGGGGGGGGGGGGTGCTGTGAGGGGTATGCTGGGTTGTGTGTGTGTGTGTGGGGGGGGGGGGTGCTGTGAGGGGTATGCTGGGTTGTGTGTGTGTGTGTGTGTGTGTGTTGTGAGGGGGGGGGGGGGTGTTGTCTTGTGTGGTGTGTGCGCACACGCACACATGCGCGTGTGCGTGCTTTTTTTCCTTTTTTTTTTCCTGGTTAGTAGATTGGTTGGGTAACCACAAACGACATCCGAGGCATGGCCACCAGGCCCGGACACCAGATGAACACTAATCCAAGCAGTTTTCACCAAACTGTCCTCAGGAAAATGCTCACAGGGTATCCTGCAACAAGCACCGCTCTCAAAATGTCTGGAAAAAAATAAGGCGATGAATTCAATAACAAAAAAAAGAAGATAAATTTTACAATGAACCACGAAACAGTATCATATCAAACCAAAGCTTCGCAGTCTCAGAGAAAGTGTATTCATTGTATTGTGTTGTTTTGTGAAGTTGTGTATTGTGTGTTCTTGTATTGTATTGTACTGTGTTGTGTACTACTTTCAGTTACAGCAGATTTCTCCACATGAAATTCGGACCGCTCTCCCCAGGGAGAGCGTATCGCCACAAGAGAAGCACCGTTTAAAAAAAAAGTATTCGATGCATTATTGCCAAAGGTAGCTCTGTGGGGTGGGGGGGGGGGGGGGAGGGTTACTACGCTGAATGCGTGTTGCACACAGGATATTGGGTTTATCGTCTCATCCGAAAGACTAGCACCCAGACCACCACTCAAGGTTTCAAACAAGTGTCAGAACAGCACATCTTGCTTTCTAGGCAGGTGCGATACCTCTAGGCCACCAATTTATAATATAGATCCCATAATCCACACAGACTCTAACCCACATAAGAAACACCCCCCCCCCCCCCCCCCCCCCCCCCCCCCCCGCCCCCTAGCCACACACATCCCCATTCTGCATAAACCCTTAATCCACACCGACCCCCAATCCACACTGACCCCCCTCCCCAATCCACAGGGTCCACCCAATCCACACAGACCCCCAGTCTGCATAAACCCCCAATCCACATGGACCCCCAATCCACACAGACCCCCAGTCTGCATAAACCCCCAATCCACATGGACCCCCAATCCACACAGACCCCCAGTCTGCATAAACCCCCAATCCACATGGACCCCCAATCCACACAGACCCCCAGTCTGCATAAACCCCCAATCCACACAGACCCCCAATCCACACTGACCCCCAGTCTGCATAAACCCCCAATCCTCATGGACCCCAATCCTTTAAAAGGTAAAGGTGTCCCATAACCTTTGTGGTCGTAGGGGAGCGAGGCATCAGAGACCTCAGCTTTACCTTTACTAGTTCCAAAATCGCGAGATTGGTCTAAAGAGCCTCTATTGCACTAATTGTGGGGCTCCGCATTTGACTCAACCTTCGGTTAAGCTGAGAGAGAATGAATGGAGGAGGAGAGAAAGGAAGGAAGGATTAAATGATGTTTAATACGCAAAGATATAAAGATTTGAGGCCAAGAGTAGTCTTACAATCTTTCCTTTCGAACATAGTACCTACTTGAAAACAAGGAATAAAACACGTAGATCAATAAAGGATAAAAACCGCATACAAAATGGAGTTACAACACTAAAAGTGCTATTAAAAAGTCATACGACGCACTAATGCTAATCTCTTCTTAAAACACACACACACACACACACACACACACACACACACACACACACACACACACACACACACACACACACACACACACACTTTAAGAAATGAAATCCTGAACCACAGTTATATACAAAAAGAGAGAGGGTGAGGATGTCAATGACAAAGAGAGAGGATATGCAACAGAAGGAGCTTTCTTAATGAACTCTCGGTGCAAAGACAAATGTGGGTTAAAATCGATAATTGCAGACTAAGATATGCTGTTCATGCATATGGAAACGTACAGACACATATCTGATGACGACAGTTCTCCAAGGTAAGGTTGAGGGCAGAAGGAAAAAGAGGCAGACCACCAACATCCTACATTGCCAACATCATCACTGAGATCAGTGGTCTGGGAGGACTACAGGAGATCGCAGAACTCAGTAGAGACAGAGAGAGATGGTGAACCCTGGCGGCATTGCGTGGAGTAAGACACCTGACCTGACCTGACTATTTTCTGAATAAAACGTGCTGAAGGACAGCTTAAGGCTAAAATTCAAAAGTAAATGTTCAACTTTTTGGAGCTTTTTTGTCACATCACAAAGACATAGGACTTTACATGTTCAACATTTTGGGGCGCTTTTTTTGGTCACACCACAAAGACTTAGGACGTCACAGCATTTGCTTTAGCAACCTGAGCATCCCCACCCCGCCTTCCCTGGAGAAGACTAGAAAAGACTCTACACTGAAATAAGCCCTTCAGGGTCTGCTTGTACCTGGACCCTAGGAAACAGTAGACGAAGAAGTTGAAGGAGGCATTGAGGTAGGAGAACAGCTCAAAGACACTGACCATCAAGTTAAAGGCGTTGTAGTAACGACCTCGCAAGTTAAACTCCGCCACGGTCAGAATGCACACCCCCAGCGCTAACGTCGGCAGCATGCAGACGACATACAACACGGACACACCAATCAGCATCCGGGTCAGCGCGAGGTCACGTGCCGACACGGAGGCCGAGGACGTCTGCTCCCTCCACTGGGCCAACTGCCGGAGCTTCCAGAGGGTAACGGCTGTGGTGGCCACCACCACAGAGACATACAGCCCGGGCAACACCAAGCCGTACACGATCCCGTCCAGGATGTCCAGAACGCGCTTGTGGCGGATGTAGAACTGACTACCGTAGATGGTGCTGGTGGTGGTGTTGGTGGAAGGATCGTAGACGCAGACGATGTCCCACCTGGTGCAGACGACGAAG
>CM060345.1:29836466-29846466 GCA_030674155.1 Stramonita haemastoma
GAGAGAGAGAGAGAGAGAGAGAGAGAGAGAGAGAGGTTTGTAGTTTGTCAGAGGGATAGGGCATAAGTTCTGAGAGTCAGGGACATTTTAGTTTATGAGACAAGGAAAACAAAAAAAGAAAGAAAAGGAAAAACCACCCAGGGATTGCTATTAGACAGAATAGAAGGAAGGACTTAAGTTCTGAGTGTGGGAGAACATTTAATTTCTAAGAGCAGAAAAGCAACAACAACAACAAATCCAGGGTTTATTGTTTGACAGAGTGAAATGGACGTATGTTTCAAGATCAAAAGGACTTGCAAAAACAATACTGCAAGGCACTGTCCAGGGAGGAAGAAAAAGAGGCAGACCAAGAAAGAGATGGGAGGACAACATCAGCGAATGGACAGGCCTAGACCTCAACAAAATTTTGAGAAAGGCAGAACAGAGAGAGGAATGGAGGGAACTGGTTGTCAAGTCTTCAGAGGTGCCCCCACGGTCGCCAGACTAAGGAATGGATAGATAGAGAGATAGATAGACGTTTCAAGAGTGGAAGAAAGTGTGATTTCTAGGGTGAAGAAGAGAACAAAAACCCAATAGCAACAACTAGCAATAACATGAGAAATCAATACCATCTGGAAGTGAACGATTGTCGATCTTTAAGAGTGAAAGGTTCTGTACTTTTTTAAGCAAGAGTAATTTCTTAGAATAAGCGTGTCTTTAAAGTCGAGAATGTGAGCGTCTGTGTTTTTTTATGTTTTTGGTTTTGTTTAGGTCTTTTGTTGGTTTGTTAGTTGGTTGGTTTTTGTTTTGTTTTGTTTTTGGGGGGGGATGGAAGGGGGTGGGTGGGAAGGGGGTTTGAAGTGAGAGAATCTGATTTGTAAGAGACAGTCAGTGCTCTTTGTGAGAGTGGGAAAGTCTATCATTTTTTTATTTATTCATTTTATTCTTTTATCGAGGATAATGGAATAAGCACGCATGTGCTTTTTTACATCCAGTACCCGTGTGTCTGTAGTTTTTTTTTATCATTTCTTGGAGTGAGAGACTTCGTAATTCTTAAAGTGAGAGGATCTTTTATATCACTTTTTGAGAGTGAGAGGATACAAGTTAAAAGCGCTCAGAATGAAAGAATGTGACATTTCTATGAGTGAAAGTTTAACATTTCAGAGAGTTGGGGAATCTGTGATTTTTGAGAATGGAACAATCTGTCTTTTTTTCTTCTTTTTTTGAGAGTGGGAGAATCTGTGATTTCAGCTATCTAGTAATGTGATTATGGATTGAAAGACAGAGTGTACTTACGCAAGAATGGTGTGATTTTGCGTGTGTGTGTGTTTTAAAAGTGATAAATTACTTTCGGGGAGAGAGAGAGAGAGAGAGAGAGAGAGAGAGAGAGAGGACAGAAAGAGAGACAGAAAGAGAGACAGAGAGAGAGAGACGAGAAGAGAGAGAGAAAGAGAGAGAGAGACAGAGAGAAAGAAAGAGACAGAGAGAGAGAGAGAGATAGTCTAACAAGACAGAGATAATGGTTCTCCGGTTTTGTGACTGGAGAGATTGACGTTATCAGACGAAAACATGAGCATTTAAATATTTCAACATAAACATTTCGTTGGTTTTATAAGTGTTAGCCTTTCTAGGGATGCCTTTGTACTAATTGACGTGGAAAAAATAAGAAAATGCATTTAGAGAAGGAAAAAAAGAAAAATTCTGACATACCTAGAAAAAAAAAAGTTAACGCAGATATACTATCCCATAGGATATATAGTGTTCAAAATTAGGCTTAAATATTCTGTACCATGGACTATTCTTTCAAAATTCGACGCAATAAAATTGGGCTGGATAATTTGCTTTCTTTTTAAGAAATGATAAATATTATACACTGAACTGGTCACATACACGACTAGCGTGATTCTGGCCACAAAAAAAAACTTCTAAAAATCTGGTTCTTTCCTAAATCTGTGATTTTAACAAAATACTACATTTCACTACTTTGTGATATTCAATACACAGTATTATTTTATTTCATGTTTGATAACAGTTTGAAAGAAGTATTATGTGCGAAAAAAGCATGTTTTCAGGAAAAGACTAATTGGTGTCACATTACTCTGAATTTAGAGCGAGGTTAGTTTAATACCTAAACGCGCTGTATTTATCTGTATAATTTGATAAAGCTGAACCTCATCCTTCTGTACAGGCTATACAAGGATACAATATTGCAGACTACCTACCAAGCTCACGAGTACAAATCGTAATCTTCAGTAGTTATCTTACAACAAACGTAACTGAACATTCAGATACCACTTTTAAAAGATACCTGTCGTAAGTGCATTGTCGGAAAATAACTGTTATCACGTAAACACTAGAGTAAATGTATTGCCTCATACAATATATCTAACTACATGCAAAACAGCTTGTCTGCGTTGTAGTCAAAACAACTTCTCTCAGCAGTCAAAATAGCGTGTCTGTGTAAGCGTCAACGCAACTTATTTTATACCACTTTATGTCACAGCAGATTTCTCTGTGTGAAATTCGGGCTGCTCTCCCCGGGGAGAGCGTGTCGCCACAAGTGCAGCGCGTACCCGTTATTTTTTTTTCCTGTCTGCAACTGTATTTATTTCCCTATCAGAATGGTTTTTTTCTACAGAATTTTGCCGTGGGTTCTTTTACGTGCGCTAAATAATGATGCGTAACACACGGGACCTCGGTTTATCGTCTCATCCGAAAGACTAACACCCATACCACCACTCAAGGTCTAATGGATGGGGGGAAAGTTTTGGGCCCGAACGGGATTTGAACCACCGCACACTCCGACCCGAACTTTTCGCTTTCTAGGCAGGGCCGGTACCCTCCTAGACCACAGATCCACCTCAGCAGTCAAAATAGCGTGTCTATGTTAGGGTCAAAGCAACTTCTGTTAGGGTTAGGTCTGGCAGGAACGAACAGAAAATTAATAGGCCTGTCTGCTGTTGTCAATACCAGTGATCCACGGTTTGGTCCTGCTTACAGTTCAAGGTCTTAGAATCAAAAGGAAAAAATTGGTCAAAAGGAAGAGATGAAAGAAAGTAGCGCTTGGTCTGCTTTTGTTGTGGGTGTCCTGCTGTTTTGACGTGTGAAGAGAGGCTGGTAGTGTGTGTGTGTGTGTGTGTGTGTGTTGTGTGTGTGTGTGTGTGTGTGTGTGTGTGTGTGTGTGTGTGTGTGTGGTGGTGTATGTGAGGTGTGTGGTGGTGATGTGGTGTGTGTGTGTGTGTGTGTGTGTGTGTGTGTGTGTGTGTGTGTTTTCTGATGTTCTGGTTTTTTTTAAAAATATTATATAGAGTACATTTATATGTATATTTTCATCCCATTTTATGGTATAATAGCTCAAATATTGAATAACTCATCCTCGTTATGTATTTATCAGGATCCATGACTGTTGAATCAAACCGCTATCACATCACGTCACATTAAGCTTACTTCACATATCATCTTGTGACGTTATACAACGCCATGTTACAAACCATTAGTCGCATTTTATACATATATAACGTAATCATAAATACTCACTTAATCATACACATCACATTTCACTGCATCGTGTCCTACATGACGTTACGTCACCAATCTCGGTCACATACATGATATTATTTTATGTTCACATTACGTTACAAGCATTTTATTATTTATTTTTAACTTTATATCAATAACAGAATACGCAACATTCATTTTTCATCGTCCCCCGTGTTATGCATGTAAATATTGTCACTGTTACACCGCAACGATCACTCTTACGAAAAGCGGACACGATTAACGTGTCGCAGTGTTCTCCGTTATCACGGTGGCTCTTTAAAGCTATCGAGGATTTTGAATTGGGTCACATGATGTTAACTCAGAAGATTCTGACTCGAAGGTTTCATTGCTAGGCAATGTGACATAGTATCCGTCATATAAAGCCGTCATCAGGCAGTCATCGCTCTGTAATATGTATCAAGTGTTCATCACCTTCTTATTCAAAGTCTGAACAACGTCACAACTATGAAGTATATTTGTTACTGTTACGTCGCTTGAGTATTCACACATATTTATGGATAAATATTCTTCATTATTTTTTTTCAACAATGTCATACATGTAAATGATCGTAGTTTCATTAATGTTACGCTAACCTGAAAATTGACAATGTTTTACTCGGATGGCTAATGAAGGTAATCTTGTATTGGTTTGTTATTAACTTGTGTGGCGCCATTTTAATTGTTTCTGTGTTTTCACGGGGCCATTGAAAGTTTTTTGTGTCGTCTGTTTTTCTCAACGCTTTTTTTTTTTGTTTTTTTTTTTTACTGCAGAATACTAAGGTTTGAAAAAAATTCGATGCAAAGATTTGGTAGGGGAGGGGTTATGCTTTTTAGATTGACTGCTGTGTTGTGCTGCTGTGCTGTGCTTTGCCACATTATGTTTGATATGACGTTGATTGTGAAAAAGTGCATGTATTGCATGAAGAAACTGTCTTTGTGTGTGTGTCGCGCGCGGTGTGTTATTGATGCTGTGCATCGTGGAGTGGTGTGTGGTGGGTGTGTTGTGTGTGTGTGTGTGTGTGTGTGTGTGTGTGTCGTGCGTGCGTGAGCGCGGCTGCGCGCCAATGTGGGTGCATGTTTACAATGATTTAAACAGTTTTTTTCTTTAACCCATCTAGCAGCCTTTTTTTTTTGTCCAGAAACCCACTATGACCGGTTGAATACAAATAAATGTGATTGGAAAGGTGAGGTAGGCTACTGCAGTGTTCATGTTTTCAATCATGGTTTTAAGCATGATGGAATAAGGTAGTGTATTGTAACGTTCAACTGTGTTGTGTGTTTATAGGTGTATGGCATTCTCTTTGCACTGCATTGTACTTTAACTGCACTACAGTAAGCAAATGTCCATAACTTAGGTCTTTCTTGGGGGGACCAAAATGTCGTCAGAGACCTCAGCTTCCTAAGGGCTAGCATGTTGAGGGCGGCGCCAATCTCCTCCCTTGCTGCTCAGGTCCCTAAAGAGGCAGGTATCTCATTCACAGCTGGGTGAATTGGGGGACTGTACTGAAGCCAAAGCGCACGAACGGTCACCCATTCAAAATGGTGACTACGCTCAACGCTGCTTAAGATCTTAGCGTGGGAAAGGAGTGCTCTGACCGCTGAGCTATCCTTCCCTTGCGAGGTGTAATACTGTAACAAGGTAAAGGTGTCCCATAACCTGTGTTGTCTAGGGAGCGAGATGTCAGAGACCTCAGCTTCTCTAGGGGCCAGCTGTTGAGGGCGGCAGCCCATCTCCTCTCCTTCGCTGCTTTACCTTCCCTGACCCTAAATAGGGCAGGTACCCATTTACAGCTGGGTGAATTGGGGACTGTACTGAAGCCAGAGGCGTGCAAATGATCACCCATCCAACTGGTAACACGCTCGATGCTGTTTAACCTTGGCTTGGGGGAAAGCGAGTAGCTCTGACCACTGAGCTATCCTTCCCTGTAATACTGTATGCATTGATTAAAACTGTATACTCCCTGCACTGCACTGTACTATACTGCACTGCACTGCAAAAGCCATGGTATACATTGCACTGCACTTTACACAATCTGTTGTGTTTTATTCTAACAATGTTAGTGTTAACTGATATGCTACGTACGATATATTTTTTTGTTTATACTATAAATCTTACTTCACAGTATCCTACCTCACAAAATCTATACAAATACTACGTTCTGACAGATTTTTTTTTTTTTTGCGGACATGACGCATGATCACAGCACTGAGCATAATGAAGAAATAAAGATACCGCATAGTACTTTTTTCTGTATTGGCCCATACCAGCGCATGTGGCCAGTTTCAAATGTATGATGTGGGATTTCAATGTCCTGGTTCTCCATTTTGTTGTTATTGCTGCTAAAAAGGGGGGGGGGGTTGGAGGGGGACGAACTAGAGAGTGTCCACGTTAGAAATATTGACTGTTTTATCTCTCTGTTCTCTCTCTCTGTCTCTCTCTGTCTTCTCTCTCTCTCTCTCTGTCTCTCGTCTTCTCTCTCGTCTCTGCTCGTCTCTCTCTCTCCTCCCTCTCTCTTCTCTCTCTCTCTCGTCCCCACTGACTCCCAAAGGGGAAAAAAGATTATTTGGAATTGTATCATGCCATACTGTGTAATACGATAATAATAAAACAATAATGATAATTATTACTATTACATTGATGATGATTACTTCATATGTTTTAAACTGAATTATGTTATTATTATCATATATACATATATAATAAAAATCATATATTGTGTGACATAAAGTATTGACATGTATTTTATTTGATGTATGGAAAACTGTTTTCCTTTTCTTAACGCTCTACGATTATGTACACAAGCATATCAGATAATACTGCTTGCTGTAACTGTTCCAAATGATATATGATATGCCATGTTTGATTCTTGTGGGGGAGGGGGGGGGGGTACTCTGAAACATGCACATTTTTTATTTAATGTCAGACATGAATTCCTTATTTGATAAAAAACCATATCACATTTTACAATTCCGAGACAATGTTTATAAATGAATTAAATACCTCAGAATATAATTATAATGCCATGATATATTGTCACATATCACAGAGAAAGTATCACACATTTTTTTTCAAATCTTTGCCAAAGAAACGTCCATGAACGGTGTTTCATTACAATGCCTTACACGATATTTTTATCAGAAAAAGAATTATCACGATCATTCTCTTTTTATCATGAAAAGATCCCTTTGGTATGTTGCTATCACAGACTGATGATCACAATCCCAGTGCATGCTGTAGGGAATGTGTGCTGCCTGTCCTCTGTGTCGTTTACACCTATCCTGTTGTTCCTACGGCGTTCATTCTGACCTTTCTACCCCAGCCATGCCTATTTATTTATTTATTCTTTTATATCGAGGATAATGGAATAAACACTCATATGGTTTTTTACATCCAGTCCCCGTGTGCATGAAATTTTGTAAATCTTGTCATCTGTTCCCACTGGCACACAATGGCTTACTCTTACAAAAAAGTTTAACAGGATTTAACGTGTGCGCAAGATTTTCTGCGTGCGTTCGCACACGGGGCCTCGGTTTATAGTCTCATTTGAAGGACTTTTGGGAGAGTGGAGGCAGCACTGATTTTAACTCCAGGGGGAAAATCCCTCCAACAGGGAATCGAACCCGGGTCGTCAAATTGCGAGCACAATGTTCTGACCGCTAGGCAGTTCTGACCACTATCCCGTCCCCAAGCCTAGGCTAGGTTCGTCTTGTCAACCCCCAGGTTTGGATGTCCACAGGGAGCTAGCTCTTCATGTCAGGCTGCACGCCATGGGGCCACCGGCCAGAGGGACCCTGCACTGCTGCTGGATCACTTTGATGGTGTTCAGTGGTGCGGCCTTTGAGCTAACGTCATTTTAAGCGACACTCTCAAAATCGCATCTGTAACATGGATGGAGTTTGACTTTGTGGTCCCAGTCTTCCCAATGACCTCACAGTAAAGCTCGCTTTGGGTAGAAGCCGGCCAGAGCTCAAGCGAAACCCGGGATTCAAAACCTCTAGCCAGTAACTCATTGGCGCTAACCACTGCACCATGGTGGCAGGTTTGTTGTACTGAATTTGCAATTTTCTTGTAGATGAGGTGATTACCTGATGTAACATGATTTATACATCTCACAATAATGAATACCACCTAAATTGTTTTTGTTTCTCGTCTAGAGAGCTCCAATGTTTTACCAAATGATGAGAATTTTGCGTATGCGCCCATTTATACATAACCATTTAGGTAGCCCCATTCCGACTTCGGGATATAGTTGGGTATTGCACCTAGCATTTTTGCCAGACATTGGGAGTAGTACCTCTCTGCTCTTTTTTCGATTTTCAACTGTCCGGGGTTCTGTTGACGTGCACAAGTCCGTAAGCACACAGGTCTGAACTGGTTTAGTGTCTCCTCTAAAAGATTCTCATACATTCAGTTCGATTTTCCCGTCAAACTGGGAAGACAGGGCAAGGCTGGGAATTCGAAACCGGGACCTCAAGGTTTATTTGTTAGGCAGGTGAACGTCTAAACCATCCTGCCACATTCTTTCTCGCACTTTATATAATACATATTTACAGAACTGTTTCCAGTGTTCAATTATGAATACACATCATATATGATGTCTCTCCCTTGGGAGGAAAATAGTTAACCCTTTCTCTCATTTAACGAATATACTACATGTTCATTAAAATTATCTCTTTTCCTTGGGACATTTACGTTCATTATGCGGAGATCTTGATGATCTTTTCTATTATGATTTGTCATAATTTTCACTCATTTACATCGTTAAATGTGTGTGGTGATTGTTGATGAATACTGATGAAAACACATCACTGATTTATCAATATGTTATATTGTAACAGCTCACAATTTGATAATCATCGGTGCCAGACTTGAAAACTAAGTGCATTAATACTTAAGGAGTATAATTATATGTATGGATGTCTACACAGTGTGACATATCACAACTTTAAATCATGTTATACCATGAAGAATGCAATATCAAGTGTATGTAACTAATGAATGAAATGCTTACAGTCTTCAAAATGCAAGTACATGAGTCAATAAACCATGCAAGTATCTATGGATCTTATATCATTTATTCTCGCCATAAAGTGTGTTCAATAAACTATTTGTGGATTTGCAATATGATGTAACAAATTATAAATCTCATTTTCATAGACAAGACAGATCATGAATATGTCTCTGTTATTTTGATATTTTTTATCACTCTGACTCAATATGTTACAACAACTTGTATTAATGGTAACCTACGTTTTGACTCTATGCTCTCTTGGCTTAGATCTATGTGTGATTTTAGTCGCTTTTGGTATTTGTGTGGCTATCTGAAGTTTGTATGCTCATTACACTGATACAAACCGGCATTAAAAAAACAAAAAAAACCAGACATGTATCTTAGATTAAAAGCTTATGGTGCAAACACTAAAAATTAGCTTACGGCAAACACTGAAAATTGCTCGTGTTTCTTTCCTATTCAGTCTTTGAGTATCGGTTTAGTGTCCAACCTGGGACATGACTTGTGCAACCACACAGTGCTATGAGTTGGTTTCTTTTTGGTGTTTGTTTTTTTCTTTCACTGCAATGAGCCCATTTTTGCTCACTTATTAATCCTCTATTCATTAATCCTATCTACAAGCTTGGGTTATTCTGATATACTTCTAATGAAGCTTGGGTTGTTTTGATATACTTCTAATGAAGTCCGATTCCTCGCAGTATAACTTTATGTTTCGCTGTCAGGTACATGTCTTGATTATGTGTGTTAGCTGTTGTCCATGTCTCAAGTAATTGTAGTGTTGCGTTTGTTGTTTTTGTCAATGTTTTGGCTGTGAAGCCACTCAACCTAGGGCTTCATAAAACTCTTTTTAAAAATAGCTTTTGAACATTTTCAAAATGGCATCCTCCCCCACCCCACCTCCACCCCCCCTGTGCGCTCGAGTGCTAAGTCTATTCTGCTTTTTCTTCTAATGAATTTGGACAGTGTCTAAGAAACACTCTTTGTTTGTCCCGATTTGATCAGATTTGTTCAGTTAATTGTTGTGATTTGTGTTGAGTGATTATGCTATGTTATGTCTATGGTCACATCCAGTTTGTGGGGGAGGTGTGTGTGTGTGTGTGTGTGTGTGTGTGTGTGTGCAGATGCACATTACAAAAAAATTCGACTGCAAATAATAATTCTTATATCTTTGAGAAAAAAATATGCTTTAAATATTATATATATATATATATATATATATATATATATATATTATATATATATATATACATTATATATATATAACACACACACACACATATATATATATAATATAATATATATATATGTGTGTGTGTGTGTGTGCGTGCGTGCGTGCGTGCGTGCGTGCGTGCATGCGTGTTAGTCATATGTGTTCTATTACTTTTCTTGTGTACCTGAAAAAGATTCTGTAAGATAATTTAGGCTGCTCTAGTCTTGCACAATTTTTTCTTGGTGACAGAGGGGTCTTA
>CM060345.1:29851466-29988687 GCA_030674155.1 Stramonita haemastoma
TTCATTAATTCATTGTATCTAGCACTAATAATGTAATATATAACACTAATTACTTTTCCAAATGTACACACAGATCACACAGAGAGAGAGAGTGAGAGTGAGAGAGAGGAAGGGAGGGAGGGAGAGAGGGAGAGAGAGAGAGGAGAGAGAGAGAGAGAGAGAGAGAGAGAGAGAGGAGAGAGAGAGAGAGAGAGAGAGAGAGAGAGAACATGAACATGAACATGAACAAGATTTATTCTTCAGGCCACCAGCCCCAAGAATAGGGTAAACAAAGCATAGCAAAGCAAAGCAAACAATGCAAAAGTAAATAAAACCTCATGACATATTATGATATATGGCAACTGCTAAAACATATCAAGTGTGAACATGTGTCCTTTTGATTAAACTGACCTCTTTTAAATGATGTTATTTGTTTGTCAAGTCTCCAAGTTTTCAACAAAATCCTGCCTTATTTTTAAGGCATTGAAAATATATAAACTTAGCTTACGAATGGTAAATACAGAGCCATATTTCAACACATTTACGTATGGTTGATCGATAGGGACCAAGTACTTATACCTTAGATTTTCATACAGAATACAATTTCTTATAAAAAGAGAAGAGAGAGAGAGAGAGAGAGAGAGAGAGAGAGAGAGAGAGAGAGAGAGAGAGAGAGAGAGAGAGAGAGAGAGTAAACCAAAAGTTCTATACTACATTACTAGTAAAACTTTAATATTGTAGTGTAAACTATTGCCGTATAAGGGGCGGGATACCTCAGTGGTCAGAACGCTCGCTTTCCCCCCGACAAGTTAAGCAGCGTCGAACGTGGTTACCAGTTCGACGGGTGACTGTTTGCACGCCTTGGCTTCAGTACACCGAGTACAGTTCCCCCAGTTCACCCAGCTGTGTAAATGGGTACCTAACCTCTTAAGTGTCAGGGAAGGTAAAGCAGCGAGGGAGAGGAGATGGGCACCGCCCTCAATATGCTGGCCCCTAGAGAAGCTGAGGTCTCTGATGCCTCGCTCCCCTACGACCGCCTAGGTTATGGGACACCTAGGCTATACAGGCCTACTTGAAAATGACGAGAAACCTTTCAATACTGGACACAAAGATTGTGCTTTTGAATACACGGATTAAAAAAAATCACTTCACTTACTGTTGAAAGGCATTTTCCTGCCGCACCTTACACAAACTTTCCCAGGTGCAAGTAAATATGCGCCACAATCCAAACAGAATTGTGCAGCTGTATCCATCGTGGCTTTTCTTGTGATGGCGGAAGCACGTGTGTTTTGCAGGGGACATCACTCTTTCAACTCGTATATAGAATGACTTAATACCTCAATTTGTTTAAACAATCCTCGAAAGCATTGAAACATGTATGTTCTCATTCGGTTTATCAACATTTAATCTGCAGTGATGTTGGTCATATCCGACTGCATATCAAAAACCATACTGCGAGGTGCAGTCGAGGGACGCAATAAACGAAAGAAAGATGTGTGTGCTGCCAACACACTGAGCTGTAAATTTACACAGGGTGTCTGGGCCACCATCACTGAGTGAACCAAAACATTTTATTTATTCATTCATTCTCTTACTCCAAGGATAATGGAATAAGTACTCTTGTGCATTTTTTACATCCAGTCCCCGTGCGTATGCAGTTTTGTAAATTCTGTCATCTGTTCCCACCGGAACACAATGGCCTACTCTTCCGAAAAGCGGGACGTGTGTGCAAGATGTTCTACGTGCGTTCGCACACGGGACCTCGGTTTATAGTCTAATCCGAAGGAGTTTGGGGAGGAGTGGAGTCTACACGGATGGTAACTCCAGAGGAAAATTCCTCTTGAACCAGATTCGAACCCGGGTCAGCAGATCACGAGCGCATCACTCTGACCACCTGGCTATTCCGTCCCCTTTGCCGAGACCTGGCATTGGCACACGACTGCCATAGGCCTAGAAGGAGGGTGCTAGGCTGTGCAGGTTTTTTTTCCGTCGGTATAGCACTCATTTGACCACTCTTGATAAAGGCGCTGGTATGAAATAGGCCTAGTGTAAGAATCAAATCAACAGTCAGTGAGTGTCTCACACACATCCCGTTGATGTGTGTGCTCGCGTATGCCAGAGAACATTGAATTGAAAATTAATAAATGGTAAATAGAATGTGCTGTGGGTGTGTATGATATGCCTCCTTACATGATCAACGTGTGTGTGTGTGTGTGTGTGTGTGTGTGTGTGTGATTCTATACTTAATAAATCGAAATCGAAAGTTACGTCATCCAAGGAGAGATAATTCACATACAAATGACCAGAGTGATCTATGCACAGAAAATCAGAATCGTGAATGAGGTGAATATCCCGTGACTTCAATTACCGCTGACTTGACAACCTAAAGATATAATACTAATTTCGGAATGATTTCTAACTCGAATAAGTGTTAGTTGCAGCAAGATCGGGAAGGCGACAGATTGACGTGCTTTGGAACTTCAGGTTGGTGGAAATAGAATACATTGTGAAGAGGGAAAAAATAGTTCTGATTACGCTCTCTTTATCGGTCACTCACATAAGATCGTCTGCTACTGAATTATTATCAATAAAATTATCTGTTTGTCAGGTAAAGCAAACCTTTTACGAGATCTTCCCCATCCCCTCTCGAAATCCCCCTCTGTTTCATGCTTCTTTCTGTCAAACGTTTCGAGCAATGTCTGTCTCCGATAGGACACCGGTTAGCAAAACGATGTGATACAGTCCCAAACTGAAGCAAGAGTTGCGATGCTGTTGCTGTAGCTACTAGCTATTGTATTGTAGCGGCTCCAGTGAAGTCTTCCCATGGCATGAGCGAAGTTACTGTTCATACAGTGATCTCTGAGCAAAGGCCAGATGTCCCAGTGGGGTTCTTTTATTCAGTCAGTGCTCCAACCCATTCAATGATTCATCCCAGACAAAAACAATGGAAAGATAGATGCTGTGGAACTTTGTGCCCCAGTGTTGATTTCTTGAACCCTACTACACCCAACCAGCTTCCTCATTTCCCTAACAGATTCCATTACAGATAAGTAGCTTGCTCTGTGTGTTAAAAAGCTTTCTTTCTTTTTTAAAGGAAGACAACTTCCTACTTACTAACTTAGGCATTATTTAGTATCACCCAATCCTGTATTATCACACACACTAACACAGCCACAGGTCTCTTCCACTCAACACTAGGCTCATTGAAATGGTCAAAGATAAAAGTGGGATTAGGTCTAGATTAGGCTCAGGACATGCCACAACCATACTAGATCTACATTATTATACCATACATGTACACAAAACCCAGCAGAGGCCACACAGAGCTGTGCCTTTGCAAGACCGACAGCCAGAGAACAGTACATGTGCTATAGTCCTGCCTGCTAGTGCTACATTCACCTTCACCTGTCTCATAATCCCATGGACCGTGGGAGTCCATAACTGAAGATTCTGCAACCAGGCTCCTCCACTCAGTGAGCACTACATAAAGCATTCCAAAAAAGAGGATCTGGCCAGCCCCTACTCCAATAGCCAGTAAGTCCTATGTATGGTGATGTGGAGGACCTGCAGCCTGCTGACAGACACCTTCATCATGCACAGAGAGAGAAGAGCTGTCCTTCTAATAAACAAAAAAGAAAAGTTCTTCAGAAAAACCATGTTTAATGGAGTAAACAATCTTATAGAATCTATCTCTCTATCTATCTCTCTATCTTAGTATAGAGATCTATGATCTATCTATCTATCTATCTATCTATCTATCTATCTATCTATCTGTCTATGTATTTATCCCTTAGTCTGGCAACCGGGAGGCACCCCTGAAGACTTGACAACCAGTTCCCTCCTTTCCTCTCTCTGTTCTGCCTTTCTCAAAATTTTGTTGATTAGAACTAGGCCTATCCATTCGCTAATGTTGTCTTCCCATCTCTTCCTTGGTCTGCCTCTTTTTCTTCCTCCCTGGACAGTGCCTTGCAGTATTAGTTTTTGCAAGTCCTGTTGATCTTGTGACATGCCCATACCATTTACATTTACACTTCTTAACTATTGATAGAAGGTTTTCGAAGGGACCAATGGTTTTCTGAAATAAATAGAATATATAGAATATTGTGTGATTAAAATATTAAGATTCTGTTTTTTAACCCTTACAGCACTGAGTATCTGCTGACAATAACTTCCCCTATTCTGAATTTCTGACCCGGTGCTCTCTCCTTCAGTCCTGTCAGCCGATTTTCCGGCGATAAAGGTTTCAGAGGAGGGTGGTTTTTTTTTAGTTATCTGTCACTAGCATCAACAGACTCTGGACAGTAGTTTTGATATGGCAAACACTGCTTCTCCTTTTCCATGAGAACGTTTATAAAGCTTCGTGTGTGTGTGTGTGTGTGTGTGTGTGTGTGTGTGTGTGTGTGTGTAAAATTTACCTAGGTACCCATTTTGCACTCTTCTGCACCTCAGAACCCCAGGAATTAAAGGAAAATTTGGTCACGCCAGTTTTCCTCCTTACAGTTCTAAAGGGTAGCAGAAAGCTGAGCCGGAAAACGGCTTGCTGTATTGAAAGGGTTAAATTAAATATATCAGTTTGGTTTTCAAAGACAGATTGAGATATGTTACCTGTGTGTGGGTTTTTTTTTAATGTATAGCAGCATCAAGGATGGCCAGTGGCCAGACTGGAGGGGACCATGGGGGCCCAGCGGTGAAGCTGGAGGACACCTTCACACTCCTGGAGTCTCAGGATCTAGGTGTCGTGGAGGAGATCCACCACCTCATTCTGGAGCATCTCTGTTCAGGTCAGAACCGACTTTAGAGTAGTTCAGGAGAGCAGCCCGAATTTCATGCAGAGAAATTTTATCTTCTGTGATATAAAGTGGTATAAAATTAAAAATTAAAAAATAATAATAATAAATGAAATTAGGAGATGTATCATGCTTTTTGTTTCGTCACGTTGTATTGTTTTGTGTGAAGTTGTGGTGCGCTGTACACTGCTGTGCTCTTCTCATCTCTGCTGTGCTTCTCTTCTTCTCTTCTCTTCTCTTCTCTTCTCTTCTCTTCTCTTCTCTTCTCTTCTCTTCTCTTCTCTTCTCTTCTCTTCTCTTCTCTTCTCTTCTCTTCTCTTCTCTTCTCTTCTCTTTTTTTCTCTTCTCTTCTCTTGCTCTTGCTCTTGCTCCTGCTCCTGCTCCTGCTCTGTACTGCTCTGCTCTGCTCTGCTCTGCTCTCCTCTCCTCTCCTCTCCTCTCCTCTCCTCTCCTCTCCGCTCCGCTCCGCTCCGCTCCGCTCTCCTCTCCTCTCCTCTCCTCTCCTCTCCTCTCCTCTCCTCTTCTCTCCTGTCTTCTCCTCTTCTCTCCTCTGCTCTACTCTATTCATCTTTGTGATATGTTAGTGACATACATTGTTCTGTAGTGTATTGTACCATACTTGATGTGCTGCACTCATTGCATGCACTAAACTACTCTGCACTGCATTTTGTTTTGACCATTGCATTGTTTCATCTTGTTCCAGTATGTCTTGTACTGGGTTGAATTGTACTGCATTGCATTGTGCCATAGTGTGGGGTAGGATAGGATTGTTTATTGAACTGTATTGAATCACTAAATGGTATTACAATTGCAGTGCAGTGCAGTGTAGTGTAGTGTAATGGGGTGTGATGTATGTTACTATTTTGCACTGTGCTGAATAGTAAAGTACTGTATTATACTATACTTTGTTGTACTGTACTGTGCTGTACTCCACAACTATGTATTACAGAAAATATTCATTCCTGTTTAAAAAAAACAAACAAAAAACCCCCCTATGATCTCTTCAGAAGTATTCTTTTATTACATTGTCACGAGTGTCATGCATTGTCTGTTCTTGATAATGTCATCATATCATGATGGTAATTGTGTGTTATGGTTAATTAAGCGTAAAATTTGCAAAATAGCATAAATCATGATATGATTTTATTCATGATAAGCTCTTTGGTTTGTTTGTACAAGATACAGTGCTATATAAATTTCATCTGTTGTTATTATTATTATCATCATCATTATTATTATTATTTTCATCATCATCGTCGTCATTGTTGTTGTTGTTGTTATCATTATTATCATCATCATTATCATCATTGTTATCGTTCTTATTGTCATCATCATCACCATCATCATTATTATTGTTGTTGTTATTGTTGTTGTCGTTGTTGTTGTTGTTGTCGTCATCATCATTGTCGTCGTTGTCATTGTTGTTGTTCTTATCACCACCACCACCACTACCACCACCACCACCACCACCACCACCACCACCACCACCATCATCATCATCATCATCATCATCATCATCATCATCATCATCATCATCATCATCATCATCATCATTGTCATATAAATATTACATGTGTGTGTATTCAGGCAAGGAGCCATGGCTGGTGCACTCCCTAGTGGACTACTACTACAGAACGCACTCTCTGCGAGCCAAGGAGATACTGGTGGAGGTCAGGGAACCACTTGACAAGGTAAACTCGCATTTTTTTCTTCTTCTTTTTTTTTTTTCTTTTTTTCAAAGTTAAGCACAGCAAACTTCTCAATCATTCAGTGCACAATTTCAGTCCCACAGTGATTCCCAGGTGGGATGAGTGAGTCAGAGTGCTGCACATTCTGGGTGACCCACAGAGTGTTAAGTTGAGGAACAACAACAACTAACATTCTAAAGATATGGAAAAAAAACAAGCAAACACTGAAACAGGCAGTCAGAGGTGTTATGATTGCAGACAGGGTGATAGAGAAAGTATGAAAAAAGACATTTTAAAGATCTGGAAAAATGAAGAAACAGGCTCTGTGTGTGTGTGTGTGTGTGTGTGTGTGTGTGTGTGTGTGTGTGTGTGTGTGTGTGTGTGTGCAAAAACATTAACATTCTAAAGATCTGGAAAAATGGAGAAACAGGTAGTGTGTGTGTGTGTGTGTGTGTGTGCGCGCGCAAAAACATTAACATTCTAAAGATCTGGAAAAATTAAGAAACAGGTAGTGTGTGTGTGTGTGTGCACGCACGTGCGCACGTGAGTGTGTGTGCGTGTGCACAAAAACATTAACATTGTAAAGACCTGGGAAAAAAACGATCAAACAAAACAGACAGACAGACCATTATGTTATGATTGCAGACAGTGATAGGGAAAGTACAAAAAAAACTAACTTTCTAAAGATCTGGAAAAATGAACAGTCGTATTGCACTTGCATACAGTGACAGCAAAAGAACAAAAAACACCAACATTCTAAAGAGCTGGGAAAATGAACAGAGGTGTTGTGATTGCAGAAGACGGGATGATAGAGAAAGTACAAAAAACTCCAACATTCTAAAGATCTGAAAAAACGAGCAAACAAAACAGACAGACCATCATGGTGTGGTTGCAGACGGTGATCGAGAAGATCCAGGACGGGCTGCGTGGGGCAGACACACGCTGCAGGCCATGCAGTTACTGCTGTACATCATCAACCAACAGCCGCCCTGGACACACCGCCTGGTAGACAGACCCCTCTTCCCCGCCTTCCTCAAATGCCTCAAGGTGACTCTCTTCAGTTTAACGTCTGTTCTCTCAAAGTGATATTAGACTCAAAAAAAGAAAGATGAAAGTGTGTCACATTCAGAGAATGCGTGCGTGCATGTGTGTGTGTTTGTGTGTGTGTTTGTGTGTGTGTTTTTTTGTGTGTGTGTGTGTGTGTGCGTGTGTGTGTGTGTGTGTGTGTGTGTGTGTGTGTGTGTGTGTGTGTGTGTGTGTGTGTGTGTGTGTGTGTGTGTGTATGTGTGTGTGAGAGCTTAAGTGCGTATGAGGGAATGTGTTTACAAGAATATGTATCTAAAGATACGTATTTGCAAGCCAACGTAAAAAGGTGTGTGTGTGTGTGTGTGTGTGTGTGTGTGTGTGTGTGTGTTGTGTGTGTGTGTGTGTGTGTGTGTGTGTGTGTGTGTGAAGGTGAACTGCTGTACACGTGCGTGCGTGCGTGTGTGTGTGTGTGCATTCAAATTTGCTATTTTCTAAAACTAGTAATTGTTGTTGATCGTTTGTGTGTTGTATCGGTCGAATGCAAGCGCTTTGATTTTGTTTTTGCAAGATATAGCGCTATATAAATTCCATGTATTATTATTATTCATTTATTTATTTAATTATTTGTTTATTTATTTATTTATTATTTATTTATTTATTTATTCTTTTATATCGAGGATAATGGAATAAGCACTCGTATGCTTTTTTTACATCCTGTCCCCGTGTGTATGCAAGGTTTGTAAATCTTGTCATCTGTTCCCACCGGCACACGATCACCTACTCTTGGCTAGGGTGGGGCAGTGGGGAGGTGGAAGGTGTTTATTATAGAGTTGGTTTTATTTTTTTTTCATTGGCAGTTGGAGGGGTAGGGGGGGGGGGGTACAGCTATCAGTTTCCCCCACCTTCAGCTCATCTCAGCTGCTAATTAACCCATCCCATCCTAGCCTAGCTGTAGCTAATTATAGCAGCAATTGACCACACTTGGAGTAGGTAAAAGAAAAGGGAGTGCTAAATATAGCACTCTGGACTGAGTGGTGTTGGATTTGTGTTCTGGTGGGGGGGGGGGGGGGGGGTTCGCAGAGTAAGATGGAGGGGGCTTTGTTTGTGTGTGTGTGGTGGTGGTGGTGGGGGGAGGGAGGTAACATGGAAAAGGGTTAAGTGGGTGTACGCGTGGTTGTGTGTGTAAATATGTTAGTCTTTTTTTTTTTTTTTTTTAATTCTTTTATATTGAGGATAATGTCTACAGTGTGTGTGTGTGTGTGTGTGTGTGTGTGTGTGTGTGTGTGTGTGTGTGTGTATGTGTGTATGTGTGTGTGTCTCCTTTCATTCATTCATTTACTCGTTTGTCATAGAATGCTACATTCATTCATTCAAACAAATGGACAAAACAAAATGTCTTACTTCTTATCGTTTGTTTTGGCCAGAATGAGATCGACATCCCAATCCTGATGACAGGAGTGATGGCCCTTGTCATCCTGCTTCCTGTGGTGCCCGTGAGCATCGGCAATCATCTACAGGACGTCTTCGACATCTTTGCACGCATCGCCAGTCTCATCATCAAAAAGCCAGGTGTGAAAATGTGTGGGGGGGGTGTGTGTGTGTGTGTGTGGTTGTTGTTGTTGGGGGGGGGGGGTGGAAGGGGGTGGTGGTGTGGTGGTGGTGTGTGGTGGTGGTGTGTGTGTGAATATGTTCATGTGTGTCAGGAAGGAATAGGGTCTGTGTGTGTGTGTGTGTGTGTGTGTGTGGCGTACGTGTGTGTGTGTGTGTGTACATGTGTGTGTGTGTGTGTGTGTGTGTGTGTGTGTGTGTGTGTGTGTGTGTGTGTGTGTGTGCAGTATGTGTGTGTGTAGTATGTGTGTGTGTTTGTGTGCACAGTGTGTGTGTGTGTTTGTGTGTGTGTGTGTGTGTGCAGTATGTGTGTGTGCAGTATGTGTGTCTGTGTGCATGTCTGTATGTCTGTGTGCATGTGTGCATATGTTTCAGACGAATAAAGCATGAAACCGCAAACATTTTTTTAGATATATATATCCTGGAAAAAACTTTATTTTGAAACCCTAGTTCCCAGACTATCACTCACATCTCTTGTCTTTTAGACAGGATTTGAACCTGGTTCTTAACATTTTCTTGACAGTTGTCTTGCTTCCAGTAAAGATCCCCAGAGAATCATCTCTATTGCAAAGTCTTTTCATTTGTATCCATGATCACTGATTGTTGAATGTCTCTTGGCTTTAAAAATGTTCCTGTGTGTGTGAGTGTGAAAGTTGTATTATATATGTAAAATGTTGCATTAAAAAAGTTTTTTTTTTTTTTAAAAAGGATAGTGTTCGTCTTACCCTGTTTGAAATGCTCTCCAGAGCTGTCAGTTTCCCCCACTTTCAGATCCTCTCAGCTGCTAATTAACCCATCCCAGCCCAGCCCAGATAGGGCCAGCTGGTGCTATTTATAGCAGGAACTGACCACACTTGGAGATAAGAACACCTGTGAGGAACAACAAAGCCAATTTCTATGTGGGAGCTTGCACCCACACCACCTTGTCCCTAAAGTCTGTATTGCCATGAGGACGTTAAACTCACCTTTTTCCCGCACTTGGACTTGGTAAAAAGAAGGGGCACACTAAATAAAGCACTCTTGACTGAGTTATGTAGGATTGTGCGCTGTGTCGTACCACCCTCTTTGAAAACGATGTCAAAGTTTTGCCAGATGCGTTACGCATCTTTCCCATTTTTTGCCAGATGCATTACGCATCTTTGCCATTTTTTGCCAGATGTGTTACGCATCTTTGCCATTTTTTGCCAGATGCGTTATGCATCTTTGCCGTTTTCTGCCAGCAGGCAACGCGCCGGACATCTTCATGCTGCACCTGAACATCGGGGTGTACGTGCTGTTCCTGCGGCTGTACGGCATGTTCCCCTGCTCCTTCCTCACCTTCCTGGCCAACAACTACTCCAAGAAGGAAAACCTCATGGTCTACAGCGAAATCGTCGTTGTGAGTACACACACAGCCTGGGGAGATGTTGTTGCTTCAGACTTTAAAAAAATAATAAATATATATAAATAAATATATATATAATATATATGTATATACATGTATATATATATATGTATATATATACATGTATATTATATATATGTGTGTGTGTGTGTATATATATATATATATATATATATATATATATATATATATATATATATTATATATATATGATGGGGTGGTAAGTAGATTATCTCCCATGTGATCCGAGCTCGACAATTGCAGCGCCGTGTTTCTATTTAGAGACACACCTGTGAATTGTCGATGCTCTGTTTCCGTGGGTAGTGGTCGAAAACTCTCTGTTGCATACACTTCGCCTTCACAGTGAAATGTAGTTTAAGCAACCTCTGTATACAGGTCACATCCTAAACTGTCTGGCTGTACCGTGTTCCCGAGGTTTGTGCAGAGATGGGGCATCAAATATGTCCAATCTGTTACGTATATATATACTCCAGACTTGTTGGGGGTTTGTTCCTCTGCTAGAGCTCAGGGGAACCGGTGGATCGTGGTCTAGAGGTAACGCGCCTGTCTAGAAAGCAAAAAAGTCCAGGTCAGAAATGTGCGGTGGTTCGAATCCTGTTTGGCCCCAAACTTTTCCCCCATCCATTAAATCATGAGTGGTGGTCTGGGTGCTAGTCAGGCATGCAAACAGTCACCCATTCAACTGGTAACCACGCTCAATGCTGCTTAACTTTACTTGGGGAAAGCGAGCGCTCTGACCACTTTGGTATTCCACCCCCTAACACTGCTGGCCTTCAGTTAAATACCAAAAAGACCAAAGTGATGAACATTAATGGTACTGTCACCCCTCAGAATATCAAAATCAATGGATCAGATCTGGAATATGATCAAAACTTCAAATATTTAGGTTCTGTAAAAGAGGATAATGGCTCCTGTCTACAAGATGTCAAGGCTAGAATCGGTATGGCCAAGTAAAAGATGATTCAGTTAAACAACATCTGGAAAGACAGGCATACCTAAATATCTCAAAATTAGAATTGCCAAATTATTCATCTGGCCTGTATTGCTGTATGGATGAGAAGCCTGAACACCATGAACATTGGGAGGGAGACAAAATAAACACAGCCAAAATGTGGTTCTACAGGCGACTTCTAAGAGTAAAATAGTCAGACAGAAAACAAATGAAAGCATTCTTGATGAACTCTCAGTGCAAAGACAAATGCTGGATGAAATTGGTTAGCACAGACAAAGATACGTTGGTCATACCAAAAAACAAAAAAAACCCACACACATAGACAGATCTCATGTCAACTGTTCTCCAAGGTAAGGTTGAGGACAGAAGGAAAAGAGGCAGACCACCAACATCCTACATTGCCAACATCACTGAGATCAGTGGTCTGGGAGGGCTACAGGAGATTGTAGAACTCAGCAGAGACACAGAGAGATGCCGAACCCTGGTGGCATTGTGAGGTGCTTGTATCGACAGCAGTGGCAATGGAGACAGTTGAGTTCAGTATCTCTGAACCATACCTGATATTTTACTCTTGTATATCTGAACCATACCTGATATTTTATTTACCCTTGTATATCTGAACCATACCTGATATTTACCTGTGTTGTCATTCATCCTCAGCCAATTCTGGAGAAGGTACGACTTCACCCTAACCTGGTGCTGGGTTCTAAGGATGCAGAGACCAGCAAGTACAGGTGAGTTCTTTTTTTGTGGGTTGATAGGTGAGTCTGTGTTGTAGCTTGATCAGTTAACCCTCTTGCATTTGGATTCTCTGAACACAAATTACCTCTAGATTTCGTATTCCATCATGAAATCAGGTCAGGCACACATGTTCACTCGCCTTTTCCTCCTTCTAAATACATACCAGCAGCTATAATTACTTCTAGATTCTCAGCAGGATTTGTGCATCTGGCCTGATAGAGCTTTGACATGTAGTAACAATTAGTGATGGTCACTACGTGATGGAAAACTACTGTGTGTAAATCCCGGCAAATCCCGGTTCGGGATTTAGGGGGGCAATTATTCAATCCTGACTAATCCTGGTTCGGGACTAAGAGGGTTAAAGGAATGATATAGTTTGAATTTTTGATGCTGTCTATCTTATCTGGAACTGTAGCTCATGTAAGAGTTAATGAATGAGTACATCTAGAATTTGAGATGCTATCTGTCTAAAGGTATCCATAAATTGTATATACACATATTTATACATTTTTTGTGTGAGGTTATATCTCCATGTGGGGTGGGTTTTTAAAAAAATCTTTTTAATTTTGTTGGGTTTTATTTGATTGTTTAAAGTCACAAGTATAGCCATTTGCAAATTTATCCATTGCAGATGATGAAAGTTGCTTTTTTGGAATTTGTGTTTGATCTTTGATCTTTTTAACAGGAGGTTGTTATGACTGTCACTGGAAGTAAATTTCTGTGCCTAAGTTTCACTTTGCTATACGCCATTACCGTTAGCAAAGCTAACACACTACCTTCCTACTAAGCATGGGCTCAGAGACAACAGAAAATGGTGTTGTTGTTTTTTTGGGGGGGGGGGGTTGTTCCTCTGTTCTGCCTTTCTCAAAGTTTTGTTTTGAGTTCTAGGCCTGTCCATTTGCTGATGTTGTCCTCCCATCTCTTCCTTGGCCTGCCTCTTTTTCTTCCTCCTTGGACAGTGCCTTGCAGTATTGTTTTTGCCTGTCCTTTTGATCTTGTTACATGCCCGTTTATATCTAAGGTGTGACGTAAAGTGGTATACAATAAAATAGTTAACCTTCTCATGACTTTGGCCTGATGTCTTCAGCTGACGTAAAGTGGTATAGAATAAAATGGTTCACATCATCTTAGAGTAAAATGGTTAACCTCCTCATGACTATGGTTTGTTGTCTTCAGTGCGTAAAGTGGTATAGAATAAAATTGTCAATCTCCTCATGACTTTGGTGTGCCTGTTGTCTTCAGGTGGTGTAAAGTGGTATAGAATAAAATGGTTAACCTCCTCCTTTTTCTTTTGGTGTTTACATGTTAACCTTCCATCTTCTCAGGTGGTGTAAAGTGGTATAAATAAAAGTGTTTAATACCTCTACTCACTCAGCTAGGGGACTAATGGTTTTCACCTGTGTACGTCGTCTCTCAGGTGGCGTAAGGTGGAGCCCCAGGACATTGTGGTGAACTGTGCCAAGATGTCACTGGACCCCATCGAAGGGACCCGGGAGGACCAGCAGTGTCCCATCGTGCCCCGCCCCCAGCCTGAAATCATCACCAGCATGAAGCACGTCAGCAAGAAGCAGCAGCCACAAGGTAGGTCAAGAGTAGGTAGGTAAGTATGTAGATAGATAAAAAAAAAAAAATTAAAAGGTAGGTAGATAGATGCTGATATTGCTGCTGCTGGTTATGTTTTTTTATGTTTTTATTCAATCCAACAGAGTATGCATACCATAAGCAAATGAGGAGAAGTTTTGTATCATCATGGAATGATTTTTTTCAACCAAAATAGAGGGGAAAAAATGGAAATGCACAAACACCTGCTGCTACTGTGTTTATATGAAGTTGCTGAGTTGCTGTGACAACTTGCTGTGGAGATGGACATCAGAGCTGTTCCGTGTGTGTGTGGAGAAGTGTGGAGCAGGTGCAGCAGCTGTTCCTCGTGTGCTGTATTGCTTTGTGGTGATTCCTCTATCAAATGTGATGGTTGATTACTTGTCTGGTGTGGTTGATGCTATGGTGATTGCTGTTTTGTGTAGTGATACTGTTGATGTTGATATTTCCTGTTGACTCCTCCTCAGAGGGGAGTGGCAGGAGAAGCTGGAGCAGGTGCAGCAGCTGTTTTCCGTGTGTTGTGTTGTTTGGGGATGATGATGCTGGTGATTGGCTGATTTTATGGTTTTGTGCATTCTGATGGTGATGTTGGGCTGAGTAACTGTTTGTGTGTGTTGTGGTGATTATGATGGTAACGTGTTGTTACATCCTCAGAGCGGGAGTGGCAGGAGAAGCTGGAGCAGGTGCAGCAGCTGTTTGATGTTGTGGTGATGATGGTGACGTTGCTGTTCGCATCGTCAGAGCGGGAGTGGCAGGAGAAGCTGGACAGGTGCAGCAGTTGTTCCGGTGGTGGAGGACCCCGCCTCCTACGGCTTCAGCCCCTCACAGCTGCTGGGCTGGCCACCCCCCCCACCTCACAGCGCGCCACACCCGCACCCACCCTGCACGACCAGGCCTCCAGCCTGCCACCACTCGCTGGAGGTCAGTGTTTGGTGGTGGGGAGTGTGGGGAGGGTGGGGGGTGGGTGGGGGGGTTGGTTGGGGTGGGGGGGGGGGTGAGGTGGGGGGGTGGATGGTGGATGGGGGGGGGGAGTGGTGGGTAGATGGGGGGGGTGGGGGTGGGAGTGGGGTGGTGGTGGTGGTGGGGTGGTGGGGATGGGGGTGGTGGTGGTGAGGGGAGGTAAGTGGTGGTGATGAGTGTGAGGGGGGTGGGGTGGGTGGGTGTTGTGCATGGGTGGTAGTGTGGTGTGGTGGGGGGGGGGTGGTGGATGGGGGTGAGTGGTGGTTGGGGGGGGGGATTGGGTGGGTATGGTGTGGGCGCGTGTGTGGTGGTTTTTTTGTATTTGTTTTAGGAGTTTGTGGTTTTTTAAGAGGGTGTGGGGGTGGGGTAGTTGAGGAGAGAAGTGAGTGTGTGTGTGTACTATGTTCTTTCCTTGCAGTTGGTATGTGGGAGGGGTGGGGTGTCATTGTGTGTGAAGATGAAGTATGTATTGTTTTTTGCATGTTATATTCAACATCTCTTCTTGCAATCTAAATGAAATAGAAATGTTACATAAGTGATACTGTTAAAGATAAATGTAATACGTACGTAGTATGTGCGTAATACATGTGCGGGGCGACATACATATTACGTACGTACATATGTATGTACATATATGACCACAGACACACACACACACACACACAACACACACCCACACACACACACACACACACAACACACACACACACCACACACAACACTATTTCCCCATCCATCCACTCCACTCCATCCCCATCCTTCCACCCACCAGAGACATTATAATTCTAACCAAACTGCATGTGTGGGTTTGTACAGGGACAGTGTCTGCCAGCCCTCAGATGGTGACCCCTACCCCAGAGCCACCCCCAGAGAGATGCCAGTGGGAGAAGAGGTGACTTGGGTATTCTCACTTCTCTGTGGTTCACAGGGGAGGGGTGGGGAGGGGGGGGAGGGGGGGGAGGAGGGGGGGGTGCATGTTCTGGTTGAGCCAAAGAGCATACTTGGTAAAGTACAACCATGAGGTTGATAAAACTTTTTGATATGTGTGTAATTGTGTGTTTCTGTGTGAGTGAGTGCTTGAGAGTTGTGTGTGTGTGTGTGCGTGTCGTGTGTTGTGTGTGTGTGTGTGTGTGTGTGTGTGTGTGTGTGTGTGTGTGTGTGTGTGAGTGAGTGTATGAGTGCGTGCTCGCATTTGTGTGTGTACGCATGCACATACTACTTGCCTACTTGCCAGTCTGTGCATGTGTGTGTGTTATTTTGAAGGCAGAGGATTATGCGTACCTGTGAATGACTGACAAACTGGATGACTGACACATCATTTTTTTTTTGTGTGTGTCAATTCTTTTATTATGAGGATAACGGAATAAACACTCATGTGCTTTTTTTTTTTTTACATCTAGACCTTGTGTATATGCAGTTTTGTCAAGTTTGTCATCTGTCCCCACTGGCACACAATGACCTACTCTTCTGAAAAGTGGAACATCTTTTAACGTGTGCGCAAGATGTTACCAGTGTAGATTTATTTATTTATTTATTTATACCACATTATGTCACAGCAGATTTCTCTGCGTGAAATTCGGGCTGCTCTCTCTCCCCAGGGAGAGCGCGTCGCCACAAGTGCAGCACCTACCCTTTTTTTTTTTTTTCTTTTTCCTGTCTGCAACTGTATTTGTTTTCCTATCAAAGTGGCTTTTTTCTACACAGTTTTGCCAGGGACAACCCTCTTGTTGCCATGGGTTCTTTTACATGCGCTAAATAATAATATTTCCTAAGGTAATCCAACACCAAAACCCAAAGTCCTTCGGATGAGACTATAAACCGAGGCCCTGTGTGTGAACACACGCAGAACATCTTGCGCACACATTAAATTCTGTTCCACTTTTCGTAAGAGTAGTCCATCGTGTGCCGGTGGGAACAGATGACATTTACAAAACTGCATACACACAGGGACTGGACGTAGAAAAGCACAAGAGTGCTTATTCCATTATCCTCGATATTAAAGAGTAAATAAATAACATTTATTTTTAAAAATTGCCACTCACAGGCTCAAGCCCTCAGCTCCAAATCCACGCCAGTCCCACCTCGCACGGGGCCCAAAACGACGCCCGTGACCATGAATCGAACCCAGGGGTCCAGCGCGTTTACCTCCCCGTTCAGTTTCCGCACGCCACTGACGTCACAGCCGTCCAGCGTGGCCCCCTCTCCCCTGAAGCCCAACCTGTCCTCTGACTCCCTCAACAGTCAGGCCATGGACCCTGGGGCCACACGGGCCCTTCTCTTTGACAGGTGAGTGTTGACACACCTGTCTTGTGTTTGCTGTGTTTCTCTTTTTTTTGTACACGCATGCATGAATGAAGGCACGCACACACGCATGCATGTGCACACATATAATTATATATATGTATACATCTGGAAGATAGATATGCAAGGTAATTTCATATTTATATATTAATATATATATATTATATAATATATATATCACATCTAGAGGGTAGATATGCAAGGTAATTCACAACACACACACACACACACACACACACACACACACACACACACACACACACACACACACAACACACACACACACATATATATATGTAACTACAGTAGAGGTCTTACTGTTGTGCAGGATACCTGAGTCTAAAGACGAAGGTGTGCCGAAGCACATAGAGATGCGACTGGGCAAGGAGGTGAACACAGGGGCGGGGGCAGCAGGACCCGTTCCCATGGAGTCCCTGCCCTCCATCGTCCGCAGTCTGTCCACCCAGGATTCTGGTGAGCCTCTCTCTGTCTCTGTCTGTCTGTCTGTCTCTCTGTCTGTCTGTCTGTCTGTCTCTCTGTCTGTCTTTCTCTCTCTCTCTCTCTCTCTCTCTCTCTCTCTCCTCTCTTCTGTCTCTCTCTCTCTCTCTCTCTCTCTGTCTCTCTCTCTCTGTCTCTCTCTCTGTCTCTTTCTCTGTCTCTCTCTCTGTCTCTGTCTCTCTCTCAGTCTCTCTCTCTCTCTCTTCAGTCTCTCTGTCTCTGTCTCTGTCTCTGTCTCTGTCTCTCTCTCTCTCTCTCTCTCTCTCTCTCTCTCTCTCTCTCTCTCTCTCTCTCTCTCTCTCTCTCTCTCTCTCTCTCTCTCTCTCTCTCTCTCTCTCTCTCTCTCTTTAGGCGGATCGTATATTGTTTGGTTGGTTGGCTTTTTGTTGTTGTGGGTTGGTCTGTTTTTTTTATAGGGGCGGGAGGGTTGTTGAGGGAGATAATTTTTATATTTGACTGAAATATTGACTGTTGTCAGGGCTTTTTTAAATTGCTTAATGGTTTGGGTTTTTTCTTTAGGGGTGGGGGGTGGGGAGGGGTGGAGAGAGAGAAAAAGATTCAAATAAAGAGTTATCAAGGTCTTTATTCCATCCATCCAAAGCCTTTTTTATGCCTTCTTGGCATGTAGGGCAGCAACAAAGGTTCTCCACTCCTGCCTGTCTTGGGCCAGTTTCTGAATGGTTCCCCAGGAGTGTTGGAGGGTCTTCAGCTCTGTTTCCTATTCTGGTTTTGGTTTTGGCGCTCAAGACTTCCATCTTCCTGCCAGTGGCTTCCTCTCGGCTTTCACCACTGCCATTCATACGAGTATCTTTCGATGACTCTGGAAGCCCGTCGCACCCAGTAGTGTTGAATTTCTTTGTTGCTGTTTCTGTAACAATCTTTTTTTACAGAACGGGGTTGTTAGCCCTGTGTCCAACCCCCTACCTGGGGGAGTGGTGCCACCTTAGTCGCCTCTTACGACATGCCTGGCTGGCGGGCAGGGACCCTATTCTTGTAATGCTCGCTTTGCAAGCATTCCCCGGGAGTCCCACGGGGGAAGGTCTTTATTGCCCCCCAAAAAATTAAATTAAAAGAATAATCAGATAAAAAAATTAATTACTTTTTTCAAAACTAAATATTTTTTTAAAAGAAGTCTTTATTGCCAAATTTATTCCGTGCTTACTGACCGCTATATGCAAAGAGAAGCTGAAAGTAGGGGAAACTGACAGCTGTGAGGTGTGGTGTGCATGCGTGTGTGCCTGCGTGTCTCTGTGTGTGCGTGCATGGGCGTGTGTGCATGGATGTGCGTGTGTATGTGTTCAGACCCGTTGGACCAGGAGGTGAGTCGCATCACGCAGGCGGAGGAGGCCTTTGACAGCAGCAATGTCTGCAGCAAGGACGACGCCACCAGTGCCAGTGCCCCCAAACACCTGGACACACCTGAGTCTTTGATCCAGTACATGAAACAGGTAAGGGGAAAAAAGAAACAGGTGAGGGGGGGAGGGTAAGGTTGGGGGGGTCTGTATATCTTTTTTTACTTTTTTATTTACTTTTTTTTTTCAGTACATGAAACGGGTAAATAGAGGGGGGGGGGCCTGTCTATATATCTTTTTTTATTTTTATTTTTATTTATTTTTTAAAATATTTTTTTATTATTCCAGTACATGAAACAGGTAAGGGGTGAGGGTAAGGTGGGGGGGTGCCTGTCTTTATATATATTTTTTATCTATTTATTTATTTTATTTATCTATTTTATATTTATTTATTTTATTTTATTCCAGTACATGAAACAGGTAAGGCTAAGGTGGGGGGTGCCTGTCTGTATACCTTTTTTATTTTATTTATGTATTTATTTATTTTATTTATTTATTTATCTTATATCTATTTATTTGATTTTATTCCAGTTCATGAAACAGGTGAGGGTAAGGTGGGGGGGGGGTGGGTGTTTGTCTGTATATGTTTTTTGATTTATTTATTTTTTTTTAATTATTTATTCTTTTTGTATTCATTTATTTAATTTTATTCCAGTACATGAAACAGGTAAGTGAGGGGAGGTAAGGTGGGGGGGGGGGGTGCCTGTCTGTATATCTTTTTTTTTTTTATTTATCTATTTTTTATTTTTTTTTATTTTTTATTTTATCTTATTTCTTTTTTTTATTTCTTTTTTTAATTCCAGTACATGAAACAGGTAAGGGGTGAGGGTAACGTGGGGGAGGGGGGGGGGCCTGTCTGTATATCTTTTATTTTTATATTTTTTTTATTTCTTTTTTTTTTTTTTTTTTTTTTTTTTTTTTTTCTTTTTTTAATTTTATTCCAATACATGAAACCGGTAAACAAAACATCAAAACCCGACCATCATCTCTCACAAAAACTAAACTTCCCCCCCCCACTTTTTCCGCAGGTGAACCGCATCCGTTTCAACAGCCTGACCTCGCAGAACAGTGAGCCGCTCATGTACGCCAGCGAGAAACACACCCGCCCGGGACGCCGCGCGATCCTGCCCCCCCCTCCAACGCCGACCCCAGGGCAGCGACACCCCCCACCCCAGCCCCCGCTCCCACGCCCTCGCCCACTCCAAACTGGACACCGTGTCCGAATCGGCCGTGACCCTTGACTCCAAAAGAGAAGGGCTTCCTCTCCACGCAATTCTCCCGCGACTTTTCCCGCAGCGGGAGTAAAGGAAGGCAGCGAGGCCAGTTCCGGTAACCAGACGAAATCGTGCGGTTGTCGTCACCACCACAAGGGGGGGGAGAGGGAGGAGGAGGAGGGGAGGTGGGGGGGGCGGGTGCAGCAGATGGTGTCGGTGTTCCAGTGGATGCTGGCCCCGGTGAAGGTGGGGGTGTGCCGGAAGTGCCAGCAGCTGCTCCTGGAGGCCCGGCCGTCAGTGAGGGGGAGGGCAGCGCTCGTTCACAGCAGGAGCAGACGGCCGAGTCGTGGGTCTCCTGGCCTGGTGAGTGTGTGGGTGTGTGTGTGTGTGTGTGTGTGTGTGGAGTCAATTTTATTTTATTTTATTTTATTCAAATTTTTTTGTTTCCGGATGGTACATTGAATAAGCATTGATTTGCTTTTTTTTTTTTTTTATCAAGCCATCTTCTAAAGGGAAAAAAAACACAAAAAAACCCCAAAAAAAGCAAAAGCAGAAAAGAAAAAAAAAAAAACAAGCAAAAAAAAAGGGGAGAAAAAAATTTGTTCACCAACATTAATTAACTAACATGATTTCAACAGCCTTAAAAATGAAATATGCCTATAGATAATGCAAGCAACAACAAAAACAACAAAAACAACCAAAAATGGGGTGGGGTGGGGAGGGAAGTGGGGTGAAGGGGATTTGATTTATTGATTTATTCTTTTATATTCTTTATATCGATAATGGAATAAGCACTCTTGTGCTTTTTTTCATCCAGTCCCTGTGGTGAGTAGGGTGGAGTGGAGTGGAGTGCAATACAACACCACAATACAGTATGAAATAATACAGTGCAATACAACACAGTGCAATGCAAAACTCTTACAATACAACACAACGCTATTCAACATAACACAGTACAATACAAAATAGTCTACAACAATGTTCGTTCTGTGGAAATTTCTCCTCTCAGAACACAGCAGAAGAAAGTGTGAAGAATGAGGAGGGACCAAAAAAGAGATGAAGTTAACAACACACTAAAAAAAAATAATAAGTAAAATATTTTAATTTTAAAAAAGAAAAGAAAAAAAACTATTTAAAAAAAAAAAAAAAAAATTTTAAAACACGCTACTTTATACCTCCTATAAACTCTCCTCTCTAAAACTGGGGTCTTGCTGTTCCAGTGGCGGAACGTGCGCTGTACACGGTGTTGTCTCCCCTGAGCTCTTGGACCGTCACCTGGCCCAGGGCAGTGACCTTCACGCCAAAGAATTGTCGCACATTCCGCTCACGAGTCAGGAGAACATTTCATGGACTCACTTTGGAGGTCAGTGTCCCTCACCTTTTTCCTCCCTCTTCCAGTTAATTTGTTTGTTGTTGTTGTTGTTCCCCAGCTTAACACTCTGGGGGGTCACCCAGAATGTGTTCTCTGACTCACTCATCCCACCTGGGAGTCACTGTGAGATTGAAATTGCACACTGAATGAGAAGTTTGCGTGTATGACTATTTTCAAGTACCTCGCCGTATAGGCAGCCATACTCCGACTTCAGAGGATTTTTTCTCCTTTAAAGGAGAGTGCAGGTTGTTCTGTTAAGAGCTTGTCATGGCTGAAGGCAATCTCAACACAACATTTTACAACATGACAACATGAAGGCAATCTCAACAAAACATTTTACAACATGACAACATTTTAGTGTAGGCCTTGGCAATGAGCTAACATCAATAACTGACACAGCTTTTGGCCTGGGCAGCTGGGGAAAAGTGAGTGCTCTGACCACTGAGCTACCCTGTCCCCACTCTTAGCTTACTGCAATACCTGACACAGCTTTTGCCCTGGGCTTTGTACAGCAGAGAGTGGCACCTGACACCTGTGGTTTTAACCCTCTTGCAGTCAGATTCTCTGAACACAAATTGCCCCAAGATTTTGCGTTCCATCACGAAATCAGGTCAGGCACACATGCTCGCTTGCCTTTTCCTCCTTCTAAGTACATACCAGCAGCTATAATTACTTCCAGACTCACAGCAGGCTCTGTGCCTCTGGCCTGATAGAGGTTTGACATATGGTAGTGATCAGTGGAGGTCACTGCGTGAGGGAAAACTACTGTGTGTAAATCCCGGCAAATCCGGTTTGGGATTCAGGGGGGCAATTATTCAGTCCCAACAAATCCCAGTTTGGGACTAAGAGGGTTAAAGCACGTGTTGGTGACTGACTGTTACAAAAATTAAGCACCCCAAAAAATCTCTCTTGACTTTTTCCATCCATGTACCAGAATAATTTCAGAATAATGACATATGGTAGCGATCAGTGATGGTCACTGTGTGATGGAAAACTACTGTGGGTAAATCCCGGCAAATCCCAGTTTGGGATTCAGGGGGTGCAATTATTCAATCCCAGCCAATCCTGGTTAGGGATTCGGGGGGGGGGGGGGGGCAATTATTCAATACCAGCAAATCCCAGCTTGGGACTAAGAAGGTTAAAAAAAAAAAAAAATTTAGAAACACCTGTGTTGGAAAAAAAAAAATCTTTTTGGAAACACCTGTGCTGTGTGTGTGGTCAGGTGGGCCCCCGGTGGATGAGATCAACATCCTGAGGGGGGAAATCCTGCTCCTGCAGAACCAGCTGATGTACGAGCGCCACAAGCGCTCCAACCACGCCATGCGTAACCGTCGGTTGCTGCGTCGTATCGCTCACGTCTCCGCCCTGGAGGAGCAAGTGCAGGCGCTGGTGGGTAGTGTGTGAGGTGTGGGGTAGGGGTGCTCTGTTGTTGGTAGGGTACTGAAATACTTTTGGAGGGGGGTAGGGGAGGGGTCTTACTTTAGGTATCGGCTACCTAAATGAGATTTTTTTTATAGTTAAGATGTTAAATCCATATCATGTAGATTATGTTAGATTTAAAAAAGCAAAACCAGAAGTCTCTATCTTTCATAGTTTGGGGGATATGGCCATTTCTTTTGTGTTTTTTCTTATCCTTTTATATCGAGGATAATGGAATAAGTAGTCACATGCTTTTTTACATTCAGTCCTGTGTGTAGGTAGTTTTGTCAATTTTGTCATCCGTTCCTTGATGGGGTGTGCTGACGCACTTGACAGTTTCTAATATCATCCATGTTTGAAGGTCAATAGAATTGTACTTGACATACATATCCAGTTGAAAACGATTATCTAAAATCTTTATAACATATATTCTTGAACTAAATTAGTTCTTTGACACAAACATTTATGGTTGAGAAATACTAGGGTGTTTTCAGTTTTCAATGTAAACCAGTGCAACAAGGAGGGCAGTAGTTGTAGCTTTTATTTCATTTGTAAATTCAGATGAATTTCTTTGCATGTCAAGTTATCCTGTCAGTCTTATGTGAGTTCAATTCTTATCATTCACAGGACTTCAGTGTCTCATGTCATTCAAGACATGCACCCAGTTTAGCAGTGGGCAAAAAGTGCAGTCACAGACAGGATTAAACCCAGGACTTCTGGCTTTTTTTTTGGGGGGGTAGATGCATCACCGCTGAACTACTAATGCCCCACAGCATGCACGTCCAGCATAACTCAGTCCAGTGTCCAGCACCCAGTGCTAAAACTAAGCACCCTCCTTCCCTTTTTTTTTCCAAGTCCCAGGCGCGGTCAGTTTCTTCCTGCTATGATTAGCACCAGCTGGGATGGGAAAGGATGGAATGGGATAGGATGGAATGGGATAGGATGGACTGGGATAGGATGGGAAGGGATGGGATAGGATATAATGAAATGGGATGGAATAGGATAGAATGGGATGGGATGGAATAGGATAGAATGAAATGGGATAGGATGGACTGGGATAGGATGAAATGGGATAGGATGGAATAGGAAAGAATGAAATGGGATAGGATGGAATGGGATAGGATGGAATGGGATAGGATGGAATGGGATAGGATGGAATGGGATAGGATGGAATGGGATAGGATGGAATGGGATAGGATGGAATGGGATAGGATGGGATGGAATGGGATAGGATGGGATGGAATGGGATGGGACAGAATGGGATGGGACAGAATGGGATGGGATGGAATAGGATGGAATGGGATGGGATGGAATGGGATGGGACAGAATGGGATGGGATGGGATGGGATGGAATAGTTAAGCAGCTGAGAGTAGCTGAAAGTGAAGGAAGGGAAACTGACACCTGTGGGCGCCCTCCTTTTTTTTTCTTTTTTTTTTTTTACTGTGACCCTGAAACTGACGACTGACCCCCCCTTTTTTTATATTTTTTTTTACTGTGACCCCCTGTGTGTGTGTGGTACAGACGGACCAGATGGAAGGTCGCAGCAAGGACATCCAGAACCTGGAGGTGTCTTTGAAGCTGCTGCAGGACAACAACCATCGCCTGCAGCAGACACGGGACTCTGACGAGTATGAGAAGCTGGTGGACTACAAGTGGGTTTTCTGAGTCCTCTTCTTTTTCTTCTATTCCTTCTTCTTTGCAATTCTCTTCTTCTTCTACTTCTTCTTCTTCTTCTTCTTCTTCTTCTTCTTCTTTGCAATTCTTCTATGCAATTCTTCCTCGCAATTCTTCTTCGCAATTCTTCTCTCATTAGTTTTACACTGTCAGGTGTGAAAGCAGGTTTTCTGTCTTCTTCTTTTTCTCCTTCTTCTTCTTCACAATTCTTCCTCTCTCGTTAGCTTTACATTGTCAGGTGTGAAAGTGTGTTTTCTTCTTCTTCTTCTTCTTCTTCTTCTTCTTCTTCTTCTTCTTCTTCTTCTTCTTCTTCTCTTGTTAGCTTTACACTGTCAGGTGTGAAAGTGGGTTTTCTGTGCCCTGTCTTCCGTCACCTCCTGCTTTCACTGTCACGTTCGTTTTTAGTCCAACCTCTTGTCACTCTGCTTTTTCCTACTGTCTGGCCTTTGGCACCTAAGCTTTATCACAGTTCTGGATTAAACCATTGATGCTGGGGGCAACAGCAAAGTGAGAGGCTGTATGATCAGTGGCTTTCTTTCCCACTCATGGAATTCCACTTTACAGCTTAGTCTTTAGTGATCGACTTTGACTATCTGACTAGGAGGCTTGACTTGCACATTCCTTGTATGCTGCAACCCTGGGGGCTAGTTGGCCTTTGGAGAACATCTCCAACGCTGACTGTCCGTATGCCCTCTAGGCCGAGAGAGTGGGGGTGTACTGTGGGCAAGTCATCTCCACTATAATCACATTTCTGCCCAGTTTCCGAAACAGCAGCTGCCTCCTCTGCTGTTTTGGAGGTTGTCATCGAACACGACGGACAAACAAACATAAGGATATTTTTGACTCAAGGTTATTCTTTGTGTGCACCCAGTTTTTTATGTGAGGAAGAGAGAGGGAAGTTTTGTGTCTTGTGTGTGTGTGTGTGTGTGTTTATGGCCGCAACAGCCCTGAGGGCTTCAAAAGCATTTAGAGCAAGATATTGCACTGTTGCTCGTATTCTCCTGTTTAAAAAAAAAAAAAAAAGACAGTTCAGTATATTTTCATCCATCTAACCGCTGTCACGTCTGGTCTTTCAGTGTAGGAAATTGTGGAGAAGGGGGAGGAGAACAAGAGGGTTGACCCTGGCAAAATTCTGTAGAAAAAAGCCACTCTGATAAGGAAATAAATACTGCAAAAAGCCACTCTGATAAGGAAATAAATACTGCTGCAGACAGGAAAAACAAACCAAAAAAAATGGGTAGGCGCTGCACTTGTTGCGACAGGCTCTCCCCGATGAGAGCAGCCCAAATTTCACGCAGAGAAATCTGCTGTGACATAAAGTGGTATAAATAAATGTTTAAAAATACAATAAAATAACCATTTTATTGAGTAGGATAGATGCATGTTATAAGTACACATATGTTTATGAGGCAGTGGTGGGGAAAAAATAGAACAGAGAAGTGTGTATGTTTGCAGGACAACGATTCATCAGAACAAGGACCTGCTAGAAGCCAACAACGAACTGAAAAAACTTGCTGCTGACCCAGAAAGCGGAAAACGATGAACTCAAAATGGTGGGTAGTCATTCATTAACACTCTTGCATTTGGATTCTCTGAACACAAACTGCCCCTAGATTTCGCATTCCATCACAAAATCAGGTCAGGCACACATGTTCACTGGCCTTTTCCTTCTTCTAAGTACATACCAGCAGCTATAATTACTTCCAGACTCTCAACAGGGTTTCTCCTTCTAGCCTGATAGAGCTTTGTCATGTGGTAGAAATTAGTGATGGTCACAGCGTGATGGAAATCTGCTGTATGTAAATCCGGCAAATCCTGGTTTGGGAATTAGGGGAGGGGGTAATTATTCAATCCCGGCAAATCCCGGATTGGGACTAAGAGGGTTAATTATCAGCTTAAAAAAGTTAAAGTCTGTCCCGAGCCTAAGGCTCATCAGGCCAGTGCTTATCCCGGTTTCTGTGGCGTTAAACGACTGAGAGTCATAGACTCCCCCTGGATAGGACGCCAGTCTATGGCAGGGTTAACCCCCAACACAAGGTTGGTACCCCTTTTAACACCTGGGTGGGGTGAGAAAATAACCGTAAAGTGCCTTTTCCAAGGGCACAATGCCATAGCCAAAACCTTTAGATTACGAGTCCAACGCCCTAACCACTAGACTACAGCGGCGGCTAATTAGCAGCTGAGAGGAGCTGAAAGTGGGGGAAACTGACTGACAGCTGCTGTGTTGTTGTTGTTTTTTGCAGGAGCTTCAAGAGGCGCGGGCGCGGTGCTTTGAACTGGAGAAGGACAACCAGCTGATGTGTCTGGACATGGCCACTGCCAAGAAATGGGAGGAGCAGGCAAGTCACGCCGCGCTGAACTTTTTTGGAAGAAAAAAAAAGGAGAGAAAAAAGTGTTGGATTGATGAATCCTTACAGTACTGAATATCTGCTGACAATTACTGATGGATGGATGGGTTGATGAGTGGGTGGGTGTATTGATGGGTGGGTGGATGGATTGATGGGTGGGTGGGTGGATTGATGGGTGGGTGGGTGGGTGGATTGATGAGGGGGTGGATGGATTGATGGGTGGGTGGATGGATTGATGGGTGGGTGGGTTGGTGGATGGATTGATGGGTGGGTGGGTTGGTGGATGGATTGATGGGTGGGGTTGGTGGATGGATTGATGGGTGGGTTGGTGGATGGATTGATGGGTGGGTGGATGGATTGGTGGGTGGGTGGATGGATTGGTGGGTGGGTGGGTGGATTGGTGGGTGGGTGGGTGGATTGATGGGTGGGTGGATGGATTGATGGGTGGGTGGATGGATGGATCAGTGGGTGGGTGGATGGATAGATGAATGGGTGGATTAGTGAGTGGTTTGATGAGTAGGTAGGTGGATGGATGGGTAGATGGATGGTGAATGGATGGGTGGGTGGATGGGTGATTCAAGATTCAAAATATTTTTTTGCCATTTAAGTCATGCAGACTTATTTGACACAACAAAACAAACAGTTCAGGGTGAATGGATGGATAGATGGGTGGGAGGGTGGCTGGGACAATAGGTGAATGGATGGATGTATGGCTGACCTCGCCATGTGACGACCTCTCTCTGTATCAGGTGGAGCAGCTCCAGAAGGAGATGTTGCTGATGGGGGAGGCCCAGGAGCGACTGCAGAACCTGCTGGACCAGCAGCACAGGGTGGGGCAGGAGAACCTGGCCCTCAACAACAACATGCTGGTGCAGGCCCTCCGCGCACACATCAAAGGTAAGGAGGGGGTTGGGGGGTAGGGTGTGTGTGGGTAGGGGGGGGGAGGGGGGTTGTGTGGTATGGGGGTGTAGGGTGTGTGTGAGGGAGGGGTGTAGGTTGTGTGGAGGGGGGGGATATAGGTTGTCTGTGTCTGAGTGTGTGTAGGGTACGGGTGTGTGTGTAGAGTGTTTGTGTTGTTGTTGTTACTTCAATTTTATGTCTGTTCACTCAAAGTGATATTAGACGAAAAGTGTGGGTGTTGGGTGTGATTGTATGTGTGTGTGTGTGTGTGTGTGTGTGTGTGTGTGGATGTGTGTGTGTGTGTGGATGTGTGTGTGTGTGTGTGTGCGCATGCGCGCTGATGTTTGGGTGACTTTTTATCTTGTGATGTGTGCGTGCTGATGTACGGATAGTGTGTTGTGGTGTTTTTCTGTGATGTTTTCCTGTTGGCCATTTTTATGATATTGTTTGTAGCCCACATGAGTTTTTTCTATTTGTGAGATAAGAAAATATTTGAATAGTGAATTGTGTATGTAGGTGCATGCATGTGTATGTGCATGCATGCGTGCGAGTGTACATGCGTGCGTGCATGCATGCGAGTGTACATGTCTGTGTGCGTGTGTGTGTGGTGTGTGTGTGTGTGTCAAGTCAAGTCAAAATTAACAAAAAGGAAAAAGCAAGCAAACAAGCAAAATATAACCCCAAAAGACCCACCCAAAATATATTTAGCTACGACATTGCTTCAACTCATAACAAAAAAATAAACTCAAAAGGAACTAAAGAACTAAAGAAAATAAAATAATAATAATAATAATAGTAATAGTATAATCATGATAATGTGTGTGATTGTGTGTATATGTACACGCACACATGTATGTGTGTGTGGTGTGTGTGTGATTGTGTGCATGCAAACGCGCGTGCATGCAAACATGCATGCATGCAAACGTTCTTGCAAACGTGTGTGCATGTGTGTGTGCAGAGCTGAAGACAAGCAAGACAGAGCTGTCCCTCAAACTGGATGCCTCTCAGTGTCGCCTGATTGATCTGGAGGAGTTTGTCAAGACCAAGGTCTGTGCTTGTCTTTGTCAGTGTGTGTGTGTGTGTGTGTGTGTGTGTGTGTGTGTGTGTGTGTGTGGTGGGGTGGGTGGAGTGGGGTGTGGTGTGGTGTGGGGTGTAGTGTGGTGTGGTGTTGTGAGGTGGGGTGTGATGCGGTGTTGTGTGTTGTGTTGTGTGTGTGTTGTGCATTTGTGTGTGTGTACGTGTGTGCGTGCGTACATGCGTGCATGTGTGTGCGTGGGGGGGAAGGGCGATAAAGGGGAGGGAGTTGGCTGGCTGTGTGTGATTTTTATTTGATTGCTATAAAAGTAATGTAGACTTATTTGACCAAAAAGAAAACCAACCTAACACCAGTTCTAATCATCTATTGAATCAGAATGACTGTGTCCCTAACAGGATGTTTCTGATGTGATAATTATGACTTTGTCCCTATGTTTCTGAAGTGTAACAGTGATGTGATAATTAATTGTGTCCCTAACATGATGTTTCTGAATGTAACAGTGATGTGATGATATAACTGTGTCCCTAACATGATGTTCCTGAATGTAACAGTGATGTGATGATGTAACTGTGTCCCTAACAGGATGTTTCTGAATGTAACAGTGATGTGATATAACTGTGTCCCTAATAGGATGTTTCTGAATGTAACAGTGATGTGATGTAACTGTGTCCCTAACAGGATGTTTCTGAATGTAACAGTGATGCGATATAACTGTGTCCCTAATAGGATGTTTCTGAATGTAACAGTGATGTGATATAACTGTGTCCCTAATAGGATGTTTCTGAATGTAACAGTGATGTGATGATATAACTATGTCCCTAACAGGATGTTTCTGAATGTAACAGTGATGTGATATAACTGTGTCCCTAACAGGATGTTTCTGAATGTAACAGTGATGTGATGATATAACTGTGTCCCTAACAGGATGTTTCTGAATGTAACAGTGATGTTATGATATAACTGTGTCCCTAACAGGATGTTTCTGAATGTAACAGTGATGTGATGTAACTGTGTCCCTAACAGGATGTTTCTGAATGTAACAGTGATGTGATGATATAACTGTGTCCCTAACAGAATATTTCTGAATGTAACAGTGATGTGATATAACTGTGTCCCTAATAGGATGTTTCTGAATGTAACAGTGATGTGATATAACTGTGTCCCTAACAGGATGTTTCTGAATGTAACAGTGATGTGATATAACTGTGTCCCTAACAGGACAAGCTGATGGGGCAGCTGAGGACTAGTTTCGAGTCATCTAAAGCCACCTACGCTGAGGAACTGAAGGTAGGCGAACTTTAGGGAACAGGGAAATATTGGGTTTTTAAAAATCTTTTCTCATTATTGTGTTAGATGATTAAAATTAACAGAGAATCAGAACAATAACATGTTCACAGACATTCATAGTTTCACAAGAGCCTAGGAGATTTTGATATTTGTAACATTTCAGTTATGTTCAAGTCAGATTGCAAGTATAGATATTTGTAAGTGTGTGCATTAATGGTACAGTCTTCCATCAGAATATCAAAATCAATGGAACAGGTCCAGAACACATACAAAATTTTTAATTTTTAGGCGCTGTGAAAGAGGATAATGGCTCCTGTTTACAAGACATCAAGGCAAGAATCAGTAATGGCCAAGCTAAAGATGATTCAGTTAAACAACATTTGGAAAGACAGAGGCATACCTAAATATCTCAAAATTAGAATTGCCAGAACACTAACCTGGCCTGTATTGCTGTATGGGTCAGAAGCCTGGACACTACAACATGTGGAAAGAGACAAAATAGATGCATCCGGAATATAGTTCTACAGGCGACTTCTGAGAGTCAAATGGTCAGACAGAAGAACAAAGGAAAGCATCCTTGATGAACTCTCAGTGCAAAGACAAATGATAATAATAATAATAATATATTGGATTTACATAGCGCTGAATCTTGTAAAGCACACAAATCAAAGTGCCTACATTCAAATTAGTCTTGCGCATGCAACTGTTCACAAATAAAATTAACAAATTACATGTCCACACGCACACACACACACAGACACACACACAGACACACACACACACACACACACACACACACACACACACACACACACACACACACACACACGGCAAGGTGATGGAGATAGAGGAGACATCTGTCAGAAGCTGATATTCTATGGTTCCATATGTCAGACGCTGACAATCTATAGTTCCATGCATCACTCTTACTGTGGTGTTGCATTGCAGGCAGTGGAGGAGAAGTACCAGGCCACTTCCCGCATCAACCAGGAGCTACTGTCGCGCATCCTGGGCATGCAGGCGGACTACAACTGCCTGCAGCAGAAATTGGCCGCCTCCCAGCTCCGCGCCCCCATCGCCGCCATGACAATGACAGGGGTGGGTCACCCCAGGCAGGGGCCAGCACCCCGCACGAAGCCTCCCCCACCTCCGACCCCAGGCCTTCCCCGTGGAAGAGAGAGAAAGAGCCACGGAGGAGAGAGAGAGGGTCGTGGAAGAGAGCCGCGAAGTGTCGTCATCTTCGGAAGAACCTTCGTCGCGCCGCGTGTCTCGAATGAGCAAGGACAGCGGAAGAGGCAGCATGGTCACTTCCGGGCACTTCCAGCCCTCAGACCTCGCCCCCACCCCCACACCCACCCCGACCCCCACACCCGCTCCTTCAGAACCGGCCAAACCGGCAAGCAATGCGTGCAAGGCGGCAGCAGCTTCCAAGGAACCGGCGGTTCCGAAGGAGAAGAGGAAGAAGCAAGGCAGCAGGGAACTGCAGGGGGACGGGGGTTCGGAGCTCTCGGACGGCCCTCAGGGGTTAGCGGCGTCGAGAGCGATGCTTTACACGGACAGCGAGGACAATGCGTCGTTATCGGCCCACAGCATCTTCACTGCAGATAGCGGGGTGTACAGCAAAGTGGACCACACCCATTAGAGACGGAACGGTGTGGAGAGTGAGCTGCAAGTGTGTGTGTGTGTGTGTGTTCCCTACCCCCCCTTACTCTCCTGTAACTTGTGTGGTCGTAGGGGAGCGAGGCGTCAGAGACCTCGGCTTCTCTAGGGGCCGGTATGTTGAGAGCGGTGGTACCCATCTCCTCTCCCTCAATATTATATAGGTAAAGGTGTCCCATAACCTATGTGGTCGTAGGGGAGCGAGGCGTCAGAGACCTCAGCTTCTCTAGGGGCCGGTATGTTGAGAGCGGTGGCGCCCATCTCCTCTCCCTCAATATATATAGGTTAAGGTGTCCCATAACCTATGTGGTTGTAGGGGAGCGAGGCGTCAGAGACCTCGGCTTCTCTAGGGGCCGGTATGTTGAGAGCGGTGGCGCCCATCTCCTCTCCCTCAATATATATAGGTTAAGGTGTCCCATAACCTATGTGGTTGTAGGGGAGCGAGGCGTCAGAGACCTCAGCTTCTCTAGGGGCCGGTATGTTGAGAGCGGTGGCGCCCATCTCCTCTCCCTCAATATATATAGGTTAAGGTGTCCCATAACCTATGTGGTTGTAGGGGAGCGAGGCGTCAGAGACCTCAGCTTCTCTAGGGGCCGGTATGTTGAGAGCGGTGGCGCCCATCTCCTCTCCCTCAATATATATAGGTTAAGGTGTCCCATAACCTATGTGGTTGTAGGGGAGCGAGGCGTCAGAGACCTCAGCTTCTCTAGGGGCCGGTATGTTGAGGGCGGTGGTGCCCATCTCCTCTCCCTCAATATATATAGGTTAAGGTGTCCATAACCTATGTGGTTGTAGGGGAGCGAGGCGTCAGAGACCTCAGCTTCTCTAGGGGCCGGCATATTGAGGGCGGTAGCGCCCATCTCCTCTCCCTCGCTGCTTTACCTTCCCTGACCCTAAAGAGGGCAGGGACCTATTTACAGCTTGGGGAACTGTACTGTAGCCAAGGCGCATAAATGGTCACCCATCCAACTGGTAACCATGCACGACGCTGCTTAACTTGGCTGGGGGAAAGCGAGCGCTCTGACCACTGAGCTATCCTGCCCCCCATGCACATGTACAGGTGATTTTTTTTTTTTTAATTGATTTTTTTTCGTCACAATTTTGGCAACAAAAAATGGCAAAACCTTGAGACGCAAATTTGAATGGGTGATTTTTACCTTTTTTTTTAAACCTTTTTTTTTTACATAGCAGTTTGTTTGTGAAGGATCGAACGGTGAAAGTGAGGCGTTGAATATTATTGATTTTTTTAAATGCTCAGAAATGAAGAGTGACTGGTGTTGAACTTTTTTGGGGAATCGTGTCTGTGGTGTGTTTGTAAAGTTGTAAAGTAGATTTTGAAGAGTAATATTTGCGTAGGTTCAGATCTTCTCTCGTTCGCTTTACACTGTCAGATATGTCTAGGGAAAAATAATGGCATGTTCTTTCCAGCTCCTCTCGTGGGTCGTACAGCTTGGTCTGTAGGGTTATCTCCGTCAGCCACACTTTCTTCCTCAGGTCGCTGAATAGCGTACACACTTCTGAAGGATGTGCTCGCCTGTCTGGTTTTCTTTACCACAGGCACACAGGGGAGAAGGAGCAAGTTTCAGCTTTGTGGATATATGTGACGCTCCACCACATAATGAGACGGAGTGCACATGAGGTCAATATTTAGTTATTGACATGTTATTAATGTGCAATAAAGTGGCTATCAAATACAAAAAACAGATTGAAAATCTGACAATTCTGTGCAAAATTATTACAAATTGAAATGATAGACTGCAGGATGTGACAAAATGAGAAACGGGCAAGTTTATTTTAGTAACAGGTTGTCAGAATGAGGGCTTGGGTATTTTCAAAACACATTTAAAAGCAAAAGGAATAAAAATGAAACCTTCATATTTCATTATAAGATAAATAAACAGATCTAGTTTAACAATCAATCAAAATCACAAAATTGACAACTTGACCCCCACCTGCCTTTAAAGGCTCCTAGCGCAAAATTGGGTAATGTGTTAAGCGACTCATTTCGTGGTGGAGCGTCACATATGGTGGTTTAGTCTGTTGTGCCCAGTATGGAGTCTGTAGGCTGAGATGCAAACTAGTGTTTCTGTGATGATTGTAACTGATAGCTTCCAGAGCCCACTGCTCTGTGAACGCATGTTCAAAATGAATGCATTCGTATACACACACACTCGGTTTTTCTCTGTCATGCACATACCTGTGTACACACATTCACATGCGGGAATACACAGACCTGCACACACACACACACACACACACACACACACACACACACACACACACACACTCACACACAAATGTATGCATACACACCAACATACGCGCACACTCACACACACACACACACACACACACACACACACACACACACACACACACACACACACACACACACTCTCTCTCTCTCTCTCTCTCTCTCTGTCTGTCTCATTCAATCACTCTCTCTCACACTCTTACACTCTTGTGCATGAACACAATCGGTAAACACATACTGACACAGACACGAGGGGGCTGTTTTCCTTCCAATACATTGAAAAAGAAGAAAGGTGACAGGATGGGTCAGACATTTCCCTGCTTAAAGTAAACTGAGATTCTGGCCTAAAAAATCAGCTGTTCTCTTTCTTTCCCAGTGTGACATGAAAATCGCTTCAAAAATCAGCTGTTCTCTTTCTTTCCCAGTGTGACATGAAAGTCGCTGAAAAAATCAGCTGTGCCATTTCTTCCCAATTTGACATGGAAAATCAAACTGAGTGTCAAGTCTTTGAGAGGAGACTCTAAACCAGTCAGACCCTTCAAGCTCACAGACTTGTGCATGTGTGTGTGTGTGTGTGTGTGTGTGTGTGTGTGTGTGTGTGTGTGTGTGTGTGTGTGTGTGTGTTGTGTGTGTGTGAGAGAGAGAGAGAGGGAGAACAAAATATCTTCCATTTTACTTTTTAAAACAATTTTTTTTAGCTATTTCCCTTCCCTGAGTGGACAAGGGGATCATACTCTGCACAGGAGACACAAAGCTTTCCACGCTCTTCTTTCATAGAGCCCCGGCTCCTGGGAATGCTTGTCCTCTTCTTTTTCTGCCAGTCTGCTTCCCTGTCTTCCACCCTCCAGTACTGCTCACAAAACTCAACTTTTCCCTTTTCGTGAGTCCGCTCACCGTAGTAGTAGTAGTAGTAGGCACCCATCAGTCTCGGACGACTATGAAGCTGCCCTCTAGTCTTTAGAGTGCAAAGCCTGGGCAAGTATGTATGGAGAGCAAACTGTTACCCATGCAGCAGAACCCCCCTCTCCACGGCATTGGAATGATCCATTGAAAAGGCAATGACCGATACAAATGGTTCCAGTACCGTCGCAGGAGCCACCAGAACGTTGCCATATACACGCTCACAATAGTGTTTAAATTAAAAAAGTGTATCTGGTTGGAAATCCTTGTGGATGGTTAACATGTATGGCATGTATGGATGGTTTTGCATTTGTGTTTTTTTGTGTTTTTTGTTTTAAATGTTTTCTTTTGGGGTTTTTTCTGTGAATGTGCAGTTTCAATTTAAGAATAAGTTTACACTTTGTTTTATTATATATAACTGGGAATGATGATTCAATTATTTTTATAGTTCATGTTGCTATTGTTGCTGTTGTGATATATTTGGGGGGGGAAATTTTTTATTCAGTTTGTATTTGCTGTTACTTTTTGTGTTGTTGTGGCGGTGCTTTATTCAAGAACTGTGCTTTTCTTATGTTTTTTTTCTAGTTAGATTTTTCTCAGTTTTGCTCTTAATTTTGAGTTGGCTTATGTATATATATATAGAGTTGGTTGCAAGATAAAATGATTTATTTCAGTCGTGTCAGAGATTATCACCAAATCAATCAACACCCTGTTAAGTCAACAAAATCATGTCTTTCTTATTCGTCTAATTGTGAACTTTAAAACCAGTTAAAAATTTTCCCTTTTTTTTGGCCATAGTGAGTGAACTGTGTTATATCAATGATCAGAGAAAATCAGTTTGTCATTTAACTGCTTTTTTTTTTTTTTCACTTCTCAGCCAGTGCTCTGAGGATCATCGATGGCGATATTTTGTGAGTGCAACCATTTACCCACTATTAAGTTAGTTTAGTTAAAGTCTGTTCCGAGCCTAAGGCTCATCAGGCCGGTGCTTAACCCGGTTTCTGTGGCGTTAAGCGACTGAGAGTCATAGACTCCCCCTGGATAGGACGCCAGTCTATCGCAGGGTTAACCCCCAACACAAGTTTGGTAGCCCTTTTACACCTGGGTGGGGTGAGAAAATAGCCGTAAAGTGCCTTTTCCAAGGGCACAACACCATAGCCGAAAGCTGGGATCGAACCCGCAACCTTTAAATTATGAGTCCAACGTCCTAACCACTAGACTACAGCGGCGGCTACCCACTATTAAGGTAGCCGCAATCCAGCTTCAGGAAGGATGTCTAGACATGACGCCAATGCGTATGCATTATTAAAATGGTGTCATCCATTCCACTGGCCCAAAAAGGCCTAATCTTTCAAAAGGTGGAACGAGTTTTTAATGTGCACAATTTTATTTATTTATTCTTTTATATCGAGGATTATGGAATAAGCACTCGTGTGCTTTTTTTTTTTTACATCCAGTCCCGTGTGTATGCAGTTGTGTAAATCTTGTCATCTGTTCTCACCGGCACATGATGGCCTACTCTTATGAAAAGCGAAACAGGATTTTAACGTGTGACAAGATGATGTGCATGCGTTTGCGCCAGAAATAACAGATAATTGAAAGAGAACAAAACGGGTTACAAGCGATTGAAAGCATGTCATTTACTTCTGTGTACATCCCCAAAGTTTGAACAGATAACTGAAAGAGAACAAAACGGGTTACAAGCGATTGAAAGCATGTCATTTACTTCTGTGTACATCCCCGAAGTTTGAATGCGGCTACCATAGTGGTGGGGGGTGGGGAATGGTCGCATACGCAAAATTTCACCATTGGTGAACTCGAAAATCTAGCCGTAGGACAAAAAAAAAAATTCTGTGTACTGGGACTTTGCACAGACTTTTCACCTTCTAGTTGTGTTCCCAATCAAAGCATCTGTCTGTCTGTCCATCTGTCTGTCTGTCTGTCTGTCTGTCTGTCTTTCTATCTGTCTGTCTGTCTGTCTATTTTCACCTTCCAGTTGTGTTCCCAATCAAAGCGTCTATCTGTCTGTCTGTCTATCTATCTGTCTGTCTGTCTGTCTGTCTGTCTATCTATCTACCTGTCTGTCTGTCTATCTATCTATCTGTCTGTCTATCTGTCTGTCTGTCTGTCTGTCTGTCTGCATATCTATCTATCTATCTCTCTCGATCTATCTGTCCCTTAGTCTGGTGACCGTGGGGGAGACTTGTCAACCAGTTCCCTCCATTCCTCTCTCTGTTCTGCCTTTCTCAAATCAAAGCATGTATATGGTTTGGGTTTTTTTAAGTTAAATCCAAACAAACAAATAAAAGGAAAAAAATTCAAAGAAAGAAAGAAAAAAAACTATATTGAAAACCTTTGGGGGGGGGGGGGGGGGGGGCAGATTTGTGCATGTTTGGCTGGACTGTTAATCCTTCCATAAAGGCAGCCCTATTCTGTCTTCTCCGTAGATTAGTAAAGTTAGTGACGTACTAAATGCTAGTTTTTATTCATCGCAGGGATGTATTGTGTTTTATGATGATTGCATTTTTTTTCTTTTTTTACGAATGAACTTTGGTAATGGCCTTGTTTGTTTTTTTCGTTTTTTTTTTTTTGTAATGGCCTTGTCATTGATGATTGATATGCTTCCTGATCGATTCATTGTTTTATCGTTTCATTTTAAAAATTTGGATGTGACAACCTACCATCAGTATTACACAATGATCTGTCTGTGTACAGATTTATTATTATCATTGATTTTGTCTTGATTGTTTGCAGTTCCATTTGGCAAATTTGCATAATATGAAATATCCTCAGGAATGATATCTAATAGATGTAAATGCTTGTCTCTTATCTCTTGTAGCAACAGTAGCAATGAAATATGCTCAATCACAAATTTACTACTGTTTTAGATAAAGCAATTATCACACACAGCATGCCTTTAGTACATGTTAAAGAACCTAAAGCAATGAGACATTATAATTGTATAGTCTAGTCTTATTGGGTAGCAAATCTGAATGCAAAGTTGTTTTTTTTCAGATTCATCCCCAAAAAAAAAAACAAAAAAAAAACCCTAACAGTGATGGTGTAGTGTAAAAAGTTGCTCACTAACTAAAGGCCAGCCTGAATTTTACACAGAAATTTATTGTCATATAAGTACTGTAATTGCAGTGCAACACACAACACAAAACAATACCATACAATACAGCACAACACAAAACACAATGCAATGCAATACAAGAAAAACTAATACTGTACAGAATTAAAAAAATAACAAAACCCAACACAATACAATGCCATACAAACGCAAAACAACACATTACAGTATAGTACAATACAACACAATACAATTCCATACAAACACAAAACAATACAGTACAATATAATACAACAAAACACAACACAATACAAACACAAAACAATACAGAACAGTATAATACAACAAAACCCAACACAACACAATGCCATACAAACAAAACAATACAGAACAGTATAATACAACAAAACCCAACACAACACAATGCCATACAACACAACACAAAACAACACAGTACAGTATAATACAACAAAACCCAACACAACACAATACCATACAAACACAAAACAGTACAGTACAGTAAAATATATTGCAACAAAACCCAACACAACGCAATGCCATACAAACACAAAACAGTACAGTACAGTACAGTAAAATATATTACAACAAAACCCAACGCAATACAATGCCATTCCACACAACACAGAACAATACCATGCAGTACAGCACAACAAACCCCAGCACAATATAATACCACACAATTCAACACAGTGCAATCTGCTACAGTCTTTAAGTGGTAAAGATCAAGCCTTGAGAAGCTATATTAAAAAAAAAAAAATGGATAAAGAACAGATATAATTTATAACCAAAAGGCATACAGTATGCAGAGTTTTTTTCCCCTCTCCCTGAATAAAATGTACATCTTCACTTATTGTGCAGGAACTGTTTGATTTGACAAAGTTTGACAAAGCTATGGCAGTTCTTTGCTATTTGGAATGATAATGAAATCCTGTCAATTGTTTGTTGTTTTGTTTTGTTCATTATGAAGTGTACGTGATGAGGTATTTTCTGTAATATGTTCGCTGCCTGTATTGTTGTGCAAATTTATATGACTATACCCTGCGAAGGCCTTTGTGAAAAATTTGTTAAAATAATTGGACTGGTTTTTTTTTGTATTTTTCTCATTATAATTCCATATTACACTCGCGTGGGTGTCAGTGTTCATAGATGTTTAAGGAAAAAAATGAACGAACAAAAAAGTCTGGACGACAGAGGAAAAAAGTTCATGGGTTTATTTCGCTTCAGTAGAAATTTTTTTTTTTTTTTACAAGATAAAGTACTATATAAATTCCATGTATTATTATTATTATTAATTGGTGCAACAGACTGTGTATTAGATTATGATCATTTCCAAGCAAAGCAACACATTTCTACATTTCTCTGTATTGTTGTGGAAAACTGAACAGAACGTTGTAATCTGGAAACCTCTGTAATCTTGTAGTCTGTCTCTGTCGTGTGTCAATATTGGAAAAGATGTGATAGCTCCCTGATCACCACCCCATGATTGGAAAACGATCACTGTAGTATGCCCCTGGTTGTTTGTGACGTTGTTTCATTAAATCTCGGTGTCATTGAAAGTGTGGACCTGTCGGTGTGTGTGTGTTTTAGAATTCTCCAATGATTCGTTTTCTTCCTTGTGGCAGTGAAGAATAAAATACCTTCACTGTATATCTTGTCCCATGAATGATTCATTGCCCTGGTAATGTACATGCTCCACTAACATGCATGATTTATATGTATTCTGGGGAAAAAAAAAGAATCTTATTGGACTTTCTTTTAATGTGTTATCGAGAGTGCTTCAGCCTGTATCTGTTTGCCTGCTTTGACTGTCTGAATCTAATTGTTCTATATATGCCAGTGGTTGTTTTTAGATGTGTGTAATACAACAAACTTCTTCAAGATTGATTTCTAGTCCGTGTGATTTTGAAGTTTGGGATGTAAATATTTTTTTGCTCCAGTAATAACGTATGTATGTTTTTAAAATTCTTCTTCCACATTAATATTGTTTAGTCTTCTTTTTAAGTACATTCAAAACAAAAGACATTGACGACGTAACGTTTGAAAATGGTGCATTTTTGTGTGAACTAGCGTGTGTGAAGTCAGATCTTGGTGGCTGTTACTAGCTGTTGATCGTGGTTACGCTACAGTGCATTGTTATGTTTCCCTTAATACCGGCTTCTGTGAGAGTGTGGCATCTGCGTGTGCAAGAGTTGTTACACCTGTGTTTGACTCGTTGGGAATGTTGCCAAATCTGCCATGGTGGTTCTTCAGTATTGTGCTGGTGTCTTGGTGTCCTTCAGTTGTTCTTCACCTGTATGGACGACAGTAAAAGGAATCTGAAAAACAAAAAACTAACTGCTGTGGTTTTTGTTTTGCTGTAGGTGTGGTTGGTTTGGGGTCACGGTGTGTGTGTGTGTGTGTGTGTGTTGTAGTGTGTGTGTGTGTGTGGTTGTTGTGCGTGCGCGCGGCGTGCGTGCGTGCGTGCGTGCGTGTGCGTGCGTGTGTGTGTGTGTGTTATCCCTGTATGTGTTGTGTTGTTGTTCTTCAAATTAACATCTATTTACAATAAATGATATTAGACACAAAAAGGCAAACAGTTCACAAAAAATAATGAATGAACTGTCTAACAACTATAACCATAATGCAATGAAGTAATTGAATTCCACACTATAAGAACTGTGTAACTGCAACAAATGAAAAGGCATATCATATAATATATATATATATATATATATATATATATATATATATATTGTATTATGGTGATACATAACACATTTCAGGGTAAAAAAACAGTGGAGAAAAACAATTTTGAGAACTATACCATGGTGGGCAGAATGCCTTGCTTAAAATCAAAAATGACATATTTACTTGCACTATAACAAATTACTAACACAACTCTCTTTCAACAGGATAGCAATTTCACAGAGCAATTTACAGTTATTCAACACTTTCTGCAAAGATCTCTCACTATGGTGGGAAGGTGTTTTTTTAACACTTGACATTCCAAAAGAATATGAAAGTTTGAGATTGCCCCACCACACACACAATGCACATTTCTGGAAAAATTTGTATGGAAAGCATTTAACTTCAATCTATTAATAAGACTTATGACTGGCCTTTGGTGGGATTTATCTAACCCATAACGAGATGAGAGAAAGAAATTTAAATCGAAAAATAGAAGAGGTACCATAGGAATACCCCACATCTTGTTTTTTCTTTACATGTTTCCAGCAAGCACTTTCCATCGGGTTACAATTCTCATGAACTGACATTGGTACATTCAAGATAGCAGCCAGAGTCTGAATGAGCTGCTGCATTTTTAGCTGCTCTGTCAACCTATTTCATTATAAAAAAATTGCAATGAGATGGTACCCAGCAAAAGGTGACACTAGTGTCTCTTAAAATGAGAAAGTGCATAAGATGATTTTTTCAGTTTTAAGATATTGTTTAATATTATGCCCAGAGTTTTTAAGAGATTGGAACAGATTTTGAATCAGCACATAACAAAACCTGTAAAACAGGCCGAGGAAAGTCAATAAGTAATGTAAGGCCATCAGAATGGCAGTTAGCTCTGCTGTAAAAATAGAATGATTCTTTCCAATATGGTATAGTTTTTCAACCTTTAAGGAGGGAATTATGAAGGCTGCACCTCCATCAGTACTATTTTAGAAGAGATCCACCGGGAAAGATTTTAAGATGTAAAGGGGTTTAATTAACTGTTATGTGCTCTTTTACCTGAATACTGAGAATGTGACTCCCTTTTTCTTTTTTACAGGTAGAATGATCAATGTCAAACGAAGCTTTTTAAGTTCCCATGAAGGACTAGGGGATAAATGAGGCGAGGAACTGTTTCATTACTCTGGGATTAACTTACCACACAACAAAAGAAGCTAGTTACTAAAATGATGATAAGGGGGGGGGGGGGGGGAGTTTTATGAGAAACCAAACTTAATTATCTAAAAGTCAAAAATTTATACTTTAGTTGTTGATAACTGACAGAAAAACGGTCCTTCAGTTTACAGGCCAAGTTACCGCAGGGCAAACAATAGTTTAATTATAGTAGTACCAGTCATCCCAAAAATGGAATCCATGTTCTAGCCAAAGGCCTCAGACGATCTTTGACATAAGGAAGTGTTCATGAAGGCGTTGGGGGACCGTGGGTAGGTGTGGAGGGATCCTTCTTGCTGTTTTCTTGGGCTTTTCCCAGAACAGAGCCCTCACATGTCTTCCAATGTTGACGGCCAGAACGCTGGCCCCTTTTGAAGTTGGATGAAGGCCATCTTTCAGTGTCCTGAAGCTAGTATCCAAGTTCTCATGACTGATCAAGGAAACATTGTTGATGCCAAACAGGTCTGAAGTCACCAGGGCATTGAAGACTTCTCTCTTCATGTTGAGCTGAGAGTCTTTCACTGGAGCATTGTAATGACTATAATCTTCAGCCTGGGATGTTTTTTGGCTATGTCCTTGATGCATTCTGTGAAACACAACAGCATCCAGTGATTTTCAACTGAGAGTTGAGCCCCCTCAAAAGTGGGGCAGATGTCTTCCACTGTGAAACACTTGTGAGACCCAGCATCAAAGCAATACGAAAAACCCAAACGTGTAGGACTGACTTTATTAACAACAGAGTCATGCAGAATCAGAACTTGTGGAAGTTTTCTTTGTTACTCTCTTAAGTATTTGTCTAAAATGCTTGCACTTAGTTGGTTGACTGATTACATTTTAACCCTGTCATGTTGATTTTCTCAGTCACTTAGTTTGTTGGAAGTTTCACGATCGTTCGTCATTTTCTTATCCCTTTTTTGGCCGTTTTTCATTGTCGTGTTTGGGGCTGAATATTTTGCAGTAGGCCTTTTGTGTGTTGGATGATGATCTGCATGCAATGACAATGCAATCTTGCGGCCTCTGAGTAGGTAGGACATATAGGTTTAGCTGAATGATCAGTATTTCTTTGTCTTGCTTTTGGAGTCGTAGTCTTTTCTTGGCTGTTTTGGATTGATAAGTGTGTGTGTGTGTGTGTGTGTGTGTGTGTGTGTGCCGTGTGCTGCTTCATGGCTTTGATCCCATATCTGTCTTGTTGTCTACCTTCTACCTCTGTGTGGTTATATTTGTCCAAGATTCCTCTTTCTACGTGTCTGTCCACTTGTGCCTCCCCTCCCCCAACCCTCTTGTGTGTGTCTCTCTCTGTCTGTCATTTTGTCTGCTGGTGGGAGGTGGTAAAAATGGAGGCAGATATCCAGATACACATTCGGAAACTTGCGAACAACTCGCTGGGATTCCTGCAAATGAAAAAGCCGGTTATAGGTGGCACATCTATCTAAATGTAGTAGTAGTAGGCACTCATCAGTCTCGGAAGACTATGGAGTTGTGCTCTAGTCTTTAGAGCCCAAAGCCTGGGTAAGTAAGTATAGAGGGCAAACTGTTACCCATGCAGCAGATCCCCCCTCTCCACGCCATTGGCATGATCCATTGGAAAGGCATTGACCGATACGAATGGTTCCAGTACCGTCGAAGGAGCCGCCAGAACGTTGCCATAGGCCTATACAGCCCCGAGCCGCCCTGGGGATTCCAACTCCCGGATTTTTCCTCAGGGACGGTGTCAAAACACGACACCTGTGTGCATGTTTGTGTTATATATATATATATATATATATATATATATATATATATATATATATATATATATATATATATATATATATATATATATATATATATATTGTCATCCGCACCTCTTCCGAAAGGTAGAACGGGGTTTTAACGTGTGCTCAAGATGTTCTGCGTGCATTCGCATACGGGGCCTTGGTTTATAGTCTCATCTGAATGACTTTGACATCAATTCAGTTCGATCTTTTTGTCAAACTGGGAAGAAAGGGCGAGACTGGGAATTGAACCCAGAACCTCACGGTTTACTTGTTCAAGTTGTTGGCAGGCGAATGTCTTAACCATCCCACCACCTTCCTTCCTTAAGCATAGTAAGGGTAAAAGTACTCCCATAACCTATGCGATCATTGGGAAGGCGAGGTGTCCGAGACCTCAGTTTCTCTATAGAGTCCGGCATCTTGAGGGCAGTGTCTATCACCCCTTCCTCGCTTCTTTACTATCCCTGCCCCTGAAGAGGGCAGGTACCTATTAACAGCTGACTGTGCTGAAACACAAGCCAAAGCCCACAAATGATCACCCTTCCATGAGGCAGCCATGCTTAATGCTTTTAAACCATAGTTTTGGGATATCAAGTGATCTGACCATTAAGATATCCCATTCCCACGCCCATCTACTGAGTCCAAAATGTCAACAACAACAAAATTCTATCCCTCTGTTTTCGCCTCGTTCCTTTTCTTCCTGTCACACCCATTTTGTTTATTTTCTGCCTTCTTGGTCCATTTCTCTTGCCATTTCCCCCAAGAAAGACCTGTTAAAATGAACATTTCTTTCCCATACCGAAGTCGAATGCGCTGGGCCTGACTTGTTAGACGTTTGAGCAAATTTATTGCTTACTCAATGTACCATCTGTAAATAAAATTTTGATTCGATTTGACGGCAGAGTAACGCATTTTCGCTCATATGACAGACAACAGTAGTTGCTGTCTGAGCATTCGACGAAGAGGAAGAAGAAGAATAAATGAATGAATGAACGAATACTTCATGATAATGCTTCAGAGGAATGACTACTTTTTAACAAATAAATCTGTCGACTTTCTCATCGGCGACTTGAAAACGAAAGTGAAAATGTTTTCTTATAATGAAGTAAAGAAAAGCACCCAAACTAGGCCTAAGGGAGAACACTCCAAAGTCCATAAATATCATGTGCTTCGATGCCAGGCTTTGAAACGAACTTCTGCAAAAGACCCCAAAACGTAAAATCCTAAAACTCAGGACGTCTCGATATAAGTTGTAAGTAGATGTGTTATCTATTGCAATAAATACATGAAGTCTTGTATGTATTTCGCGATAAGATTCACATATGTGATTGACTTATGCTGTTGTTACTAGCAATAGCATCGTGTAATGTTTGTTTTCATTTCCTGTTTTTGTTACTAGAGCTAAACATTTTATTTATCTATTTATTTATTCTTTTTATTTCGAGGATAATGGAGTAAGCACTCAATTGAGTGACAGTGTTTGATTTTGAAACAGGAGGGTAGGGGGTTTTGTTGCTCTTTTGGGGTTTTGTTTGTTTTTAGGTTGGGCTTTTGTTTTCTCCCCCCCCCCCCCTTTTTTTTTTTAATCCAACTTCACTAATAATTATACAAATAAAAAAATTGCTTGTAAGACCAAACATACTCAGTTTGTATGACAAAAGTAGTGGGTTTTTTTTTTTAGAACATTGCAATGGCAATTTGACAACCCGTTTGATTCCTGTTCGAGGGGATTTTTTTGTGAGGTTAACATCTCAGAAAACTCAGACTATAAACCCAGGCCCCATGGGCGAACGCATGCAGAACATCTTGCACACAGGTTAAATCCTGTTCTGCTTTTCGTAAGAGTAGGCCATCGTGTGCCGGTGGGAACAGATGACAGGTACACACACTTGCACCTCACCAAAAAATGTTAATAATGGTCAAACTACTGACCGCTGAACATTAATGGAAGAAGAAGAAGAAGAAGCAAAATTCGAGAGTCAGCCAATGATCCACTGTGGGTGTGAATGAATGGAACTTAGCAAAGCAGACCTGTATCTGATGGAAAAACTATAGTGTACAGTGGCCAAGTGGTTAAGACCATGTATTGTCTTCAGTCCCATGAGTCCATGAAGTCATGAGTTCAAAATTCAGTGGCATTAGTCAATAAAGGGTGGGGATTTTATGGCCTTTCAGGTTCAACATTCAAATGCAGACCTGCCAGTGCCTTACTTCCCATCATGTATATGTACACATGAAGAAAATCAAATAATTAAATACACACAGACAGACAGACAGACAGACAGACAGACACAGACAGACAGACAGACAGACAGACACACACACACACACACACACACACACACACACACACACACACACACACACACACACACACACACACACACACACACACACACACACACACACACACACACACACACACACACACACACACACCCTCACACACACACTCTCTCACACACACACACACACACACACACACACACACACACACACACACACACACACACACACACACACACATTAAAAATCCCGTATTTCATGTCAGCGTTTGATGGGTCATGGAAACACGAACATACCCAGCATGCATCCCCAGAATTGACCTTCATGGTGGGCCAAAACAATTATGCACACGCAGAATATCTCCATTTGTAAACTTTGGAGCTCTAGCCCAAAGAACAACAAAAAAAGGACCAAAAAAAAAAGACCTGTACCTCATTGTCACCCCACATGATTCATTTGCAGCAAAGTTTTAGTTTGTGGTTGTGTGTATTATTGTATGCTAACATTAATCGACCTTGAACTCTGTGAAACCAGCTGATATTCAGTGTTTGTAAATCATGCAGTGATAAAATGCATCTGTTATTGACTTAAATTGTTATCTGTGGAAAATGGAAATATCATACTTGATAAACATTTTTTTTGTTGCTAGCCTAAATAAGTAAATTGTTATCAGTAGAAAATGGATCATACTGCATAAAGCTTATGTAGTGCTTATAGAGATCATACAGGTAATGAAAGTTGGGTGGTGAGGATTGTTATGATGAACAGTGTTTTGACTACATTTTGACTTTGTGTGGACAAGTCAGAGAGTGGTAAGTATCTGTCAACCAAATTCAGGTGTTATGCATCAACCAAATTAAATGGCAAAATTCGGGCATTGATTGTTATGCATCAACCTAATTCAGGGTTGATTTATTATGATCAACCAAATTTAGAGTTAATTCTTATGCATCAGCTGAATTCAGGAGTTTATTCTTATGCATCAACCAAATTCAGGAGTTAATTCTTATGCATCAACCAAACTTTGGAGTTGATACATATGCATTGATCAAACTTATGGGTTGATTCATATGCATATATAAAATTTAGGAGTTTTGTGTGCGTACATTAATCAAATTAGGGGAATTCTTTAAATACATTTCATGAGCAGTTACGTAAACTTGCATTAAACTCAAATGGACAGTCACCTCCAGACTGTTAAAGTATTTTACTGTGTATGTGTACATAGCTGTTTGTGCAACCTTGTGTCTGAATCCTTATTTTTATGTTATTTTTTTGCTGAACATGGGACATGGGACAAGATTTGAATTTTTTTTTCAGGAATATCAGACCTTCAAATGGTCCTCCACTTCAGGTAAGGAAGTCTGGAAAAATGCACTTAATTAAGAGTGATATACATGCATATCAAGCAGATTTTCTGAAGAAGCTGAAAGTCGGTTTATTTTCTAAGCTAAATTCTCTGAGATTTTGGCAAAAGTATCAACCTTAGATGTTACAGAAAAGCCTGGCAAAATGATCAAACCTAGATAGGGTTCCCAGCTTAAGGTGGGACATGGGGGTAAAAACTGATGAAAATTCATTTACAAGCTCATGTTAAAAGTTATGCCATATATTGAAAGGGCATCACTCGTAAAGCATAAAAATCAAAGAATGACTCAGTTTTTTTTTTGCACTGTTGCCGTGGAAACAATCCAATAAGGCCACCAAAACTAAATGTTTCAAACTCCTTAACCATTTCATCTATAAAAAGTTGAAGTAACCAGTTTCTACAGACATTTTTTGCAGCCTGAATTCTTTAAATTTATTTATTTATTTATTCTTTTATATCGAGGATAATGGAATAAGCACTCATGTGCTTTTTTACATCCAGTCCCCGTGTGTATGCAGTTTGGTAAATTCACACAGGGAGAGCTCCATAAATGTATCCAGCACACAGTGCTTACATCCAGCATCACTTAGTAAGGCCTAGTCAAGAGTGCTAAATTTAGCGTGCTTCTTCCTTTTACTAGTCCATGTGTGGTCAGCTCCTGTTATAAATAGCACCAGCTGCCACAGCTGGACTGAGCTAGAAGAGATAATTACAGCTGAGAGGAGCTGAAAGTGGGGAAACTGAGTGCTGTGAGCAATTTTTATTCTGAAAAAACAACATTATTTTGGGCACGTTTGGACCTGTGTCTACCTTAACTCTGTCCTTTTTTGTTTCGGTTGCAGAACATTACCAAAGATGCAATCCCCCAAAGTCGTTTTAGTGGTCTGCCTTTGCCTGCTGCTGCTGCTGCTGTTTGCCTTTACCAAATGGCCGCGGACGAGGGACGAGTCAATAAAAAGTCCCGGGTGACATGGGACAGGAAAATGGCGATGACCTGGCGAGGGAGACATAGACAGGAGCCTGTGTCTGGCAGGGCAGCCGTGAAACTGGAGGCTGAAGGGGGTGGAGGAGGGTTTCCACAGAAAGCCCAGAAGCAGCTTGATGAAGGGCTGATGCGTTTCTTTGACTTAGACCAAGGTAGGTTTGGGTTCAGTTTCATACTGTGTTTTTTTTTTTGTATTGTGTTGTACTGGGGGGTAGGGGGTGGGGTGTGGGGTTGTTGCTGCTGTTGTGATGTTTGTATAGGGTGGGGGCTTGTTTTTGTTTTTTAATGTTTGTAGCATTGATAGGGGACGGGATAGCTCAGTGGTCAGAGCGCTTGCTTTCCCCCAGCCAAGTTAAGCAGCGTCGAGAATGGTTACCAATTGGATGGGTGACTGTTTGCGTGCCTTGGCTTCAGTACAGTTCCCCCAGTTCACCCAGCTGTAAATGGGTACCTGCCCTCTTTAGGGTCAGGGAAGGTAAAGCAGCGAGGGAGAGGAGATGGGTGCCGCCCTCAACATGCTGGCCCCTAGAGAAGCTGAGGTCTCTTGACGCCTCGCACCCCTACGACCACACAGGTTATGGGACACCTTTACCTTTTTACCTAAGTATGTTCAGCTTTGTACGTTGGTTGTGTGGGGTGTGGTGTGTGAGTGTGTGCATGTTTGTGTGTGTGTGTGTGTGTGTGTGTTGATCTGGGATATTTTGGTTATTTTTTGTTTTATTTTTGGATGTTTATGAATATATCTTTTTTTTTTTAACCCCAACAGTTTGAATCATTTTGTTGTTCAAAGATACCAGAATAAGAAATCTTAACACTTGTTTATATATATATACATATATATATTCTCTGTCTTCTTGTATCGGGTGGAATCTACAGTCCTTAGTCTTCTCTTGTGCGGAGCTCTGGTTCATATGGTTCAAATGGTTGCATATTATGCAAATTCTTATGCAAATTCTTATGCAAATTCTTATGCAAATTCTTATGCAAATTCACACCACTGGTGAAACTTTGAGCTCTCTCCAAGAAACAAAACAAAAAAAAAAAAAAAAGGAAGAAGAAAAAAAAATCGGTCCTTATCACTCTTGCCATAACGTGCGTCGATCTCTGTCCAGACGAAACAGAAGAGACGATGGAGACGATGGAGATGAAGGAGACGATGGAAGACGATGGAGATGAAAGAGAGGAAGAAGAAGAAACCAGTTCAGGAAGAGAGGCTGTGTTACCAGGGTGGTCTGGTTGGGTCTGGTCAGTTTTCACCCTGCAAGTGGGAACAACCGCTGAGACCTCGACTGTTGCCAGTCAATACCAGCGTCATTGAAACGCATGTGTGAGTAGGCATGTTTGTTTGTTTTTCTTGTGTTGCGGTGCATTGTGAGATTTCATGTGGTGTGGTGTGTTGTGTTGTGTTGTGTTGTGTTGTGTTGTGTTGTGTTGCGTTGTGTTGTGTTGTATATATACTACTTTCTGTCACAGGAAATTTCTTTGTGTGTGTGTGTTTGTGTTTGATGCGTGCATGTGTGTGTGTGTGTGTGTGTGTGTGTGTGTGTGTGTGTGTGTGTGTGTTCTGTGTGTGTGTGTGTGTGTTCGTGTGTGTGTGTGTGTGTGTGTGTGTGTGTGTGTGTGTGTGTGTGTGTGTGTGTGTGTGTGTGTGTTGTGTGTGTGTGTGTGTTCGTGTGTGCATGTGAGAGAGAGAGAGAGAGAGAGAGAGAGAGAGAGAGAGAGAGAGAGAGAGAGAGAGTGCAAGTGTGTGTGTGTGCACGCTTATGAGAATGTATCATAAATGTTGTTGTTGTTGTCTTCAATTTAACGTCTGTTGAAGTGTTCACACTCAGTGATATTAGACGAGGAAAGTGGAAAGTAAAGAAGTTGAAGAAGGGAGTGGAAGGAGTGGGAGAAGAAAAGACTGAAGAATTAGCGTGTGGGTGGATGTTTTTGTACATGAAAAGGTAATAATACTTATTTAAAATAAAAAATTTTAAAAAAAATAAAAAAAATAATAATAATAAAAAAAATCTTAGACATGAGAAAAGTTTAAATTTAACAAAGTGTGAACATTAAACATCAATAATGTAACTACAACAAATAATCAAGTGGACTGTGCAATAAACATCTAGCAATGGCAAAGGCTAACTTTGAATTTTCAAATACTTTTTTCAGAGACTGCTCGGAAAATACAGGTAAGAAGGGCTTTACAATTGGGCACTCAAATATGATATGAGTATTTGTAATATGATCTCCGCATAGACATTTGACATTTTTACAAAATTTTGTGATGAATGCATTTAATTTCATTCTAAAATACAATGCATTTACTCTTCTTGTGGTTATAACACTAGACTGTATTTTAGAGGGAGACATGTAACATGAAATAAGGGAACTAGTCAGACCATTCTTTAGACATTGTTCCTTGAATTGAACAGATTCTTTCAACTTACTCCATGACTTTTGTTCTAATATGCGGTATCCCTCCTGTAGAGATAAGGGAACATGTAGTTCTATTGATTCCAAAACATGTCTTGCCCCCTTTTTTGCAGCTCTATCAGCCCACTCGTTTGAAAATATTCCAACATGTGAAGGTACCCAACAAAAATGAACCGGAATACCTCTTAAACTTAGAAGGTGTATGACGTATTTAATTTCAAAAATAATTCTGGATACTTTCTTGGAATTTGGGGATTTTATAGCATACAGTACCGACTTAGAGTCTACACAGAGCAAAATAGGAATAATGAAAAATGGAACATCAAGAATGTGGTTAAGAGCCATAAGAATAGCAATTAATTCAGCTGTAAATATTGAATGATGTTTACCAAGATAGTATGATTTCTCTGTTTTAAATGCTGGTATGACGAATGCTGAACCTGTTTCATGGTTTTCTAAGACAGATCCATCTGTGTATACTTTTAAGAATTTAGCATACTTATTTTCGATATGTGATCGGACATCTGCAACCATGATATTTTGGTTTTCTTTCTTTTTTCCATTTGTACATTCTATGTCAAAACATGCTTTATTTATTTCCCATGAAGGACATGGTAAAGCTTTTTGTGTGTTTTCTAAGTCATAATGATTAAGTTCAGATTTTTTAAAAAGGTCTGATACATAAGTGCCAATAGGCGTTAAACACGAAATATGTCTGGCTCTTTTCGGAAAATTCGTTTCAGCTTGAACTTGTAACTCACTAGAAACAAAATTTTCATTTGCTGTGCTCCGTAACACATATTTGGCACATGAAAGTTGTCGGTATTCAGCTAAGGGAAGTTCCCCAATTTCGTTATAAGTTCCTATGGTGGATGCATGGAATGGCACACCAAGTGCAAGTTTGTATGCCTTACTGTCTAAACTTTGGAGTTTTTTAAGTAAATAATTTGGAGCACTAAAAAAGACTTCTTGTCCATAAGACAGTTTGGAACGTATAAGTGACGTAGACAAGCATTTTAGAGTGAAGATATCTTGTCCCCATGACTGTCTACTAACCATTTTAAGAAAGTTGATACATTTTCTTGCTTTTGTTAAAATGTATCCAATATGAGCATTCCAGGTCAACTTTGATGTTAGTAAAATACCTAAAAATTTTACAGTATTTGTGTACTGAATTGTTTCCCCTCCAATCATAAACTGTGGTAGTGTATCTGGATCATTGCCATTGTTAAAAAGCATAATGTGTGTTTTTTCTGTGGATAATGTCAGACCATTTTCAAAAATATATTTATATAAATGATCTAGCTCTTTTTGATAAATCTTTCTAGTATAATTAATCATCCTCTTTGTTGTACTGCACTTCATAGTGACATTCATCCATATACATATATCATCAGCATATTGTACTAGGATTACATCGTTAGACAGTTTTGTTGGTAAGTCGTGTAACAGTATATTAAATAGAAACGGGGCTATAACAGAACCCTGTGGTAAACCCATGTGCAGTGACCTAGTGTGTGAATACGTATTCCCTACTCTTACTTGCATACTTCTGTTACATAAAAAACTTTTGATATAATGATAGAGATGCCCAGAAAAGCCAATAGTCTTTAATTTATGCAGCAATTTAGCATGCCAAACTTGGTCGTAGGCTTTTCTGACATCAAGAAATGTTGCAAGTACATTTTTTCTTCTGGCAAACTGTTGCTTGATTTGTGTTGTTAGCTTAACTAGATTATCAATAGCAGATCTGCCTTTTTGAAAGCCGGCTTGATTTACAGGAACTACTTTATTTTTTTGACAATAATATACAAGCCTCTTTAGAATTATTCTCTCCATAAGCTTACCTGTGTTAGAAGTCAGGGCTATGGGTCTGTAACTACTTTTATCAGTTTTAGGCTTCCCTTGCTTATGAATGGGAACAATGATAGACTGCTTCCAGTTTATTGGCATAATACCTTCAGTCCAACACCTTTGAAAAAGTTTATGCAACAGAATAATGAATTTTCCCGGTAAATGTTTAAGCATATCATTGGATATGGCATCTAAACCAACAGAAGTTTTCTTACTAGGAAGAGAAAATAATACATCTTTTACTTCATTGATTGTTATTGGGGCATTAATATATTCAGTATTATTAGAAACTGGGTCTTCATATTCTATTTTGTTCTCTTCAGCTTTTCTGTATTTACTGCTTTTAAGTGAGAGACCTTCAATACACATGGACTCTGAAAACATATCTGCAAAAGCCTCCGCCTTTTCTGCATTGGAGGGAAATTCATTGTTTTTAAATTTAACTGGGCAATTTGGTAAAGTCACACCTTTTCTCATTTCATGAAATTTTTTCCACACTTTTTTAAGATCTGTATGACTTGATATTTCACTGGAACAAAATGATGACCAAAATTGTCGCTTTGCCTGAGCTATAACCATATTGCTGTAATTTTTGGCCTGCTTCTGTTTTTCATGGTTTTCTAATGTCTTATTTTTTAGATACGTTTTGAACATCAAACGTTTATTTGTCACCGCTTCCTCACAAGCAAGTGTCCACCAAACATTCCCTGAACACTTCCTTGATTTTAGCGATTTAATAGTGGGGATAGATTGGTAAGCAGCTTGAATAATGGCATTAGTAAAGGTGGAATAAAATTGGTCTATATTATCAGAGTCCAAGCAATTTATATCGTATGCTGCAAGGAAGCTTTTAAACTTTTCCCAATTAGCCTCTTTATAGTTAAATTTTGGTAGTATGTCTTTTTCATTGTCACAAAGAGTTGGCATTTCATTAAAGGTTAGAACAATAGGTAGGTGATCACTCCCCAGAGTATCTCCATATGTTACCCACGTACATTCAGGAGCAAGAGCAGAAGATACAAAAGACAGATCCAATGCTGATGCTCTGTGGGTAGAGATGTCAGGTATCCTTGTCACACTACCATCATTTAGAAGGCACAGACAAGAATCCGTTATATTTTCTATAAAACGATTGCAGGAAACAGATGTACACTCTTTATCCCAGAAAGGCGCGTGGGCATTGAAATCTCCTGCTATCAGCCACTTCTGATTATCTTGTACAGAGTGCAGCCATTCTGTATTAAAGTCATTAACTCCCTTTGGTAAATACAGGGATACAATATTCATGACTAAATCATTTGTAAACTTTACACATGCTGCGCAAGAATATGAATCTGGAATGTTATTAGGCATTGGTGAACAACATACATTATAGTCTACCCCTTCTTGAATGTATATTGCTGTATTGATTTTACTCACAGCATCCACCTGTTCATGTACAGGTGGATAGTAGTAGCCTTGAAGTTTAGGCAGTTTACATTTCTTTACATTAAGAGACTGTAATACTAGAGCTTGATATTTGTTATTAGAAAGATGTTGTACTAAATATGGCAGATTAGTGGATATGGATCTGGCATTCCACTGCATGATTTTCAGCATTTGTGAATTTTTTTGAGGCATTATATGATGATAAACCAAAATGCCTTTACAACAAGTGTATGATTTAAAAATATTAATAAACTGGTACCAAGTTATAAAGAGTGCAAGTAAACTAATAATACAATGTCAATTATGTCATTTAAAGCACACCACAGAAAGATAATAGATGAACAAAATAAATGAACAAATAAATAGAAACAGAACAACAACAACAAAAAAGTTCTTTATCAGGTGAACAGCTGCTGTTAGCGAGATTACAGTGTCTGTTGTCTGTACTGCAGCTGGTGCAACGCATTGATGTACAAAATGTCACCATTCAAAGGGATTTTTAAACATACGGACATTATTCTGCCGGGTATGTTGCCTCCAGGGGGGACAGTCCTGCTGGTAGACGTACTGTCGCTGGCTGTATCCTGGCTGTTGCTGGCAGTCGTCAAAGGCGTAGGGTGGTGGTCGGTACTGGTTCATGCCTCGAAAACTTCCTTCTTTGTTTCCTCTTTGGTGTTTCCCAAAACAAGGCATGAATGTGCCTGCCAATGTTTCTTGCCAGAACACTAGAACCATGGACATTAGGATGAAGTGAATCTTTGTAATGATGATGTGTATACATATTTTCATGTGAGACAAATGATACATTGCTTTGGTTATATAATTCAGAACATGTCATTGCATTGAAAAGTTCTCTTTTCATCTGGAGGCTGGGACTTTTCACAGGGGCAATTTTGCTTATCACAACTTTGGTATTGGGAAAAGAAGCTAAAACTTGTTTCACATTTCTAACTAGATTTTTGCTAGCTTCTTGGGGATCCGAATCTTTGAGATCATTCACCCCACAATGAACAACTACAGCATGCCGTTTTTTTATATCATTGGTATTACTCATCAGAGGAATGTCACTGATGTGATATGACTTTCTTTTCTCCACTGTAAACCCATAGGACTGTCCCAGACGTTTGCTATTAACGCCATTTAGAACAGAGTCTTGGAGAAGGATTACATTGGGGAGAGCAGAATTTTCTTCTGTGCTACAGGGTTTTGACGTCAGGTGATTTTTGCGTCAGACCTTTGCGCCCTGTCGTGTCTGGTTCTTTTTTATTGTTTAAGGTTGGGCTAAGATACACTGACCTCTTTGGGCCTACTGGTAGCTGCGGTTCCTTAGGCCTAGATGAAATCGGAGCCCGAGCCCTTTTCTTTTGTACTGCATCGGCGTAGGTGGCAGGTGGAGATGGGGATGCAGGCAGAAGTGGTTCCGTCTGCGTTCCTGTTGTCACCCAGCCAGAATCTTCCCTTGGGGAGCCCCGTTTTTCGGTGATGCCGTTTGCAGCTAAGATGCGCGTCTGGGTTTCAACCGTCCGTTCGAGTTTGGTTATTTTTTCTACCAATTGCAGAATAGAATTGCAATATCATAAATGTATCCACACACACACACTATCTTTCTGTCAGGCAGAACATTTTTTTTTTAATTTTTTTTTTTTTTAGAGAGATGAAAAAAATTCATCGTTACAGGTTACCGTTTCAAACAAAACTGTACCCGGAAATCGGGAACGGCCACGTTGCCACGGTGATCCAGAGCAGCGCCATCTACATGAACGGTTTGTACAATGGGGGCAACATCTCCAGTCACAGGGCACGCATTCCCTCCACAGCTGCCGTTTTGATTGAGGTAGCCAGCCCCAGTGTAAATGTGACCCAGATGTACCGTTTGGACGTCGGGAGAGGTAGGTTGTTGTGTGTGGGTGTGTGGTAGGGTGAGGAGGATTGTTGGGGGGGGGGGGGGGGTGTGGGGGGGGGGGTGAGAGTGAGTGTTTGTGTGTGTGGGGGGGGTGTGAGCGTGTGTATGTTTGTGTGTGTGTGGGTGGGTGGGTGAGTGTGTGTGTTGTGTGTGTTGTGTGTGTGTGTGTGTGTGTGTGTGTGTGTGTGTGTGTGTGTGTGTGTGTGTGTGTACATGTGTGCGTGCGTGTGTGCATGCGTGTGTGTGTACATGTGTGCATGGGTGCGTGTGAGTGAATGAATGTATACATGCATGTGTGTCTGTACGTGTATATACTTGTGTGTCTGAAATATCATTATGTACCCTAACAGTTAAGATGAATCGTTCTAAAAATATATATATATAAAAAATTATAAAATAAAAATTTTTAAAAGATGAATCGTTCACAGCTGACAGTCTTTCTTTCTTTTTACCTTTACCTGTACACAGGTGTGTTCTCAGAAGTGCACAGCGGCAGTGTACTGGGCTAAAGCATCCCACTGTTCTTTTTTTCCCTGTAAGCAGGCTAAAGTTAAAGTCTGTCCCGAGCCTAAGGCTCATCAGGCCGGTGCTTATCCCGTTTTCTGTGGGTTAAGCGACTGAGAGTCATAGACTCCCCCCTGGATAGGACGCCAGTCTATCACAGGGTTAACCCCCAACACAAGGTTGGTACCCCCTTTTACACCTGGGTGGGGTGAGAAAATAGCCGTAAAGTGCTTTTCCAAAGGCACACGCCATAGCCGAAAGCTGAGATCGAACCCGCAACCTTTAGATTACGAGTCCAACGCCCTAACCACTAGACTATCGCGGCGGCTAAACAGGCTGAAGCATCCCTCTTTTTTTTTTCTTTGTCCCCTGTCCCCAGGTGTGTTCTCAGAGGTGCACAGCGGCAGTGGCTTCAGTGTGGAGGTTCGTCGCTACGCTCACCGCCAGCTGACCCGGCTGCTGGTGACAGAGCTGGTGGTGACCAGAACCACCTCCACCCTCCCCATCACCCTCACCCTCAACCTCAACTCAGGGGGAGAATCAGAGGACATTGACTTTGTCCAGGAAAAGCCAGGGTGAGTTTAAGATGGTGTGAGTCTTTTTTTTTTTTTTTTAAATTTTATTTTTAACTCCACTTTATGTCACAGCAGATTTCTCTGCGTGAAATTCGGGCTGCTCCCCCTGGGAGAGCGCATTGCCACAAGTGCAGCGCCTACCCGTTATTATTTTTATATATATATATTTACAGCCCTTAGCCGCCCTGGGGACTCCAATTCCCTGATTTTTCCTGGGGGGGTGGTGTCTAAACACGACACCTGTGTGCATGGTGGGTTTTAAAAAAATTATTTTGTCATCCACACAACACACACACACACACACATGCACGCACGCACCCAGGCACCACACACACCACACACCACACACACACACACACACACACACACACACACACACACACACACACACACACACATAAAGGGAATTAAGGTGCTGGCAGGTCTGCACTTTATATTGACCTGGGAGTTTTAAAAAACAAACTAACAAACAAACAAACTTGCCCTTAATTCACCAGACTCCACTGCCAAGATTTGAACCTGCTACATCATAGACCCACAGGATTGAAACCAAACAAGTCTTAACCACTCAGCTACAGCATCTGTTATTTGTTTGTTTGTTTTTGAGGGTTTTTTTTAATTTTTGTTATCTGTATTTGATTTTCGATTCTACCTTATTATTTTTTTGGTCACTCGTTTTTGCTAGGCAAAATATTGACGGGCAAAATGAAAGTTTGTTTGGTTGGTTGGTTTTGGGATTTTTTTTGTTGTTATTTGTATTTCATTTTCGATTCTATCTTTTTTTTTGGGGGGGGGGGGGTCACTCATTTGGCTGGGCAGAATATTGACGGGCAGAACGAAAGTTTGTTTGGTTGGTTTTAGGGTTTTTTGTTGTTGTTGTTGTTATTTGTATTTAATTTTCGATTCTATCTTAATTTATTTTTGTTACTCATTTTGCTTGCCGCCGCTGTAGTCTAGTGGTTAGGGCGTTGGACTCGTAATCTAAAGGTTGCGGGTTCGATCCCAGCTTTCGACTATGGCGTTGTGCCCTTGGAAAAGGCACTTTATGGCTATTTTCTCACCCCACCCACCCAGGTGTAAAAGGGGTACCAACCTTGTGTTGGGGGTTAACCCTGCAATAGACTGGCGTTCCTATCCAGGGGGGAGTCTATGACTCTCAGTCGCTTAACGCACAGAAACCGGGAATTATGCACCGGCCTGATGAGCCTTAGGCTCGGGACAGACTTTAACTTTTAACTTAACTCATTTTGCTGGGCAGAACAAAAGTTTGTTGTGTTGGTTTTGGGGTTGTTTGGTTTTGTTGTTGTTATTTGTATTTCATTTTCGATTCTATCTGATTTTTTTTTTTTGGGGGGGGGGGGGGGGGGGGTCACTCTTTTCGCTGGACAGAATCTTGACGGGCAGAACGAAAGTTTGTTTGGTTGGTTTTAGGGTTTTTGTTGTTGTTACGTGTATTTCATTTTCAATTCTATCTTCTTCTTTTTTTCTTTTTTTTAAAAATATTGACGGGCAGAACGAAAGTTTGTTTGTTTGGTTGGTTTTGGGGTTTTGGGGGGATTTTTTTGGGGGGTTATTTGTATTTCATTTTCAATTCTATCTTTATATTTTTTCATTTGGTCACTCATTTTGGCTGGGCAGAATACTGACGGGCAGAACCAAAGTGGCGGAGTACCCCAGCATTTACGGGACGATCCCCGTCAGCTTGGTGTACAGCAGCGTGCCCCCCTACCTGACCTTTCCCCCCTCCAGACAGGGCTCCGTGGCCTTCCTGACCTCGGTCAGCCCCGACACCACCGACGCCCTGAACCATTTCAACGAAGGTGAGAAGAGAACAACTGTTGTCGTCAGGGATAGTGGAGTTTTTGTGTGGGTCTGTCGCCCAGGGCTTGCAAAGCAGGCAGGCAGGCAGGTATGCGGGTTTGCAGGCAGGTATGCAGGCAGGGAGGAAGGCAGGCAGGCAGGTATGCAGGCAGGCAGGGATGCAGGTTTGCAGGCAGGTATGCAGGCAGGCAGGGATGCAGGTATGCAGGCAGGCAGGTATGCAGGTTTGCAGGCAGGTATGCAGGCAGGCAGGGATGCAGGCAGGCAGGCTTGCAGGCAGGTATGCAGGCAGGCAGGGATGCAGGCAGGCAGGGATGCAGGCAGGCAGGTATGCAGGCAGGCAGGTTTGCAGGCAGGTGTGCAGGCAGGCAGGGATGCACAGAAGCATGCATATGCATTCATACTTATTTGCACGCACGCACGCCACGCACGCACGCACGCACGCACGCACACACACACACACACACACACACACACACACACACACACACACACACACACACACACAAAGGGAAAGCATACTGACATTCACTCGCTCACACACACACACACACACACACACACACACACACACACACACACAACACACACACACACACCACACACACCACACACACACACACACACACACACACACACACACACACACACACACACACACACACACACACACACACACACAACACACACACACACACACACGCACCACAAACACACACACACACACACACACACACACACGACACACGCACACACATATCAATAAATACAAGATGACAAAACATCTTCACGGGGCTTTGGTATTAGAAAGAATAAAAGAAACCAGTTTTCAGCACTGTTCACAGACAGTGTGGGTGGCATGATGGCCTAGTGGGTAGAGTGTTGTGCCAGGAATCTCACAGCCCAGGTTTGAGCCATCACTAGGACATCTGTTCAAGTAAGGGGGGGGGGGGGGGTAACATCAGTACTGACTCCACTCCCTGAAAGTCCTTTGGAGAGACTGTAAACCAAGGTCCCATGTGCAAATGAGAACGTTCTGTGCACATGTTAAAACCCGTTCAGACTTTTGGAAGAGTAATCCATTCATACCAGTAAGAACAGATGACAAATTTTTTGTTTTGGTAAATGCTTGCACAATGCTGTTAGTTTACACATCATTCCTGAGGTCAGAATGTGGCTACCTTAAAAACCTCTCATCCATGTGATCCTGACTCGCGGGATTGAGGGAATGAATCATTCCATCAGCTGTGAATTCACCGAAAACTGATTTAACACAAAAGTAGTTTTTCCATCAATGACATTTGATCCAAAACTGACCCTACTTTTTTCTTGATAAAGTCTATTAGGCAAGCAATAGCAGTTTGCTGTGAGTCTCGAAGTTAATTATAGCTGTGGGTACTGTCTTAGGAGGAGGAAAAAGCGAGTGAGGGGAGCATGTGGTGCCGACCTGATCATGTGGCCTGAAATCTGGGTCATTTGGGTTCATGCTCTAAACACAGAGGTTATGGGACACTAAAAATCGGTTTGCTTAGTGTAAAAAAATTTCATCAAGTATACGGTATCTCTTAGTTCAAAGAAATAGAAAAAAAAAACTGACAGTTCTGAATAGAAACGATCAGCAAGGCACGTGTTTTTTGTTTGCTTTTGTTTTGAAGGTATCAACAGTTAAGTTACAAAAGCGTTTTTCTGTTAGTTTGAATAGACAGTTCTACAGATTCAACTGTACACTTTTTGTCCTTGATTCTGACAAGACTGATACGGTCCAGCAATGCACAGGTTTTCCTGTCTAGCTGGTTAAAAGACAATTTCAGATCAAACGCGTATGTTAGATCAGAACAGGCACCACTGAACACGACCAAAGTGACTCAGCAGAAGTGCAGGGCCCTCTGGCTGGTGGCCCCACGGCGGCCTAATATTGATGGGCTCTCTGTGGACTGCTGATCCCGAGGATGAGACACAACGAATCATGGTATGGCTGTGGCGGGGAGATTGAAATGAGCGGTGTGGGAACAGCAGTATGGGGACGTCACAGAAGATGAGGCAGCAAAAAAAAAAAAAAAAAAAAAATTCAGATCAAACAATAGTCCCTACAGGTTATCTCTCTTTATTTTCAAAAGATAATTCAGAATCCAAACCAAGTTCAAACTGACAGCTTTTCTGTCTATGCATAATTTAGGATCTAGCAATAACAGGTTTTCTGTCTTAGTGTTAAAATACAGTTCAGAATCTTAACCCAGTTCATACTGACAGCTGTTCTGTCTGTGCATTGCCGACAGGTATGACACGCTTCCAGCAAGGCACGCTGTTTTCCTCTCACGTGGATGCCTGGGAGAGCGTGTGGCAGCAAGGCCGCATTGAGATGACCGGCAACGATTCCTTGGCCCTGGTCACCAACACCGCCCTCTACTACCTCCTCAGTGCCCTCCCTTTGGAGGCCGATTTGGAGTGGCCGTTCATAGGCATGGCGCCTGGCGGATTGGCTCATGGAGGTGCCAAAATGGTGAGTCGATGCTCGAACTGTAAATTTCCAGTTGAAAAGGATCGCCGTTTTGCCCTTCCAAGGAAATAATGGTTATGTGACAAATGTAACAAATGGGGGCGGGATAGCTAAGAGGTCAGAGCATGGTTACCAGATGGATGGGTGACCATTTGCGTGCCTTGGCTTCAATACAGTCCCCCAAGTTCACCCAGCTGTAAATGGGTACCTGCCCTCTTTAGGGTCAGGGAAGGTAAAGCAGCGAGGGAGAGGAGATGGGCGCCGCCCTCAATATGCTGGCCTCTGCCCTCAATATGCTGGGCTCTAGAGAAGCTGAGGTCTTTGATGCCTTGCTCCCCTATGACTGCCTAAGTTATGGGACACCTTTACCTTTTTTACCTATAGTGAAGGGATAGCCCAGTGATCAGAGCACTTTGCTTTCCCCCAAGCTAAGGTCAAGCAGAGTTCCACATAGTTGCTCATGGATGGGTGACTGTGTGCGCCTTTGCTTCAGTACAGTCCCCCCAGTTCACCCATCTGTAAATGCGTACCAGCCCTCTATAGGGTCAGGGAAGGTAAAGCAGTGAGGGAGAGGAAATTGGTGCCGCCCTCAATATGCTGGCCCCTAGAGAAGCTGAGGTCTCTGACTCCTCGCTCCCCTACAACCACATGTTACTGGACACCTTTACCTTATGGTGGACATGCTGCCGATTTAGGATTGACAACGGGCAACGATTCACTTTGGCATGGTCAACAGCACGAGCACTGTTTTCGATACCTCAGTCATGAGTCACTTTGATTTGAGGATTCATACGGCATGATGTCACTGGTTCAGGATTACAACGTGATGATGTCACTGTTGTTTCGGATTACAACGGTCATGATGTCATGTTGTTTCAGGATTACAACGGTATGTGTCCTGTTGTTCAGGATTTCACGGTCATGATGCACTTTGTTCGGATTCAAGGTCAGAGTCATGTTGTTAGGATTACAACGGTCATGATGTCACTGTTGTTCAGGATACAACGGTCATGAGACTGTTGTTCAGTGACATGATGTCACTGTTGTTTCAGATACACGTCATGTGTCACTGTTGTTGGATTACGATGTCACTATTTTCAGGAGTACAGATGCACTTGAGGGAGTACATGGTGTCACCTTGTTCAGATACAGCTGTCTGATGTCCTGTTTGTTTAGATACATGATGTCATGTTGTATCAGGATACAACAGTCATGATTCACTGTTGTTTCAGGATTACATATGTCACTGTTGTTTCAGGATTACATGATGTCACTGTTGTTTCAGGATTACAATGATGTCACTGTTGTTTCAGGATTACAACGGTCATGATGTCACTGTTGTTTCAGGATTACAACGGTCATGATGTCACTGTTGTTTTAGGATTACATGATGTCATGTTGTTTAGGATTACATGATGTCAGTGTGTTTCAGGATTACAACAGTCATGATGTCACTGTTGTTTCAGGATTACATGATGTCACTGTTGTTTCAGGATTACATGATGTCACTGTTGTTTCGGATTACAACGGTCATGATGTCACTGTTGTTTCAGGATGTACAATGATGTCACTGTTGTTCAGGATTACAACGGCATGATGTCATGTTGTTCAGGATGACATGATGTCACTGTTGTTTCAGGATTACAACGGTCATGATGTCACTGTTGTTTCAGGATTACAATGAATGTTTTAATGTCACCATTGTTTCAGGATTACAGCGGTCATGATGTCACTGTTGTTTAGGATTACATGGTCATTGTTGGTTCAACTGTATGATGTCAGGTTTCACGGTCATGATGTCACTGTTGTTTCAGGATTACATATGACGCGGTTCATGATGTCACTGTTGTTTCAGGATTACAACGGTCATGATGTCACTATTGTTTAGGATTACAGACGGGTTACTGATGTCGTGTTGTTTCAGGATTACAACGTCATGATGTCACTGTTGTTTCAGGATTACATGATGTCACTATTGTTTCAGGATTACATGATGTCACATTGTTTTGGATTACACGTCATGATGTCACTGTTGTTTCAGGATGACATGATGTCACTGTTGTTTCAGGATTACTATGTGATGTGTCACTGGCGTTGTTTCAGGATTACATGTATGTCACTGTTGTTTCAGGATTACAACGGTCATGTGTTTTGGGACCAAGACACCTGGATGTTTCCTCCCATCGCACTGCTGCACAGTGGTCTAGGGCGTACCATTGTGGGCACCAGGATTCGAACCCTGGGCACTGCACGCCTCCATGCCAACGCCAGCGGTTATAAAGGGGCACGCTACCCTTGGGAGTCGGCATTCACAGGTGGGATTTTGGGTTAGCTGGTGTTTTGTTGTTGTTGTTGTTGTTGTGAGAAATGCAGTGATATGTTGTTTGTTGTGGGGTGCTCTGACCACTTCAGTACCTTGTGATGGCTTTGTTATCATGTGTCCATCCATGCTCCTGAAAGTGCCTCATTTATTTATTCTTTTATATTGAAGATAGTGGAATAAGCTCTCTTGTGCTTTTTTACATCCAGTCTCCACGTGTCTGCAGTTTTGTCAGTTCTGTCATCTGTTCCCACTGGCACACAGTGGCCTACTCTTCCGAAAAGTGCAACAGGATTCAACGTGTGTGCAAGATGTTCTGCGTGCATACGCACACAGGGCCTTTGTTTATAGTCTCATCCAAACTACGACCGCCTAGGTTATGGGATATCTTCACCATTTTACCTTTTACATTATGAAGATAACGTCTTTTTGATTTGAACAGACAAAATGTCATAAACTTTTATATATATATATATATATATATATATATATATATATATATATATATATATATATATATATATGCATTAAGAAAAAAAATTTGTTGTTGATACGTACAGGCTTACCTACCAGTCCATCAGAAGGCACCTCAGTGTACGAGATCCACGTGACGGGCGATGCGGCGTGGATGATGCGTCAGTACCTGCAGCTGACCAATGACACGCAGTTTCTGACCACTGGGGGTGGCTACAGGGCTTTGGTGGACATTGCCGACTTCTGGATGTCCAGGAGCGTCTACAATTCAACCAGGGCCATGTACGAGATTCTAGGTCAGGAGTTTGTTTTTTTAAAGGAACAGCATGTGTTGAAAAATGATCAGTCATATTGATGTCGTCTTTGGCACAAGTTGTGTAGAAAATGATCAGTCATCTTGATGTTGTCTTTAGCACGATATGTGTTGAAAATGATCAGTCATATTGTTGTTGTCTTTGGCACAAGTTGTGTAGAAAATGATCAGTCATCTTGATGTTGTCTTTAGCACGATATGTGTTGAAAATGATCTGTCATATTGATGTTGTCTTTGGCATGATATGTGTTGAAAATGATAAGTCATCTTGATGTCGTCTTTGGCACAATATGTGTTAAAAAGGATGAGTCATCTTTGAGTCATCCTTGACACAATATTTATTGAAAATATTCCATCAACTTTATGTCATCTTTGCAACAATATGTTGGAAATGGCCATCCATCTTTTTGTCATCTTTGGCACAATGTGTGTTGAAAATAATCAGTCATTTTTGGCACAATGTGTGTTGAAAATAATCAGTCATCTTTGGCACAATATGTGTTGAAAATTATCAGTCATCTTTGGCACAGTGTGTGTTGAAAATAATCAGTCATCTTTGGCTCAATATGTGTTGAGAATAATCCGTCATCTTGATGTCATTGTTGCCACATTATGTTGAAAATGGTCATTAATATTTACGTCATCTTTTGCACAATATGTGTTGAAAATAATCAGTCATCTTTATGTCATCCTTGGCACACAATGTGTGTTGAAAATTGTCATTCATCTTTATGTTGTCTTTGGCTCAATATGTGTTGAAAATGATCAGTCGTCTTTACATCATTCTTGGCACACAATATGTGTTGAAAATCATCATTCATCTTTATGTTGTCTTTGGCACAATATGTGTTGAAAGTGATCAGTCATCTTTTTGTTGTCTCTAGCACAAGTGGAAGTGATGGTTTGTGTGAATGTGGGGGGCGGATAGCCTAGTGGTCAGAACATTGCGCTGGCAATTTGAAGACCCGGGTTCGAGTCCGGTCGAGGAAATTTTCTTCCTGGAGTTAACATCAGTGCTGACTCCACTCTCCCCAAAAGTCCTTTGGATGAGACTTTAAACCGAGGCCCCATGTGCGAACGCACGCAGAACATCTTGCGCACACGTTAAATCCTGTTCCGCTTTTCGTAAGAGTAGGCCATCGTGTGCCGGTGGGAACAGATGACAATATTTACAAAACTGCATGCACACGGGGACCGGATGAAAAAAAGCACATGATTGCTTATTCTGTTATCCTCGATATAAAAGAATAAATATAAAAGAATATAAAAGAATGTGTGGTTGAATTGAATGCTAGTGAATGTGAATTTTGTGATGACATATCGGCAGAATAGAGTGAAAATTGTGACGAAAAATATCGATGACTGTGGAACGAATGTGTGTTGACAGGAGTGATGGGCCCTGATGAGCACCATTTCAACATCAACAATTCTGTCTTCACCAACATGATCGCTGTGCAAAGTCTGCGCACGGCGCAGTTTGCCGCTGCTCTGATTCGACAGACCCCTGACCCCCGATGGGAGGAAGTGGCCTCCCGTATGTATATCCACCTGGACAAAGAATACAACTACCATCCGGAGTTTGACAACTACACTATAGGTTTGTACACTGCCTAGCAAGGATTTGGGTTTTTTGTGTGTGTGTTTTTTTGGTTTTGTTTTGGTGTATGTGTTGTTTGTTGTCTGCTTTGTCTCAGATCTGTGTTCAGTATTGAGAGAATGCAACGGGGGATTATTGACAGGCCAATACACAGAGTAAGAGAAATCAGAGGAGATGAATAAAGTGATTTGGGAAAAGGTCATCTGTGCAGTTCTGCTAACATGGATGCTTGTTGTAAGAAGTCTTGTTGTTCGTGTGTTATAATATACATTTTGTGTCAATATGGGAGGTTTGTCTGTGTGTCATATACATTTTGTGTCAATGTGAGAAGTTTATATGTGTGTGATATACATTTTGTATCAATGTGCGTGTTCTCATTTTGTACCAATGTGCACTCCACTCCACACACTACACCACACACCACACCACACCACACCACACATCACACCACACCACACCACACCACACCACACCACACCACATCACACCACACCACACCACACCACACCACACTGTACCACACAACACCATTCAACACCACACAAGACCCACTGTACCACACAACACCATTCAACACCACATTACACCACACTGCACCACACAACACCATTCAACACCACACCATACCACACTGCACCATTCAACACCACACTATACCACACTGCACCACACTGCACCATTCAACACCACACCATACCACACTGCACCATTCAACACCACACCATACCACACTGCACCATTCAACACCACACCATACCACACTGCACCACACAACACCATTCAACACCACACCATACCACACTGCACCACACAACACCATTCAACACCACACTATACCACACTGCACCACACAACACCATTCAACACCACACAAGACCACACTGTACCACACTACACCATTCAACACCACAAGACCACACTGTACCACACTACACCACACTGCACCACACAACACCATTCAACACCACACCATACCACACTGCACCACACAACACCATTCAACACCACACCATACCACACTGCACCACACAACACCATTCAACACCACACCACACCACACTGCACCACACAACACCATTCAACACCACACCACACCACACCACACCACACCACACCACACCACACCACACCACACAACTCCACACCACAAATCAAACTGTTGTTTCAACTTTGCTTCATCACTGTTCAGGCACTGAGGTGAAACAAGCGGACGTGGTTCTGTTAGGATTCCCCTTCAAGTGGCCCATGAACCCTGACCTGCGATGGAACGACCTCTCTTACTACAGCAAGGTCAGTGAGGCTTTTTTTTTTTTTTCTCTTTTTCTTATTGAGAATGCATCTTTAGCATTACTGCTGAAAAAAAAAATCAGAATGAAAAGCAGGGAGGTAGCTCCCAACTGTCAACAGAGAGAGAGAGAGAGAGAGACACAGAGAGAGAGAGAGAGAGAGAGAGAGAGAGAGAGAGAGAGAAGAGAGAGAGAGAGAGAGAGAGAGAGAGAGACTTCAGACTTCAGATTTCAGACTTCAGACTTCAGACTTCAAATAATTTAATGTTCATAAGTCTTCAGACTCCTAACATTTTGCACTCTAACTCATGCAATTTCCAGCGGTATACAGATTGCCTGGATTCTGAAAAGGAAACTACAAAGAGTAAACATGATTGTGCACATCGGCATACAAAATATGAATAATAATGTATTGTGTGATACAAATTAAGATATCATGATCGCTTGTGCATGTCTCGCTCAAATTTTTTGGCACACTCATAGTTGATCTTGTACGCATGCACCACCCCCCCCCCCCCCCCCCCCCCACATGTGCACCCATGCAGTTCGTGCGCGTGCTCAAACGCACACACACACACGCACACACGCACTCAACACGCACGCCGCACTCACCCGCATGCACGCACGCACTCACGCGCACACACACACACACACACACACACACACACACACACACACACACACCACACAACACACACAGGATTCTGGCCTTTGGCCCTCTTCCAACATGATTGATGGTTTTTCAGGAAGTCAGGAATTTCTTTTAGTTAGCTAGTATCTTTAACACCTCGAGAGAGAGAGAGAGAGAGAGAGAGAGATCTCTGAACCATGGAGAAAGGCAGTAGAGCAAAGCCAGCCTGTACAGAGTCTTCACCTAGTTCTCCTTTCAGGTCACCCTGACCCTAGTTCTCCTTTTAGGTCACCCTGACCCTAGTTCTCCTTTCAGGTCACCCTGACCCTAGTTCTCCTTTCAGGTCACCCTGACCCTAGTTCTCCTTTCAGGTCACCCTGACCCTAGTTCTCCTTTCAGGTCACCCTGACCCCAGTTCTCCTTTCAGGTCACCCTGACCCTAGTTCTCCTTTCAGGTCACCCTGACCCTAGTTCTCCTTTCAGGTCACCCTGACCCCAGTTCTCCTTTCAGGTCACCCTGACCCCAGTTCTCCTTTCAGGTCACCCTGACCCCAGTTCTCCTTTCAGGTCACCCTGACCCTAGTTCTCCTTTCAGGTGACCCCTGCAGGCCCCGCCATGACCTGGAGCATATTCTCCGTCAACTATTTACGCCTGGGGGTCAAGGACAAAGCCGACTCCACTTTCTACCACGGGATGCGCAACGTGCAGGAACCTTTCAAGGTCAGTGCAGAAAGCTGGTACTGGTTTAAAACATAGGGGTTTTGGTAGCCTAGTGGGGGACGGGATAACCTAGTGGTCAGAACATTGCGCTCGCAATTTGACGACCACAGTTCAGTTCCTGGTCGAGGGGATTTTTCCTTTGGAGTTAACATCAGTGCTGACTCCACTCTCCCCAAAAGTCTTTCGGATGAGACTATAAACCAAGGCTTCTTGTGTGAATGCATGCAGAACATCTTGCGCACATATTGAATCCTGTACCGCTTTTCTTAAGAGTAGTTCATCGTGTGCCGGTGGGCACAGATGACATTTACAAAACTGCATACACATGGGGACTGGATGTAAAAAGCACATGAGTGCTTAATCCATTATCCTCAATATAAAAGAATAAAAAATAAAATTGAAAAATAGTGGTTAGAGTGGCGAGCTCACGATCGGATGGCACAGGTTTGAGCTGCTGCTGAGACACTGGTTCATGGGGATTTTTTTCCCCCTGGAGTTAACTAACATCAGTACTGACTCCACTCCCTTGAAAGTCCTTCGGATGAGACTATGAACCAAGGTTCTTATTACGAACGCACGCAGAACATCTCTTGCCATGTTAAAACCATTTCTGCCCTTGCCCTGATCAGGGAATAAAGCTAAGAACCCCCCTTCCTACCCCTACATACCAGCATCACCACCAACAGCAGTTCAACCAATATTTTAACAGAAGAAAAATGGGATACATTCAACAAAACGTGTCATCCTAACTGGATACACTAATAACTATTTAAACAAACGTGTGTGTGTGTGTGTGTGTGTAAGCAGGAAAACAAGCAAAGTAGGCATAAAAGGGAAAAAGAGAGGGAGGGAGGGAGAGAGAGAGGGAGAGAGAGACAGAGGGAGGGAGGGGGGAAGGAGGGAGAGAGACAGAGAGAGAGAATGAATCAGTTCTGGCTCTTGATCTTGCCTCTCAGTTCAACTGTCTCCCTCGCTGCTGTCATCTGTAGAAGCTCCCTACAGCGCCATCAGTTTGCCATAATTTATCTCTATTTTTCTCTGTCTCTGCTGAGTTCTACAATCTCCTGTAGCCCTCCTCCCAGACCGCTGATCTCAGTGATGTTGTTGAGCAATGTAGGATGTTGGTGGTCTGTCTGCCTCTTTTTTCCTTCGCCCTCACTCACTCTGCCTTACCTTAGAGAGAACTATCATCATCAGACTGCTGTGTGCGATTCCGTTTGGACTCTTTTTGACCCCTGACTTTGTTTGCACGACTTGCAACGTCAGTTGTCAAGGGGAATAACTAAACTAACTAACTAACTGTCAGGATAAAAGGGAGACAATGTGTGGCTCTCCTCTGGTCGGAGTATGGCTGCCTATATGGCGAGGTACTTGAAAACAGTCATACACACAAACTTCTCATTCAGTGTGCAATTTCAATCCCACAGTGATTCCCAGGTGGGATGAGTGAGTCAGAGAACACATTCTGGGTGACAGATCCCCAGAGTGTTAAGCTGGGGAACAACAACAACAACAACAACAACAATGTGTGGCTCGCTCAATGTCCAGGTGTGGTCGGAAAACGCCGACGGAACAGGGGCGTACAACTTCCACACAGGGATGGGGGGATTCCTGCAGGCGCTTCTCTTCGGTTACCTGGGCGTTGACCTCAACGACCACAGCCTTGGCCTCAACCCCCAGCTGCCGCCCTCGCTGACCTCCCTGACAGTCCGGGGCGTGGATTACCTGGGCGGGTCGCTGGACGTGACCTATGACCTCAGTCACATGAACGTCACGCTGACCCGGGCGGCCGTGTCGCCTCTGCTGCTGCTGAAACAGAAACAGCTGGTGAGGCTGACCGTGGGGAGAGTGGTCACCATGACCCGGGAGATGACCTCCATCAGGCCCCAGGTTTGAGGCTGTACAGGCCCTGCACCACTGACCGCTCCAGTGAAGACGGCTGTGCTGTCTCAAGCTGAGGGGTTTGTGGTTTGGGTAAAGGTGGGGGTTTGTAGTGTGTGTACAGTTGGGGGGTTGTGGTTTGGGTAAAGCAAAGCTGGGGTTGTGGTTTGTGTAAAGATGGGGGGTTGTAGTTTGTGTAAAGCTGTGGGGTTGTAGTTTGTGTAAAGATGGGGGTTTGTAGTGTGTGTAAAGCTGGGGGTTTGTAGTTCGGGTCTGTAGCTCTGCTGGTCACTGCTTGCTTATATATCTTCTGGGGTCACAGGTGTGTGGTTCCTGTGACTGTCTTCAGCTCATCAGTTCACAACGTGCCTGTTTCGATAGAAGAAAAGCCTTTGGGGGGGGGGGGGGGAGGGTTGTACCTTAAAAGTCTTCTCGTTGTGTAATATTTATGTTTGAGACAGACTTACAATTGATAATGAACATGACATCAGCTTTACAGACACTCAACCAGGGCACATAGTGACACTCAACCAGGGCACATAGTGACACTCAACCATTGCACAGTGATACTTAGCTAGGGCACACAGTGACACTCAATCATACACACAGTGACACTTAATCATGGCACATAGTGACACTCAACCATGACACAGTGACACTCAACCATGACACACAGTGACACTCAACCATGGCACATGTGACACTCAACCATGGCACATGTACACTCAACCATGCACAGTTGACACTCAACCATGGCACAAATGACACTCAACCATGGCACATACACACTCAACCATGGCACAAGTACACTCAACCATGGCACAGTGACACTCAACCATGGCACAGTGACTCTCAACCATAGCACATAGTGACACTCACCATGCACATAACGACACTTAGCTAGGGCACATAGTGACACTCAACATACACATAGTTACACTTAACCATGGCACATAGTGTACACTAATCATGGCACATATTACACTCAACCATGGCACATAGACACTCAACCATGGCACATAGTGACACCTCAACCATGGCACTAGTGACACCAACTCAACATGGACCTTAGTAGGCACATAACATCTACAACCATGCACTTAATCATGGACATATCCTCATACCATGGCACTAGTGACACACACTCAACCATGGCACCATAGTGACACACACTCAACCAATGGCACTAGTGACACACACTCAACCATGGCACATAGTGACACACACTCAACCATGGCACTAGTAACACACACACTCAACCATGGCACATAGTGACACACACATCAACCATGGCACATAGTGACACACACTCAACCAAGGCACCTAGTGACACACACTCAACCATGGCACTAGTGACACACATCAACCAGGCACGATAGTGAACACACTCAACCATGGCACATAGTGACACACACTCAACCAGGCACACAGTGACACACATCAACCATGGGCACTAGTGACACACACTCAACCATGGCACATAGTGACACACACTCAACCATGGCACATAGTGACACACACTCAACCATGGCACATAGTGAACACACACTCAACCATGGCACATAGTGACACACACTCAACCATGGCACTAGTGACACACACTCAACCATGGCACAAGTGAACACACACTCAACCATGGCACATAGTGACCACACCACCATGGCACTAGGACAACTCAACAACAACACCACAGACAGTGACACAACTCAACCATGGCACATAGTAAACACACACACTCAACCATGGCACATAGTGACACACACACTCAACCATGGCACATAGTGACACACACTCAACCAGGGCACATAGTGACACACACTCAACCAGGGCACATAGTGACACACACACTCAACCATGGCACATAGTAACACACACTCAACCAGGGCACATAGTGACACACACTCAACCATGGAACATGAGTTACACAGCTCAACACTCTTACCAGATTTCTTGTCTGTGATGTTTCTTTTGCTTGAATTTATGGACACAGCTGTGTTAGTGCCTGTGCATGTCTGTGTGCGTTAGCGTCTGTGGCCTGTGCATGTCTGTGTGCGTTAGGGTGTGTGGCCTGTGCATGTTTTTGTGCGTTAGCGTGTGTGGCCAGGTCTGCACCCATCCTGGTATCCCGTTTTCGCTTCAAGCTGACAGACAGGTCCCATTGGATAATGCAGAGATAAATATTGGCAGACCGGTCCCACTGAATAATGCAGAGATAATCGCTGGCAGACTGGTCCCATTGGATAATGCAGAGATAAATGTTGGCAGACTGGTCCCACTGAATAATGCAGAGATAATCGCTGGCAGACTGGTCCCATTGGATAATGTATAGATAAAATCCTGCAGACTGGTCCCATTGGATAATGTATAGATAAATACTGGCAGACTGGTCCCACTGGATAATGTATAGATAAACACTGGCAGACTGGTCCCACTGGATAATGTCTAGATAAATACTGGCAGACTGGTCCCATTGGATAATGCAGAGATAAATGTTGGCAGACCGGTCCCACTGGATAATGCAGAGATTATCGCTGGCAGACTGGTCCCATTGGATAATGCAGAGATAAATGTTGGCAGACTGGTCCCACTGAATAATGCAGAGATAATCGCTGGCAGACTGGTCCCATTGAATAATGTATAGATAAAATCTTGCAGACTGGTCCCATTGGATAATGTATAGATAAATACTGTCAGACTGGTCCCATTGAATAATGTATAGATAAAATCTTGCAGACTGGTCCCACTGGATAATGCAGAGATAAATACTGGCAGACTGGTCCCATTGGATAATGTATAGATAAATACTGGCAGACTGGTCCCATTGAATAATGTATAGATAAAATCTTGTAGACTGGTCCCACTGGATAATGTATAGATAAATACTGGCAGACTGGTCCCATTGGATAATGTATAGATAAATACTGGCAGACTGGTCCCATTGGATAATGTATAGATAAATACTGGCAGACTGGTCCCACTGGATAATGTATAGATAAAATCTTGCAGACTGGTCCCACTGGATAATGTATAGATAAATACTGGCAGACTGGTCCCATTGGATAATGTATAGATAAATACTGGCAGACTGGTCCCATTGGATAATGCAGAGATAAATACTGGCAGACTGGTCCCGCTGAATAATGCAGAGATAATCGCTGGCAGACTGGTCCCATTGAATAATGTATAGATAAAATCTTGCAGACTGGTCCCATTGGATAATGCAGAGATAAATACTGGCAGACTGGTCCCACTGGATAATGTATAGATAAAATCTTGCAGACTGGTCCCATTGGATAATGCAGAGATAAATACTGGCAGACTGGTCCCGCTGAATAATGCAGAGATAATGCAGAGATAATCGCTGGCAGACTGGTCCCATTGAATAATGTATAGATAAAATCTTGCAGACTGGTCCCACTGGATAATGTATAGATAAATACTGGCAGACTGGTCCCATTGACTTATGCTGAAAATGTTGATTGTACTGCTGACAGCCATCCTCAGAAGCTATTTTTTACACATTCCACATCCTCCCTGAAAACTGTCTACATTCCATGATTGTGTCACGTTTGTTGTCAAAGTTGGTGCGAAGATTGTCTGCACAATTCAGACAGCAGCTGAAATCCTGGATCCACTCGGCTTTCGCAATGTCAGCAACAATTAGGGGAACGTTTTTCACAGCCATTTTTTTTTCTTCCTCTTTTTTTTTTTTTTTTTTACATTGTTCACATGCTGATTCCATGAAGATCCTGTTTTTTTTGTGTCTTTCCAATTCTTTTTTTTTTTTTTTTTTGCATTTCTAAAACAAACACATCCCGTCTCATATAATACATTGACCTCTTTGTGATTTTGCATTGTAGTTAGTGTGTTGAATTTTATGGTAAGATTTACATTAGAATAATATTAAAAAAGTTAAAGTCTGTCCCAAGCCTAAGGCTCATCAGGCCGGTGCTTATTCCGGTTTCTGTGGCATTAAGCGACTGAGAATCATAGACTCCCCCCTGGATAGGATGCCGGTCTATCGCAGGGTTAACCCCCAACACAAGGTTGGTACCCCTTTTACACCTGGGTGGGGTGAGAAAATAGCCGTAAAGTGCCTTTTCCAAGGGCACAATGCCATAGCCGAATAGCTGGGATCGAACCCGCAACCTTTAGATTACGAGTCCAACGCCCTAACCACTAGACTACAGCGGCGGCTAGAATAATATTAGTTGGAATTAATTATTGTGCCATTAGTTTCATGCTTTTCTTCGGTGTGGATATATTTTGCTAGTACTAGCATCTGCATCCGCTCGGCTTTCACAATGTCAGCAACATATAGGGGAACGTTTTTCACAGCTTTTAAAAAAAATTTTAAATATTTTTAATATTGTTCACAGCTGATTCCATGAAGATCATGTTTTCTTGTGTCTTTCCATTTTGTGTGTGTGTGTGTGTGTGTGGTGTGTGTGTGTGTGTGTGTGTGTGTGTTGTGTGTGTGTATTCCTGAAACAAACACATCCCATCTCGTATATAGCGGCCATCCTAGTTACTTAGGACACTGGTGAATCGAAGATGTTTTTGTTCTCGTTTTGACTAAGAGGGTTATCTTTGTGTGTGTGGTTGGTGTGTGTGTGTTGTATAATCTGTGTTTATTTATCTATTCTTTTATATCGAGGGTAATGGAATAAGCACTCATGTGCTTTTTTACATCCAGTCCCGGTGTATGCAGTTTTGTCAATCTTGTCATCTGTTCCCACCGGCGCAGAAGGGCCTACTCTCACGAAAAGCTGAACAGGATTTAAAGTGTGCGCAAGATGTTCTTGCGTTCACACATGGGGCCTCGGTTTATAGTCTCATCCAAGGACTTTTGGGGAGAGTGGAGTCAGCACTGATGTTAACTCTAGGGGGAAAATCCCTTCATGTGTTTGTGTGTGTGTGTGTATACTCTGTGTGTGTGTGTGTGTAAGTGTGTGTGTGTGTGTACTCTGTGTGTGTGTGTGTGTGTGTACTCTGTGTGTGTATGTGTGAAGCCAATGGACAGCTGGGCTTCATGTAATCTAGTAAAATTTATGTATTTAAGTTTTTCTTTGTTTTGTTTTTTTAATAGCAAAATGAAGTGACTAGACAAGTAAGTGTGTTTATATGTGTGTGTGTCAGAGAGAGTTTGTTGTTGTCCATGGTGATAGCTGAATTTATGTAACATCTATGCAAATCCACTCAGTGTGTATGTGTATGTGCCATGTACCGATTGATGAGATTATACACAAACAAGTGGCAACAGTGCAATTTCACAACCAGCAATCTTGCCAAAAGTCGCCATTGCACAACATTGCCATGGTGAGAATGTTTCTGCTGGTCACTGTCACCTTCACTCCTATGCTTCTACAGCTGGTAGCCATTCTTTTTGTCTCACAGCCTGTTCGATTTTCAGAAATGTTTTGCATTGTATACCATGTTAAGTCATGGAAGATTAATCTGTATGAATTTTAGGCCACAAGAGTAGCGCCACCATGTATTTTTTGGTTAGTTTTCGTTGTCTGCATATGTATTTGGTATGATTTCATCTTTCTTCTCATCTTGTGAAACATGACTCTCGTTTGTTCATTTTTGTCTTTACCTTGTTCAAATTCTCAGACACTCAAGTTGGGTTAGTTTGTAAATAAACATAAAATGGATTGATACAAGCAGGGTTTTTTTAAATTTTTATTTTACTAGTAGAGAAATGGCTTTAGACTGTTAATTAAAACCAAAAATGAAATGATCAGCTGTTTTGTCTTTAAAATCAAAATTATGAAGCAGAGAGCCTTTTTCTTTTGTTTTTCTCGTCTTCTTTTCAAACATTGTTCCTTCACCTCCCTTCCCTCTCTCCCCTTTTCTGCATGTCTCTTCCCTCTCTCTCTCCCTGAGGGCCTACTCCCTCTCTCTCTCTTTAAATGTGGATGAGGGCTACAGATGTCCGTCAGTGCTTAAAGTCTTTCATATCTACATTTGTAGGGGAAAAACAGGGTGTGTGAAATATGTCCACGTTTTTGCCAAGTTTCAGACAAAGAATTAACGATTGTACATGGCAAGAGTGGCCTTCATCTCCCCTGTTGTTTACATTTTGATGCCAAAGGAGATGAACTCCAGTTTTGTTTTGGTTTTTTGCTACTTGCCCAGGTTTGAATCATCTTTTAAGTTTAATGCCACTTACAAATTACAGGAAATTTATCTTATATGGGTGGGGGGATAGCCTGGTGGTTAGGGCATCATGCTCGGGATTTGATGGCTTGGGATTTAGTCACGTCATGAGGATTTTTCCCCTGGGGTTAACATCAGTACGGACTAAAAAAACAGAAAAAACACAAACAGTACGGACTCCACTCCTCCTGAAGTCCTTCGGATGAGGCTATAAGCTGTCTATCCCATGTGCAAAACACATGCATTATATTTTGCACTCATGTTAAACCTGCCCTGCCTTTCAAAAGATTAGGCCACTGCATGCCTGTAGGAATGGGATGACAAACTTCAAAAACACCATGCACACAGGTTTCATGTTTAGACATCATCCCAGAAGTTGGAATGCAGCTTCTTTAACAGTAGGCAAATGGTCGTATATATGCACAAATCTTACCTTTGATGAACATGGAAACTTAAGCCAAAGAACAAACAAAAAAGCAACAAAAAACCCAGCTCCCTGCAAAGTCCTTTCCACCAACTGTATGCAGCTATACAGATGTTTTGTGAGTCTGAAGGGAGAATCATCTACATGTTGATTGACTTTTTGCAGTTTTCTTATCAGTTTGTGGTGTAAAAAAAAAAAACACACACAAATACCAACCGATTTGTGGTGTTATGTTGCATGAAAACCCCACCCTGACCAATCTTGAGGTTTGCTTTTCAGTCCTTTCTGGTCTTGTTGAAGTGGGATTGTCAAAACTTACAACACGTGATGAACCCTTTTGCTGCTGCCATATTTTGCTCAGGCACATGCTGGATGAAACACAGAGAGCGTTGAATCATGACGAACAGCGATCGTCAGCTGAGCATTGCTGGCGACAGTTTCTATGATGAATGCTGTTTGTCAACAGCGCAGTAAAGAGGTCACGTGTCCAGATCTATGATGCCATTGTTGTTTATGAATCCGGCTGCGAGGAGATATTATAAGTAAGAAATTGATATCAATTTATCACATATATGCGTGCGTGTGTGTGTATATTTGAATTTGTTAAAACTGAGATTGTTGGTGATTGTGTGTTGTGTAGGTCGAATGCAAGCGCTTTAATTTGTTTTTGCAAGATATAGCGCTATACAAATTCCATGTATTATTATTATTATTATTATATTTATGCTTTTGTACTATTGTGTGTATATAAATAAATCCCATGAATGAAATCTCTGCTATGCACAAGCACACTTTGAAATGTTTATGTTTATTTCTTTTTTTACAAGCACTTTGCATTAGTATGTTACACACAGAATTTTTTTTTTTTAATCCACTTCAGGTTAAATGTGCTGCTTCATATGGTTCTATTGCTGACAATCTTTTTTTTAATATTCACATTTTGTTGGTTAGGTTATGTGACATGTATGTAATCACTTAGCTGCTTGCTAGTGAGGTGAAATGATTTTAATTTGGGAAGGTTTTTTTGTAAAGAAAAAAAAAATCCACAAAAAACTGTGATGAATTTGAAAGACTCTGGTGGGACTAAACTTTCACAATTTTTTTGCAAAGTGGTTTTTGGTGGACTTTCGGGTTTTTTGTGATGCATTTGTTATACATTGCAAGCTGGTTTACATTATTTATATTTTATGATTAAATGATAGAGAAAAGTCATAGCAAGCAAGAAGATACGAAATAAATATATAAAGAAAAAATTTAAGTTAAATGATGAATTTGTGTATGTGTGCCTGAGTGTGTACATGTGTTGTGTAATTATCGTGTCAGCCATGAGTTGATGAGAAATGACCTCCAAAGGGATGAAAATAATCACAAGGTATCATAACAGCTCTCTTCTTCTTGGGGGGGGAGAGAGAGAAAAATGCATACTCAATCATTCATGTCCATCACAATAACAGCAGGAAAATAAAGATTCCTTATTCAGTACTCCCCGAGACTATGCATGTAACTCTATCACATTGCAATTGACGACAGGAAAAAACCTGAAAATCTGATCTAAAAACATATTTTAAAAAAATCTTTCTTCTTCTTCTCTGCCTTCCCTTACAGGGTGCGATGTGTAGTGCCTGGTCTTCTCCTGTGCTTGTCACTCTGCAGGAGGTCTGCCTGCTGGTCTCAGCCGACATGTTCTGGCTTCAGAGCAGCTCATATTTTGTTCAGGATGCATGCTGGGTGTGCTCATGTTTCTGTAATCCACCGGATGCTGATACGAATTTCAGGATTTTTAACTTGCATATTTGATCTTCTGCATGTGAATATACATAAAGGGAATTAAGGCACTGGCAGGTCTACACTTTATGCTGACCTGGGACATCGTAAAAATCCCCACCCTTCATTCACAAGATGCTGTTGCCGAGATTCGAACCCCAGGACTTCATGGACCCACGGGGTTAACTCAAACTCCCATTTCCTACAAACTACGTTCATGCTTGTATCAAAACACTAAGTCAAAGCAAACCACATCAGACTTGCAGACAAGCTTTAATTTCACCACACTCATGCACAACCCACATTCACTACAAAGTCTTGTTATTCACAGGGTCCCAATACTGGCTGTAGTCATACTTCCTGAAAGGAATGTTCTTCTCCAGGTAACCTGCAAACAAGAACAAAAGAAATGTTTTGGTATACTGCGTGGAAATACATATAAACAATAAGCATACGTATAATATGGAGGTAGTTGCAAGAACCTCCGCCCTCTCACCTCCCACTGAGGTCATAAATAGTCCAAGACTCTTGCCTTCACCTCCACTAATTTCAACTTTTGGGAATCTCCTTTCTAAATAGCTAGGTGGTCAGAGTGCTTGCTTTCCCCCAGTCAAGTTAAGCAGTGTCGAGCATGGTTACCAGTTGGATGGTTGACCATTTGCGCGCTTGGCTTCAGTACAGTACTCTCAGTTCGCCCAGCTGTAAATGGCTACCTGCCCTCTTTAGGGTCAGGGATGGTAAAGCAGCGAGGGAGAGGAGATGGGCGCTGCCCTCGATATGCTGGCCCCCTAGAGAAGCTGAGGTATCTGATGCCTCACTCCCCTACGACCATCTAGGTTTTATGGGACACCTTTACCTTACCTTTTACCTATTTATCTATCAATCTATCTATCACTTAGTCTGGTGACCGTGGGGGCATCCCTGAAGACCTGACAACCAGTTCCCTCCATTCCTTCTCTGTTCTACCTTTCTCAAAGTTTTGTCGAGTTCTAGGCCTGTCCATTCGCTGATGTTGTCCTCCCATCTCTTCCTTGGTCTGCCTTTTTCTTCCTCCTTGGCAGTTTTGTTTTTGCAAACCCTTTTGATCTTGTGACATGCCCGTACCATTTAAGTTTACGCTTCTTTACGATTGATAGAAGGTTTTCGTAGGGACCGATGGTTTGCTGGATTCTGTTGTGTACTTCTTTCGCACCTTTTTCCTACCTTTCTGAATCTGATAGTGATGAACATGAAGAGAGTGGGGACAGGAGAAACTCATCACATTTTTTACTCTGATAGTGACGAACATGAAGAGAGTGGGGACAGGAGAAACTCACCACATTTTTGACTCTGACAGTGATGAACATGAAGAGAGTGGAGTGATGAATCTGACTGAGGAACATGAAGAGAGTGGAGTAATGACTCTGATAGTGAGGAACATGAAGAGAGTGGAGTGATGACTCTGATAGTGACCAACATGAAGAGAGTGGGGACAGGAGAGACTCACCACAGTCCTGGGCCTTCATCACCTCCACCATCAGGCGGCGGTGCTGCTTCTGACAGACGCCCGTCTTCTTCGTCTCCAGCACCTCCCCTGTGTAGGGGGAGATGAACTGCTCCAGCAGCCTCACGTTCTGACCAACAGACAACACACACACACACCCCCTCACTCAGCAGGGAAAACCACTGACACTGGTGCTGTACACTTCTTTACAAATGTATACACACTGTGTCACAGTCTGATTCAACATTCCCTCTAAGGGGAAAGTGAACTGGTGCTGTACACATCTTTACAACTGTAATTTATTTATTTATTCTTTTATATCAAGGACACTGTGTCACAGTCTGATTCAACATTCCCACTAAGGGAAAAGTTAACTGGTGCTGTACACATCTTTACAACTGAACACACACACACACACACACACACACACACACACACACACACACAACACACACACACACACAGTGTCACACACTGATTCAACATTCCCACTAAGGGAAAAGTTAACTGGTGCTGTACACATCTTTACAACTGAACACACACACACACACACACACACACACACACACACACACACAGTGTCACACACTGATTCAACATTCCCACTAAGGGAAAAGTTAACTGGTGCTGTACACATCTTTACAACTGTACACACACACACACACACACACACACACACACACACACACACACACACACACACACACACACACACACACACTGTGTCACAGTCTGATTCAACATTCCCACTAAGGGAAAAGTTAACTGGTGCTGTACACATCTTTACAACTTTACACACACACACACACACACACACACACACACACACACACACACACACTCACACTCACACACACTGTGATACACACTGATTCAACATTCCCACTAAGGGAAAAGTTAAGTGGTGCTGTACACATCTTTACAACTGTACACACACACACACACACACACACACACACACACACACACACACACACACACACACACACACACACACACACACACACTGTGATACACACTGATTCAACATTCCCACTAAGGGAAAAGTTAAGTGGTGCTGACACATCTTTACAACTGTACACACACACACACACACTGTCACAAGCTGATTCAATAGTCCCACTACGGGAAAAGTTCAGTCTAAAAAATTCCAGGAGTATTTGTCACTACCCCACACCTTATCCTTACCACGACAAAAACAGCAGGAAAGCACACGTCACTAATTGAAACTCAACAAATCAGGTAACCTATTGCTTGATCACACAGATGATCCCAAACCAACTCCCAGGGAAACTTCCCAGTCACAGAACAACTTCACCTGGTGTTCCCTAAGACAGACTGCGACCACTATGGGCAAAAACAGTCACATATGTGACGCTCCACCACATAATGAGACGGAGTGCACATAAGGTCAATTTTTAGTTATTGACATGTTATTAATGTGCAATAAAGTGGCTATCAAATACAAAAAACAGATTGAAAATCGGACAATTCTGTGCAACATTATTACAAATTGAAATGATAGACTGCAGGATGTGACAAAAAGAGATACGGGCAAGTTTATTTTAGTAACAGGTTGTCAGAATGAGTGCTTTGGTATTTTCAAAACACATTTAAAAGCAAAAGGAATAAAAATGATACCTTGATATTTCATTAAGATAAATAAACAGATCTAGTTTAATAATCAATCAAAATCACAAAATTGACAACTTGACCCCACCTGCCTTTAAAGGCTCCTAGCGCAAAATTGGGTAATGTGCTAAGCGACTCATTTCGTGGTGGAGCGCCACATATATATATGCAAAAATCTCACCATTGGTGGACCTTGCAGCTCTGTTGGAGGAATCAAAAACAACCCCAACAAAAACCAACCAAACAAAAGCAAAATCAAAAAGAAACCACCCCTCACCTTATAATCCAGGACGAGGTACTCATCCCGACACACGGGACAAGGGCTGCCAGTGGAGATTTCACCTTTTCGCTGAAAAAAAGAAAAGAAAGCAGCAATGTTGTGCGTGCGTGCACACACACACACACACACACACACATATATATATATATATATATATAGAGAGAGAGAGAGAGAGAGAGAGAGAGAGAGAGAGAGAGAGATCTAATATTTTTTTCAATCCCAAATACAGTATTGCGTTACGACTAAACACAGAAAGCTTTGCTACAAGAAGTGCAAATGTTCAATCTCTTTCTCTTATGCTTGTATGCTTTGTTAAATGCTTGGTTGATTTTTTTTGGTGTGTGTGGTGTGTGTGTGTGTGTGTGTGTGTGTGTGTGTGGATTTGTGGGAGTATTGTGGTGCATACATTTATAAACCTGTAAGTATTTATGACTTTTTGTGCTGCATACATTTATAAACCTGTAAGTATTTATGACTTTTTGTGCTGCATACATTTATAAACATGTGCAGTATTTATGGCTTTTTGTGCTGCATACATTTACAAACATGTGTAGTATTTATGACAGTAAGTGATAACAAATGCATTGGGTTTTGGACTAGCTATATGTGAAGATCAAGGGAGGGGAGAGGAAGATATCAAAACCTATTGCATAATTTACCTCTTCTCACCCAAAAAAAACTGATACTTTGGTCTTCTAACACCAAAAAAAAAATCTAGTTTTTCACTTCATTTCTTCCTTAGACAATAGCTAAAAAAAAATTCCACAGCAGCAGTGACTTTGACTTAAAAGAAATCTAAATCCCTAAAAATAATACACACAATCCCCCCCCCCCCCCCCCCCCCAAAACACAAAACCCACCATGGAGGATGAATACTTACAAGGCACGTCTTTCTTGTTCTGGAGGGAACTGCCCTTTGAAGTTTCGTCTATAGTGAAACCACACTGGCTTGTCCCCATACGCCTCTGCATATGCTGCAAATTTATACACAGAAATGATGATTATGCCAATCAGCTATGATTGAAAACATCAGCTGCAAACTTATAAAACAAAACTGACGTTCAAAATCAAGTATACTGCAATTATTATGCTAATGTTCAAAATCAAACACATAAATCTTTTCAGAATCTGCTGTCAATTTCTATCAAAACATGATGCTTTTTCACAAAAAAAAAAGCTTTTTTATTAAAAAAAAAAAAAAAGCTTTTCCAAGAAATATTGTTATGTCATAAACAATGGCATTTCTTAAAAGCAGGCAATAAAAATAATGGAAATATTGGCAGATTGCACTCAAGTGTTTGCTGAGTGTCTGTACAGATGGGAATGGATGACAAAATTTACAAAAAATGCACATACGGGGACTGGATGTAAAAAAAAACCAACCCATACAAGTGCTTATTCTATTAAACTTGAAATAAAATAATAAATAGATAAATAAATACAGCAAAGCATGACTTCAGCAACTTACCTAGGAAAACATCTTCCTCCTTACTTTAGAAATTTTTAATCAGCCTTCAAACATTCAATGCTAACACACTAGTCCCCCCCCCCCCCCCCCCCCCAAGAAAACTAACACACTTTTTAAAACGAGTGAAACATGACTTCAGCAACACACAAACTCTCTATCTTCCTCCCTATTTATGCTGCAAACTTTCACATATAAAATCTATATTATATATAATTATCATTATCTTTTTCAAGTGTGCTCCCATGAGCATGTCAGCAGTCTTGTGACAATAACTAATATGTACATGAATCTGGTACCTGAAGTCTAAATTGTATAAGTGTGTGTAGTTAACATCTTTACTGCACTGCTGACAAACAGCGTTCGTCATAGAAACTGCCACCAGCAATGCTCACTTGACGATCGCTGTTCGTCATGTATCAAACGCTCTCTCTGTTTCATCCAGCATGTGCCTAAGCAAAACAAGATAGCAGCGAAAGGGTTAATTCTGCTCATTACCCTTAAAAGCCGCCACTGTAGTCTAGTGGTTAGTGTGTTGGACTTGTAATCTAAAGGTTGCGGGTTCGATCCCAGCTTTCGGCTATGGCGTTGTGCCCTTGGAAAAGGCACTTTACGGCTATTTTCTCACCCCACCCAGGTGTAAAAGGGGTCAACCTTGTGTTGGGGGTTAACCCTGCAATAGACTGGCGTCCGATCCAGGGGGAGTCTATGACTCTCAGTCGCTTAACGCCACAGAAACCGGGATAAGCACCTGCCTGATGAGCCTTAGGCTCAGGACAGACTAACTAACTAACCCTTAAAAGGGAAGGACGGAGATGGGGAGGGGGGGGAAGCAACTCAAAAACATACCACTGCTTTCCATGTATCGAATGCTGGTCTCGGGGTCTACCACCAAACGTTTAGGTCTGGACGGCTTTTCTTCAGCTTCTCCCTCCTCACTGGCTGGGGAACACCGCCAGTGCACTGAGGATGTTGTGAACCCTCTGAAAGCAACTTGGTTCCATCCCTGCAGGGGAAAAAGACCGAACATTTCAGGATCAGCTTTACTTTTTCCACAGCGCACAAATCCAACATCACTCCATCAATAAAATTAGCGCATCCTTTCCATTTACCTAGTTGAAGTGTGGTCAGTCCCTGCTGTCAGGAAAATAAAAAACCCAACCTGCAATGCAGTATGCGCATTGGCATCATGTGCAGACATCATTCCATAAGTCATGATACGGCTACCTTAATGCGTAATAATGGCGAGCAAAAACAGCTGCATAAGCAAAAATCCCACCATTGATGAACCTCAGAACTCTAGCCAAAGAACGATAAAAAATTAAAAATTAAAATATTTTTGAAAGTTATGAAAAGCATGACTGGTAAAAGAAGAGAGGGCAATCAGGCACCTGTAGGTTCAAGGTGACTGAAAACTAAGAAACACAGCTGAAACTTGTAGCCATTACATGTAGTCTTGTCCTTCAATAATCTTCTTATACTTCATGCTCAGCCTGCATAACAGCTTTGGAGTGAGTACATCCATGTGTCTACGTGATAGACACTATAGTATAGCCAAGTGGTTAATCAAGACCATTCGACTTCAATCCCATGGGTCCATGAAATCATGGGTTTGAAACTCGGTGGCCTCTTACGGATTAACGGGTGGGGATTTTTTTACTTTCTGAGTATCTTCTAGGTCAACTTCAAGTGCAAGGCAAGGCAAGCAGCAAGGCAAAATCTTTTATTCGAGGATAATAGATAAGCACTCGTGTGCTTTTTTACATCCGGTCCCCGCAGACATGCGGGGTGCCTTAAGTGCAGTGCAGACATGCCAGTGCCTTAATTCCCTCTGTGTGTGTGTGTGTGTGTGTGTGTGTGTGTGTGTGTGTGTGTGTGTGTGTGTGTGTGTTGTGTGTGTGTGTGTGTGTGGTGTGTGTGGTGTGTGTGAGCGTGTGTGTTACTGTGTAGTATACAGATCAAAATATATGCATGTTAAAGATCTCGTAATAATTCATCATTTCATGCCAACGTTTGGTGGGTTACAAAAACACATACATACCCAGCATAATCCCCTAAAACTGCTAAGTTGGAATGCAACTACTTTCATGGTGGGCAAAAATGGTCACATAACATCATAAAGCAACCAAAATCTTGCCAATGGAGGAACAAAAAAAAATGTGTATATATATCATTATGTGTTTCAGTTCATTATCTAAATACACTAAAGTAATTTTAGACCACAAAAATGTGGCGATAGTGACTTGGGGAACATTACAATTCTAATAATGCAAGTAACACTAACAGTAAAAACATTGATAAGAATGCAACTATAAAACCAAAAACAATAACACTGTGTGTGTGTGTGTGTGTGTGTGTGTGTGTGTGTGTGTGTGTGTGTGTGTGGTGAGTGGTGTGTGTTGTGTGTGTTGTGTGTGTGTGGGTGGTGTGTGTGTGTGTGTGTGTGTGTGTGTGTTGTTGTTTTTCAATTTAACGTCTTTTTACTCTAAGTGATATTATATAATATTAGTGATATTTGTGTGTGTGTGTGTGTGTGTGTGTGTGTGTGTGTGTGTGTGTGTGACTGTGTGTGTGATGAGCATGTATGACTTAATATTTTGAGCTTTATTTGCTGCATACATTGCTTTGTTTTTATTCCATTCCTCCTACTCGTCCATAAAACTTTAAAACAACTTACTTGACTAACCAATAAACACACTACCATACAATTAACAAAGTAATGCTAATAGTACTGTGCATTTTACACACTATCTTTGCTTTTTTCCTGGCTGGAAAGAAACGGGGGATGGATCAATACATGCGTCTGGGAACCCCAAAAGCAAGATAGGCATATGATCATCTGGATCACATAATTAGACTGAGCGTAACGATCCAATTTTAGTGTCGTCATTGGTAAAAATTTCAATTGAACTTGCCTAATTAGTAATTGAACTTGAACTTGCCACTGAGAAAATTTGTAAAATAGCTCTTCTCGATCTTACAACCCTCAACAATTAACAAGTTTGGCCAATCTAATTTTGTCAAAAGTCAAGGCAAGAGTAACCAAATCATGTTCTTTTCTAAAGTCTTTCTCACCAAAACCTTTGAAAGGACATTTCCCGACAGAACCCTGGCGGCTGCCATGCTGCTTCAGTTTCGGTAAACCAGTGGATTCGAACAAAAACAAGTAGCCTAGGCCCTAAGTGTGAAAATAACACTTGTTTCTTTTTTTTTCCTCCAAAATTGCTAGGATATGATTTATCTTACGGATGATGAATAAGATTTTGCTTCTTCTATTTATAAAAATAGAATGTTTAATATGGATAGGCCTAGCACTTATCAAAGTAGCGAAAGTAAGGAATATACTCTCTGACCAGAAATACACACATAACATAACAAGTCTAGATTGACCGAGTAGTTTCAGTATTTTTAACATTTTATCTGCCTGCACTTTTGATAAGAACTACTTGTTTGTTTTATTTTTGTTATAACAAATAAATGTTCAATATCATTTAATAATCTCTACTAGTGCACGAAAGAGGCTCGAAAGGAAATGCAACACCGACTACAAAATCAAAAAATAAGAAAAAAACTATTTTGTCTTCATATTTTTCTAGAAATTAGATTTTTGTAATTTAAATAAGTACACAATTGTGAAACTATGAGACAGAATACAATATACAGGATGAAAGAATTGTTTGTTTTTTTAATTTAAGTGCTTTACCCCATCGTTGGCTTCCATAACGATTATGACGTCAGGTAGTGACTCGACACTGAACGCCTAATGTTCTGTAGGACTCCAAGTAGACTCATGGCGATTTACTTATCAGAAATAGCACTCTTTTATATCTCGCTTTGTTGACGCATTACACTAGGATACTTTGACGAAAGACAAAGGATTGGAGGATCATTTGGCCGTTTTCTGCAACATATCGGGAATATTGAGGGTGACTAGCTCAGGGTCAGATTCTGTGCCACATGAGCACATTTTTTTCTTCTCAGCTCTAAGGGTATAAATGTGTAGACATATTCATCTAATTATTCAACAAAATATAGTTATTAACAACGTATTAGTTAGCCTCAAGATGACATCTTAAGGTAAATGATTTCGATGTGTCTGGAATTTTAGTAGGCCTAGGCTTGAAAGGCCACCGTTCTGCATAGGCAGTCAGCAGCAACATCGAAGCGCCACGAGGAAGTTATAACTAGGGGGCGTTCAGAATGAAGTGGCTGATTTGCCATGCTAGAGTGATGTGGAGGAGTTAAAGTGAAATGCTGTGAAATCATGAGACACCCGCAAAAGTACTTGTTTACTATTAGTTAATTAATTTGGTGTATTTGTAGACAGGTTCGCGGAGCGGGTAAAGTGGGCGCCATTTTACCTTGTCGCTTGTGTGCAGGTTGATGCTAGCCGTACGGCTGGAGCGAAAATGGTGCAAGAGTCGATGAATGTAGGAAATGGATGTCTTGCTGTAAGAAAATGTGCGTGTTCAGTTTAGTTTTGCTTCAATATTAACACGATTTTCTTGACAGTGAAGGTCGACAACCGAGCCCAGCTGCCAACGGCAATGCCCATATATTGGTATCCTTGGTAACCGTTGCTAACCTCGTGTGCCGGACAGAAGCAGCGGCCCACACTTGACCTATTATAATGTATGTGTGTGTTATGTTTTTGCGGTCGGGCCCAGGCAATAAAAGGAAAACAAAAGCATGCAATAGTACTATAAAAGCACACCTTTTACTTTATAGAACTTAGAATTACAATCATGGAAAAAAAGAATATAATACATATAAGTGATGCAGCAAGCCACAGTTCTTTTTTTTTTTTTTTTTTGGGGGGGGGGGGGGGGGGGGTGGCATCAGGGATTAGATTTATGAAATAAAAGTATAATGGCAAATAACAAGGGTTTTTTGTAGAGGTATTTTGAACTTCATCAGTGGTTAATTTTATCGAGCAAATAAGGAAAGAGAATTGGTGGACAGATATAAAAAGAAAACTGATGTGGTATGGTCATGTAATAAGAATTGATACTTTCAAAGTTTATTTTGCGAAGGCACTCTCCAGGGAGGTAGAAAAAGAGGCAGGCAGAGATTTTTTTTTTTTTTTAGAGAAATGGTGCCCCCTATGATTAATAAAGGTTGAGAGACTAGTGTGATGATTTTTTTTTTTTTTACCTGAATATACCTTCACCACTGTTGGTGTCTAAATTACTGACAAGTGTTGGTAAAATACTATTCATTCTGCTTCAGTGAAACTAATAAGAGCTTTTTGGTTTTAAAAAAAGTATGGCAAGGCTTTTATTGACCTTGAAAGTTGATGCAAACTTTTGTTCCTTGTAGATTAAGAATTTGGTTGAGAAAAATACGTTTGCACTGTCATGCAACATGCTATAAATATGTATAGATTTTTAAAAACTGCAGTGTTTGTGGCTTTTTATAAGCTGATCTGAAGTGTCATTCTTCTCTATGTCACCATGTCTTCATCTTAACTAATACAATCCATTATCAACTTGTTAAATTAGCAAGAAGTGAGCATATATTATCTTTAGTTGGCAACTTATATACAGGGCTGTGTTTGTACATCATGGTAAAATAGCAATTTTGGTAGAATTTTTGGCTTATCAGAAACTTGGCAGGTCTAAACAGACGAGTATTGCCAGTTATGAATACTGCCTTTCTCAGTTTCTGTAGCTTGTTATGTCCCCTTTGTAACACTTGTAGACAAAAGGCTCTGAAAAGTAGTGTTTGCTGTAATAAGGGAGAGCATTGAAAAACATGAACATGATCGAGAGTTAATACATACATTGCGGGTAAATGCTGAGCTGGATTACCTAAGGTGGAACCAATAGTTAACAGTTTTGAAGTAGTTCATCTCTCAGTTGCAGATTGCATACATTAAAAAAGTTATAGTTCCAGTTGCTGTGAAAATATGTTGGTTTTGGGGGTACTCGAACCCCCTGTCATCAAAGGTTTTTGTGATTGTTCCTAGACTTTACTGAACAGCTTCAGACCTCTTCCCCCCCCCCCCCCCCCCCCCCCCCTTTTATCACGCCTGTCTGTTGTAAATGGCAAAAACTATGAAGGCAGATTGGTGATTTGGGTTAGAAAGGTTAAATTCCATATGATCATTCAAAATAAAGAGTACAGTAAAGACAAAATTTTAAAATGTCCTTTTTTATTTGAAAGGTAAAGAAGTGCAGACCAAAGAAGCAGGGATGGTACAGAGCCCTGGACAAATCCTTAACTATGGGAAAAACTTTCCAGACTTGGAAAGCTAGAAAATTTTGGTATGAAGGGTCTGGAAAAATCATGATTCGGGTTGTTGTTTTTTTAAAAAGGTGCAAATAATTGTAACTCAAAACAGGCCCACACATTAAATATATATATATATATATATATATATATATATATATATAATAATATATATATTCAAAATTATGAATGAAAATGACAGTGAGCTTAGACTTTGTAAAAGTTGACAAATTTAGATCAAAGTTACCTCCCTTTTTCATCATTTTTTTTGGGCGGGGGTTTGTTTAGAGTTACTTCCCATAATTCCATTGACCATGATTAGTAAATATTTCAATACATAGGAAAACAAAATTAAAATGAATTAGCTTTTTCAATCAGCATAAGTTGGGTGATAGAACAGCATCACTCTTAGACCCAGTTCCTACCTACATCCCTTCTTTTGATGTTAAAGACTGCTTTTTTTTCCCCAAGTCTGGGTCTATGAAGAAAGAGGGTCTGGAATGTATTTGTTGAACTTGTTAAAACCCTGATATCAGTTATGCCGTCTGTCTCAAGCTTTTTTAAAAATTTGAACTTTTGCGGGATTTCCATCTATCCTATGTGCCTGTTTTTTTCTCTGAAAAGAAATTATGAAAACAGATACCAGTTACCTTCATGGCATAGCCATACTCCTGAAAAGGTATCCCTGAGGTTAAATAGGTAAATCATAATTTATGTAGATATATTTGGGGTTCATGCTCAAGTTAGAAGTTTATAGTATGCACGTAATCTGTGTCCAATGTTTGGGATTTATGCCCTATAGTGATCTGTCTATGGACTGAACTAGACAAACTGATGCTGTACATTCACTAAAATGGAAAGGATAAACATCTTTGTTTTCAGAGTGACTGAACCCTGGATGTGCTGGTTTTGTTGTGATTTTGGTTTGAATGCACAAGGCTGAAGTTATCTGCTGATGTAAACTGTATTGAGCATTGCAGTAGTACCATATGTGGTCAAGATTTTGCAATTCAAGAAGTATTACCAGCCCTGATTGTCTTTTTAAAAAAAATATTGGGAAGTTGGTTACAAGTTGTTTTTCTCCTTTTTTTTGTCTTTTTTTTTTTTTGGGGGGGGGGGGGGGTTGGAGGGGAAGTTTTTACAGGCATTAGCACTTTGCTTGAGTTTTGTGCATTCATCAAAATGTGTGATAGTAAGTAAATTATTAACCTCAATTAATGAATAGCAGATTTTTTTTCTTTTGCAGAAACCACTAAACCACTTGTAAAACAAATGAGATGGTCAAACGGCCTTATTGATTTGTGTAGGAAAAAAATTGCATGAAAATCATAGATTGAAAATAATTAATTTTACAATGGACTATTCACACGATGTAACTTTTGTTTCAGTTCCTTGCTGTTGCTGTGAGCAGAAGACATGCAACAGTGAAATAGACCTGATGATGTCTACTTATTCTGCACTGGAATGCTCTTTACATAGATTAAATTCTGAATAATTTTATTTCAATTGGAAACTTCCGGTTCAGGTTTCTGAAATTGAGCGGGCAATCACAATTTTTTCAGTGTTCAAATGGTGAGCCTGATATTGAAGGCATGTGCTTTTTTCCCTCCAGGAAACTTTTGATGGCGTGTCAAAGGTTAGATGAAAATCATGAAAACCTTGTTTCTTCAGGCAGTTGCTTTTTGAAGAACGGTTCTTTCCATAATTTTTATGGTTGTAATCTGAAGTAAATTGGTGAGATTGTGTGTGTGTGTGTGTGGTATTATTTTCTCATTGCATTGGTCTCCATTATAGTGTCTTCATGGTTTAAGTCTCGGCACTATACTCAGAGAGCTTACATGTATAAATTTTGTCATCCATTCTTCCAGTAAGTGGCAACCTACTTGCTCTTCTCCAAAGGACGAAGTGGGATTTACTGCAGATTGCCTGTGCATTCTGTCTTGCTTGGGATTTGTTTAGTCTCGTCTGAATGGGAAGTACAGTGTGCTCAAATGTGGACTTGGAAGACAAAGCTCTTCCATCTGGCGCCCATGAGGAGACCCAAACCCATGACCTATGGACTCGGGCATCAAGTGTTTTACTCTTTCAGCTAACCAGGCCCCCAGATAGCAGTTAAATCGGATGTCAGAGAGTGGTTTTGGGGGGGGGGGTGGGGGTAGGTAGAGAGCGTTGAACAGTTGAATCAGTCTTCAGTATCAGTAGTAATCATTTACTACAGCAAATGAATAAAGTAACTGATAGTCTGAAGATGTTTGAAAAATAAACGATCCTTTCCTCCCAATTACTATTATTTTCAACAGAGGAAGTTACAGATAAAGTATTTAGAAAAAAAAGTTATGCACCTTTAATAAATATTTCTGTTCTGTAGGTGAGTATTCTATTGCATGCTGCATATCAATGAAATCAGTCATGTGCCATCTTCAATGGATTTCATTTCATTTGATTAATTGCTTTTATGTGAGAAGGGATTTGTTTCATGGTTTTTTGTGTTGCAACAGAGTGAGTGAGTATGTGGATGGTGGGTTTTTTTTGGTTTTTTTTTTTGGGGGGGGTTAACAAGGCACTGAATTGGAAGTTGCAACAAGTTTAATTTGATGCTTTGCGTTTCAGTTTTGGTTCCGTACGTGTATACATGTGTTTTGCTGCCTTAGTTATTATCAAAGAGGAGGACATTCATTTTGCATTCAAAAATTTTCTACGGCATCAGCTTCATGACATTCACGAAAATAATTTTTCCTCTACCCCAGGTAAGGTGGTTGATTTTAGTAAGTTTTAATCAAAATATTAATTCAGTTATCTGCACACAATATTTCTATGTGTTGTACAAAGTTTGATCATGTAGAAATAAATATGTATTTTGTAATGTAGATGATAAAACTGTGCAAATAGAATGGACACTCTAAAACAATATTGCCTGGTTCTGTTATTTGACTGCTTTCAGTTGTAATCTGACCATGGAGAAGAAGAATAAATGCACTCGTTCCTATTTGTGGTAGTTTCCTAACTAATAGTCTGAAAATGCTAAACATTTTCAGTGCACACAACCCTTACTGTGACTAAACGTTGTGAAGAGCGAGTCATTTTTCTTGTGGAATAATAAATCTGTTTCTGTTTCACCAGAATTACTTTCAGTGCCTACTCTACATAAATTTATACATTGTGTTCCAATATTCACACACACACACTCATGCAGCTACTTTCCCTTCCACTCTCCCTTTTCCTGATAACCTGTAATACTACCAAGTGTGAAGCGACTTTCAAAATATCAAATCAGCTTACATCTTATTCTTACAAATAATTATGAGTAAGCCTTCCCACAGGTAGTTGCAGAAATTTTGGTTCATTGCGATGTTATTTCATCTTTTGTCTTGTTGAGTTCACAGTGAAAGAATGTTAAATACATTCACAAGTACATCAGTACCATTTTACATCCAGTTGAGCATTTTCTTACATTCATAACCTTGATTTATAAAGTAGAATACATTTATCTTTTAGGTTTGGGGGTTTTTGGTTTCAGTTGTTCTAACACACGACTGGTTAGTTCTATGATGACGGTTTATTTTTTGGTGTGTGTGAACTAATGATGTACTTCAGGTTAACACTAACAGGGTGATAAGAAATGAAATGCAGCAAATGTATGATTATGAAATCAGTGTGTGATAATGTATGACATTGATAATCTTTTTAAAAATATGATAAAAGCAGCAGACTATCTTATCCACTATCCTTGAATAAAATAAAAAATAAAATAATAAGTAGGCATGCATTCTAGACATTGTTACTGTTAGTTTAAAAACATTTTTTATAAATTGTTTAAAGACCTCCCCCCCCCCCAGAAAAAAAAAAAGAACATACAGAAAAATAGCCTACTGCTTTAAAAATAAAAAGCATTCACAATGAAATCTACAATTTGACCTTTGTGCATAGAACAGGTAACAGCTTTGCTGAATTATTTTTGTTCAGTGTCGTTTTTAGGTATTGAGTTTGTTTTTTGCACCACCTGGAACAACAGTTGAGACAGCTGACATTTTTTCACTCTGATTAGGAGTCGGGTATGACTCCAAAAGAGAACAGAGTGCTCAATGAAAGGGGGTGCTGTTTTGGTGGTAATGGGTTGAGTCAGAAAGCTTTCAGTCTTAGTGTAAGGTGGTAGCATTTTGCATTGATGTGAATGTTTCTTTTTAGGCTGAAGGGAAACAGTATGATGCAATAAATTTAATAATGCACATTTTATGCTGATGTTTACAATACATTTTGGTGATAACTGTTGAGTAGGCTACTTTTTGAAAAGAATTTTTAAGAAAATGAAGAATTGGATTTTAAGATGAGAGCTGAAATGAACTAATGCAAAGTGGAAAAAAAACATCTTTCTTTATAGAAATAACTAAATTCCTCTTAATGAGGTGATACATTAAAATGACTAAAACTGTTATCTCTCATCTCTCAAGAAGACCAGACCATAAGATACACCTACCCATCAATTATTTTTTGGTGCCGCATGTTTGTGGTTTTCAAAAAAGGGGTAAATATCTCTAACTCCTTTCAGCTGATGTATCCATTTTTGAATAAGTGTTTCTTTGCATAATTTTTTTGTTTTAATTGCTGTTTCATAGGGTGCATCAAAGAAAGGCTTAAAGATATTCCTTTGAAATGCTCTCTTACTCTCCCTTGACGATTTAAAAACAGTGAAAAATAACAGAAGAGCATGTCCCTTTCCCCAGCTGTTCTGCCCTCTGCTCCTTCTTTGGGATATAACACTAAATGTTAAATATTTGTTCTCTGTGACTGTGAGTTCTGGCTGTAAAATATTGTAAAAGTCTTGTTTTGTTTTAAAACGAGAATAGTCGAAACTTTAAAATGTAAACCTGGTTTGTATAATGAAAAAAAGTATCCAGTGCACAGATGCTGGATTTATGTTAAGTCTGTGTATTTAGTGACAAGAACATCTTGGCTGATTCATAAGATGTGTTTGAAAGAAAAAGAAAAATGACTACCACTGGTAGAAACATAGACTTTCTGAGCTGACTCGCACTCTGAAATGGTCCAGTGGAATTATGAAAATGTTTTCTTCAGTAAATCTGATGCCATACCTGCAAAGTTCTCTGACTGGTCACAAAAAATGTACGATTCAAAGTTAACTTATCACTTTTGATTGATATAATTCCAGAAAATGTGTATTCAAGCATCTTAAAAATAAAACCCCACCATGTGCCCAAATCACAATCAACTCTTTGTTTTGAAATATGTTTTATCAGGGAAACATTTGGGATTTAGATTTTGCATGCATTGTGGAAGTTTATAGGATCGCCCTGGAAAGGTGAGTGATTATAAAGTGTTGAAATTTCAGAAGTGATGTTAAACTTCTCTTAACCCTGTCTCTCCTGCCACTGGAATATAACTAACTGTTTACCATTTTATTTAGTTTTGTTTGCGTGCAAGATTTTTTTTTTTTTTTTTTGGGAAAGAGTGGCTGGATGGTTCTTTTCAGTTTATGGTAAAGTGTATCGCTGCTCACTTTCACTGGCTGTCTTTCTGGTGGTGGATTGGAGCACAAATGATGTATGGTATCCCTTGGAAGTTTCTGTCTTTAGTATGCTGGAGATAAGTAGTCTCTGTGGGCGGCAATGTGAAGATCTGTCCGTCCATCTTATGCATGGAATATATATACTTGGTATGCCATCAATGCTTGAGTACACAGCATCATCATAGTAATGGCACCATCTTGCCTTTACTGTTTTTCGAAAGGAATTGTGATCTGTGACAAAACTAGAATAGTTTTGGTAGCTGTGCCTGCTTACATAAGACTGATTTGTATGACTTGACTGGTTGGTTGATGAGACATTGAGAGTGACCACCGAAGGGTATAGAAAAAGATGTGCCACAAGAAGCGAAACCGACCTTATCTTGTGGTTGACTCCGGCCGTAAACATAAAAACCAACTATGCAGAAAAATCATTGGAAGATCAAAGTCGATTCATATAAGCATTCCTGTTGGAATGAGAATGTTGAAAATGTGCATTGTGACAGAGTATTTAATGTGGGTTTGAAAGTAAAGAAGTCTGCAGTGCCTTTGCTTGGCATCAGACTAAAGAACTGCTGTTTCCAGTGCCTGGTTTCTCCTGTGTAATATTTCATGCCTCACTTAGACAAGCCAGCTGTAAGAGAGATTTTTTTTTTTTTTTTTTTGAAGAGATGGGGGGTGGGGGGGGGGGGGGGGTTAAAGAAAAGGGGTTCAAAGGTGAACACTAGATCCAGTGATCTATCACCAAAGCAAAAATGCCTGGCTAACTATCTTCAGTATCAGCAGTGATGAGAAAAAAGGAGAGGGTTTAGTCTTTAAATCTGAAAATATAAAGAATTTGATTTTGCTGTGTAATCAGCTTTGCTTGATGAAAGAGAGACTAATGTGCAGATCAACTAGTGGTCATTGGTTGATTGTGAACAGTGAACCCAGGACTGAGATGTTAAACAAGTATGTGGCTGAGGGTCATTTTTGTAAGAGGGCCTCAAAGCGGTGTAACACCTGTGTATCTGATAGATTTGTCAGCAATGGTGAGTGATCAGGCTTCATGGTTGATTTGATTTGTCTATAACTGGCGTGGTGGTGTCAAAAGGCTTATGGTGTTACTGGCATGTTATGTGGTGCTGCTATAGTGTGGTGGTATGCTAGCAAAGAAAGTTGGCTTGGCATCATCAGAGTCAAACGTGGAAAACCTGTTCTAGCAGAGTCTGTCAGCCCTTGTCTCCCTCTCAAAAAAAATGGTGGGAGGGGGAACACATGCTCTCTCTCTGTCTCTGTCTGTCTGTCTGTCTGTCTGTCTGTCTTCTCTCTCCTCTCTCTCTCTTCTCTCTCTCTCTCTCTCTCTCTCTCTCTCTCTCTGTCTGTCTGTCTGTCTCTCTCTCTCTCTCTCTCTCTCTCTCTCTCTCTCTCTCTCTCTCTCTCTCTCTCTCTCTCTCTCTCTCTCTAATATGTGGGGGGTAGAGATAAGAAACCAGTAATGGGGAAAAAGCAGTTGGAATGTAGACCTAGCTTTGTACAAAACTTGATGGTACTGCGCACCTAAGTAGTAGATAAGATTACTAGAACAGTAAAAATTAATAAGCGCTGACAGTTGTATGATAATAAACATGGCATATATAGCTTTGTAACAAGTCTACTCTTTTTGCATACCAGCATGGGTTTTATTGGGCAGAGGAACTTGTACTTTATTGTGCCCACCCCTGTTACCTCATTCACTAACCAAGTCTTTTACCACCATGAAGTTTGAATATGGCAAAATTATCCTTACCATTATTATTACTACCCTCATTACTTCATAAGGTGGGTAGAGCATAATCAGTCCCATCCCAGAGAAGTGGGGTTTTTTGTTTTTGTTTTGTTTTTTTTTGGGGGGGGGGGGGGGGGGGGGGGGGGACAAAAAACCCCACCACTTTGTTCACACATGTACACAGTTGGATCTGGGTAGTTTGTTGGTTGTTTTTTTTTTTTTGGGGGGGGGGGGTCAGGGTATAGGGGTGGATTTTTTTTCGTTTCTTCATTCATTAGGCCTATTTTAAATAAACTTAAATGGTTTGTTGGTTGTTTTGAGGGTTGTGGTGGCTATTAGTGAACACAAAACCCTTATGGTCTTCTGCCTAACATTAGATCCAGACTGTGTTTCATTAGATCCAGAGTACAATGAATTGGCTCCACGTAGTCATAGACAATATACTGGTCAAAAACTCGTGTGCAGGGTCATCCATCTTATTTAGCCAGACATTTTTTGTTTTGCTTTTTTTTTTGGGGGGGTGGGGGGATAGACTTTCGTGTTCCAGTATAATGGGAGCATGCTAATATTTGACCATCGGGAGGTTGTAGCAGTGGAAAATAATCCTCTGGGCTGTGCCAGGACAGATTTCTGATTACCTCCATAACTTTCACCCGCCATAGAGAGGACTGAAAAATGCTGATAAACGCTGTCTGCATGCCGTGTCTGATGACGTTCAAGGGGCTCATTTCTCCTTGACTGGGCTTTGCTAAAAAGTATCAAGTCTTCGAAGAGACCTTCCTTAGCAGACCTGTACAATTAGCTGTTGCCTAACATTGCTAAAGAAAGCAACAGAGGGAAAAGTGTAGAGTTCTGGAAGTCATTTGGTTTTAGGTGTAGGTCTAATCAAATTTTGGGAGTTTAAAAAATCTAAAGCCAAATTGAAACCCTGCAATATAACGGTCATAGATTGTGGTCAGGTTGACAAAGCCACCTGGGTATACAAGAAATGTGCCACAGACGTGATAGACATGTGGCTAATACAAGGGGTTCCTGAAAGAGACGGAGGCTTGGGTGCGCAGAATTGTGGAGGTCCAAACGTTTTATAAGTCAAACGGGGGATTTTCGTAATGGCATTCATTGAAGTTTCAGGTTGTTGTCAAGATATTTAGATCTGAGATTACAGCGTGGGGACCTATGTAGATCCAAGGAAGATTATCAAAAACGTGAAAGCTTTTTCTTGTACAAGACTTGACACAAAAGATGAAGTTTAGATCTAAGCCAAGAGGAGTCGCAGCAGGGCGCTTTCAGTACGATCAAGACTTGTCTTGATGGAGTTGTGAAAGGTTCAGAATCAGTCTTACTGATCTGTGAAATCTAGAGGTGGGTGCATTAGCCTAGATCTAATGGTAATTTCGCTTGTGTTTGTGTGTGGAAGATGAAATGTGAGCCAAGTAAAGACAGATCTGTTGTCCTTGGATTGGAGTTAAAGGCAAAACACCAGGGACCAACTTTTAGAATTTACACGTGATTTTTTTTTTTTTTTTTTTTAGGGTTGTGCACCTCAAATCAGAAACGCCTCGGTTCCTTGTATGTGAAATTAGGAAGGCCATTTTGAACTAGATATAAGTTAACTATGGTGTGAGTCAGGAGTGGTTGAATTACGATAAAGTAGGCTAGGCTACGTCTTGTTCCACATTTTCCGTTTTGTGCCGAGCCCTGAACGCACCTCCTGGCGGAGATTTGATGCATGATGGGTTACACCATAGACCCGTAGCGCGTCATTTTTCTTGGCTTTTTTGTTTGTTTGACGTTGTTTTTTTTGGGTGGGGGGTTGTTTTTGTTTGGGGTGGGGTTTCTTTTTAGGGGGGGGTGACAGAGGTGTATCGGTAGGGTCGAGGATTAGGGTACAAAAGCGTGACGGGCCGTGTATCTGGCGGGCGTTGCATTATGTAACTTGTAAATCCTTTTATATTTAGCTGAACACAATGACTAGCAAGAGTTGTATGCTAACTTTTGGAGTCAACTTGAGCCTTTTTTTTTTTTCTTTTTTTTTTTGTAAAGGTAGGACACAAACTGAATGCGACATGTGCACTCCCCCATTGCCCCCACTTACCTCCCCCCCCCCTTTTTTTTTTTAATATGTAAAATAAAATATAAGGCATCATGAATAAAGGACGGACATCGAGTTTGCTGTCGTAAGGATTGTTCTCAAAATTGATAAACCAAAGAGACTTCAGGACTGGTCAAGAGGAGGTTTACTTCTAGCTGAAATCCGATTCACTATGGGTCCAAGCACTCTCATAAGTTATATCCCTGAAGTAATCAGTTACAACTTTTTTCTCCCTATTTTTCAGTATGGGTTGTTGTTGTTGTTGTTGTTGTTTTTTTTGGGGGGGGTATGGGGTATTCTTTGTGATTTTTTTTTTTGGGGGGGGGGGGGGGCATTGTACACTCAAAGACTGGTTTAGGCCTACCGGTCACAAGTGATTTATAATGGACTCTAGCCCCTATGACTGGTACCTTATGTCGAGCTTTCCTGCGTATGGAGTTCCTTATCGCCAACCGTATGGAGCTTGTTATCGCATGACCCAGTGGGACTCGGATATGATCAGATAGGCTAGGCCTAGCCTAGGTTAGCCTAGTAGATAAGTTAGCACTCCCATCTTAGGGAGCTGACAAACATACTAGAAGGCTTTTAAAGACTATTCCGCTAAACTTTCCGTGGCTGCACTTCTTCACAATAACATAGCCTATGTTTAAAGCTCCACTTTCATACATTTTGGGGGGGGGGGGGGTCGTATTATAACTGTTAATTATATTTATTTGTTTATATAAATATATAAAATTTTATATAATTATCACTTTCGTACACATTACTCTCATCAAACGTTAGGCTAGGCTATCCTGTCCAAAACCTAGCCCTGCCCGCAAGACCATACACGGTTACAATCACAATATAGGCCTGTCCTACAATAACCACTCCCGGTGTATGTTCGTACATGTGTAGGCTTGTTTGTTCAAGAAAACGGCCTAATCAAACTATATTAGGCTAACAAAAGAACGGCTTATGTCACACCGAGAATTTGGCGAGATCTGTGATGATTAAAAAAATGGGTAGGTTAGCGTAGCAGAAATTCAATATGGCGGCATTTTTTCAATATGGCGACGGAATCAATGGTGTGACCTTGTTGCCGTAAATCTGTGATTAGGCCTATAGCCTTTTGTACCCAGTAGATTTTATTACGGCCAAAAAATCATATTATGCATCTTTATTTCGATCGAGAAGAATAACACCGCCACCCCCACCCACCCTGATTTTATTTGTGTTTTTCCCCGTTTTCCCATTCCTCGTCACGTGCCTCTTCGACGTTGTCGATACGTACCCGCCATGTAGGCGTAGCCTAATTAGGCTAGGAAAGTTCTAGGCCTAGGGGCCGAGGACATTTCTAGAAGGCATTGTCATCGTTTCGTGAGTCTTATGACCGTATTTAAACCAATGAGATCGTCAGAACCAACCTCACGTGACTAAACCTAATCAAGTTTGCGTTTCCGCTAAACGTTGGCTGGTTTGACCATTTCAACACAAGTAGCCGTACAGGCGAGACACGCAGACATTAGACCTAGGCTAGCCTAGATCAGCAGCGAGAGAGGCGAAAGAGAATCAACGAAACCGAAGTCCTTCAAACTATACGCATTCCGTATACACCTCGACAGACTTTTAAGGGTTCTAACTCGAATACGTTTTTATTACACAGGCATATGTTAACTGTTGGTAAAGAGAACAGGACATTGCCGGTTGTAATGAGTTCGATAACTGAAACCTTGAGTCTCAGAGGTTCGAAGATGCGAACTCTGAGGTAAAGTTGGAGTTTTCCCTTCATTTTTTCTTTCCCACTTGGCCCAAAGTCATAATATAATATGGAGTGATTGTATTCTGTGAGAGTGATTGAGTGACTGTATTTCTTAAAGTAAAAGCCATGTAATTTATCAACCACTTAAGTTAGTGATAACAGCATTTAAGGTAAAGGTTAACATTTTGTCACACGTGATACGGGCCCAGGAGCTTCGGTTAGAATTTTCAAAAGCAAAATTTTACATTAAATATTTTGAAAACATGTTATTCGAACTAAGAACCTGTAGCCCGATTGAAGTAGAACTAAGAAGATTTTTTTTTTATATATAAACTTTGACACTGTGTTGGTGTGTTAGGGTGACGCTGCACTTGTGGCAACTCCCAGGGTAGTGCAGCCTGAATTTCATGATGTACTCTTTAGAATTTGCCTTATAAAATTACTCATGTAGGCATGAATTCACTGTTCAAAAACATCAATACTGTGTATAATAGATTGTCTGGCCAAATGAAAATTTTGGAAAATTAAACACAATTTTGAGTAATATTAGAGTCCCAGTGGAATTATCTGATTTAGGGACTGTGGCAGCAAGTCATCTCACCTCGGTGCCGCAGGCCACTCTAAAAATTGCAGTTCTATGAAGCAACTGCACTAGGCCTGCGCAAGCTCAATAGTTTATTACTTTTTATTATTATTATTATTAGCAATGAGAGCATTAAAACGGCCGCTTACGATAATATAAATCAAGTCTGTCCAAAAGTGTTTTGTTTGTGAGATCTACAGTTCGTATCTCTCCAGCCCTCAAGTTATTACAGACCTGGCAAACTCATAGAAGAAGGACGACAGTCTCGTACCTCAAGATTTGTTGATGAACAAAACTATTCTTGGCAGAAATGCGCGTTTACTCTTTAGATTTGAAAGCCGAAAACTGAGTGCAGAAGTAGCTGTGAAGAAAGTTTGTCGGGAGAGGAATAGTCACTGTCTGACAGTATGGTCAAAACATCGGCATTGTTTTACTGATCATTATCAAAAACGCTTTCATCACTATTGTCTTTTTTTTTTTTTTCATTCCTCAGCCACAGCTTAAGGTTTATTGTATTTATTTATTCTTTTATTTCGAGGTCAAAGGAATAAGCAATCGTGCATTTTTTACATATACTGATATAGTCCCTGTGTGTATGCTGTTTTGTAAATTTTGTCGTCTGTTCCCACCGGCACACAATGCCTACTTTTCCAAAAAGCAGAACAGGTTTTGATGTGTGCGCAAGATTAGATATTCTGCGAGCGTTTTGCACACAGTCCTCGGTTTATAATGTCATCCGAAAGACTTTTCAGGGAGAGTGGAGTCTGCGCTGATGTTAACTCCAGAGGAAAAATCCTCTTGGACAAGATTCGAACCCAGGTCAGCAGATCAGGAATGCATCACTGACCACCAGGCTATTGACCAGGTTGACCAATGGAGAGATTTTGTGTATGCCACCATCTTTTCCCACCATCAAAGTAGCTACATTCCAACTCGAGAAATGATGCTTAAACTTAACCCCTGTGTGGATGGTTTTGTGTTGTTTTTTTTTTTAATGTCGCCCGTCACTACCAGCATACATTTTTATTTTCTTGGACGCCACACTTAGTCCTTGAAAACGCTCTTCGTTTGATAAAGGAAAAGTTTAGACAAAAGCACACATCTTCCACGCACGACTTGAGAAAAATGCTTTGTATTGGTGGTTGGTTGATATACAGTCCATGATTGTGATAACTACACTGGGTCTCAAATATTTGTAAACAAACCAAAACCACTCTTAAGTTGACAGTATAGCTGTTAATACTGTGTAGCACAAGATAGGCAGATCTGGTTGGAAGAAAGTTGATTTTTTTTTTTAGCGAAGTTGTGCATTTTTGCTCTATGTGTATGAAGTAAAAGCATGAGCTATGTGGAAATATTTCCGTGATTTCCTTGGTATCCATGGTTTACTCTTTGCTAGCTGGTGGGTAACATTCAGTATGAAATAGTACGCCCATATTCTGAAAATGATGTAAACATCAGAACTAGGCTACCTCCCTTTTTATGTAAAGAACAGAAGGGAAGAAATGGCACTCTGAAGATGTACACTGGCCACTTTTGCATTACTAAAATTTGCTTGCTTGTATTCATTTGTTCAAAGGTGAAGGAATCGTAGTGTGTGACTTGAGTGAATTACCATCAAAGATCGGCTTTTCAATGGCAAAGATAATCCCGAATAATTACTTTAGTATTATTACTATAGGACCAGTGTTTTAGATGGCGAAGATAATCCCTACTATGTGTAGTACACACACATGTAGGTTCTTGTAGATCCTGTTTTGTGATTTTCTATCGGACAATATTTATAACATCTGTGATTCAGGCATTCACTGTCTGATACGAGTTAAACAGGTCCCGATTTTTTGGTTTCAAATAAGGCTGGGTTTTAAAAAAAAAAATTTTAGGACTCTGGTATTGGTTTTATCCCATTGTATTTTGTCCTGTGGTTCTTCCACTGTGCATTGACCCCTGTGGTCGGCTGGGGCGTTAATACAATGAGTGACAGAAAAGTTCTTTTTATTATTCTGCTGCACATTTTTTTTTAGATGTAAACTTTTACATTGTGACAGCTATGATGTGGCCTCTCTGGTCTACAAGGCAATTGGATTGGATAAGATCTTTCTGCTTTTTTGTTCTGACTTCTTTCTTTTGTTCTGTTAGTATCTTTTCCTTGCTGATTTTCTGCCTCTACAACAATGTCCACAGTGTGTTCATCACTTCTTTTTCAAAATTTATTTTGTCTAGGAAGGTGATAAAAGGGGATTTGGGGTATTTTTAGCATTTGGGATACATGTGTAAATTGCTTTTTGCTCTGCTGGTTTCTGATCTGCTTTTAAAAATGTTTTCTTTTAGTTTTGGTTGGTTTTGCCATGTGGGCCTTCTGTTGATTGGTTTTGTTGTTGTTTATTTGAAAGAGGGAGGGTTTAGGTTCAAGCTTTTTCCAGTGTTTTAGATCTTCTTTCCTCTTTTTTTTCTTTTTTTTTCTTCTTTAAAAAAAAAAAATCATACACACATATACTTTTATTTGTTTGTCTTTCTTTTACTCAAGTCATGCAACCTTAGAGATGAAATAAGATGATTAGAACCCATCATGCTGTGTCCAGCGGTTCTCTTCCCTTTGTTCCCTAACCCCAAAGCTTTTTTTTTTTTTTTTTTTTGCATTTTTAGGGTTGTCAGTGTGATGTGGACAGTCTGGTATCATTAGCTTTGTGGTTTTTGGTCAGTGTTTGTGGTTGATATTACTTTTCTTTGACATGGATGTTGGAACAAGTATTTACCAGAGCAAGGTGGTTTCTACACAATATGAGAACACTACCTGATCCAGGCAACTAGTTGTTGAGTTGGCCTCAGTGAATTGAGTTTTCAGGCCTCGCTGCAAACACATGGCATTACAGCAACTGGGACATTCCTGCATAAATAACTTTTAAAAAAAAATTTTTTTAGCAGAGATCATGAGGTCTGCTGAAAATGACTATTTGATGTGACACTACATTGTCCATGGATAGTTCCAATAGGCTGTTAACTGGCTTTTTCTTTTCAGGGTGTTGTGTTTGTGTGTGGGTGTGTGTGTGTGTATCATAAAACATCTATTTAACAGATGTCTGGAAAGTGTTTGATTTCTTTGAATAATGGGCACACTTTCACTGCAGCTGCAGTAACTTGTTTAAAAAAAACACAAAGTAACCCACAAGTCGGAATGTGGCTACCTAAAAGGTGGGAGAAGAAAAAATAGTGGCGTACGTAAAAATCTCACCATTGGCGAATCTAGAGTTCTTGCTGAGGAACATACAAAAAAAAATCAATGTATTTTTGGATACATTTTTTTTTTCCGTCTTTTTATTTGAGGATAATGGAACAAGCACATGTTTGCTTTAACAAAATTTTTTTTTAAAATCCAATTCCCATTTGTGCACGATTTTGTCAGTATCGTCATTTGTTCCCACTGGCATACTATGGCCTACTCTTCCGAAAGATGGAACAGCTTTTCAAATGTGTGTCAGGTGTTGTGTGTGTGTGTTCTTACACAGAGCCTTGGTTTATAGTCTCATCCGAAAGACTTTTTGGGGGAGTGAGTCGGTACCGCTGATGTTAACACAAGGATGGATATCTTGAAGAAAAAGCCTCATAGTGGTGGCTTGAACCTGAGGTAAAAGGAAAGAGGCTAAGATGTCTGTTAGTCTTGTCAAGTAACGGGTATATTACCAGTTTATACAAACAGATTTTAGAACAAGTTTTTAAAAGAAATTATCCAGGTTGAAAAAACTCTGTCTGACTCTCTCTGTCTCTGTCTCTGTCTGTGTGTGTGTGTGTGTTCTCTCTCTCTCTCTCTCTCTCTCTCTCTCTCTCTCTCTCTCTCTCTCTCTCTCTCTCTCTCTCTCTCTCTCTTGTGTATCTCTCCCCCCACACACACAGGGTGGGGTGCATATTGCCTGGTTTTCTCCAGTGCTTGTCATTTTGCAGGTCTGCCTGCTGGCCTCAGCTGACATCCTAATTTCAGCTCCTGTAATCTAGATGGTATCACTGGCGTTGAATTTATAAAATAACTTTTTTTATGTTGTTTTTCTCTCTTGAGTGACTGGGCACAACACTGAAATTTTCAGGTCATGTCTTTGTGGGGATGGAGTTTTAAACAACATAAGTCCATGAAGTTGGGCAGGTTGAACCTGGAGGAGCCCATTCCTGCCCAGTGTATGCTGGGCTACAGTGTGCATGCTGGGTATGTTTGTGTTTTCAGATCTGGCAGTTTGTGCTGGGTTACGGAGTGTGTGCTGGGTAATGTTTGTGTTTTCAGAACTGGCAGTATATGCAGGGTTGCAGACTGTGTGCTGGGTAATGCTTGTGTTTTCATGACTCTGAACACCAGCATGACTTATGGGATCTTTGATGAGTGTATTATTTCATCTTCACATGTGTGCGTACACAAAGGGACTTTAAACACTGGTAGTTGTGTTAAAAAAAACAACCAAAAAAAGCCCCCACCTTTACTTCACCACACCCCACTTCCTCAACTCCCACTGACAATTTCATAGGCCCAGGAGATGGTTGTCAAAAATGCTATCCTCTCACCTGAATCATCCATGGTCCTAAAAAAATAATGTATGTGGCACTCCACGGCGAAATGAGTCGCTTAGCACATAACCCACTTTCCTGCTAGGAGCCATTAAAGGCAGGTTGGGTCAATTTGGCAATTTTGAGATTTTGATTAATTATTTAAGTATAGCCATTATTCTACCTTATAATGAAATATCAAATCATAATTTTGTTTGCTTATGCCTTTAAACATGTTTTAAAAATACCCAAGCCCTCATTCTGACCACCTATTAGGATGCTAAACTTCTCAATTTCTCATTTTGTCATTTCCTGCAGTCTAGCATTTCAACTTGCAATAACTTTTCCTAGAATTGTCCGATATTCAATCTGTTTTTTGTATTGTATAGCCATTTTATTGCAGTTTGATAACATGTGAGTAACTAAAAATTGACCTCTCATGCAATGCGTCTCATTATGTGGTGGAGCGTCACATATATATATTTTCAAGAAACACACCATGATATCTTGGTAACATTTTGACTTGGTTCTTCTCACTCCCTAACACATGCTGGCTTATTTTTGATTTTGCAGGTGAGAGAGACTATATCATCACAGAGAATAGAATTACATATTTAAAAATCATCTTTTTTTTCAGATTCTGTAAACAGGTTGTTTTTTTTAATGTTTTAACTGTGTTCTTTTCAGGGTTAACACATGGCACTTTAGGAACAGAAGTATTCTTTTTGTTTCTTCAGATGTTCCTGTCTGAATGTATGCCATTCACATCATTTTGTTTGTGCTGTGTCTGAAACTTCAGAACACCCATGCAACACATGAATCTTTGAAAATTAATATTCCTGTTTCTTGCAGGCATAGCAGTTCAGCGTGTACTCGTAATGGTGCTTGAAAACTTTGGAAAAGTGACACATTTTTCTCTCCTACAGGCATAGCAGCTCAGTGTGTACTGTGATGTTGGATATAGACTATAGAAAAAAGTTAACATTTCTCTCTCCTTCAGACATACCAGTTCATTGTGTACAGTGTTCACGGCTTTTGTCTCATGATTTCCAGTATTTTGGTGTTGCCTCCGACACCTAAAAATTTATGTGTGGTCGATCCGGAGTTCATGTCTTTGAATCTGAAATATAAAGACATACGTGTGTATTCCCTGTTCTACCACACTTGTGGATGTGCCATCAGTAAGCTTCACATCACCACCACTGTGGATGTTTGCAGTATTGATCTGTTGGATTATCAATCGGGCATCACTGATCAACTGTGCAGTGTGTGCTACGCCACAGCGTTTCATGATGAAGCTCATCAACACATTTTATACCATTCACACTATCTCATATTCTGCACATCAGGAAGAAGAAATATCAACAACAAAAACAAGTACTGACCACACTTGCTGTTTTGAAAAGATATGCAGAATAAGTGTAACGTTTACATTGCTGTGAGCAGACCTGTGAGAAAAAAGATGCAATAAAGCAGAGTTTTTAACAGATATGTTTTTACATTGATAGTGGCTTTGTTAGCAAGTTTGGTCAGTACGAGCAATGAAGGGGCCACACATACACAACTTTAATCAGGAGAAAAGACTTAAGTGCAGGTACATAACTGCACAGTTACAAAAGAGATCTGTACACATATAAGTGCAGGTACATAACTGCACATAAACTTCACATCAAGAGAGAACAGAGTACACCTATACAGCAAAGACAAAGCAGAAAGTGATATGAGCAAGTGCACTCTAAGAGAAAAGTAAACATTGATATAAACAGAAAATCAAATGCATTCTTGAGGGGCAAAAGAAAAACTTAATGTTAATATCACCTGAATATTGACAATTTGTTTACCTTGACCATCTTGATTCTTAACTGAAAAAGGGGGTTCAATGTAGATACTGTGCAAACAATATAATGGGATACAAACAGTCCTGCAAGGGGTAGATGTCATTCATTCTGAGTGGGTAAACTTAGTAAAAAGATTTTATTTTAATGAAAATTCTGACATGTTGAAAAGATTTAAAAAAAAAAAAATTCTGACATGTTGCAAATGAACATTTGTTCAGAAAACCATGCACTGATGCATAATTCTGACATGATGCAAATGAACATTGTTCAGAAAACCATGCACATAATGTGTGTTGAATATTCATGTGCTCTGTCATTTAGTGCTGGCTTAAGTCTCATGTGAGGGAATGGCCTCTAGAAAAAGAACAATTTTAAATGGTTTATACTAGTAAGAACTTAACCATTCCTTTGGGGAAATGAAAATTCTTGATGCTATATAAATTTCAGATCTTAACTTGAAAAAGGAAAAAGAACTTTTAAAACAGTCACAAGTGACAAAAGCCAAATTGTGGGTATAGAAAAGGAAGAAAAGAGCAGTACTCAAAACAAACCCATATTTTAGCTGAAGCAAAGCAAGGTGCAGATTGAAATCTTGATTATGAACACAAGGCTGTAGGAACTCGACAATGAGAGGATGGATGGAATAATATTTAGTTTCCAAGATATAATTTGCCATGAATGAACAGGTTATACCACAATCTGAATGATCCATTTCACAGTATGTAAAGTTGTATACAATTAAAAAAAAAAAAAAAAAAAAGATAACAAGAAGGAAGATAGATTTTGCTGATTTTGTTTTCATATCATGACAAGTGTCTTGAAGACATAGGGTGAGCTTTATCAACAACCTATAAAAAAAAAAAAAAAAAAAAAAATTAGGTTGGCCCAGAATAAACATACATCATTGAAGGAAAAACAACCAGCAATATATATAAAGTAAACAATGCAATTTTGTTGACATTAGCAGTGACACAACAAAGATAGGTATGAAATGGAAGTGTTTGGTAACAGTGACAAATCAGAACCTTTATGTGTCAGTTGGGAATATTATAAATGGTCACTGGCCAGGCTTGTGACAATAACAACAAAAATAGAGAAGGGGGGGGGGGGGGGGGGGGGGGGTATGGTGGCCTCCTTTTTATGTTAAAGTCTTCCATAGTGTATTCAGATTCAGTATAGAAGCAGAAGCCAAGATAGATATTTTAGCAGCAGCTTCCACTGGCTGGTAGTGAACTTAATCATTACTTGAAATCAATAAAACTATGAAGGGAGAAGCATGAGTGGATATTTTTAGGAATTATTCTATAGTATGAATATGTGATTAGCTACTTGCAAAAGCAATAACCCTTCTGGGTTGGGTGGGTGGAGTCTGTCTTAATTGAGGTAAAGGAATCTTAGTGGGGTAATGATTGGAAATATATTGTCTTCGAATAACTTTGCAGGTATTTTGTAAGAATCTTAGGTATGCGAGGAATATATTTCTTTGAAAACTTTGCAGGTTATTTTCTATCAAGGAATCCTTAGGTGGTAATGATTGGAAATCATATCTGTCTTGATAACTTTGAGGTTAATTAAGTCAAGATCCTTAGGTAGGGTATTGGAATCATATTGTCTTTGATAACTTTGAGTTAACTTAAGGTCAGGATCTAGGAGGGGTAATATTGGAAAACATATCTGTATTGAATACTTTGCAGGTATAAGGTCAAAGGAATCCTTAGGGAATGATTGAAATCATATCTGTCATTGAATAACTTTGCAGGTTAACTTTGAAGGTCAAAGGAATCCTTAGGTAGGGGGCAATGATTGGAAATCAGAGCTGGTTTTGATTAACTTGAAAGGTCAGAGGAATCCTTAGGTAGGGGTTAAAGGTAAAGGTGTCCCATAACCTGTGTGGTCATAGAGGAGCAAAGCATTTATCCTCAGCTTCTTTAGGGGCCAGCATATTGAGGATGGCACTGAAGAATAGCTTTGTTTCTTTTAGGGAGGGAAAAAAAAAACTTTAAAAATCAACCAATAAACAAAGCACCCCCCCCCCCCCCCCCCCCCAAATTTTAAAAAAAAATTTTAATAAAAAAACTTCACACTCATTATAATCCTCCCAATTTAGGAAGGATATATAGAGGCACAGAAAAGGTGAAAGAACAAGGGCTCATCAACAAATGCCACATTGGAGTAAAGTTATAAATTGGGTTTTGGGGGAAATATTTTTTACTTTTATAGTCACAATGACCTTTTAAAAAAATACAAAAACAACAACTTTACAGTCTATGCACAACAAAGATATTGTCTTTTTTTTTGGGGGGGGGGGGGGGGGGGGGAAGTGGCAAGAAAACCCAGAAAACTTTACTGATAATTCTAGTGCTGATGTGAAATAATGGAAAGATATACAAAATGAAAACAAAACCACTCAACATACACACACACAGAGTGGAAAATAAGCAAAAAATTACAGTTAAACAAATCTAAGCCATGTATCAAGTGAGGAGAGGGACTGGAACAGAATGATGTAGAGGGTATAGTGTAAGCTTTATAATGGGTAAAGAATTCAGAGACAAAGTCATAAGCTTTGGGGGGGCGTTGACAGTATTCTATGAATTAATGAACTGGATTGGGGCACATTCTAGGGAGTTGAGTTTCCAACAAATCTGTGAATTTCTGAAGTTCTAACAAGATATGGGTGGAATAATACCAAGCAAAGTACAGTCTGCAATAAGCACACACATACATTTTGAATCATGCAAGAAGCAAAAGCAAAACTGAAGAGGTTTAGTGACATGGTTGGGACAGATATGATTTCCATATAAATAAATGGAACACTATACATTTTCAAAATATGTAAGTTGTGCCAACAAGACTGAAAGAAGTGAATAGAATAACATTAAAAATAATAATATAAAAATAAAAGAGCAGTCAGAAAAACAGAGAGCAAATCATCAGTGATAAAACAATGCCATTGAACCAGAAGTGAAACTTTCAAAAATAAGGATACCTGAAGTGAAATTTATAAAATAAAGTGTAGTTTGAATTATGATAGGAATAGCCACACAAAACACTTCCATAAAAAAAAAAATGTTGAAAGAAGAAGGGATGGGGTGGGTGGGAAGCAAGCAGGAAAGGGGGGGGGAGGGGCTGAAGCTGGTTTAAAACAAAATGTTAATTCAGAAAGTGACACATTCACAAAACACTAAAGAGCAACAAGCCATAAACCAAGTGTTTTCAATAGGAATAAAGCCATTTCATTCAGCTGCTGATTCATAACAGTAAAGTTTTCAACAGTGACTAATGTGTAGAAGGTTTAGTTCCCTAGGAGGTGTGTCACTGGGCGAGTCAAGTAGCCCTTATTCTGGGTGTTTCTCAGCTAGAGTTCAGAGGTTCACCAGTGGTGACATTTTTCCTTTGTGACCACTTTTGCTTACGATTAATTGAGGTAGCTGCATTCCAACTTCGGGAAGACCATTCCCTGTAAGCTACATCACAGAGAAAAGGGTGAAACAGTCGAAAATGTAGCTACATGTGAGGTAAAGATAAGAGTAAATGTTAATCAGAAGTGTAAAGGTGTCCCATAACCCATGTGGTTGTAGGGGAGCAAGGCATCAGAGACCTCAGCTTCTCTAGGGGCCAGCATATTGAGGGCAGCGCCCATCTCCTCTCCCTTGCTGCTTTACCATCCCTGACCCTAAAGTGGGCAGTTACCCATTTACAGCTGGGTGGACTGGGGGACTGTACTGAAGCCAAGGCATGCAAATGGTCACCCAATTGGTAAATACACTCGATGCTGCTTAACCTTAGCTTGGGGAAAGCAATGCTCCGACTTCTGAGCTATCCAGTCAAAAACACAAGGAAAAAAAATCAATTTGGCCAACACAATAACTGGTTTAAGATATATATCTTTAAGCAGGATTGAGGCTACCTTAATGATGGGTTAATACAGTCACATAAACAAAATCTCACCATTGATATACCTCAGAGCTCTAGGTGAGTGCTGATTCTAGCAGGAACTGTCCACACTTGGATCTGTGGAAGGAAGGGGTGTGCAAATTTTAGCACATGGCCTGCTGGGCCCATGACTGAGTTATGCTGGATTTGCATGCCTTGCTGGCCACATCTCAAGGGTCTAATCAGCCATGTAGCTATCCATCATCCAGTTTTATGTTCAGACATAAAAGGGAAAAGAAATCATAATTAGTGAAAAACAGTGACTAGGAGAAACATTCCAGTTATGGTGTCCTTTACTGAACGCATCAGGATAAAGATTCTTGATATAAAAGAATAAAATTAAAATAAAAAGAAGAAAAAAAAAGATCAACTGCATATGACTGATACACGCATAATGCTGAGCTATATCATCAAGTGAAGCCATTCATGGATAAATACGATAAATACTATTATTTAAAATTTAAAAAAACACAAACAAATGAGAAAAAAACCCTCATCTACAGCTCTATTGTCTTTAAGATGGCAAATAAACACCATTGATAAGAGAATGAATGTAGTGACAGAAAATCTCCAGTAAATGATAAAAATTTCATGGATTCCTATGAAAACTTGGTTTAAAAAGTGGGATTTTTTTTTTATTGTCTTCTTTAAAACCAGGGAGGGGGGGGGGGGGGGGGGGCACAAACTAATAAACTGATCTCTATTTTTGAAATCTTCACAAAATGTAGAGATGGTTGCAGGGGGATTAACAAAAGAGCCAAGCAGTGACAGGATTGTTTTCACAAATATCCATACCTGCCCTTCTTCTTTGTTTTTACCCCACTCTCCTTGAAAACCGTTGCATTTGCAAACATCTCCCCATTGATGAACGAACCTCAGAGCTCTAGCTGAAGAATGAAAGAAGTTTTCCCTCTTGTGGAGGCACTCAATCTTTGTTGTTTATTTTTTATTCCAGTGAAGTAAGTACACATCCCTGGCAATCACCATACAGACAGACATGTATATGACTGTTGTCACTTTCCTTCCCATGGTATAAAAAAAAACACCAACTTTTATTGACATTTCGTAAATCTTGTTTGAAAGTATGTAGGCCTACGTTTCATTCGTATTGGTTAGGATTTTCTATTATGTGTTTTTTAGTTGATTAGTTTTATAGGCTTTGATGTTAATTAAGATGTGGTTTTCATGCTTCCCGGTATGTTAATGATCAATTTTGGTTTCTGATGTGTGTGTCTACAGACCTAGACTGCCAAGAGGCTGTAAAAGCACCACGGGACTACCAAGAAGGTGTAAAAGCACCAAGGTCCCAAAGATGGTAAGTCCTCATTCTGATTTTATTACCCCCCCCAGTTTTTTTAGTGCCTTGTTCTTTGACCTTTTCTCTAATATTTAACTTGTAGTAGTAGTAGTAGTAGTAGTAGTAGTAGTAGTAGTAGAACTCATACATCTACACATAATCATATTCAAATAGGCAAATTCTGTTTTTGTTCGCATCTTGCTCTCAGATACATTTCTGGTCTTGTTGGTGATGGATTCAGAATGTAATTTGTTTTGATTTTTTCCGTTTCTGTATTTTTCTCTCCCTTCGATTTAAAATATTACCATGTTTTTCTTCTCTCTACTACCAGATCATATATCAGCTTTAAGTTTTAAAAAAAATGAAAAGAAAAGAAAGACAGAAAGCACCTAATGAACACTTCATTGTTGTTGTTGTTTCCCAGCTTAAAACTCTGGGGGGTCACCAGAATGTGCACTCTGACTCACTAATCCCACCTGGGAATCACTGTGAGATTGAAATAGCACACTGAATGAGAAGTTTGCATGTATGACTATTTTCAAGTACCTCACCATATAGGCAGCCATACTCTGACTTCAGAGGAAACTCTTCATTGAAATTCAAACTTATTTTTTACTACTAATGATAAAAATAATGCGATGCACCTAGAGTTAACATTCGTTGTAAAGTGTCCTGAAGATGAAAACGCTTAGACAAATGATTAAAAAAAATTCTATACATTACATATCCGCTGATATGTTTTCCCATACATCATTAAAGTTTTGTATGTATAAGTAGAGAGGTGGCAAATAGTTTCAGAAAAGTGAAGGTTGTGTAATGTAGTTGATCTATGCACCCTGTAGTAAAGTGTCTTGTAGATCAATAACAAACAAAAAAGAGAGAGAGAGAGAGAGAGAGAGAGAGAGAGAGAGAGAGAGAGATGTCATCATGTGCTGTAAGCAAATAGTTTCAGAAAAGTGAAGGTTGTGTAATGTAGTTGATGTATGCACCCTGATGTGTAATGTAGTTGATCTGTGCACCCTGATGTGTGATGTAGTTGATGTATGCACCCTGATGTGTGATGTAGTTTATCTATGCACCCTGATGTGTGTAGTGTAGTTGATGTATGCACCCTGATGCCAGAACTGTATGTGAAGTGGATGTTTCAGCCGGCGATAACTCCGGGGCAGCTGCTCAAAGCCCTGAACCCCTTGCTGGACCCACAGGGGGCATCCTGGACGTGGAGTCCTCCACCAGAATCGTCAGGTAAGAGTCTGTGCTCATGTTTGGATCTGTCCCAGGGCCAAAGTTTTGTCAGTGTATTGTTAGCAAAGAGGCAAGGTCTGTCCCTAAATAATGTTATTCTTTCTACTTCAGGTAAGGGTTAGTTACACTTACAGATTAACGTGATAAACATATGTTGAGCTCTTGAAGAAGGAGGATGGTGAAAGGGGTGAGCAGTTGTTTGAATTAATTCTGTTCACGCTTGGTGATATCAGATTGGAGTCAAGAGTAAAGGTAAACCTTTTCCCTATGGGTAACTAGCTATAGGGTAACCAACCATCTGCACGGTGCATGTGTACGGGAAAGAGGGATTCTCTCCTTTACTGCAGGGATGATGTTATAGAACGCTTGGTCTGTTTCTTTGCATAGGACAAACAAAAACATTCAGAATTCAGTTTATCTTTTTGTTTTGTTTTTTGTTTTTGTTAAAGAGTCAACTTGTCTTTAAAAAAATTGCTACAAAGGGATTGACTGCAATAAAAGTTTGTTGTTGTTGTTTTTTTTAATGGAGATGTATAAAACCAAGATGTGAGATGCTGATGCTGATTGTGATGTTACAGTTTGATGAAAGACGCCAACAAGATGGTCAACAAGTGTACCTACGTCAACATCTGTCTGCACACAGCATCAGAGGAGGTGCTACAGAAGTAAGTCACTGTGCAGAGTTCAGGTATAATATAGGTAGATGGCTGTTAAGAGGTGTCACAGATGATGAGAAATTATTTTGACTTGTTGGAGTGAATGTCAGTATTAATTTCAATTTTTTTTCAGTATTTTTCTTCCTTTCAGTTTAGTGCTCAAAAATAGAAATTATCTGGAAAGGTTGAGTGTAATGGAAAATTTAGTTTTCCTTTGGACTAGCTATCGGCAATACTCTTTGTTTACACATAATGTCTTTCCACTTTTTTTTCTTGAGAGTTGATAAAGATTTATTTTTTTGGTAGCAAGTCATAAAATTTGTATTTGTCTTTAATTTGTAATTCATTTGATAGGACATCTTTGAGGAATGAAGATTCTGATGCTAGTTCATTAGGTTCCTCCTTTAATCCTTAGTATCATTTTAACACATCAAAGATGTTTTCTGGGTTTTTTTTATGCCAAAGAAGGCAAGTATATTTCAGAGGGTTCTTACTGAAAGATCTATCTTTTGTATTGTAATTTGGGGGGCGAGATAGCTCAGTGGTCAGAGCGCTCACTTTCCCCCACAAGTTAAGCAGCGTCGAGCGTGGTTTCCAGTTGGATGGGTGACCGTTTGCGCGCCTTAGCTTCAGTACAGTTCCCCCAGTTCACCCAGCTGTAAATGGTTACCTGCCCTCTTTAGGGTCAGGGAAGGTAAAGCAGCGAGGGAGAGGAGATGGACACTGCTCTCAACATGCTGGCCCCTAGAGAAGCTGAGGTCTCTGATGCCTCGCTCCCCTACAACCACACAGGTTATGGGACACCTTTACCTTTACCTTTTTTATTAGACAGAGATAGCTCATCTTTTAGCCCACAACCCTGGATGTATGAATTGCCAGTCTTAATTTTGTTGGTTGAAGCTGAAAGTGTATTTCATGTTGATCCTGTTGGTAACATGTGCGTGCGTGCATGTGTGTGTGTGTGTGGTGCAGGTTCATGAGCACAGGGGGGTGGAGCACGCTGAGCAAGTGGCTGACGGAGGCCAAGGAGAGCAACAACACGGTGTTCATCAAGGAACTGCTCAAGGTCTACAACCGACTCCCTGTCTCTGTCGACGACCTCAAGCAGGACAACACTGCACGCTTCATCAAGGGACTCACCAAGCACAGCGACGAGGGTGAGTTGGTAGCTCTGTGGGTGGGGGGGTGGGGGGTTGTGTGGGGGTGGGGGTGGGGGTTGTGTGTGTGTGTTTGGGTGTGTGTGTTTGCGTTTTTTATTTTATTTTATTCTTTTATATCAGGGATAATTGTGTGTGTGTGTATGTTTGTGTGTGGGTGGGGGGGAGGGGGGGGGGGGGTAGCTCTGTGTGTGTGTGTGTTGTGTGTGTGTGAGTGTGTTGTGTTGTGTGTTTTGTTATGCCTTATTTGGATTGTAATAGAAATTTATGATTTACATTAGGAGTTGAAGAAAAAAAAAAAAGTAAACAGAATTATTCAAATTGTGCACTCACGAAAAAAATGTAAACAGGCTACATTCTTTATTTAGAAGTAAGGAAGACGGATAACAAATTTCTACATATCAAACACTTACAAAAATGCTTGTATTGTCTCTTTTATTTATCTATTTTATTATATCTTAATTGTAAAATTTAAGGAGCAAGTTTGTTGACATTGTCTTTTAAAGATTGAATATTAAAGACATCATTACTTTCGTTGTCATTTCCTAATTTTTTTTTTTTTTTTAAGTGGATGTGTAATTTGTTTTAGAATATTCATGTTTCGTACACATTTACAGCAAAGTCTGAGAATTAAAAAGTGTGGGTAACACTTTGATGTTATGACTTTTTTGTATGGGTGGTTGTGACTGTTTGTTTGTCTCCATTTCAGACGTCAAATCCTTGTCAAGTGAGGTGGTTGACAGCTGGATGAAGAAAATCAAGAACAAAGGCAATGGGGATAACGACAGTGGTGAGTGTCTTTGCTGCAAGGGGATGGTATTGTGTTATCACAGGGGATAATGTTAACAGAAAGGCAACAGGATAACGATAGTGGTGAGTGTCTTTGCTGCAAGGGGATGGTATTGTGTTATCACAGGGGATAATGTTAACAGAAAGGCAACAGGATAACAATAGTGGTGAGTGTCTTTGCTGCAAGGGGATGGTATAGTGTTAACAACAGGGGATAAGGTTAACAGAAAGGCAACAGGATAACAATAGTGGTGAGTGTCTTTGCTGCAAGGGGATGGTATAGTGTTAACAACAGGGGATAAGGTTAACAGAAAGGCAACAGGATAACAATAGTGGTGAGTGTCTTTGCTGCAAGGGGATGGTATAGTGTTATCACAGGGGATAATGTTAACAGATAGGCAACAGGATAACAATAGTGGTGAGTGTCTTTGCTGCAAGGAGATGGTATAGTGTGTTATCACAGGGGATAATGTTAACAGATAGGCAACGGGGATAACGATAGTGGTGAGTGTCTTTGCTGCAAGGAGATGGTATAGTGTTATCACAGGGGATAATGTTAACAGATAGGCAACAGGATAACGATAGTGGTGAGTGTCTTTGCTGCAAGGGGATGGTATAGTGTTATCACAGGGGATAATGTTAACAGAAAGGCAACAGGATAACGATAGTGGTGAGTGTCTTTGCTGCAAGGAGATGGTATAGTGTTATCACAGGGGATAATGTTAACAGATAGGCAACGGGGATAACGACAATGGTGAGTGTCTTTGCTGCAAGGAGATGGTATAGTGTTATCACAGGGGATAATGTTAACAGATAGGCAACGGGGATAACGACAATGGTGAGTGTCTTTGCTGCAAGGAGATGGTATAGTGTTATCACAGGGGATAATGTTAACAGATAGGCAACGGGGATAACGATAGTGGTGAGTGTCTTTGCTGCAAGGAGATGGTATAGTGTTATCACAGGGGATAATGTTAACAGATAGGCAACGGGGATAACGACAATGGTGAGTGTCTTTGCTGCAAGGAGATGGTATAGTGTTATCACAGGGGATAATGTTAACAGATAGGCAACGGGGATAACGACAATGGTGAGTGTCTTTGCTGCAAGGAGATGGTATAGTGTTATCACAGGGGATAATGTTAACAGATAGGCAACGGGGATAACGACAATGGTGAGTGTCTTTGCTGCAAGGAGATGGTATAGTGTTATCACAGGGGATAAGGTTAACAGAGGGTATCAGATGGTTTTAGCAGAAGCCATGCATTGATTGAAGTTTTCTTGTCATTTCATTTTGAAGTGTATAAATTTTATGTTTGTTTCTGTCATTATCGATTTACTTTAACGAAATTTTGTTAGAAGTAAAGCACTTATGTGTGTGTGTGTGTGAGTGAGTGTGACTCAGAGAGAGAGAGAGAGAGTCTGTGTATGTGTGGTATGTGTTTGAATGTATATAGTGTGTGTGTTTGCGCATATACTTGAATGTGCATGTGCACATGTGAATATATGTGTGTGTGTGAATGTCAAGTTATGAAATAGTTTATACATAGTACTTTCACAAATTAACTTAACTCTCCTCATCCTTTTCTTCTAGACAAAGCCAAAAAGAAGAAGAAGAAGGACAAAGAACGGGAGAAGGACCACGACAAGGGAGAAAGACAAAGACAAAGACGAGAAGGACAAGGACCGATCCAAGGACAAAGACAAGGAGAAAGACAAAGACAGGGACAAGGACCGGCACCGACACAGAAGCTCGGACAAGAGAGACTCCTCACACCACTCCCACAGCTCCTCCAAACCCCACCACCACAGCTCCAAAAAAGACACCCTCTCCTCCTCCTCCTCCTCCTCCAGCGAGAAAAAGAACTCCAGCAGTGCTTCCGACAGTGCCCCCAAAGACAGACTCACCGGTGCTGAGAACAAAGAGGACAGTGGCGAGAGCGCAGAGTCCCGGCTAGCAGGCGACGGTGAGGACAAAGCCTCTGCCGGCGGCCAAGCCGGGCTCTGGGGGGAAGAGAGGAGGACGACGACAAAGGGAAGAGGAAGTACAAGACGGTGCGTGTCTACACCAACAAGTTGTCCGGTCGTGTGTTTGACGAGGACGACCCCGCGCCCTTTGCCGCCATCAAGAAGAAGACGGCGGAGGAGCTGAAGCCTCCGTTTCCCCTCGTGACGAAGCGAGTCGGGTAAGGGTTTTTGTTTTGGGGGGCTTTATTTGTTGTGGGTGTGTTGTGTGTGTGTTTGTGTGTGTGTGTGTGTGTGTGTGTGTGTGTGTGTGTGGTGTGTGTGTGTGTGTTTAAGATGAACATTTTTTGTTGTTGTTGTGAGTGTTTATGGTGACTGAGTCGAGTAAGGATTTGGGGCTTATTTGTTGTGTGTGTGTGTGTGTGTGTGCGCGCGTGTGCCTGCGTGTGTGTGTGCGGCTGCGTGCCTGGTGTGTGCGTGCCTGCGTGCGTGCCTGCGTGCATGTGTGTAAGCATGTGAGTGTATGTGTGTTTACCTTCAGTTTATTTTCAACCACAAAAAAAAACTGGTTGAATTTTGGCAGCAGAGGTTGCTGAATAACAGACTTGGAAATTTTTGAAATAACATTGCTTCTTGATGATTTGTTTGCAGTGATTATACAAGGGAAGAGCCACCAGAGAAAATTCCTCGCTTGACAATCAGAATTCCGCCCTCTGACACCTCTGACTTCCTGACCAGTCCAACCAATATGTCGCCCCCTGAAGTGACTCACGGGAAAATCAAGATTATACCTCCAAGAAGGCGTAAGTGTTCTATCTTTATCCCTAAATACTTGCTGAGAATTTTGGATAGAATATCAGTGTTATGGTGTAAGTCATTCAAGTGATTTGTTTTGGGTTTGTTTCTTTTGGCTATTGTGGATGCTTTGTTGTTGTTTCTATCTCTTATTACTTCTTTCTTTGCCTGTGGTGTTCTTCATTTTTTAAATAATCTCTGTAAGCGTAGCAAGTCTGGTCAAGTAGTTTTTTTTAATGTTCAAAAATCAACCCTTTATAACTCTGAATGTATATATGTGAGTTGTTTTCTAAACTGTACACCTTTTAACTGTTTATTTTTTAAAAGATTTATCAAACGTCATAAGTTTGTTTGCATAAAAAGAATTTACAGTAGCAGATCTTAATAGTAGGTTTAGGGGGTTGAAAAATCGTTGGGTCCATCACGAGAACAAAATAGTTATGAATTTTCTCTCTAGATTTCAAATTGAAGATGCGATATCAATACAGTATCGAAAATGAGCTGGCTGGGTGTTATTGATAGTTGGGAACTAAAAAGGCCGACAGTTTGTAGTATGGCGTTAATATCAGCTGGGCTCGTTTTAAAAGATATGATGTTCAATGGTATCGTGGACAAGCAGTTGACCCGATACCCGTGACCTTTGCAGCCCCGGCGCATGAGATCCACGAGAGCAACGTGTTCATGAACGAGCTGACCAAGACGACGTACACGCACGGCACCATCAAGCGCAAGAAGAAGCCCACCCCCATGCCCCCCCCCACCTTCCCCCCCTCCAAGGAGCCCACCATCGGGTCTGCCCTCAGAACCCCGGCCTCGGGACACACACCCTCGCCCACCACGCCAACAACACCCCCTCCACCACCTCCCTCTCTCCAGGACCTGTGTCCCCGATCACGCCCCCGGCACATAAACTGCCCTGTGTGCCTTCGGTAAGAGTCGGTTCATGTTCTACTTCTATTTATTTATTTGGACCACTTTATGTCACAGCAGATTTCTCTGCATGAAATTTGGGGCTGCTCTCTCTCTCTGGGAAGAGCGCGTCGCCACAAGTTTATTTATTTATTCATTTATACCACTTTATGTCACAGCAGATTTCTCTGCGTGAAATTCGGGCTGCTCTCTCTCTTCCCCGGGAGAGAGAGCACGTCGCCGCAAGTGCAGCGCCTACCCGTTAATTTTTTTTTTCATTGTCCTTGTCTGCAGCTGTATTTGTTTCCCTATCAGAGAGGCTTTTCTTTTTCAGTTTTTTTTTTTGGTTCTTTTCATCTGTCTTTTTCATTGTGCAGTCTGAAAAGACAGTGTTATTGTAATGAGACTTTAAAAAAAAAATTTTTTTTGCTTCTCAGGATTGGACACTGTTATATTACAAGTTAAGTTTTGTTTTCATAGATTTGTTGTTTTCAGAACACTTTTAAAGATTTTTTGTTTGTTCTTTTCATTGACAGTGTTGTTTTTGTTGTTGTTATTGTTGGTTTTGTTTGTTTCTAATGAATTGGGATCAAGTCTGTATACAACTGAACTGCAGTTCTATGAAAAGGAAAAAGCTAGCAAGCTAGAGACAAGAAAAAGATAGTCATGTTGCTAGTCTAGATAGTCCCGTTGCTAGTCTAGATAGTCCCGTTGCTAGTCTAGATAGTCCCGTTGCTAGTCTAGATAGTCCCGTTGCTAGTCTAGATAGTCCCGTTGCTAGTCTAGATAGTCCCGTTGCTAGTCTAGATAGTCCGTTGTAGTCTAGTTAGTTCCATTGCTAGTCTAGGTAGGAGCTGCACCATGGTCTTGCCTGTGTGTGTGTGTGATTATTTAATCTTGATGTAAGGTAGTCATATGGCCATTCCAAAGCACAAGAAGTAAGAATTAACCACCTCAAGACACTTCAGGCATGGGTTGATATGAATATCTCCACACAAACTGCTCTCTTAACATGGGTGCCATGATAGAAATGACTCTTGATGAAATGTGCTTTTTTAATTAATTTATTTATTTAATTTTTGTTTTGTGTATTTCCCCTTTCCTCAAGTTAAAGCTCGGGAGATAACAAATATTTGAAAGAGATGTTGTGATTTCTCTCTCTCTCTTCTCTCTCTCTCTCTCTCTCTCTCTCTCTCTCTCTCTCTCTTCTCTCTCTCTCTCTTCTCTCTTTCTCTCTCTTTCTCTCTCTCTTCTCTCTCTCTCTCCTCTCTCTCTCTCTCTCTCTCTCTCTCCCTCTCTCCCTCTCTCTCTCTCTCTCTCTCTGTCTCTCTGTCTCTCTTCCAGTTTTACCGAGACACGCTGGAGACCTCGAGGACCAGGAGCCCACACCCTCCAGAGAAGAGCGCAGTCCTCCACCCCTGGAGAAATGGACACGGGCGAACACGAGGAGGCCATGGTGGTTGACGACCAAAGCCTGGAGCACAGCGAACCCCCACCATTGAAATGGAAACCAACAACCCTCCTCCATGTCTGAAGCAGGTGAGTGGGGTTTTGGGGGATGTGTGTGTGTGTTGTGTGTTGTGTGTGTGTTTAGTGTGTGTGTGTGTTTGTGTGTGTGTGTGTGTGTGTGTGTTTGTGTGTGTGTGTGAGTGTGATGCTGCAAGTACTGTTGTTTTTCTGTTAGTGTGTTTGTGCTTGTGTGTGTGTGTGTGTGTGTGTGTGTGTGTGTGTGTGTGTGTGTGTGTGTGTGTGTGTGTGTGTGTGTGTGGGGATGTTTTGCTGCTAGTAGTGTTGTATGACTGTGTGTGTGTACACTTGTGTGTGTGTGTGTGTGTACACATGTGTGTAGGTACACTTGTGTGTGTGTTTGTGCTTGCTTGTGCGTGTGTGCCTGTATGTGTTGAAAGTGTCCATCCATAGTCTTCATAGTCTTGTGTTGATAACTATTCTTCACATTGTAGGTAGAATCCTTAGTTTGATACTGGCTTCAGACACACAAGAATTTCTGCTCTGGGTAGTTGAACTCAACAGGTTTTATCATCCCTGTATGGACTAATGTTCTGCTTGATGGGATTGTATGTAATCCTAGTTGTCTTCAGTGTAGGTGAAAATAGACATCTTGAACTGTTGTTAGCACTTGCTGGCAACAACATCCCCCCACACACAAAAAGAGAAAGAGAGTAATGCAAAAAAAAACAAACAAACCCCAGAAAGAAAGAGAATAATGGTTTCCTTTATCTCAGGTGGCGCAAGCTCACCGAAGGAAGGTGGCGAAGAAGGCAAAGGCAACTCGCCGAGGAGGTCACCGCACAGGTCAGACAACGCAGGAGGAGATAACCAAGGTGGACACAGCGGCCATGGGAAAGGAGGCAAGAAGCGCGTGCGGTGGGCAGAGGAGTCCCACCTGAAGCAGATCTTTTACTTTGAACTGGACGAGACGGAAAGAGGTGTGTTGTGTGCATTGTCTGTCTGTCTGTCTGTGTGCTTTTTAATTGAATAAATGTCTGTGTGCTTTTTTTTAATTGAGTAACTGTCTGTGTGCTTTTTAAAATTAATAGATAACGTGGGATAAAAAACGAATACAGTTTTAGAGTCAGAAAGTTAAATGAGTTTTTCTTTCCAATTTTTTAAAATATAATTTTGCTGTTTGTTATTTGTGCCAGCATTAACGGTAGTGTTTTGTTGTTCTTTAAACAGCTGATACTTGAGAAGAAGTCAGTATTTTTTTTATTGTTGTAAAGTATTGAACAACATGCTTCTTTTAACTGTTAACTGGATCTGTGAGTGCACAGAGAAAATGAGTTGATTCACAGTCATACTTCTTTATTGTTTTATATCAGTTTTCAGTGCTTACGATTGGTCTGCAATCTCTAATTTGTCCCTTTAATATAATTACACTTACAGAATTTGGGGAAAACCAAAAGATGATAGGGTAAGAGCTCTGATATTTTTAGGTTAAAAAGAAAAGAAAAGAAAGAAACAAACAAAAATTTGCCGTGTTACTTTTTAAATCTGCTGCTTTGTAAGCAAAATAAAATTAGTTTATATGATTCATTCTCGCGTCAAAGAGATTGCTAAAAAAAAAAAAAAATCAAAATAGAAACTAACAAAAATGATGTGTGTTTTTTTTCTGTAGAAAATGTAAATAGACCTAAGACATTCAACGAGCTGAAGAAGCAAGACATGAAATCTGAAGGAAGGGTGAGTACCAAAAAATGAACATTTTGTGATTTTTTTTTTACCAACTTTTTCTCTGAGCTGTAGTAACAAAAATATGAGACTTAAAGCTTGTGTGGAAATTTGTGAAAACTGGTTTTGGAAAAAAAAGAGAGTGGACATGAAGGTAAGCTTGGGAGGGATAAGGGGAAGGGAAAAGGAGAAAAATTCTGAGTGTAATGTTTTTGTTTTGTTTTTGGTTTGGGGTTTTTTTTGTGTGTGTTTTTTTTTTTACATAAAAATTGTTGTTTGAAAAAGGTCACGAAATTGTTAGCAGGAGCAGAATGTTACTTCTTGCAATGGACAATTTTCCATGAGCGCTTATCTGTAAATATTGAAATTGAGAATATATTTCAAATATTCCCTCCTTCACTTAACACTGTGAAATTATCGTGTAATTATTACGATGGGTGTTTTATGCCATGGTATTAACGTGCCACTGTGTTGAATGTTTTTTTTGTTTTTTTTTCACTCCTTGGATAGAGCTTCAAGGTTCACTAATGGGGGAGATTTTTGCGTGTGAAACTTGGTTTTTCCCCACCATTAATGTTGCTTTTCTCCAACATCAGGGATACAGTTGGGAATTGAACCTCCCAATTTTGCCAGGACAGTCAGGAGATACCTCCTGGCTTTTTCTGATTTTTATCTGTCGTGGGTTCTGTGGATGTGCAACAAGTCAGTAAGCACATCGGTGGTGGTCTAGAAGTTAAGCACCTGCCTTACAGAGTGAAAAGTCTGGGTTCGATCCCCTGTTTGTGCCCGAAACTTTTTCTCCGTCCACTAGACCTTGAGTGGTGGCCAGAGTGCTTGTCTTTCGGATGAGATGATAAACCCATGTCCCGTGTGCAGCATGCTGTTAGCACGCTAAAAGAAGTCACGGCAACAAGAGAGTTTTTCATGGCAAAATTTTGTTGGACAAAAGTCACTCTGATGGGGAAACAGATACACGTGCACACAGGAAAAGGAGAAAAAAAAGTGATGCTGCTTTTGTGGCAACATGCTTTCCCCCTATGATGAGCAGGCCAAATTCTCGAATGCCGTGACTACTTATTATGGTGTGCAAATACACGGGTCCGATGGCTTAGAGTCTCCTCTGAAAGACATGACATTCAGGTCCATTTTCCCGTCAGACTGGGACGAAGAAAGGGCAAGGCTGGGAATATCAAACTGGAAACCTCGCAGTTTACTTGTTAGGCAGGTGAAGGGTTTGTAGCATCCAGCCACCTTCCTTCTCCAGTGGTTGTGTCTGATGTATGACGGTGTGTATGCTGGGCGCATAATAATTGCAGTGTTGATTCTAGGGTGCGCCCTTGCGGGATTCCCGTATTTTTTTCAACTTTGCCGCAAAATAATGTGACCAGTGCGCCCTAACGGACGCAAAAAAAACCTGTGGATAGCGCATATTTGAACAAACAGTGTGCCTGGGCAACTGCTGTTTGTATAGTTTCAAAATAGCGCTACTTGCGTTGGTCATTACGTTGATACCCCAAGGACAGCAGGATGCACTGATTGGCGCCTACAGTCATCACAATCGTGACAAAGCGGCTGGTCTGATATCATTTTCCTACTCATATTTATATTTTTGAGTACTAACGGTATTATGAGCAAATACTACTTGCTATTTGTCCCCTTTTTTATGAAGAGAAAAGGGCGGAGGGAGGGGGGCAAATGCCCCCCTTTTTTTTCATTTCAGGGGGCCTTTGGGCCCCCTTTTTTTAACTCCTAGAATCAACACTGATCATGTATGACACGAGCCTGTGATGTCTCTTGCAGGCCATGGAGACAGCAAAACGGCTAATCTGTGACAACATGGTTGAAGTGTTGCCGGTACGTGGACTTGTTGTTTTGCTTGTTGTCGTGTCTGTTGTGTGTCGTTATTGCTACACAAACACGTCTTTCAGCAAAAACACGTATGTCAGCATGCTACACAAACAAGCCTGGCAACACAGACCTGTCTGTCAGCATGCTACACAAACAAGTCTGGCAACACAGACCTGTCTGTCACCATGCTACACAAACAAGTCTGGCAACACAGACCTGTCTGTCACCATGCTACACAAACAAGTCTGGCAACACAGACCTGTCTGTCACCATGCTACACAAACAAGTCTGGCAACACAGACCTGTCTGTCACCATGCTACACAAACAAGTCTGTCAGCATGCTACACAAACATGTCTGTCATCACAAACATGTCTGTCACCATGCTACACAAACATGTCTGTCATCACAAACATGTCTGTCAGCATGCTACACAAACATGTCTGTCATCACAAACATGTCTGTCACCATGCTACACAAACATGTCTGTCATCACAAACATGTCTGTCACCATGCTACACAAACATGTCTGTCATCACAAACATGTCTGTCACCATGCTACACAAACATGTCTGTCACCATGCTACACAAACATGTCTGTCACCATGCTACACAAACATGTCTGTCACCATGCTACACAAACATGTCTGTCACCATGCTACACAAAGAAGTCTGTCACCATGCTACACAAACATGTCTGTCACCATGCTACACAAACATGTCTGTCACCATGCTACACAAAGAAGTCTGTCACCATGCTACACAAACACGTCTATCAACACAAACACGTCTGTCACCATCCTACACAAACACATCTATCAACACAAAGTCTCTCACCATGCTACACAAACAAGTCTTATCAACACAAACCAGAGTTGAAACTCTGCAAGTCATGAACACTCACAACCAAAAAAAAACCCAACGACAGCAAAAAGTTCTTTTTAGTCACCAACTTCATCACATTGATGAAAAAAGAAATCCTCATTTTCCCCGTGGGGATGCCGGGGGTCTGTCAGTATGATCAGCATCCCCACATTCTGGAAGTTGTGTGCTGGAAATCCCCTCTTTTCTGACTGTGGGATTGTGTTTCAGTAACCCACCATATGCTGACATGAATCGCAGGATCCTTAACATGCATAATCGATCTTCTGCAAGTGTATTGTATACACACAAGGAACGAAGTCACCGGCAGGTGTGCACCTGAAGTTGACTTGGGGGATCGTGAAATTCCCCTAGATGCTGCGGGGATTTGAATCCAGGCCTTGATGGACCCTTTGGATTGAAGTCGGATGGTTTAACCCCTTGGCTATGGTGTCCATTGGAGCTGCAGATAAAGTCTGTAGCTTTTAGAGTAACCTGTCCTCTTCTGTGTGTTGCTCACAGACACCAGTTCCCCCCCCCTTCTAAACTTTAAAAACTGAAATTTATGATGTTTACATTGTTCAAGGAATTTTTTGTGTGCTCTTTCCCACCCTTCATGATGTATGTCAGTGAAATGATGTTTTCACAATGTATATCGGTGAAATGATGTTTTCACAATGTATGTCAGTGAAATGATGTTTTCATGATGTATGTCAGTGAAATGATGTTATTCACGATGTATGTCAGTGAAATGATGTTTTCATGATGTATGTTAGTGAAATGATGTTTTCACGATGTATGTCAGTGAAATGATGTTATTCACGATGTATGTCAGTGAAATGATGTTATTCACGATGTATGTCAGTGAAATGATGTTATTCACAATGTATGTCAGTGAGGTTATTCACGATGTATGTCGGTGAAATAATGTTATTCACGATGTATGTCAGTGAAATGATGTTATTCACGATGTATGTCAGTGAAATGATGTTATTCACGATGTATGTCAGTGAAATCATGATTTCACTATGTATGTCAGTGAAATGACGTTTTCATGATGTATGTCAGTGAAATGTTTTCACGATGTATGTCAGTGAAATGATGTTTTCATGATATATGCCAGTGAAATAATGTTATTCATGATGTATGTCAGTGGAATGATGTTATTCACGATGTATGTCGGTGAAATGATGTATGTCAGTGGAATGATGTTATTCATGATGTTTGCCAGTGGAATTATGTTATTTATAATATATGTCAGTGGAATAATGGCTGTTTTGATGCTGTATGTCAGTGGAATGATGTATGTCAGTGGAATGATGTAATTCACGCTGTATGTCAGTGGAATGATGTGTTCCTGCTGTTTTTCAGTGGCGGAGGCCCCCCTGATTGACAACATCGTGGTGCCTGTGGAGGCGGGGTGCAAGAGCATGGAGCGGTCCATTCAGCAGCAGAGGGAGTCAGGGGTGCTGCAGGCCCTCTTCTTCTCCAAACAGATGTGAGTAGTGCCTCCACTGTTAGCTGCCTGCCTTCGTGTTTGCTGCTTTCTAGCTGTCTTTATTTATTTATTTGACAAGATTTACAAAACTGCATACACACAGGGACTGGATGTAAAAAAGCACATGAGTGCTTATTCCATTATCCTTGATATAAAAGTATAAGTAAAAAAAATTATAAAAGTATAAAAATTTGTTTATTTATTTATTTATTCTTTTATATCGAGCATAGTGGGATAAGCACTCTTGAGCTTTTTTTTACATCCAGTCCCTGTGTGTATGCAGTTTTGTAATTCTTGTCATCTGTTTCCCACCGGCACACAATGGCCTACTCTTACGAAAAGCGGAACAGGATTTAACATGTGTGCAAGGTGTTCTGTGTGTTGTGTGTGGGATGGTGTGTTTCACCGCTGTAAATATGTGTAAGTGAAAATAGTCACCAGTTACCCCTAGATTTTCCAAAGTTGTTACTGCTGTAGATATTTGTAAGTGAAAATAGTCCCCAACAACTATCCCTGCTTTTCCCAACATCAATGTTACTGCTGTAGATATTTGTAAGGGAAAATAGTCACTGCGCAATTTTTCTTCTTTTTTTTTTTTCTTAAACGGCAAGGTCTGCAGCCAAGGTGACCTTGGCAGCGGCCCCAGTCGGGAAGGAAGGAAGGAAGAAGCGTTGCTTTTGAAGGGGCATGGCATTCCTTCCTCTTCCTTTGTCGTGTTACCCACAAAGGTTCTGTCTGCTCAGGGCCTGGTTTGATGTGAATTCCAATAATGCAGAGGTTTTATTTGTTTCTGTTCCCCTACCCACCCATACAGGTCATACCCTATACATCACAATGTGTATGGGTATGTGCACAGGTCATACCCTATACATCACAATGTGTATGGGTATGTCCACAGGTTGCCTGACAGTCCCAACGAGCCTGAATTGGAAAGCGTGGAGCCTGTCGACATCAAGATCATTCCTCTCGTGGATGTAAGTCTTTATTTTTTATCAGCTTTATTAAAATTTTATTATTATTTTTTGGATAGTTTTTCTTATCTCTCTGACTCATTTTTTCTAAATTGACTTACTTGTGGCTCTCTCTGTCTCTGTCTCTGTCTCTGTCTCTGTCTCTGTCTCTCTCTCTCTCTCTCCCTCTCCCCCTCTCCCTCTCCCTCCCTTCCTCCATCCTGCTCTCTATCTCTCTCTCTCTCTCTCTCTCTCTCTCTCTCTCTCTCTCTCTCTCTCTCTCTCTCTCTCTCTCTCTCTCTCTCTCTCTCCCTCTGTCTCTGCCAGTCTGTCTCTATCTATGTCTGTCTGTCTTCTTTGTTGCTGTTGGTTTTGCTCACTCTCTGTTCGGTCTCATGCTCTTTTCTGGTAATTGTGGTGTTAATCTAATCATCTAATGGGGAAAAAGTAATAGAGCATGTAAAAAAAAAATGTTTGAAGTAATCATTGTGACTTTGTGTTGATCTTTGTTGGCAAATGAGGTTGATTTGGTAGGCTTTTTTTGTTTGTTTGTTTTTAATAGAAAATTAGTGATAGTCTTTCCCATATTGGGGGGTAGAGATGGGGAGGGGGGGGGGGGGGGGGTTAAGTTTATATGGAGTCTTTTATTTTTTTTCTTGAACAAAACTTAATAAACTGAAATAGATTCCTAAAAAGACAAATGAAGCAAAGTAAAAGCAACCTGTATCAGAAATAAATGAATAAAGCAAAACAGATTCTTTAAAAAAAAACCCACCAAACAAACAAAAAAAGAAAGCAACCTGTATCAGAAATGAAATGACTAAAGCGAAACATTAAATAAACCAAAGAACAACAATAAAAAAAACAAAAAAAAACAACCCAAAACCAAAAAACCCAAAGCTAACCTTCAACCGCGCAAAAACCTTACCGTTCACCACCCAAAGCCTCCTTTCCACCAGGAGACCTGCTCGGGGGAGGAGTACGAACACACCTACAACGTGGACCCCGCCAGCATGCCCTATGACCCGGCCTTCGACATCTCCCAGGACATGAACCCAGCCAACCCCATGGGCCCCGGCCCCGCGGGAGGGGGAGGAGGAGGAGGCGGCAAGGGCGGCGGTGGTGGTGGTGGCAGCAACATCCAGCTCCCCCCCGACATCAACAACATGCTGGCCTCCATCCAGCAGCAGAGCATTGCCACAGGGGGACGCTCCCTGCAGGCCAACAGCGCTGTTATGGCCAACGTTCAGAGCATCCTGGCTTCTATCATGGTTAGTGGGAGATTTTTTGATTTGATGGGGGTGGGGGGTTGTGTGTGTGTGAAGGGGGGGGGGGAGGTGGGGGGCATTGCCACAGGGGGACGCTCCCTGCAGGCCAACAGCGCTGTCATGGCCAATGTTCAGAGCATCCTGGCTTTTATCATGGTTAGTGGGAGATTTTTTGATTTGATGGGGGTGGGGGGTTGTGTGTGTGTGAAGGGGGGGGGGGAGGTGGGGGGCATTGCCACAGGGGGACGCTCCCTGCAGGCCAACAGTGCTGTCATGGCCAACATTTAGAGCATCCTGGCTTCTATCATGGTTAGTGGACAAGTTTTATTTGGTTGTTGTGTGGGGGGGGGAGGGGAGGGGTTGGTTTTGTTTTTGGGGGGTGTGGAGGGGGGGGGGTTGCTTCGTTGTTGTTGTGAATGTGTGTGGCCAACATCCAGAGCATCCTGGTGTCTATCATGGTCAGTGGAAAATTTTTATTTGTTTTTCATTGTGTGTGGTGGGGGGGGGGAGGTTTGCTGTTGTTGTGAATGCGTGTGCCAATGTCCAGAGCATCCTGGCCACCGTCATGGTCAGTGGAAAATTTTTATTGGTGTCTGTTTTGGGGTTTTTTTTGCTTTTGGTATGTGTAGGTAGGGGTGTGGAGGTTGGGGGGGGGGGGGGGGGGGGGGGGAGGTTCGTTGTTGTTGCTGTGAATGTGTGTGCCAACCAATGTCCAGAGCATCTTGGCCACCGTCATGGTTAGTGGAACAATTTCGATTTGTGTTGTGTGTCTCTTTTCTTGTTGTTGTTGTTTTTGGTGTGTGTGTAGGGGGGGGAGTTTAAGTTAAAAGTTAAAGTCTGTCCCGAGCCATAAGGCTCATCAGGCCGGTGCTTATCCCGGTTTCTGTGGTGTTAAGCGACTGAGAGTCATAGACTCCCCCCTGGATAGGACGCCAGTCTATCGCAGGGTTAACCCCCAACACAAGGTTGGTACCCCTTTTACACCTGGGTGGGGTGAGAAAATAGCCGTAAAGTGCCTTTTCCAAGGGCACAACGCCATAGCGGAATAGCTGGGATCGAACCCGCAACCTTTAGTTTACGAGTACAACGCCCTAACCACTAGGCCACAGCGGCGGCATGGGGGGGGGGAGAGGTGGGATATATTACTGTTCTTAAGTTATACCACATTCCCATTATCACTATCAGTCCGTGGGCGTTTATCAGAGACCTGTGTTAAGTTGTGTATAGAACAAACTTGTATATATATCCTCTACGAGGAGAACAGAAACGTAACTTCTGCACTGTATCTTACATGTGGTGACAGCACGGAGGCCCGAACACGAACACGGACGAGCTGATCAACAAGCTGCGGGTGGCCCTGGAGCCCCTGAAGAACCAGATCAGCAGCAGCGGCCCCATGCAGGCCATGGCCCCCGCAGAGCAGCCCCAGTTCCAGAGCCAGCCCCCCCAACGCCACGGCCTGCTGGGCAACGCCCCCCCTGGCTTCAACCCCATGATGGGAGGGCCCCGTCAGTTTGGACCACAAGGTGGGTGTAGTGTTGAGAGTGTGTTGGGTTGGGTTGGGTTGGGTGTGTGTGTGTGGGGGAGGGTGTTGTGGTGGGTGTGTGTGGTTGGGTTGGGTTGTGTGTGTGTGTGTTGTATGTGTGTGGGTGGGTGGGTGGGTGGGTACTGTGTGTGTGTGTACTTTGTTTGTGTTTGTGTGTGTGTGTACTTTGTGTGTGTGGTGTGTGGGGGGGGGGGGTACTCTGTGTGTGGTGTGTGTGTGTGTGTGGGGGGGGGGGGGGGGGGGGGGTAGGTAGGTACTCTGTGTGTATGTGTACTCAGTGTGTGTGTGTGTACTCTGTGTGTGTGTGTGTGTGTGTGTGTGTTGGGTGTGTTGTGTTGTGTATGGGTGGATGGGTGGGTGGGTACTCAGTGTGTGTGTGTGTGTGGGGGGGGGGGGTACTCTGTGTGTGTGTTGTGTTTGTGTGTGTGTGTTTGTGACACCTGACTAGACATGGCCAACCAAGCTGAACAAAGCTTAGTTTACTGCCCTGTTTTCTTTCATGGGGTATCTTTGTCACTGTTGATTCCTTGTTTCTGGGAATCCATAGGGAAAGCTAGCCATGAGCATGTATAAGCTTGGTGAATGGTATAGGTGCTATTCACAAACATCGTTTGTTGTGTTCAGTCATTAAAATGCTAGTCAGTCACAAAGCCAGTAAAGGGTAGGTAGGCCTGGAGTTGATGTGAGCAGCAGAGGCAGCTTTTGGTTGTGCAAGGGTTTTTTCTTTGTTGTAAGTGTGTGGGAACGGGATAGCTCAGTGGTCAGAGCGCTCGCTTTACCCCAGTCAACGTTAAGCAGTGTCGAGTGTGGTTACCAATTGGATGGGTGACCGTTTGCGCTCCTTGGCTACAGTACAGTTCCCTCCAGTTCACTCAGTTGTAAATGGGTACCTGCCCTCTTTAGGGTCAGGGAAGGTAAAGCAGCGAGGGAGAGGAGATGGGCGCCGCCCTCAACATGCTGGCCCCTATTGAAGCTGAGGTCTCTGATGCCTCGCTCCCCTACGACCACACAGGTTATGGGACACCTTTACCTCACTTTTTTACCTTAAGTGCGTGGGAATCAGTGCTCTGTGGGGTTATCTTTTTCTGTCTGTGTGCTGTGGTATGATCAGGTTTCTGCTGTAAAGGATACTGGGTAGCAAGATAAGAGCAGAGGGGAATATCTCAGCTAAAGAGAGCAGAGGGGAATATCTCAGCTAAAGACTGATGATATTCCGGCTTGAATTAGGCTGTTGAGATTGATTCATGTATTCGTGTGTGTTGTTCAGTCTGAAACGTTCTGTCTTGTTTGGCATGTCGTTGTGATGTAACTGTTGCTGTTGCGTGGTCTTAACCTTTGTTTGCTTCCTTCTTTGTTCCGTGGATAGGAAAGAGCTGCATCCTTTTCCTTTCCTCTTTGTTGAATGTTGTGTGACATAATAATAATAACAACATGCGCTTCTCAGGCCGTGTGCTTTGTGTCGTGGTGACAGTGTTTCCTTTGCCTCAGGTTTTCTTCTGCTTCGCCTTATTCAGTTTTTTCAACGTCAGAATAGCAACCTGGGTAAACCAACCTCTGATGTGTTTCCTGCCCCCTCCCTCCCTCCCTCCCTGCCTCCCTGTTTTGTTTTACAGATCTGATTTCACTGTCCAAGATGTTGAGCATATATTCGTGGTTTCTCAAAGTCCTGCACCCATTCTTGCTATTGGTATTTATTCCCGGCACCAGTTTCATGAATTAATTAACAGAAGCCAACCCCCCTAGCTGTATGAATTGGACAGCCTTTCAGCTGTTAAAAATGACAAACAACAAAAAGTTGTTGTGAATCATTGCTGTTTTGTTACATGTTGAAAATAAACAGAAAGAGAAGCAGAGGGCATGGACCCTCTATTTATGCCTTAGGGGTGGTTGGCTTCAGTCGTGACAGTTTTTTGTTCTGCTGGGGTATCTGACAGTACTGGACCTTAGACCTCTGTTGGGAGGAAAGAGATGTGGACACTCCCCATACTCTTGCCCACATCCCTCCTGGCTGACTGAGTATATAAATACTAGTGAAGAAGGACGACTATTATTTTGTACACTGCTATGGTCAATACTGTCCCTCCTCCCATCTTTTTCTACTCGCTCCCCCTGCAACAATCACCCAACAGATCAAGAAAACTGTGGAGTCCTTGTTTACATACAGCAAGCTAGTGCTGACACTCTGCTGTGTGACAAGAGATTGGGGAGGGGTGGGGAGGGAAGATAGGAGGCTGAAAATATTGTAGGATCAGGTGGGAACTAAGACAAGATCAAGGTAGATATCCTGCTGAATCCCCCACACCCCTACCATTTAGGTAAAGGTAAAGGTGTCCCATAACCTGTGTGGTCGTAGGGGAGCAAGGCATCAGAGACCTCAGCTTCTCTAGGGGCCAGCATGTTGAGGGCGGAGCCCATCTCCTCTCCCTCGCTGCTTTACCTTCCCTGACCCTAAAGAGGGCAGGTACCCATTTACAGCTGGGTGAACTGAAGGATTGCACTGAAGCCAAGGCGCGCAAACGGTCACCCATCCAATTGGCAACCACGCTCGATGCTGCTTAACCTTGGCTGGGGGAAAGCGAGTGCTCTGACCACTGAGCTATCCCCTCCCCTGCCCCATACCATTTAGGTAGCCACATTCCAGCTTTGGGAATATCCTGCTGAAATAACCAGCATGATACTTGACTTCATGTGTCAACTCCTCAAGGAGTTGTTGGGGCATCACAGTGACCAGCACTGAGCCAAAAGAGAGACAAGGTCTTGGTACTGTCAGATATCGACTCCTTTCCAGGTTTTGAAACTTTTCAGTTTGAACAATGAAGCGTCTTGCAGTTTGCATGCTTATGTTGCGGGTTTTTTTCCCCTGCCTTTTTGTGTTTGTTCTGTTGCATTCTGTCCCCAAACTGGAAGATGGGAACAGTGTTGAGGCAAGTTTCCAACTTGCTGTTGATTTGTGTTTCTGTTTGTTTGTGGGTCACTGCAGTTTATTTTTGTTCCATCATGAAGGATGTTCTGATAATCCCATTTCTGCTTCAAAAGGAGTTTCCTGTTGTAAAATCAGACTCCCTGTTTTTTGGTTATTTATAAGTGATTATCTGGTGGTAATTTGCTTATCTTTTTCTGTATAACTGTGTCGAATGATGTGAGGTGTAAACTCAACTGTGGAAAGCTAGTGTTTTAGCTAGTCATCTTGCAGTTTAGCAATGAAAATCAAAGACTTGATTCTTTATATATATATATATATATATATATATATATATATATATATATATATATATATATATATATATATATATATATTATATAAAGCCACAAACGTTATAGACGACAGTGATTTTGCCCATCTATTAGACTGGAAATACAGGTTTGTCACAAATTGGAAATCTGTGTTGTCCAGATGCTTTGAAAATTGATAAATAATGTAGTAAACCAAGTGGAAGTCTTTGTGCATGACTATCTCCTGAAAGACAGAGTATGGATGCCTTTATATCTGGATTACAAAAAAACCAAAAAAAACCTGAAAGAAATGAACTTAAGCAAACAACCAAAACAGCTTTTGATGTAAAAATCCACTTAGGGGGATTAATTAAGTAGGTAAATTTGTTGTGAACACATGTGCTTTAAAATGTAGGCTATCAGTAAATGAAGAAGTATATCACTGTAACACAAGGAAGCAGACCAGTTCCTTTATCCCATGCTATTTTGATTGTGAAGTGTAATTTCAATGTTGTGATGATGTGTGTGTGTGTGAGGATTCAGTAGGAAGGTTTGCTGCGACCTTATGTGCTGCTTTAAAATGTAGGCTGGCTGTAAATGGAGAAGTATATATCACTGTAACACAAGGAAGCAGACCAGTTCCTTTATCCCCATGCCATTTTGATTGTGAAGTGTAATTTCAATGTTGTGATGTTGTGTGTGTGTGTGTGTGTGTGTGTGTGTGTGTGTGTGTGTGTGTGTGTGGTGTGTGTGTGTGATGGTGTGTGTTTGTGTGTGTCACTGTGTGTGTGTGATGGTGTGTGTTTGTGTGTGTGTGGTGTGTGTGTTGTGTGCGCGTGCGCACGTGCATGTGTCTTCTTCTCATTGGTTGAATGTCCCATTCACTACAAAGGTGATTTAGACAACTGGTACATTCTATTAAGAATGTACTGAAAAGGGGAAAGGTGAAAGGATGAAGACTGTAATGGATGATGATAAGTTTATAAAATTTCATTGTGTGTGTGTGTGTATTTTCTTCCTCTTCTCATTGGTTTTTAATGTCCATTCACTACAAGGTGATTCAGACAATGGTACATTCACGTGAAGAATGTACTGAAAGGGGAATGGTAAAAGATTGAAGAATTAATGGATGATGATAATAAGTGTATAAATTTGATTGTGTGTGTGTGTGCAGGGCCCATGATGGGGGGCAACATGGACGGGGACTGGAACAACATGAACATGGGGGGCAACATGCAGGGACCCGACATGAACATGCGCGGGGGGCCCATGGGCCCCGGGTTCCATCCCATGCAGGGACAGGGACCCATGCAGGGACCAGGGCCCATGCAGGGACCAGGCCCCAACATGGGGGGCAACAATGGCCCCGTGATGCAGGGACCTCGCATGAGGAAGAACCAGACCATGAGAGGACCAGGTGAGTGGGGATGGGGTGGGTATATATTTGGCTGTGTGTGTGTGGTGTGCATAGGCTGTGGATGGGTGGGTAAGATAGGGTATGTATGGCTGTGTGTGTGTGGTGTGCATAGGCGTGGATGGGTAGGTAAGATAGGGTATGTATGGCTGTGTGTGTGTGGTGTGCATAGGTGGATGGGGTAGGTAAGATAGGGTATGTATGGCTGTGTGTGTGGGTGTGCATAGGTGTGGATGGGGTAGGTAAGATAGGGTATGTATGGCTGTGTGTGTGTGGTGTGCATAGGGTGGATGGGGGGTAAGATAGGGTATGTATGGCTGTGTGTGTGGTGTGCATAGGCTGTGGATGGGGTAGGTAAGATAGGGTATGTATGGCTGTGTGTGGTGTGCATAGGCTGTGGATGGGTGGGTAAGATAGGGTATGTATGCTGTGTGTGTGGTGTGCATAGGCTGTGGATGGTGGGTGGTAAGATAGGGTATGTATGGCTGTGTGTGTGTGGTGTGCATAGGCTGTGGATGGGTGGGTAAGATAGGGTATGTATGACTGTGTGGTGTGCATAGGTGTGATAGGGTGGGTAAGATAGGGTATGTATGGCTGTGTGTGTGTGGTGTGCATAGGCTGTGGATGGGTGGGTAAGATAGGGTATGTATGA